>CM044012.1:41451061-42056061 GCA_024085815.1 Flaveria linearis
TAGTTATGTTTATGATTATCATTCCTAGTTTGTGCTTTTATTTTAAGATATTTGTGTTTACAATTATTATATCAAGTGGTTAAATTTATATTATTTAATATGATTACGTCTAATGTTTGAAATTAAAAATGTTTCTTATTTTGATGAAATTAATAAATGTTGTTTCTTATTTTGATGAAATTAATAAATGTTGTTTCTTATTTTGAAAATAGTATATGTTCACTTTGTTTGAGTTCGTTCACACTAAAAAAGTACATGAATACCACCGATTTTATGGTAGTTGGTACACAATTAGTATTATTGTTATTACTTTAATTTTATGCACTTTAAAAGGGTAGATGATATATATTAATCATGTCAAAATTTCAAATAGAATATCGCCACATGCTTTCTTATTTGTTAGATCACAACTTCTCTTTACTCATATATTAAATGAAATAGAAATGAACAGTTATATATCAATTATACACTACTAGAAAAATCGCAAAAGATTGCGCGTCATCTTGGTGGTCAGATGACGCGCAAATGCGTGTCAAGGAAGTGGTAGTCATAAATGATAGATGACGCGCATCCGCGCATCATCTTTTTATGACGCGCAAACGATGACGCGCATTTTATGACGTGCAAACGGTGACGGGCAATGCGCGTCAAGGAAGGGGTAGTCATAAATGAATAGATGACGCACATGCGCGTGTCATCTATGAAATTTTTATGACGTGCAATAGATGACGCGCAATGCACGTCATAAAATTAGCTGCATTTTTTAATTTTTTTTTATTTTTAATAAATTTACCTGTTGTTTTCTAAAACAAATTGTAGAATAACGTTAAAAGCAAAATCCATTAAATACCAACAAAGTTTACAAGTCCATTAAAAGCGAAATCCATTACAAAAGTTGGTAATTAACAACTACAAAGCATAAAGAAGTCCAAATTCAATACAAGTCAAATACCAATAACAACACGAGTCCAAATATATCCTTTCAGGCCTACATATAAATGAAATTCGATACGTAGCGCGCCCAGTCTTCACGAACATCATCCAAATCACCATCTGTGTATTCTTCTTCGCCTTCTCCAACCTAAGACAAAACCAATTTCATCAAATTAAACTTGTCAGTTTTGACCCAAAAACCCCTTTATGTAAAACACTTGTAATTTATTTGACTAGTTTATTAATATCAACTACAAGACAACAACAATGGTAATTTACTTATAAAAAACTCATACATAGATATAAGGGGTAGTCAATAATATAAACTATAAAGCAACAAATGATAAATATAAGGAGTAGTCAATGATCAGCTTACATTGTTATGGACTAATATTTCAAGCCCTTTATCTACTATTTCTTTCATGAACTTCAACACATAATATCCACATTCGGTACTTCCTGGCTGACGTGGACACTATAAGGGGTAGTCAATGATCAGCTTAATAAAGTTAAGTAAAGGTGCAAATTCAAATAAAAGTTAAGTGCTCACTGTAGAATTGACCCATTTGAGTTTAGTTTGCCTCTTCTTGGTACCACTTTGTGCAGCATATAAGCCCATTGCCCTACAAAAAAGTTGATCATATCAATTAAAAAATATATATAACATAAAGTTTTAATAACTTGTATTACTTACGCATCAATGGTTTGTTTCAACAACAGATTGATAGTGCTGACCCGTAGAGAATCAAGATAATAGCAAGTCAATGTTTTCATGTCTAGCACGACCAGCACCCAATGGTTTCTACATAAAGCAAAAAACAATTAAGTCAAACAACTTATATAATACGGTAGAATCAATTAAGCCACACCCGGGATTGTAGGGCAATAGGATGATATCATTGTCTCCTCTTGTAGACAGCCGATTTGCAATGCTTCTACTTGAATCATCAATATTTTTGGATTTCACTTTAGATTCAACTGGTGAGATCGCGGAAGGGCTCATAAAACAAATTCCATGATTTTTTTTCTCCCATTATGGAATTGCTCAAACAAGTACCTTTTAACATAGAAAAACAAATTGATTAAAAATAACTTATGTTTCACAAATATTAAAATTAAATTTAAAAACTTACATCATATAAGTAGTAATGACAGCCCCGCTAAGCTCATCTAACGTAAAAACTGCTTCAAAATCATCCCAACTTAAGTAAAACTTTCATACCCAAAGAGCTTGTTCTCACACTGCACTCTTATAGAATCCACCTTTGCCACTTGTCCATCAACCATCATTTCAGTCATTTTCAAAATAATATTGTCTTCAATCCTTACCCTTACATTTCTTTGGCCTCTAGTAATCCTTCTTTGCTTCACAGCCTTCTCATCCATCATTTCAATCTTCTTTTTCAGTTCTTTTACTTTCTCCTCTTTTTGGTTTTCAATTGTCTCCCTATCCTTATTTGCATTCTCATTTTCCGTAGTTTCTCTGACCTGTTCTTTTTCTTTCTTTCCTTCGAATTGATTTAATGGTTTTTCAAAAATGATTTTCTTTGGTTTCTTCGCCACTTTTTCCTACAATAATATATATAAATTCTTTAGATTGTAAACAATTATCTACAAACACTTGTACTCGTACACATATAATACACTTGTATTCAAATTGTATTACCAAGTCAATGCACCGGATGACTAGATGCCTTGGCCAACTTAATAGAAACCCAACTGCATCTTTGATCTTCTCAATGAACGGATCATCTTTTGGTCGAATTGGCAGTAATGCGTCTTCTTATAAACATATTTCCAACATAACTTCAAGGTTTTCACCTATTATATGTATGTAAATAAATGATACAAAATGAAAATAATTAAACCACAATAATATAGCATAAAACTGGGGTAATACGTACCTAATACATTATAGTTCGTTACGGTTCCTTTGGCGACTATATTAGATGCAACATCAACAACAAGATAGCATGAATTATTCTACCAATAATAGATCGTTAGTTGTAGGCAAGAGTTGCAAAAAATTCTTAATAAAGAACCAAGACTTACAAGTGATTCATCATCTGGTTCGTGTTCAAAATCTTCTTCATGGCAACCAATATGGCAGCTTGCGGCTTCAGACACATTTGTACCTCTTTTCAATTTCTCTATCTCCTCTTCAAGTTTGTTAAAGCGTTGTTCTACTTTCTTCTTCTCAATGTCCAAAATCTCCTTAACTGTCTTCGGAACGTGAAAATAGCGTTGTGGAGTTACGAATTTACCCATCCCACGTACACGTCCACGTTGTTCCTTGGTACCTAGGGATAGTGTAAGTAAATCGTTTGTTCCAGTAACCTCTCCTAAACTTGCTGAATCATGTAGCTCATCCTGATTTGGCACTAAAAATAAGAATTATGCAGGTCATAATATATGTGTATAATATATCATCCAAAACTTACAATTTTCTTAACAACTTCTTGAACATTCGAGTCATAACCTCCCGTTTTAGACTCTCTTGCTTTTTTCCACAGCATTGCTCTATCGATCTCCTCCTCTGTCTTGCCGGTTTCTTTTATCTAAATAATCAATAATAAAAAATATAAATTAACCGCAAACATGTAAAAAAATCTGATTAATTTAATTCATACAATTTCTTCGATGAGTCCGGATTATCCCTTTCGACTTAAACAATGATTGTATTTATGCAGTGCCCGAAGGTTTTTAGCTTTCTTACTTTGTTCCTGCAACATAAACAAGTATTAAATGTGACGAAAGTTTCTAATAAGTAATGTAAATTAACTAGTAAAAAATATACTAAAAATAGGCATGCACGGTTTAACGAACCTCCCACTTTTTTGAAGTTTTTTGTGATACAAAAAGTCTCCAATCTTGTTTCTTTATAGACGGATACTCAATAGGAGGATTGACCAGACTCTCCGCCTTAGGATCATCTTTGTATGGCTTAATAAACTTCTTATTTAGATTATACTTGAAGTTTCTCCACTTGCTACCAACTGATTGAATAACATGTTTCCAGCTCTTTGAGTCAAGTATGAATTGTGTCTGAAAAATAAAAGATAAAAATTAGATTTAAAAGATAAAAAATCATATTTTAGAGAAGACTTACCAAAACATATTGCCATAAATCATCTTTAGTGTCATCTGGTACATCAAGCCAATTTGCATAGGTTATTGGAACCATGGTTCTTGCAATCATTCCCTCAAAAGTGGATAGTTTCTTTGCCCCATCTCCTGTTGGAACACCTCTTTTATTGTATTTTATTATTGTCTTCCCTTTTTTAATTTTTGGTTTTATTGTTGGGCCTCTTTGTGATCTTGTATCTTCATGATCCGAATCCAACTTTTTCATCTTCTCCTCATCACTACTATTCGAATCCAACTTTTTCATCTTGTATCTTCACAAAAGTTAAGTTGTTTCAAATAAAATAGTTAGTTAGCCACACACGCCAATCATATTTTTAACAACTAAAATAAAAAAATACAAAAAACATACCAAAAAAGAATCTTATTTTCAACAAAATGCTTTAAACTAATATGGCCTTGCCATCCGGGTGTGTACACAAAAAATCATCATCAAGGCTAGTAAACTGGAGTCTTGTGTAACATCAACACTAGCATCAAATGCCAACAAATCATCATTATTTTCACCACTTTCTTCTTATTTGTACATCTTATATGGTGTGAAGCCAACAACAAACAGATTCTTATCTTGTTGATCTTGAACATAAAAAACTTGTTTGGCCTGACTAGCTAGTATGAAGCGATCAGACTGTTGACCAAGCCTATCAAAGTTAACCACTGTGAATCCAAATTCATCCTTTTTTACACCACGATTATCAACCCAATCACATATGAAAAAAGGAACATAAAACATGCGATAATCAAGATCCCATATCTCCTTTATACGACCAAAGAAAGTAACAACGCCATACACGGGATTGGAGTCTTTTGCACTAGCAATTTGCATGGTATTTGCTACTAAAGTTACTCCACTACATTGAGTTGTTCTAGATTCATCTAGAGATGTTGTATGAAATTGATACTCATTTATGGCAAAGCTGCTATATTTAGTAACAGCATAACTAGGCCCTTTGACCAACCAACGAACACTGTCACATATATCCTCCCCGTTAACCAAACATTTTTCAACCTTGATCTTAAGCCATCTAATAAATGACCTGTTGTGCTGGCTCTCCAACCATGTAACATTTCGAGAGGCACGAGGGTTCTGATCCTTCAGTTCCAACATATGTTGCCTAAGTTATAGTAGAAGTTAGAAAATATTATGTATTAGATAAGCTACAAAAAATAAATAGTTTTATGTAAATCTTACTCTATATACGGCTCCACAGCAGTAGTGTTTCGTAATACATAAAAATGAGCTTGATCAACTAACTTAGCATCCTCAACAATGATTGTAGACCGTGATAAAGGCTTGCCGGTGCGGATTCTTTCATCAACATGTTCATGAGGGTTGCCAATTGATTTTAGGTTCTTAGAGTAGTTCGAGCAAAATTCTAAAGCTTCCTCTGCCACACAACATTCTGCTATGCAACCCTCGGGTCTATGGTGATTTCGTTCATACCCTTTGAGTGTTTTCATGTATCTCTCAAATGGATACATCCACTTAAAATGAACCGGGCCGCATAACCTCACCTCTCTAACTAAATGCACCATCAAGTGAATCATAATATCAAAAAACGAAGGAGGAAAATACTTCTCTAACAAACACAATGTTAGTACGATGTCACTTTGCAACTTGCCTAACTTACTAACATCAACAACTTTACTACACAACTCGTTGAAAAAATGGCACAAACTTAAAATTGTTTTCCTCACTTTCACGTCTAACAACCCCTTGATAGCGAAAGGAAGAAGTTGTTGCATCAACACATGACAATCATTGGACTTCAAGCCATTCATCTTTGAAGCATCATCAGACACGAGATTCTTGAAATTGGAGCAATACCCATCAGGCACTTTTATCTTAGACAGAGTATCATAAAATAGATTTTTCTCCAAGGTGTTCAATGTGTAGCATGCAGGCGGAAGCCATAGTCGATTCCCTTTTGGTTGAGCTTGTAATTCAGACTTTATGCCCAGCTCCTCAAGATCTTGCCTTGCTTTCAACCCATCCTTCGTCTTGTGAGGTAAATTCAATAATGTTCCATAAACACTCTCGCACACATTTTTTCTATGTGCATAACATCTAGCTGATGACGAACAAACAATTTTTTCCAATATTCATGTTCAAAAAAAATTGACTTCTTGTGCCATAATTTGTTTCTCTCATCGATACTTTCTTTTTTATTCTTTGACTTCTTCTTCTTACCCCATGTATTCTCAAACCCCGACAGGTAGTCAAAAATTTCTTCACCTGATAATGGTTTTCCTATAACACCACTCTCTTGTTGATTATTGAAATGTGTTTTTCTTTTTCGAAAAGGATGTTGAGGTGGGAGGAATTTTCTATGCCCAAGGAAGCATACCTTTTTAGACTTTGGCAACCATTGTGAATAAGTATCCTCTGAACATATTGGACAAGCTTTATAACCTTTGGTAACACATCCCGAAAGATTACCATATGCGGGGAAGTCATTTATAGTCCAAAGTAATACTGCTCTGAGATTGAAGTGTTCTTTCTTATAAGCATCAAATGTTCTAATGCCAGGTTTCCATAAAACTTTTAGATCATCAATCAATGGTGCCAAGTAGACATCAATATTGTTACCAAGTTGTTTTGGGCCTGATATCAATAGTGTCAACATCATAAATTTTCTTGACATGCATAAATAAGATGGTAGATTATATGTTATAAGGATAACGGGCCAACAACTATACTTTGAACTTAACGACTTGTGAGGATTGATACCATCAGCGGACAAAGCTAATCTAAGATTCCGATTTTCATTTCCAAAATCTTTCCATGTGTTGTCAACAAGCTTCCAGGAAGGTGAATCACGAGGATGAGTAAGCTTACCATTATTGACCCGACCTTGCGCATGCCAAGTTAAGTCACGTGCAATTTCTGGAGAGGAAAACATTCTTCTAAATCTAGAAACAGGAGGAAAGTACCACAAAACTTTTGAAGGCACGTTCTTGGTATTCTTCTTCTAACGAGATGTGCCACAAGTTGGACACTCAGAAGCATCCTTATATTCTTTCCAAAATAAAACACAATCATTTTCACATGCATGAATCTTTTTATATTCTAGACCAACTCCTTTTAATAACTTCTTGGCTTCGTATATCAAGCTTGGGATTGTATTGTTTGATGGTAAGATATCTTTTAAGACGCCCAACAAAGCATCAAAACTTGAATCAGACCAACCAAATTGACTCTTCAAATGTTGGAATTTTAACAATCCACTAAGTGCGTTATATTTTGACCCTACATAAAGTGGTTTATCACATTCTTCAAGAAGAGATTTCAATGAATCAGGATCTTTATCTACATGTGTGAAAGCATCATGTAGCATTTCCTTTGTATAATCAAATTCAAAAGGTCTAGATGTATCAGGGCATCTAGAATCAACCTTCGGAAGTTTCTCTCCATGAAAAGACCAAACCTTATAATTTTCGTTGAAACCGTAGGCAAACAGATGATAACGCACATTGGCAATCGAGTGGTGACACAAATTGATACAATTAACACAAGGACATGGAATAACATCTGAATTTGGATTATTACTTTGCGCAAACTCTAAAAAGTCCTTCACACCTTTGTCATATGCATTTGATAATCTATCAGTCAAATCCATGATTTATCCATGACATTTGTTTCTAGTTTGTCACCATTATTACTAGAATCAAGTTTAATGATGAGAGTTAGGTATCAAAATATGCATCACAATTCTAATCCAACTAAACAAGTGATGTCATTTAGTTTTATACACAACCTAAATAAGTCACATAACGTTCTTAAATCCAATTCAATTTGTGCACCTCTATGTGAGGGTTAAAGTATCCACATTACAATAAGATGTCATTACTCATTAGTTTTATTAGTCATTAGTTATAACCCTAATTTACACATATCCACGATCAACCAAAATTCTACGTATAACCCTAATTTACAACACATCCACAATCAACCAAAATTTAGCAAAAAAAACAAATAAAACAACAATGTAGTTTTATTAGTTTCAAGACATGAAACTGTGTCCCAATTGCGTCAAAAAGAGCCTACCAAACTACACAAATGACAAACCAATAACCAAAATACTCAAACCTAAGTAAAAATCAGCACAAAAATAGGGACTTAAAGGCCTAACAAGCTAATATCACTTGAAAACTTCACAGTAACAGATCAATCACCACTAACATTTCATATATACAACAAAATCAAGTATATTTGATTTAAATAACCAACATTGTTCAGGTTGAAACCTGAATTCAAGAAATACATAACCAAAAGATGATAACTACTAACCGAGTGAAGATGGCTGCGGCGGTGGGTGGCCGAGCGGCGGTGAGGGCTGGGTGAGGTCGATTGAGGCTAGATGAGGTCGATTGGGGCTGGGGTGAAGTTGATTGAGGGCTGCGGGTCGATTGGGGCTGCGGGTCGATTGGGGTTGCGGGTCGAAGGGTCGATGGTGGTGGTGGGGGGTTGCGGCCGGCGGTGGAAGGTCGGTGGTGGCAGTGTGGTGGTCGCGACCGGCGATGGAAGGTCGGCAGCTGGCTGCGGGTCGATTGAGGCTGCAGGTCGAAGGGTCGATAGTGGTGGTGGGGGGTTGCGGCCGGCGGTGGAAGGTCGGCGGTGGCAATGTGGTGGTCGCGACCGGCGGTGGAAGGTCGGCGGTGGCAGGCGCGTCCGGCGGGGGAAGATCGGCGGGGGAATATCGGCGGGGGAATGAAGCGGGAGAGCTGAGGTTTAGGGCTTTAGTTGAAGCGGGAGAAGTTTGGAATGAAGAGCTGATGATACGGACCCGATATTATAAAAATTTTAAAAAATGACACATTAAGATGACACGCAAAAATGCGTGTCATCCTTTCTAAGAAAATTTTAAAAAATGACAAATAATTTATGATACGTGTAAATGCGCGTCATCTTTTTTCACGCGTCATCTTTTGCGCGTCATCTTTTTTCACGCGTCATCTTTTGCGCGTCATCTATTAACAGTTTTCTAGTAGTGATAATAATAATAATAATAATAATAATAATAATAATATATTTATTTATTTATTTATTTTTTGAATTATAATAATAACAATTAAATAATAACAAAATTTTGTGTATTAAATTATTTTGTTTATATAATTTAAATTTGACCCGCAAATATTTCGATGCAAGTCAGGTCAAATATAAATTATTTTTACGTAAATTTTATATAGGCTTTGAGGTGATCTACATCGGCATTTGTTGGCGTTTTGACGTTAGTTTTATTCAGAAATAAATCGTGTCAAATGTAAAATGTTTTTTACTGTACGTTTCAACGAGTAGGAACGATTGTAATCTATGTTTTTTCTCAGCAAATTAGATTTTAATAATTCAAACTATATCTTATTGGTCAATAATAATTCGTATTATTAATTTGGCTAATAACAATCCTAACTTTCATTTTAGTCGCCAAGAGTGGTCCTACTAACATAATCATTCATTAATTTATACTTGATTTTCACTTGATTTTACTCATGATGATAACTATGAATGAAATAGGGAACATACAATAAAATGGAGCAAAAAATGAGTGTAAAGCAGGCATAAGTTGATTATAATTATATTATTAAGATTAGCAGGGATAACTAAAGTAAAATTTAGGATTATTATCAGCCAAACTGATAGCATTGATTATTATCGGTCAATAAGTCATATTTTGGATTATTAAAAATCCAATTTGCCTTCTTTTTTATATACATTTTTACTTGGTCTATGTTTTGATATAATTTTTTTTTAAAAGAGGCGGGTCAAGTATAATATATTAATATGTTTCCCTTCGGTGGTATAAATTCAAGTTGCTTTTATGGTTCGATGTGAAATTAGTCCGGAGACAAGTGGGTCAGTCTGTACTTTATCAAGTCGCGCACAATATTATCGCAACGCGCAACCGGTAAAAAAGCTTCTTTCCTTTAAAAGTGGCCACCATCGCCATTGCCTGAATTAGTAAAGAAATACTTTTCGACCAAATGAAAGAACCCAATGTGGGTACAAGGGCCTACTGATTTTGTCGTTGGTGGCAAAGTGAATTGTAGGTTGGACCATTATGAAAGTTGAATATTATTATTGGATTTTAATAATATTAAATTTTATTTATTATCGGATTATCCAAACTCAGTAAATGTTGGCAGACAATCACAACTTTAAACTTATTTTTCTTTAACGATCTCTTACTAACTGATTAGTTAACCCCCGTTAGTTTTTTTTAAGGAAGATGGCCAACTTTTAGCCATTTTTAACTTCACCGCCGCTTAACCTCCACCAGGTTCGTTTCTTGATGTCCAGCCTACATCATCACCTGAAATCTATCTCCAACAAGACAAGTGGTTCAGATAAGAAGGTGGAGACTGATAGGTTTTAGGGTGCAGAAGTTTTAGATTGATGGTCTAGATGGTTGATATTAACTTTCTACTTAGTGTTTTGGTCATGTAAACAATTCATGTAATCGACAAACTAACGTTGTTAACTCTCAGTTAGTTAGTTAGTTAGGGATCATTGAAGCAAAATAAACTTAAAGTTGAGAGCGTCTATAAACATATCCTGATTAGGGATTCATCCCGGCCATTTAATGAAAGTTAGGATTATTAAAATCCAATAATCCATAGTTTTAATCTAAGAAATTTTCTTAAGCTGTGTTGGACATATAGTTTATATTTTTTTAATTTCATACTAAGTTAGATACATGTGTGTTACACGGGTTAAAGTAGAAAAATTATATAATATTATACATACATACATACATACATATATACATACATACATATATATACATCTATATATATACATATATACATATATATATACACACATATATATATATATACACATATATACATATATATATACATATATATATACATATATATACATATATACGTATATATATTTACATATATATACATATATATATACATATATATATACATATATATACATACATATACATATATATACATATATATACATATACATATATAGACATATATATATATATATATATATATAGAAAATGGATCAAGCGAAAAATATGTTTATAATTGAAAACCGTGAAAACCACCGCTACCCAATCATATAATTCATAATTCATTTAACTTTTTAATTGTTTAAATTATATTTAAGTAAATTTCAACCTTATTTTTTGAGGTCATTATATATTTTTTAATATAAACTCCAAATGTCACAACTCTGTCAAAACCATACATGTCCGACATATTGTAAACCGCCAAACCTAACTGCATCTCATACACCTGACTGAACCTATCATTCTAATTTTCGGGACGAAAATTCCTTCAACAAAGAGATGATGTGACAATCCGAGCTTTAGGGTTAACCTTGTTACCATCACGCAACGTATGTTTTATAGTTTAAATAAATAAATTGTTATTAAACCTATTAATAAATAATTAACTTTAAACTAACAATATTTAATAAACTTAAATACAAATTAGATAATAGTGGAGGGGCTAGTTATGCCAAGATTTCAAACAAAAACCCATTTAAACACCACCCCCGTAACCAACTCCTTACTCGTCTCTCTCTCGGTTTCTTTTCACAGAATCAAGCACCATTACCACTCGAAACCCTAGCACTACCGGCGATCCCCTCTCAACCGGCGGCAATCTCCCCTTTGTACGAGTGCCTCTTCCCCGGCAACCACAAGAACACCGTCCGAAGGTGTCTGACTCTCGGCCAAACCGCAACCACAATCACCACCGCGGCCCTCGGCGATCGACGCACTCCGGCAGCCCCGCAACTCCGACAGTGCCATTATCGCCGTTGTTCGGTACGGTCTTTCATTCTTAAATCCACGTTTGTCATGTACGGGTTCGAGTGTTCGGTTACGGTTTTCACGCATAGTCATTTACGGGTTCAAGGGTTGTGAGAAATCTATTATATGTGGTGTGTGTATGTGTGCGCTGCGATCGTAACAATATCATGGTTGGGAATGCTTCTGCGTGGACATAGATGTAGATGTATGTATATTCTGAAAGTGTGTATGCATGCATAGGTATATGTGTGTTTTCATAATCTGTGTTCTTAGGTATGTATGCGTTTGATGTGTAGGTGAATGTGTGTATATATGTATATGTATGCTCCTGATAATTGTATATATGTTTATGTTCATTGTGTGTGTTGGTTTGAAACAGAGGAGGCACATGGGAAATCATGTAGGCGTATGAGGTGTGTGTGGTGTGTTTTGCAGTTGTTGTGATGTAGTTGTTGATATATGTTAATATGTATGTAAGCGTACGTATGTGTATGTTCTGCAATATGTATGTTGTATGTGTGTATCGATATATATAGGCGGGTATGGTTGTATATAAATTGTTGTTGTATAATCAATATTTGTATAGGTATGTATGCTGCGATTTGGTGGGTGGCAATGAGTGTTATTGCATATATATATATTAAATGTATGTGATATATGTGTATATGCATGCTTGTAATCGGTAATGTGCAGAATGATTTATGTTGTTGCAGTGGACGTGGAATTAGGCGCATGGGGGCGCACAAAGGCACCCATGTGTGTGTGCATGTGGGTTATGTATATGATTGTAGGTATGTATGTATGTTCTGCGATTTTATATGTGTCCACGGGTGTGCTTTGGTATGTGTGCACTTAGGCACATGGTTGAAATTTGGGGCGTATGAAGGGAAGTGGTTAGTAGGCGCATGAGGGTGGTAGGGGTTGGGTGTTTCTATGTATATATATATTTCTTGAATGATAATATGTTAAAGAATGGTTGCATGTATGTATGTGTGTTACAAGTGATGAGTGGGTCATTATGTATTTGAGACAAATTAGAACTCGTGCGCATTTACATGCAAATAAGACCAACCGATAACCGACACCGTAACCGACACGCCAACGTCAGTTAATATTTTTATAATTAATAATTAATATTAATTATATATGCACTGAATGAAACACAGGTTAATCGGAATCATATTCTTTGTGCTAGCATTTATTCATTGGTGTGCATTTGAGGTGAGTTTCACGGCCCCTATTTTACTTTCTTTACTTTTTGGGGGAGAAAACATGCAAATATATTTTATAAATGGTTTTTAGTATTATTGATATCGCTTGTTACGTTAGTGCAAATACACAACATGTCCTGACACACTCGAACCGTTAGTAATGGGATTAGCGAGGTAATTTTGAGTAGTACTACTGGGTCTGACAAACCCCGCTCGGGCTAGTCGCGCTAGCTTGATTGGAGGTCAAACGGGTGCTTGATTGACCTAACACACGATTGCCACGGTCGGTTAAGACGTGGTGGAAACACATTGTCATGGTCTGATGAGACATGACGGGATACAACAAACACAAATAGGACGTAAACAGTCAGCTTCGGTTCGAAACGCTAAGTAACTTGTTTATAGGCTAGCTACCTATCGATATGTTTTAATTACTATACCATTCGAACAGTTACAAACATTTTTATCTGTGATAAAACCTGTGAACTCACCAACTTTATGTTGACACACTTTAGCATGTTTTCTCAGGTAACAGGAACGCTTAAGCTCATGATGCACGATTAAGGAACGCACTCAGGATATGCATCATCAAACTCATTTACTTGCATTGGACATTTTGTTTTGAATTAGCACTTTTAACTTTCAGTATTGGTTTACATTTCGTTTATTCGCTTCCGCACTGATGTTTATTTCATTTATGTTACTCTGATTTAAGTCAAATGTTTATTTTTGAATTCATATAGTGTCGTTTGATATGACCGTGTCTGAGATCCTGGTATGTCACACGCCTAACGGTAAAACCGCGTTTGTGGAAATTGAGGGTGTGACAGATTGGTATCAGAGCCACTGGTTATAGAGAACTAGGATTGTATTTGCATCTAGACTATAGCCTTAGACACAACACTAGTATTGCACAGATACTCTTACATGATTGCGATAGTTGTACGAACATTCTCCCGACATGCTAACATTACATTATCTGAACGATCAAACATTATCCATGTCACCTGTATCATCCCGGCATACTAACGTTACTACACTTGTTTCTTCACTCCTGGAGTTGAAGCAATGACGATTTGAACCTAACATGTACCACTTGGGAACACGAAACTCTTTTCTAACACACACGACAAACCTAACGATGAAAAAAAAAGGAGAACAACACACATTACTTTTCTAACTCTATCGTGCTTGTTTCTACTTCCAACATGCCCTATCATCTTCGCTAGTCTTAACAGATAGCACTCGGTACTTGACAAACTATGTTATCTCGAATGGGAGGAACCATGGGTGACCATGCAAAGCAAATTAGAATCACGGGTGCACACGTAATTGTAATTTGTCATGCATGAGAATTCTGGAAACTCTATTGGGTGATAACGGTCATAATCAGTACAGATTTTCATTTCCTGGAGACATAAGGTCTCGGTTCTCATAAAACCTCATTATTTATATGCAAACAAATTCTTCATTCCTACTAGTATGAAACAATTTATTTTATCAATCATTATTATTTGATTAGTGACTGTCGTGTATTGTGAATTGAAGAATCATGTCTGGAAGAAGACCTGGACGCCCGAGTGGACGAGGAAACATTAACATGACTCAAGCTGAGTTGGATGCTATCATCAATGAGCGTGTTGTTCACGCGCTTGCAGCTTATGAGCAGGCCCGTAATCAGAACCAGAACAACCAAAATCTGAATCAAGGAGGTAATCTAGAATCAACAGACACGTTAATCTTTCCTACGATAACACATATTGGTTCTTAAACAATTATATATGTCCTTTTGATTCAGGTCCAACTATCTGTACCTTCAAGATGTTCATGGACTGTAAGCCCCACTCTTTTAATGGTTCTGAGGGTGCTGTCACACTACTTCGCTGGCTGGAGAAGCTCGAGTCAGTGTTCGCCATGTGCAACTGTCCTGCTGGAAGTCGTGTTAAGTACGCCTCTGGCACACTGGAAGGACCAGCTTTGACATGGTGGAACTCACAGGTCCAGACTTTAGGACTTGATGCTGCTAACGGTATGCCTTGGGATGATTTCAAGATACTGATGAAGGAAGAGTACTGCCCCAGAAATGAAGTTCAGAAACTAGAAACTGAGTTTTGGAATCTTAAGATGGTTGGTTCTGATATTGAGGAATATACGACTCGTTCACACGAGTTGGCTGCTCTATGTCCTCAGATGGTGACCCCGGCTTACAAACGGATTGAGAAGTACATCGATGGTTTAGCTCCTCAAATCCAAGCTAGTGTTATGGCTGCTGATCCTGTCACTATTCAGCAGGCTATTCAACTAGCTCACAAACTCACTGACCAGGCAGTGGCACAGGGTACTTTGCCTAAACGGGGCGCTGCATCTGGCTCAACTGATAATAAGCGAAAGTGGGATGGTACTACTAACAAGTCCTCAAACTCTAACAACAACCAACAACAGCAGACCAGAAAGTTTGATTCATCTAGAAGCTTCACAGACAATAATCAGAACAAAAACAACAATGGTCAGGGATCGAGCAACTATGTGGGCAAGTATCCAAAATGCAACAAGTGCAACTTTCACCATCTTGGCTAGTGTGATCGACTCCGTTGTCAAAGGTGTGGAAAGATGGGCCATGCTGCTAAGGACTGCAGGGGTGAACTGATGACCCAGCAACAACGCCAGGGCGGAGTGACTAGAGGCTGTTATGAGTGTGGTAAGGAGGGCCACTACCAAAAGGATTGTCCACAACTGAAGAATGGCAACAGGGGCAATAATGGAAACAACAACAATGGAAATGGCGCCAAAGGTAGAGCTTTCGTGATTGGTTCTGGCGAGGCGAGGAACGATCAAAACGTAGTTACCGGTACGTTTCCTCTGAACGATTGTTTTGCTTCTGTGTTATTCGATACCGGCGCTGATAAAAGTTTTATATCTACTAAGTTTAGAAAGCTTTTAGATGTAACCTTGACTGAAATGAACCCTAGTTATACGGTAGAACTAGCTGACGGTAAAATAATCGAGGCAACTCACATTCTTAAAGGATGTAAATTAGAGCTATCAGGACATAAATTTGGGATAGATCTTATGCCTGTTACTCTTGGTAGTTTTGACATAGTCATCGACATGGATTGGTTATCTAAAAACCACGCCGAAATTTTCTGTCGCGAGAAGATCGTTCGTGTACCACTCCCTAGTGGTGAAGTCTTATCCGTTCAGGGTGAGAAAAGGGGTGCCGTTTCTAGCATCATTTCGTATATGAAAGCCCAGAAGTGCTTACGCAAAGGCCATACCGCTATCTTAGCTATGATCACTGAGAAGACCACTGAAGAAAAGAAGATCGAAGATATCCCTATCGTTCGTGACTTTCCTGAAGTGTTCCCTGAAGACTTACCTGGTCTTCCACCGCATCGTCAAGTTGAGTTCCAGATTGATTTGACGCCTGGAGCCGCCCCTATTGCTAGAGCACCATATCGACTAGCACCAAAGGAACTGCAAGAACTGTCTACGCAACTGCAAGAGCTCTTGGATAAAGGATTCATCAGACCTAGCTCATCACCGTGGGGAGCCCTAGTCCTGTTTGTCAAGAAAAAGGATGGGACTTTTCGCATGTGTATCGATTATCGTGAGCTGAACAAAGTGACGGTTAAGAACCGTTATCCTCTACCTCGCATTGACGACCTGTTTGACCAACTTCAAGGATCAAGCTTCTATTCGAAGATAGATTTGAGATCAGGATATCATCAACTAAGAGTCCGAGAGGAGGACATATCAAAGACGGCATTCAGAACTAGATACGGTCACTATGAGTTTCTGGTAATGCCATTCGGTTTGACCAACGCACCAGCGGTTTTCATGGATCTTATGAACCGAGTATGCAAACCCTACTTGGACAAGTTTATTATTGTTTTCATCGATGACATTCTGATTTATTCAAGAAACAAGGAAGAGCACGAGGAACACCTTCGACTGATCTTGAAACTACTTAAACAAGAACAACTATATGCCAAATTCTCGAAGTGTGACTTCTGGATTTGGGAAGTCCAATTCTTGGGTCATGTAGTCAACGAGAAGGGCATACATGTTGATCCGGCAAAGATAGAAGCTATCAATAACTGGGCTACGCCAAAGACTCCGACGGAGGTACGACAATTTCTTGGATTAGCTGGATATTACCGACGATTTATCGAAGGGTTTTCGAAGATCGTCCAACCGCTTACAATGTTGACTCAAAAAGGCACCGCGTACAGTTGGGGTAACAAGCAAGAATCAGCATTCCAGTTCTTAAAACAGAAACTCTGCACGGCACCGATATTATCTTTACCCGAGGGAACCGAGGATTTTGTGGTGTATTGTGATGCTTCTATTCAAGGTCTTGGTTGTGTGCTAATGCAACGCGAGAAAGTGATCGCATACGCTTCCCGACAGCTAAAGGTTCACGATAAGAACTACACGACACATGACTTAGAGTTGGGAGCCGTTGTGTTCGCTCTCAAGATATGGAGACATTACTTGTACGGTACCAAGTGCAACATTTATACCGATCATAAGAGTCTCCAACACATTTTTGAGCAGAAGGAGTTGAATATGAGACAACGTCGATGGGTTGAGTTGTTAAACGATTACGATTGTGCGATCAAGTATCATCCGGGCAAGGCTAACGTAGTAGCTGACGCCTTGAGTCGAAAGGAGACACCAAAGCCGAAGCGAGTACGAGCCTTACAACTTACCATTCATATCGGATTACCCGATCAGATACGTAATGCTCAACTCGAGGCGTTGAAAGACGAGAACCTGAAAGCCGAATCACTACGAGGCATGGAGAAACAATTGGAAACCAAAACTGACGGAATTCGTTACGTCATGGACCGAATATGGGTTCCTTTGTATGGAGATCTACGAGAGCTGGTAATGGACGAAGCTCACAAGTCACGGTATTCTATTCATCCGGGTTCAGACAAGATGTATCACGATCTGAAGGTTCTTTACTGGTGGCCGAACATGAAAGCTGACATTGCCACTTATGTAAGCAGATGCTTAACCTGTTCTAAGGTTAAGGTGGAGTATCAACGACCATCTGGTTTACTTCAACAACCAGAAATTCCCGTATGGAAGTGGGAGCAGATATCTATGGACTTTATCACGAAACTGCCTCGGACTCCCAGCGGATGCGATACCATTTGGGTAATTGTAGATCGTTTGACGAAATCCGCACACTTCTTACCAATCAGAGAGACTGATAGAATGGAAAAGCTAACACGTATTTACCTAAGAGAAATAGTCTCTCGGCACGGTGTGCCAATTTCCATTATCTCTGATCGTGACGCTCGATTCACCTCACATTTCTCGCAATCATTACAACGAGCATTGGGAACACGGTTAGATATGAGCACTGCATATCATCCTCAGACTGACGGCCAGAGTGAGCGTACAATTCAGACTTTGGAAGACATGTTACGCGCTTGCGTGATGGATTTTGGCAGCAGTTGGGAAACTCACTTACCGTTAGTCGAGTTTTCTTACAATAATAGCTATCACACGTCGATCAAAGCTGCTCCATTTGAGGCACTGTATGGGCGCAAGTGCCGATCACCTATTTGTTGGGCGGAAGTTGGAGAAAGTCAACTTACCGGTCCTGAACTCGTGCACGAGACGACTGAGAAGATCGTGCAGATCCGTAACCGTATGGCAGCAGCACGTGACCGATAAAAGAGTTACGCTGATAAGCGTCATAAACCATTGGAATTTTAGATTGGTGATAAAGTGCTCTTGAAAGTGTCACCTTGGAAAGGTGTAATTCGTTTTGGGAAACATGGAAAACTAAACCCTAGGTACGTGGGACCATTTGAGATTGTCAAACGGGTCGGCCCCGTAGCCTATCAACTGAACTTACCCGAAGAACTCAGTGGAGTACACAATGTGTTCCATGTTTCAAACCTGAGGAAATGCCTTGCAGACGAGACTCTCGTCGTTCCGTTAGACGAGATACATGTTGACGAACAACTACGATTCATCGAGGAACCAGTGGAAGTTATGGACCGAGAGGTCAAAACACTCAAACACAGTCGTATCCCCATTGTCAAAGTCCGATGGAACTCAAAGCGTGGACCAGAGTTTACCTGGGAACGCGAAGATCAAATGAAAAAGAAGTATCCATAACTGTTCAACGATCAGACACCTGCTTCTTAAGGTATTCATTCTTGAGATACCTTTCCTTTAAATTTCGAGACGAAATTTCCTTCAACAAGGGGATGATGTCACAACTCTGTCAAAACCATACATGTCCGACATATTGTAAACCGCCAAACCTAACTGAATCTCATACACCTGACTGAACCTATCATTCTAATTTTCGGGACGAAAATTCCTTCAACAAGGAGATGATGTGACAACCCGAGCTTTATGGTTAACCTTGTTAGCATCACGCAACGTATGTTTTATAGTTTAAATAAATAAATTGTTATTAAACCTATTAATAAATAATTAACTTTAAACTAACAATATTTAATAAACTTAAATACAAATTAGATAATAGTGGAGGGGCTAGTTATGCCAAGATTTCAAACAAAAACCCATTTAAACACCACCCCCGTAACCAACTCCTTACTCGTCTCTCCCTCGGTTTCTTTTCACAGAATCAAGCACCATTACCACTCGAAACCCTAGCACTACCGGCGATCCCCTCTCAACCGGCGGCAATCTCCCCTTTGTACGAGTGCCTCTTCCCCGGCAACCACAAGAACACCGTCCGAAGGTGTCTGACTCTCGGCCAAACCGCAACCACAATCACCACCGCGGCCCTCGGCGATCGACGCACTCCGGCAGCCCCGCAACTCCGACAGTGCCATTATCGCCGTTGTTCGGTACGGTCTTTCATTCTTAAATCCGTGTTTGTCATGTACGGGTTCGAGTGTTCGGTTACGGTTTTCACGCATAGTCATTTACGGGTTCAAGGGTTGTGAGAAATCTATTATATGTGGTGTGTGTATGTGTGCGCTGATCGTAACAATATCATGGTTGGGAATGCTTCTGCGTGGACATAGATGTAGATGTATGTATATTCTGAAAGTGTGTATGCATGCATAGGTATATGTGTGTTTTCATAATTTGTGTTCTTAGGTATGTATGCGTTTGATGTGTAGGTGAATGTGTGTATATATGTATATGTATGCTCCTGATAATTGTATATATGTTTATGTTCATTGTGTGTGTTGGTTTGAAACAGAGGAGGCACATGGGAAATCATGTAGGCGTATGAGGTGTGTGTGGTGTGTTTTGCAGTTGTTGTGATGTAGTTGTTGATATATGTTAATATGTATGTAAGCGTACGTATGTGTATGTTCTGCAATATGTATGTTGTATGTGTGTATCGATATATATAGGCGGGTATGGTTGTATATAAATTGTTGTTGTATAATCAATATTTGTATAGGTATGTATGCTGCGATTTGGTGGGTGGCAGTGAGTGTTATTGCATATATATATATATATTAAATGTATGTGATATATGTGTATATGCATGCTTGTAATTGGTAATGTGCAGAATGATTTATGTTGTTGCAGTGGACGTGGAATTAGGCGCATGGGGGCGCACAAAGGCACCCATGTGTGTGTGCATGTGGGTTATGTATATGATTGTAGGTATGTATGTATGTTCTGCGATTTTATATGTGTCCACGGGTGTGCTTTGGTATGTGTGCACTTAGGCACATGGTTGAGATTTGGGGCGTATGAAGGGAAGTGGTTAGTAGGCGCATGAGGGTGGTAGGTGTTGGGTGTTTCTATGTATATATATTTCTTGAATGATAATATGTTAAAGGATGGTTGCATGTATGTATGTGTGTTACAAGTGATGAGTGGGTCATTATGTATTTGAGACAAATTAGAACTCGTGCGCATTTACATGCAAATAAGACCAACCGATAACCAACACCCTAACCGACACGCGAACGTGAAACCGTACAGTTAATATATTTATAATTTAATAATTAATATTAATTATATATGCACTGAATGAAACACAGGTTAATCGGAATCATATTCTTTGTGCTAGCATTTATTCATTGGTGTGCATTCGAGGTGAGTTTCACGGACCCTATTTTACTTTCTTTCCTTTTTGGGGAGAAAACATGCAAACATATTTTATAAATGGTTTTTAGTATTATTGATATCGCTTGTTACGTTAGTGCAAACACACAACATGTCCTGACACACTCGAACCATTAGTAATGGGATTAGCGAGGTAATTTTGAGTAGTACTACTGGGTCTGACAAACCCCGCCCGGGCTAGTCGCGCTAGCTTGATTGGAGGTCAAACGGGTGCTTGATTGACCTAACACACCATTGCCACGGTCGGTTAAGACGTGGTGGAAACACATTGTCATGGTCTAATGAGACATGACGGGCTACAACAAACACAAGTAGGACGTAAACAGTCAGCTTCGGTTCGAAACGCTAAGTAACTTGTTTATAGGCTAGCTACCTATCGATATGTTTTAATTACTATACCATTCGAACAGTTACAAACATTTTTATCTGTGATAAAACCTGTGAACTCACCAACTTTATGTTGACACACTTTAGCATGTTTTCTCAGGTAACAGGAACGCTTAAGCTCATGATGCACGATTAAGGAACGCACTCAGGACATGCATCATCAAACTCATTTACTTACATTGGACATTTTGTTTTGAATTAGCACTTTTAACTTTCAGTATTGGTTTACATTTCGTTTATTCGCTTCCGCACTGATGTTTATTTCATTTATGTTACTCTGATTTAAGTCAAACGTTTATTTTTAAATTCATATAGTGTCGTTTGATATGACCGTGTCTGAGATCCTGGTATGTCACACGCCTAACGGTAAAACCCCGTTTGTGAAAATTGAGGGTGTGACACCAAATAACCTCGATGATAACAAAACGACTTACATATATGTAACTTGTATGAGATATATGTATGTAAATCGTACTTGTACACTTGGTAACCCGTACTTACATATACATAATGTCTACATATACGTAACGATTAGTTGTACAATTTGTAACACATACTTACATATATGTAACCCCTGATTTTTATAGTTTTTATTTATAGCATGGTTTTCAAAGGATCCCTCTCCTATATATATATATATATATATATATATATATATATATATATATATATATATATATATATATAGAGAGAGAGAGAGAGAGAGAGAGAGAGAGAGAGAGAGAATTTACAAGACTACGTGGGGTAACCCGCGCGTTGCGACGGAGTAAAGAATTTACGACTTTTTATATTTCATTTATATCAATTGTTTTGTTTTATGCTTTAAATATCTTATATGGCTTATGATAATTATCATATGTTAGAGCTAACATATTGTTACAAAACTAATAGTATTAACAAAAATAGTTAAATGACTTAACTTTTAAGTAAATATAAGTGTTGAACATGATTAAAGTTTAACGAATATTTTTAAGAAAATTCATATTCGACATAGTATAGGTTGAATTGCTTTGATACAACAATAAAAGATTTGTTATAACATTAGATATTAAATTAGATATATTAATAGAAAACCATGTGGTACATTTATTTGAAGAATAATGAGAGTATAATAGGAAGATTTATTATAATTTAAAGATTAAAGCCTCCAATCCTTTATATGTTATCTTAAAATTATTACAAAATTACAATCTTGTCCTACAAATAATATAATATTTAATTAATTAAAATAAATAATATAATATAATATAATATTATTAAATAATATATTAATAATGTGTATTAAATAGTGTATTAAATAAAATAGTTTATTAAATAGGGGTAAAATTGGAACTATGCATAGGACACTTATATTTTATGCTTAAAATATTGTATTAGACGTCTTAAAATTTAAGTAAAATTACTATCGTGTCCTCCTAAAATGTATCATATAATAGTAAAGACACACACACACATACTAGGGTTGGGCCCTCCGTGTGTTGTCGTGATGGTCATTTCAAAGCGTCGTGGAAACCATATTCGTATCAAATGTCGTATTGATTTTATATATAAGAGTATATTGATATCGACCAACGATTATATATAAAAGTTAGTTTGGTTAGATATATAAATAAATTACTTGATATAACGATTTATGGTTAAAGTAAAACAAATGTATCAACTTCATAAAATTTTTAGTAGTTTAGCTTTCAAATTTAATCCAAAAAACAAAACCCAACTTATTTCTCATTTGTTAGGTTCTCAATCCAACTATATAATTTAGTATTTACTCATCTCCATAAGCACTTGTGACAACCCTAATAAAGGTCAGATAAAGCCCTAATATTTTCACATACCAATTATTATATGACTATATTATTATGACATGAACGTATATTTAATACATTATATGAATGCAAACTTATATACATAAAAATTTCAAGTGCATGAACACGTTTTGTGTACACGATTAAGTCTTGCAACTAACTATATAACTATATATATATGTGTGTTATAAGCAAGCATGCTTGCATGCTTGCAAATGTTTACGTATGCATGTTTGCATGTATAAATGTTTTGCATACATGATATACATATACCTTATGTGTGCATGTAATAATACGTATAAGTTTTTGTTACTAAAACATTGTTTGATCAAAAATACCTCGACATTTCAAGATTAAGTAAACTATGTTACAATACGATAAAACATCAAATATCAAAATCAAATTATTGAACCTAATTAAACTACCTAAATCCCTCGGTTAAATGACTAATTAAGTTATTAACCTTCCCACTTAAAACTATCGGCTAGATAACCTCCACAACCATTGAAACCGCAACCCAAATCACTTCATCAAAGGAGTCACATGGAACCATCATTATTACAAGGGTTATGTGGCAAACTCTAGGATATTCTTACCCACCTTGCATGACACCTAGTAAGCTTATGAAGGTGACTCACCTAAGCTAGAACTAAACATCATGATTACAAGCCATAAAGGCCTCGGCCGAAACTTCCATAAAAGCATCCATCGACCACCTTCACAAAGCACACCACCACCTCAACTCTCTCTCAAACTCTCGGCTCACACATCTTTTTGTTTTCTCTCATAACCTACACACCCACACCATCACCATCTCTCGGTTTCTACCTTCATCACCACCATCACCATCCGTAACCATCACCACCATCACCATCCGTAACCATCACCACCATCACCATCCGTAACCATCACCACCATCACCATCCGTAATCATCACCACCATCACCATAACTAATAACTACCAGCTTCCACTCTTCCTTGGATCTCAAAAGGCTCGGTTCTCATAAGCAAAGCAGCAACATCATTCACAAGGTTTTTAAACCTCCTTAATATATCTTGAAATCAAAGGTTACACATGTGTTATAAACACATATATAATTAGCTTTGGTGCATATACACCAAAACTAATCTTAAAATATCTTGAAATTGTTAATTCTCATCAATTCACAGTAATGAAATATTAAAAATTCAGATAACTTGTGACAAGGATACTTTGGGATTTATAAGATTAAATCCTAAAATATTAAGAAAATTAAGTAAAAATACTAAATAATCATGATTGTGGGAATAAATATTGAAAAAGATGTTTAAAGATACTAAAATATCATTCTGTGAATTTTGGTAGAAGTATAATAAGTAAAATAATTTATACAAATTATTTAAGGTAAATAAAAGAAAATTCTTAAAATAAAAGAAATAAATTCGTAAAAATTATGTAAAAATCACATAATGATTCTCATATGATATAAAAGCTCCAGGAATTATTTTGTAATTTATCTCCTTTTTATGATTGAAAAATGAATTTTTAAGTGATCTGTAAAGGAAAAATCTAAAAAAATACTTAACCAGTACCATAAATCGTGAAAAATTCAATGAAGACATTATAAATCAAATTAAACAGATGGTGCAAAATTCATAATTTTTAGAGTTATATATTTGTTTTTAATAAATTTTGGGAATATTGTAAGATTTAAAGAAATAAATCTGTTGTGAATTAGACATCAGAAAATTTATGTGATAATATAGACTATTGAGGTAATATTCTATAAATTTTGTTATTTTTAGACAACAGTAGCTATTTTTAGTGATTTATAATGAATTTATAATAATTATAACAATTTATATATAATAAAATAGAAGTTGGGAATTTTATGGTAATATTATCTAACTATATTACAGCTGGATTTTTAAGAATTTATAATATCTTAGATCCTAAAAATTTTAAAATTTTTTATCTAACTTATAAAAATTTATTTTTATAGGTTACAATTTGGAGTAAAGGTAAGATTTATAGCCCCATTTTGATATTTTTAAAGTTTTTTGGGGAAAAACGTACTGTTTATATTAATGCGTTATTTTGAAACTATTTTGAGATATACTGTCATTTGTGATACAACCATTAATTCGAATGAGGAACCGTTGGATAATATATGTAGCACTACTTATGAGAATATTTTACACCAACAGGATAAGTGTTGTGATACTATTTAAATATTTTCTGCACTAATAGAATGAGTGTTGTGATGCTATATTATCTGATTTTATGAATTATTTCGTGACAGTATAAATTATGTGTGTGAGCAGGTTTAGTTGTAATTGGTGCATCAATAAAATATTTTATCTGGAAATAAACTTATGACCTCACCAACTTTATGTTGACTGTTTTGAGTATGCTTTTTCAAGTGAAAATGACTAACAATGTTGATTTGTCTTTTGATGTGTATAACGGCTGGGGTGAAGTCGTTGGAAGGGTTTGTGTAAATCTAACTGTCAACATCTATGATGGTAGTGTTTTGGTGGACGCTCATTTCCATCGCATTTTAAGATGTTGTAGCTAAATAAAAGTTGCAATAAGGATTATATCAAATTTTGACCTT
The DNA here is from genome assembly GCA_024085815.1 of Flaveria linearis. Lineage (NCBI taxonomy): Eukaryota > Viridiplantae > Streptophyta > Magnoliopsida > Asterales > Asteraceae > Flaveria > Flaveria linearis. The sequence goes on from CM044012.1 coordinate 41,477,014, forward strand.
ATATGTAAATGATGTAATCCTAACTTATGTTATATAATCAAGTTATATGTTTTATGTGTTAATATTATTTGTAATTTGATTCTTTATAATCAAATGCGTTCTGAACAAACAAGTCACACCCATATCGCTTCACGCTTCCGCCGGGACGTGACAGGTTGGTATCAGAGCCATTGGTTATAGAGAATTAGGTACTATAAAAATACCTTAACTATAACCATAAGCTCAAATGATGATTAACAAAGTATTTGATAAATATATATACTTGTGTGATATGATTTTATGTGAAAATTCTATAATTTTATGCTTAACTCTAATAATATCTATGAAAATATATGACTAACTATTTTATGAAAAAATTATAAAGAAATTTTTGCAGTTATGAATTCAGATAGTTACTACAATGAGACTGATCCTTCCGAATGCTCAGACCATAGCAACTTTAAGGAAATAACATCTGTACCAGAACCCCAGAAAGATATGAAGACTTCCCAAATTGAAGTTGAAAACAACAATAAACCAAAATTTTATGTCCGACGTGCACCAGTAAACGTCGGGGGATATACAATTAAGACCCCTAGGAAAAAGATACGACGTGGAGACAAATTTATAGCTAAGCAAGTTGAAGATATAGAAATACAAAATTCTGATTCCTCTGGAAACGAAGGTAAAATAATTAAAAGACAAAAGCTGAATGAGGATCAAGTGAAGACAGCTCAATGGACCCTTAGGAAACTCAAGAAAATACAATAAGGAATCTGGAGAATCCAGAAGGATATCAAGAAACTCAAAACACCTAAAAAAATATCTTCACAAAAATATGAGAATGGATTCGCAAGACCTAGAAGCTATAGTCTAACTTGTCAGAATACAGGAATAAGAACTTAATGATATATATATATATATATATACATCTTCTGTGTTTAAATGTCTATCTATTATTTGTTGATAAAGATTTATGTTAAAATATTTGCTTATGATACTAATTATAATTAACTATAGTGAATCATGCCGCCCAAAAGAAACACTCAGCCTGTACGAAGAACAGCCCGAGTGGGACGACCTAGAACCCGAGTTGGGGAAGAAACACCTGTGAATAACGACACAAATGAGAATGACAGGATTTCTCAAATAGTAGCCCAACAAATAGAAGCTACCTTACCTACTCTGATAACCCAACTACAACAAAATCTGAACTTTGGAACCACCTTACACCCACAGGAAAGGCCCAAAAATATTAATCCAGAAGAGCGACAGGAGGAAGACATCCTGAATAGAGTCACAAAAGGATGTTCTTACAAGACCTTTATGTCCTGCAGACCCTTAGAGTTTGATGGGAAAGGAGGAGCTGTGCAAGCCCTACGCTGGTTAGATGAAATGGAAGCAGTCTTAGAAATTAGTAATTGTGCCGACAATTACAAGACACTGTTTGTTTCGCATTCACTAAAAGGAGAGGCACAATCCTGGTGAAAAATGGAGGTACACACTAAAGGTAGGCATATTATGAATAAGATAAGTTAGGAAGATTTTACAAATCTAGTGATAGAAAAATATTGTCCTTATAATGAAATAAAAAAATTAGAGGCTGAATTTTTGGCACTAGAAATGAAAGGAGCTGCACATCGGGAATACACCGACAGGTATAATGAACTTTCCAGGTTAGTACCACATCTGATAACCTCTGAATCAAAAAGGATAGGAAGATATATTTGAGGACTAGTACCACAAATAAGAGGATTAGTAAAATCCGCAAGGCCCAAAATTTTTCAGGAAGCAGTAATCCTGTCAGGAAGTTTAACAGATGAAATGATCAAAAATGGATCATTAAGCAATCCAAAAATAGGAGAGAAAAGAAAGTGGAATGAAAAACACACAAGAAGGAAATTTGGAGAAAATCCTCAGAAAAGATTGACCCGACCTCCACAAATAAATTTTTAGGAGCAGCACAGGAAAAGAAAATGGAAGGGCAACCACGGTGTAATATCTGCCAAAGATATCATTCAGGAAATTGTATGATAGTGGTTTGTTATAATTGTAAGAAGAAAGGACATATATCCCGAGATTACAAGAACCCCACCAACCCTAAACCAGTCTGCTTTCAGTGTGGAAACGAGAACCATTTTCATAATGAATGTCCACAACGGAAAGGCAAGGCTCCAATTAACCAAAACAACCCCCGTGGAAGAGCATTCGTAATGCAAGCTGAAGAGGCTCGGCATGAACCAGAAGTAGTTACGGGTGCGTTTCTTATCAACAACCAGTACGCAATAGTATTATTTGATACAGGAGCAACTCATAGTTTTATTTCAAATACCTTTAAACCATCACTTAGCTTAACCTCTGAGAAACTAAGACATAAATACATGATAGAATTAGCTGATGGTAAAATAATCAAAGCTAGTGAAATTATTCCTAACTGTATTTTGAACTTAGATGAATACTGTTTTGATATAGATCTGATTCCTATTGAATTAGGAGGATTTAATATTGTAGTAGGCATGCATTGGTTAAGTAAGAACCATGCTGAAATTATATGTGATAAGAAAATAATAAAAATTCCTTTGATTAAGGAAAATAAAACTCTCTGTATATACGGTGACAGACCAAATAGTATTATGAAATTGATTTCCTGCGAGAAAGCACAAAAATGCTTAAATAAGAAATGTTTAGCTTTTTAGCTCATATAGTTGATGCAAAGCTTGATAAAGGGAATTTAGAAAGTGTTCCTATTATTAATGAATACTCTGATGTTTTTCTGATGAATTACCTGGATTGCCACCCCCTCGTCAAGTAGAGTTTAAAATAGAATTAGTACCAGGAACAACCCCTATTACTAAAGCCCCGTATCATTTAGCACCAACAAAAATGAAAGAATTAATGAACCAATTACAAGAACTGTTGGATAAGGGATTTATACCCCCTAGTGTATCACCTTGGGGAGCACCAGTTCTGTTTGTCAAAAAGAAAGATGAAACTTTTAGGATGTGTATTGATTATAGAGAACTCAATAAAGTTACCATAAAGAATAGATATCCTCTCCCTAGGATTGATGATTTATTTGATCAATTGTAAGGATCTAGTTATTTTTCTAAAATAGATTTAAGATCTGGATATCATCAGTTAAAAGTACAGGATGAAGATATATCAAAAACTGCATCCAGGACTAGGTACGGATATTATGAATTTCTTGTAATGCCATTTGGGTTAACCAATGCTCCAGTAGTATTTATGGATTTAATGAATAGAGTGTGCAAAAATCCTATTTAGATAAATTCGTTATACTCTTCATAGATGACATTCTGATTTACTTTAAAAATAAGGAAGACCACGAACAACACCTGAGATTAACTTTAGAATTACTACGAAAGAAAAAGTTGTATGCAAAATTCTCAAAATGTGAATTTTGGAAAAGGGAAGTACAATTTCTAGGACACATAGTTAATCAAGATGATATTCAAGTTGATCCAGCAAAGATTGAAGCAGTCATGAAATGGGAAATTCCAAAGACCCCAACTGAAGTACGACAATTCTTAGATTTAGCAGGATATTATAGGAGATTTATAGAAAATTTCTCAAGAATAGCTCAACCCTTGACAGAATTGACCCAGAAAGATAGGAGATATGTATGGGAAGAAAAACAAAATGAAGCATTTGAACTTCTCAAGAATAAATTATGTAGTGCACCTATTCTAGCTTTGCCAGAAGGAATAGATAATTTTGTAGTATATTGTGATGCATCACGTCAAGGTTTTGAATGTGTGTTAATGCAAAAAGACAAAGTAATTGCATATGCATCTAGACAACTTAGAGGTAGTGAAAGAACTATACCACACATGATCTAGAATTAGGAGCAGTAGTATTTGCACTGAAAATATGGAGACATTACTTGTATGGGACTAAGTGTGTAATTTATACGAATTATAAAAGTTTACAACATATATTTGATCAAAATATTTTGAATATGAGGCAAAGGAGATGGGTAGAATTATTAAGTGATTATGATTGTGAAATCAAGTATCACCCCGATAAGGCAAATGTAGTTGCTGATGCTCTAAGTAGAAAAGAAAGGATTAAGCCATTACGAGTACGTGTTATGAGAATGGAATTACGTTCAGATTTGTTAAATCAAATTCAGGAAGCTCAACAAGAAGATATGTTAAAATTAAAAGGACAATTAAAAGATATGGAAAAAGAAACAGATGGAATCCTGAAATTCAAAAGAAGAATTTGGGTACCAAACAATAGCATGCTTAGAACAATCATCCTACAAGAAGCACATAAGTCAAAATATTCTGTGCATCCGGGAAATAATAAAATGTACAAGGACTTAAAAAGCCAATACTGGTGGCCAGGCATGAAAAGATCAGTTGGAGAATTCGTGGAATAATGTGATATCTATTCAAGAGTAAAAGCTGAATATCAAAAACCTTCAGGATATTTGCAGCAGCCAGAGATTCAAGAATAGAAATGGGATCAGATTACTATGGACTTTGTAACCAAACTACCAAGAATCAAAAATGGATACGACACAATTTGGGTCATAGTAGATAGATTAACTAAGTCAGCTCATTTCTTACTCATAAGAGAAGATTATAAAATAGAAAGACTAGCAAGGATTTACATAAAAGAAATTGTGTCTAGACATGGAATACCTGTATCCATCATATCAGACAGAGATAGTAGATTTACTTCAAGATTTTGGCAAACATTACAAAAAGCCTTAGGAACCCAAGTGAATTTAAGTACAACTTATCATCCACAAACTGATGGACAGAGTGAAAGAATGATACAAACACTGAAAGATATGTTAAGAGCTTGTGTTATAGATTTTGGTGGTAACTGGGATACTCACTTACCATTAATTGAATTTTTATACAATAACAGTTATCACTCTAGTATTGGATTAGCTCCATTTGAAGCTTTGTATGGAAGAAAATGTAGATCACCCTTATGTTGGAATGAAATAGGTGATAGACAACTTACAGGTCCTGAATTGATACAAGAAACATCTGATAAGATCGCTGAAATTAAGAATAGATTAAAAGTAGCCCGTGATCGACAGAAAAGTTATGCCGACAAACGAAGAAAGCCATTAGAATTTCAAATTGGAGACAGAGTTTATCTAAAAGTATCACCCATAAAAGGAATTTTTCGATTTGGAAAATCAAGTAAGTTAAACCCTAGGTATGTTGGTCCATTTAAAATCATTGATAGAATTGGCCTTGTAGCATATAAGTTAGAATTACCTCAAGAGTTAAGTGAAATACATAATACATTTCATGTATCCAACCTCAAGAAATGTTTAACAGACGAGATTTCAAAAGTACCAATTCAAGAAGTCAGAATAGATAAAAAATTACATTTTGTGGAAGAACCAATAGCCATTATAGACAAGGAAGTGAAGAGATTAAGAAAGAATAGAATTCCTATAGTAAAAGTTAAGTGGAATGCAAAGAGAGGACCAGAATACACATGGGAAAGAGAAGATGAGATCAAAAAGAAATACCCTCACTTGTTTAGAGGTAATGATCAGATAAGTTCTTCTCAACTTTAGAAACCACACTCCAATGAATTTCGGGATGAAATTCTTTTAACGAAGGGAGAATGTGACAACCCTAATAAAGGTCAGATTAAGCCCTAATATTTTCACATACCAATTATTATATGACTATATTATTATGACATGAACGTATATTTAATATACATTATATGAATGCAAACTTATATACATAAAAATTTCAAGTGCATGAACACGTTTTGTGTATACGATTAAATCTTGCAACTAACTATATAACTATATATATGTGTTATAAGCAAGCATGCTTGCATGCTTGCAAATGTTTACGTATGCATGTTTGCATGTATAAAAGTTTTTTCATACATAATATACATATACCTTATGTGTGCATGTAATAATACGTATAAGTTTTTGTTACTAAAACATTGTTTGATCAAAAATACCTCGACATTTCAAGATTAAGTAAACTATGTTACAATACGATAAAACATCAAGTATCAAACTCAAATCATTGAACCTAATTAAACTACCTAGCTCCCTCGGTTAAATGACTAATTAAGTCATCAACCTTCCCACTTAAAACTATCGGCTAGATAACCTCCACAACCATTGAAACCGTAACAAAAATCACTTCATCAAAGGATTCACATGGAACCATCATTATTACAAGGGTTATGTGGCAAACTCTAGGATATTCTTAGCCACCTTGCATGACAACTAGTAAGCTTGTGAAGGTGACTCACCTAATCTAGAACTAAACATCATGATTACAAGCCATAAAGGCCTCAGCCGAGACCTCCATAAAAGCATCCATCGACCACCTTCATAAAGCACACCACCACCTCAACTCTCTCTCTCAAACTCTCGGCTCACACATCTCTTTGTTTTCTCTCATAACCTACACACCCACACCATCACCATCTCTCGGTTTCTACCTTCATCACCACCATCACCATCCGTAACCATCACCACGATCACCATCCGTAACCATCACCACCATCACCATCCGTAACCATCACCACCATCACCATGACTAATAACTACCAGCTTCCACTCTTCCTTGGATCTCAAAAGGCTCGGTTCTCATAAGCAAAGCACCAACATCATTCACAAGGTTTTTAAACCTCCTTAATATATCTTGAAATCAAAGGTTACACATGTGTTATAAACACATATATAATTAATTTGGTGCATATACACCAAAACTAATCTTAAAATATATTTAAATTCTTAATTCTCATCAAGTCACAGTAATGAAATATTAAAAATTCAGAAAACTTGTGACAAAAGGATACTTTGGGATTTATAAGATTAAATCCTGAAATATTAAGAATTAAGTAAAAATACTAAATAATCGCGATTGTGGGAATAAACATTAAAAAAGCTTTTTAAAGATACTGAAATATTATTCTGCGAATTTTGGTAGAAGTATATTTATACAAATTATTTAAGGTAAATAAAAGAAAATTCTTAAAATAATAGAAAGAAATTCGTAAAAATTCTGAAAAATCACATAATGATTCTCATATGATATAAAAGCTCCAGGAATTATTTTGTAATTTATTTCCTTTTTATGATTAAAAAATGAATTTTTAAATGATCTGTAAAGGAAAAATCAAAAGAAATACTTAACCAGTACCATAAATCGTGAAAATTTAATGAAGACATTATAAATCAAATTAAACAGATGGTGTAAAATTCATAATTTTTAGAGTTATATAGGTATTTTTAATGAATTTTAGGAATATTTTAAGATTTATAGAAATAAATCTGTTGTGAATTAGACATCAGGAAATTTATGTGATAATATAGACTATTGAGGTAATATTCTGTAATTTTGAGAATTTTTGTAAGGCCCCGTTCCCGGGAAGCCTCACAGTTGGTTAACCATAGCATAAAAATCAGGTTGATAGCAAAACATCGCAGCGGAAATAATTAAAACATTCATTTAATACTTAAAAACCATATCATGCTCAAATACATGTCCTTTTTAATTATAAACCAAAACACAATTCTTGTTCATAAACTACAATAGAGATTTCATAAACAGGAATGCCATCCACATCTCCCCAAGTAGCTCCACAGTACCATCCTCAGCATCAGCACCTACCTGCCAACTATTATGCATAAAAGTCAGCTTTGCTGAGTGAGTTCTAGTGTTAAGTAAATAGTAAATATAACTTTGTCTTTTATATAATGACCACGCATACGTAATACATACATTTCATCATAATAAGCATGTTCATTATCTTTCATTCATTAATATCTTCCACTTTAGCATAAACGTGATTGCACAAAGCAAGAGCTCCATGTTGATTGACAACAAATGCCAATCCCTGTCGGTACACATGAAAACGGTAGCTAACCCCCGACAGTTGATCCACACTGCAAGGCACATAGCCTGCTCATGAATACGGATCCATCATCATACATCAGACTCACATAAGTGAAATCTATCATAGTGCTTACAAGACTTTTTATCATCATATGGGCCCGGGGGTAACATTCATTAAGTTCCACTTCTCATTAATATTATCTTTCACTTAATATATAATACGTAACTTATTAAGTACACAACATACCAAGTACTAGTCATCATAACACGTAACCGACCTCCGCGGGACAACGGGGGTTCGGGGGCGGCAGCCCCTGATAGCGGGGTCCTAGGGGCAGCAGCCCCTAGTGGGGTCCAAGGGGCAACGCCCCTGGCTGGGGCCGGGCTGCCAGGTCAACGCGCCCGAAAATTATCCTGAGCTATTTAAATGTCACATTTTACATTAGAAAAATGTATTTTCTTGTTAAAACACCTTGAAATCCTTACCTTGAAAACCTTATGTTTACTATGCATAATAGCCCCAAAAACATGGAAAAACGTTTAAATAAGGGGGTTTAGAACTCACCTGAGCTTAGCAAATAGCTTAAATCCTAAGTTACTTAAGCTATGGTCCGAATGCTCTGGCTGCACGAAAGTTAATACACAAAAACATCATTTTCTTCATAATTTCGCCCATAGTTTCGCTGGCAGTTTCGCTGCCAGTTTCGCTGGCTGTTTCGCTGATAGTTTCGCTGGGCAGCATTTCTGCCAGTTTTGCTGGACAGATTCGCTGCCTTGAGCGCCCAACTTTCGTTGGAATTTCCTAGTTTTGCAATATCTAATGGTCAACCTGGGCACTGGCGAACATATCAGCGAAACAGTAGTTTAGCGCGAAACTGTAGTTTCGCTGGAACTTCTCTTAGTTTCGCTGCATAGTTTCGCTGGATGAGTGCACAATTTCGCTGGATCGGGGCACAATTTCGCTGGATCGGGGCACAGTTTCGCTGGATGCATATCAATGACGAACCAGCCCGTTTTTAACCCAAAATCTTAACTTTTTACGTCCAAATCCTTGGTTTACCTTCCATGAAACCATTTCTAGCATTTTTACACATTTTCATACGTAAAAATTCGACCTTTATGTGTTTCTTTGAGACTTTTAAAACCTCAAAACCCTAGAATCCGGGTTTGATCAACAGAGAGGTTTAGAGGTCGATTCTTACCTTGTTTGTTGCTCCTTTCTTTGAGATTTGATGCACAAATACCCAGATCTTCAATCCCTTGATCTTAGAAGCTTCAAATCTTGTGATTTCACCACTTTCTCTCTCTACTTTCTCTCTCTACGAATTTGGTGGCTAGGGTTGATAATGTTGAAATGAATCTGATCATGCATTGTTTAAGGGCTGATTAGGGCCCTTAAACCCACCAACACATAGCCCATTAAGGTTAATTTGGTCCATAGCCCACCAATTTATCCTTATTTCTTAAATTAATCCTTAAAAGCCCATTATTATTACATGGCTTGTCTTCGGGAAATTTCAGGGCGTTACAATTTTTAGATAACAGTAGCTACTTTTAGTGATTTATAATGAATTTATAATAATTATAATAATTTATATATAATAAAATAGAAGTTGGGAATTTTATGGTAATATTATCTAACTATATTACAGCTGGATTTTTAAGAATTTATAATATCTGAGATTCTAAAAGTTTTAAAATTTTTTTTCTAGCTTATAAAAATTTATTTTTATAGGTTACGATTTGGAGTAAAGGTGAGATTCATAGCCCCATTTTGATGTTTGTAAAGTTTTTGGAGGAAAAAACATATTGTTTATGTTGATGCATTATTTTGAAACTATTTTGAGATATACTGTCATTTGTGATACAACCATTAATTCGAATGAGTAACCGTTGGATAATATAGGTAGCGCTACTTATGAGAATATTTTGCACCAACAGGATGAGTGTTGTGATGCTATTTAAATATTTCCTGCACCAACAGAATGAGTGTTATGATGCTATATTATCTGATTTTGTGAATTATTTTGTAACAGTATGAATTATGTATGTGAGCAGGTTTGGTTATAATTGGTGCATCAATAAAATATTTTGTCTGGAATAAAACTATGACCTCACAAACTTTATGTTGACTGTTTTGAGTATGCTTTTTCAAGTGAAAATGACTAATAATGTTGATTTCTCTTTTGATGTGTACAACGGCTGGGGTGAAGTCGTTGGAAGGGTTTGTGTAAATCTAACTGTCAACATCTACGATGGCAGTGTTGTGGTGGACGCTCATTTCCATCGCATTTGAAGATGTTGTAGCTAAATAAAAGTTGTAATAAGGATTATATCAAATTTTGACCTTATATATAAATGATGTAATCCTAACTTATGTTATATAATCAAGTTATGTGTTTTATATGTTAATATTATTGGTAATTTGATTTCTTATAATCAAATGCGTTCTGAACAAACAAGTCAAACCCATATCGCTTCACGCTTCCGCCGGGATGTGACAACACTACTTCTCTCATTACTTTCTGCATATTTTCAACCTCTTATCAAGACTACTGATTCTTCTTACTTCTAATCTTCTTGTTCATCTTTTCTAATTTCTTTTTTTTATTCGAGAACAATATCTTTTCTCATAGCCTGGTTTTGATTATTTATTATCAGTGGTGGAACTAGAAATGTTATAGTGGGAGATCGCAATAGATCTCTTTTCATTTGTTAGTATATGAAATGTTGCTTTGAGTTTTAACATTCTTAAATCATTTAAGAACAGACTTTGTTAACGAGTCGGGGGTCTCTTCGGAAGCGGTCTCTCTATCTTTCTAGATAGAGGAAAGACAGGCCTCCATATACCCCTCCCAGACCCTGCCCTCCAGCGGGATACACTGGGTATGTTTGTTTGTTTGTTTGTAAATCATTTAAGAACACAAAATATATAGTTTTTAATGAAAAGAAAATTAAATAAAAATTATTGAACTAAAGGAAGAGAAGTGTAACTACATAAGAGCATTCACATCCCATTCCTTATCTTTATCTATATAATTACACTAAAAATCACTACTTTTTCTCTCTCCTTTCAATTAAATAATACTTTTTATACCCTTATCATTACTTCTTTCTCTCTCATTCACTCACAACCACTTTAAAAAATATTAAAAAATTTATAAGGGTTGTACAGTGATTCTTCAAATATACCAATCCACAATAACATTTTCTCTCTCCTTCACTCACAACCACTCAAAATCATTCCATATAATATACCAAACACACTCACATGATTATAGGGCACGGGTTGTGAATGCTCTAAGTTCACCAAATTTAAGTAAGCTTAGATATTTTTTAATTAAATATAAGTAAAAACTAAAACATACGCCGTAAATATCTTTTAAACTAACTATATATAATTGTTTTTATTATAATATAATGTCAGTCTCTTAACCCCTGTTTGGTTCAAAGAATTTTTAAGAATTGAAATTGAAATTGAAATTAGAATTGAATAATTTTCCAGCCAAAATAATGTTTGATTGGTCAACGGATGGAATTAGAATTAGAATTTTTTTCCCTCGTTCTTTGAAATTTATATTCCTTCCACTTACCTATGGAATGTTTAAGAATCCAATAGAATATTCAAAAGGGTTATTGGATTTTAATAATTTCAACTTTCATTTATTGGTCAGGATTAATCCCAAGTCAGAAAATATTTACAATCACTCCTAACTTTGAACTTATTTTCCTCTAATGATCACTCTGTAAACATTTACTGAGTTGGAATTAATCTCGGCCAATAAATAAAACTTGAGATTATTAAAATCCAATAACCCTATTCAAAATAAAAATTCCAATTTCACTACAAATTGACTAACCAAACAAGCTATAAATGTTAACAAGATTCCAATTCGAATTCCTTTGCAAAACATTCTACGAACCAAACGGCCCTTAGTCTTCATCTGTCCACCCAAGTATACAGAGTTGGTAAAAGTTTTGTTGGTTGACTAAATGCTTACCAGTATCTCATTGAGATAAAAGAGGCTTTCATTGCTTTCATTTTCTTTCATTTGTTTCTTTATACCTCTTTGATGGCTTCTCACCCTTCCATCGTCGGCCAAGCTCGCAGGGAAAAGCTCAAATCATGTTATTTTCACGGGAATTTTAGACGCACCGTGCTTTTTCTGGAGAAAACCGACCCAAGCGGTCACGGTTAGGTCTCCCCGTGACCGCTAGGTCAGGTGTGACATCTAGCTGTCACGGTTTACCCTAACCGTGACAGTTAGATCTGGGGTCAATGATTGGGTATGTAATTATGGGGGTATTGATTGTGCGCAGGGGGGCTATATGTCACGGTTTGGCCAAACCGTGACATATTGCTTTTATTTTGTTATTCTTTTAAGCATTAAACATTTATTTTTATTTCGTGTATTTTCCTTAAGCATTAAAAATTTATTTTTATTTCCGTAATTTTATCACTGTAAACTTGAGAATGAAAAGGCAGGAGACACCGTTCGATCGGAGTTTGATTTCGTGTATCTTCCTTAAGCATTAAACATTTATTTTTATTTCCGTAATTTTATCACTGTAAACTTGAGAATGAAAAGGCGGGAAACACCGTTCGATCGGAGTTTGATTTCGTGTATCTTCCTTAAGCATTAAACATTTATTTTTATTTCCGTAATTTTATCACTGTAAACTTGAGAATGAAAAGGCGGGAAACACCGTTCGATCGGAGTTTGATTTCGTGTATCTTCCTTAAGCATTAAACATTTATTTTTTATTTCCGTAATTTTAATTTGTTGTTGTTTTGTAGTCGGCGAACTAACGCTCGGTTCGCGTTTGTTAACTTTACAACTCCTGAAGCGGCGTTGAGATTTCGGCGTTGAGACGCATTTAGTAGAAGTAGTGTGACAAGGATGGTTGGGGGGAGAGGTAGGGTTGTGGTACTAGGATCTTGCACCATGGTCCGGTGGTGTGGTCTACCTTTTTCTAACGTCATCATGGTTTATTAGTCTGTACAAATGATGATTGATTATCGATTACTAGTTTCACCGTCGTATCATTTCTATCTTTTCGTGAATATATAATATAACTATTGTTCTTATGATCTGTATTATTTCGTTAGATATTTGAAGAAGTTAACCGCCTCGATGGCTGTGACAACAACGGTCATGGTCTAACCGCCTCGGTGGCTGTGACAACAATGGCGTTGACCCTGTCGGTCCCCGCCCCACGACCAGCGACGGACGTGGCAATGAGTCGGTGAATGTATCTATACAGAGGGTCTCGTATATGAGAGGACCTCGTATCACCGCCGTATGGTCCGTCGCCCACTTCTCCAAGTCCTCACGAGAATCAAAATACTGAAAAAATGATAAAGCTAGACATAAAAAAACAATATATAAAACAAATAAAAAAATAAAATAAACAAAAGAATATAAACTCTTCGTACTTGATTGTGTAATTTCTAGTTCTGACTGGTACGGGGGATGTCCGTAATCCAGCTCTGTTTGCGAGTGGTACGTGTTCGGGGCATGCCCGTAAGAATTGCAAGGGGGATATCTGTACCCTTCACCGTAACCTGTCGGTCCAAATAAAGAGTTGTACGCCTCTTGAGCAAATGTGTTCGACGGGTTGGTTTCCTCCTCCCCCCACGGAGGGTGACTCCCGTATACGTAATATTCCTAAAAAAGATAATGGTTAGATATTTCAAATAATAAGTTATAATAAAACATATACTAGTTCAACCTGGTTCGAATCTTCGATATGTGGCACCTCATTCAAATCTGGAAGCTTCGGCTTTTGATAATTATCTCCCGAACCCGACATTGTTTTCGAATTAACGCGTTTTTGTAATGACGAAGGCCGAAAAATCTCGAGTGTTGGATAAATGAAAGCTCAAAATCCAAGGTCGATTAAAAACTGAAAATTTGGATTATGAAATTACGAAACGGAAGTTTGGAAATGGGTATGCCGATTGTTCGAAGCTGGAAGGTATTTAAGGTGAAATTCTGGGGCACAAACAGTCACGGTTTGGCCTCCACGTGACGGTTTGTGCCGGGAATCCCGGCCTTTTGTCAAAATCACATCTACGTCGTACCTTAAACTGATACCTTGTACCCTAGAGGTCACGGTTTGGCCTCCACGTGACGGTTTGGTGACCGCTTTTCAACTTTAACAGCCCATTTTATCATTTTGTCGTTTTGTTGTCACGAGGTCACGGGAGTACCACCCTAAACTGTGACAGCAAGACCATGCGGTCACGGGGACAAACACCCCAAACCGTGACAGCAAGCCCATGCGGTCAAGGTTAGGTGCCAAAATGTGACCGCAAGGCCTAACCGTGACCGTTTGAACCGGCCCACCCCAAAAACCCATGCGATGTCCCCATTAGGACCCTATTTTCATCTCTCTCTTTAATCTAGGTGGTTAACTACTCTGAGCATAACGATATGATGGCTCGCACTACAAAAACTCAACTTCAATAGATACCCCATGCTACTGTAAGTTCTGATCGCCAGAGGGTCAACAGACCCCCCAGACCCGTTGTAGTTTTGCCCTTGTTTGTTACCGGTGTAGATCTGAGCTTTTGGCGTTCAAAATGGTTTGACCAAGAACGCTTAGAAGCGGCCGATTTTCTAGAATACGGCTCAAATAAACACCATCGTAAGGCACCACCCACCGCTACCACCTAACCCACTTCTCTTCCTATAAGCGGTGAGAATCGCTATCACCGTTCCCATCACCTTGGATGTGTGCGACACATCGAGAAGAAAGCTTTTGCTACCACTATTCACCCCCAACCTTGGCAGATCTAGTTATCATTACTTGCCATTTTAATATTCTAACCACCTCTTTTGTCCCTTGTGGTTAGCCTCTGCCCATCTCCCACCAAGAACCACAATGCCAATAGCCACCGTAAAAACACGTACCTTGTGCTTCAATGTTTGACTGATAGCAACTTGTACATAAGATGTGGTACTTGTACGAAGGCATTGTAGCCATCGACATAGTACTTTAATATTATATATATAAATACATATAAATATATATAAATACATATAAATATATATAAATACATATAAATATATATAAATACATATAAATATATATAAATACATATAAATATATATAAATACATATAAATATATATAAATACATATAAATATATATAAATATATATATAAATATAAATATATATATATATAATCAATATATATTATAGATAACGTCACAATAAAATATTATACATTATTAATATATAACAAACATATTTAAGTTATAAATAATAGAATATAAAATTATTTTATTATTCACAAATATACATAAACCTCTTTATATACATTTTAAAGTATTATAGCCTTAATAATATTAACTGCAAAATATTTGTATTTTAACAAAATTTAAGTCTCATTAAAATACTTTTAATGAAAGCTTATTTATTTGGGTTATTGGATTTTAAAAATCCCAACTTTCATTTATTGATTGTGATTAATCCCAACTCAGAAAATGTTTACAGATACTTCCAACTTTGAACTTATTTACTAACTGAGACTTTAACACCCGTTAGTTTTTTTATGAAATGAGGGTAACTTTGGCTCATTTTTCAACTCCAGCACCGCCTAGTCTCAATTAGGTATGTTTTCCATTGTCTAACTTCCATCATCACCTGAAATCTACCTCCAACAAGTTCAGTTGTTCAAATCAAGAGGTGGAGGTTGAAGGGTTTTTGGGTGCGGAAGTTTCAAATTGATGGACCTTATGATATATTTCAACTTTCTGTTTAGTGTTTTGGCCATAAAAACAGTCCAAGTTATCAAAAAACTAACGGGGTTAACTCTCAGTTAGTAAATGATCGTTGGAGGAAAATAAACTCAAAGTTAGGACTATCTGTAAACATTTACTAAGTTAGAAATAATCCCGACCAATAAATAAAACTTGAGATTATTAAAATCCAATAACCCTGTATATTTTTATATAGAAATTATGATTAATATAGTATTAAATTATCATTTATTAAAAAAAATTTGAAGTCAAGATTTTTACAAAAAATAGTCAACTTATTATGGTGAAGACACATGTACAATCCTAGGTGCAACTTAGGTGGAAATAATATGAACATGCTATAAAATAGTCATGAATAGTTATTTTGCTTTATTAATATAGGGTAGAAGATAAATTTGGTCTTTTCTCTTTAACTACAGGTTGTATCTTTAGTTTGTCTCTTTTCTTATTATTGCTATATCAAGAAATAAAATTAAAGTAACCACTTTTCTAAGCCACACTTATGAAACATCAAGCACACCATATTAAATTACACCTATATAGCGATGTGATGTGCAATCTGAATTCTTATATGTACTTTATATTTGTAACATAACGTCTTCTAATAGTTACAAAAACGCCATCTTAAATTCCTTTATCAACTGTATTTACGTATCTACTTTTGCTCTTATAAACCTTCAATGTGTGGAAGACTAGATGCAAATTATATATTCTTCTAAATTGTATATGCATATGTGTCATTATATTCTTTATATAAGTGTATTGTTTGAAAAACCTTCATATATATACCATGTTTACCAACTCTTTTACTCATCAGTGCTTGACCATCAATAACAACTTATGTTCATCAATAGTAAGGTTTAGTGATCCTCAGTTCTTGCTGAGATATCAATACGTTAAGTATGTCATGTAACTAACATGGTTTCCCTAATTTATTTTGTAACTATATACCTATCCCAACAAGCATCCATCAAATTCGTTAATCACTTATAAAGTTGCATTAACCCTTTGAGATAGCTTAATTCCACACTGATCAAAGTTAATTGGATTCCTAAGAAAATATACATGAGATCCTTACATGCTAATCGTCTTTGTTCTACAAGTTTTTTTTGGAAAGATTTGGATGTCGTAAAAGTGTCTACCAAAGTATCGAACTTGTCACTTGAGGCCTTAATAGAATGAAGGTTAGGGGATTTGGTTGTTTTTCTTTACACGTTTGTAAAAAAATTTGTTTTAAACAAATTAATAGATGAAGAAATAAATTTTGAGCATAGGTTAGGAGATTCAAGAACGTTTTCCTATGATGATGAGTTCCTTTTTGATAGTGTTTTTAGGTGATCTAGAGTATCAAAATTAGTATAAACGATTGAAATATTGTGTTCCAAAAAGGCTCACTCGGATAATAAGGATCGTTCTAAACGTTGTTCAAAAACATTATTGAGCATCCTTCTATCAGTTACATGATTTTCATAGTTGATTTGATTCACCCAAATAGATAACCCCTCACCATGGTCTAGTGAAGTAATTATATATGTGGTTTGTTTGTTTTAGATGTCGATGGTAAAGTAGTTTAGTGTTATGTAATATGGTCTATAAACAATTAAAGAGATTACAACTAATGGAAAGGGTAATTGTATTATATCATAAATGATTACATTCATGACTACAATTGAATATTTAATAATTCATAAAAGACACGAAAGTAGATACAGGGTGGAAGATAACGCCAATATATTACAGACAAAGTTAAATAAAGATGATGTCAAACATCGGTTTATGCTACTTTAAATATGTTTCTCGAACCATAAGCTACATGTTAATCAACATACATTAATAAATAATAATATTACCTTTCCGAGGTTTATACCTTGTCAAGATGTGTGGGTACTAACCATATTACATTGAGCATGGTGTTGATGGCCGAACATCCTCGTCATATGATTTGGTAAGGCAGTGAAGATTTGAACCTCACTTCGTGAGTTCAAATTCGAGCCAACTCGGGTTTTAGCCCCGGAGTGCGTTACGCTTGCAGGTTTCCGCTCATGTAGCGGCGCAACTATTGTCAAGTGGCAGTAGACTCTATGGTTTCCTGAGGAACGCCAAGCCCCTCCTCTGAACCCGCAAACCCTGTTCAGACGACGTAGTGGTCAGAGACTTGTCTGAGATGTGACCGTCACTCTTAAATGAAAGTTGTTCTGTTCAAAAAATAAATAAATGGTGGAAAGTACCTAAATTAAATGCTTTATGATGTTTTATGTAAGTTTATATTGACTAGATGTAGCATATGTTATGTCGGGACATGATGAGCATCATTCAAAAGTAAGGAGTACTTAGTAGCACATCGAAATTCTACTAATCGAACAACAATGGCCTTATCACTGATGGTTCATAAAGTAAGAACTATCACCACTTGTATAACATAAATAACCAATCACGAGTAACATGATTACTAATGGGTCTTAATATTAAAACATCCACAATTATAAATCGACACTTGTCTATACGTATCGTATAGATATAAACGAGGTGTATAGGGTCGAAGACACTGAAAACAAGGAAAATTCGGGGGGTGGGGGGAGGCTGTTAGAGGGTTGTACACCCCATATAGCCCTATACGACCCCCATATACAACACATAGGCTATTAGAGGGCTATACACATATACGACGTGATAACAAATTTCACATTGACAACGTGGAAAAATTTAGGGGGTTGTTAGAGAGGTTATACGTACGCCCCATCTAGGGTTATACACTCTCATATACGAGGCGTATAGGACTATACGATCCGTATAAAAATTTGAAAGTGTTAATTTATAATTAGGTGGTTTCCCAATAACGTACCGGACCCTTAATATTTCCTTTGATATTATTCTAGTGACTTCCATGTCAAGATCACCATATCCACTATCTAACCTTTGTGTTACTTCTCTTTTATAAGCCTAACTGATTTTTTTTTTATCTTGATATCATTGAATGATATTCATGTGTTAAATAAGAAATGTCGGATACCTAAAGTTGTATTCTTTAATTCTTACACTCTGTATGTAAAGGAAAAGATAAAACCAAATTAAAAAAATGGTATTTTATTTGTAAATAAAATGCAAAATAGCAAGTACACGAAATAATTTCAATATTTCATGTAACTATACCAAAAACTATAATTTCAGAAGTTGTGCTTGTTTGATTGTGAATTTTTTTTAAATAATTAAATGAGATGTGACTCTATACTAAAAAAAATAACAAACCAAACACTCCACTACACAAATCGTGTCTTGCACATCAAATCATATCAATGCTACAAGGAAATGACATAAGACCATTGTCCTTTGTTAATTCACTTATCAATTAATCATTATCCTTTGGATTTGTTTGTTTAATTCAAATTCGTTTCTTATTCTACTACATTATATTAGACCAATAGTCATCCACCAAACCATACATGAACGCACACATCGGTTTACTATGAAAACCCAAGAACCGGATCTAGAGTTGTAAAAACCTAGAAATACGAAAACGATCCAATAACACTGCTAAAAGGAGCGAAGATGTCAGAGGCTTAGCTCTGATACTATGTCGAGACATGTGATGGTAATATTCTTATAATTAAACGGAAATCAGATACAAACTCTAACTCAATAGGATGACAAACAATTAGACCTTCTACATAAGTTCATAAATTCTCAATATGATGACCGATGAACAAAGAAACATACAGAAGAAATAAGCAAGGATCATTACCGATGAATCCCTAACTTAAACAAGAACCCGATGGTAACCAGGAGAACGAGAGTTTTTGCAATATCCGGAAGGAATAAGAGACCATCTTCTCTCTTATACATATATAATCCCCAGATATAAAACAAGACAATCCGAGCCGATCCATGACCCGCGTGTCTTTGAGAGACAAACCAGGTCATGGCTAATCCCCTTTAAATATGACTGTAACAGCCCAACATAACCGCACCATGATATTGTCCGCTTTGGCCGGGACGAACCACCATCGCCTCACGATTTTGTTTTCACCTGAACCGGGACGTACCACCATCGCTCAGGCAAAACGCGTCACAGTGGGGAAGGTCTCAAGCCCCTTATATAGAAGCATTCGTTCTTCTTCCCAACCAATGTGGGATGTTACAATCCACCCCCCTTAGGGAGCCCAACGTCCTCGCTGGCACACTGGCCCGGCCCTGGCTCTGATACCATCTGTAACAGCCCAACGTAACCGCACCATGATATTGTCCGCTTTGGCCGTGACGAACCACCATCGCCTCACGGTTTTGTTTTCATGGTGGTTCGTCACGGCCAAAGCGGACAATATCATGGTGCGGTTACGTTGGGCTGTTACAGATGGTATCAGAGTCGGGGCCGGGCCAGTGTGCCAGCGAGGACGCTGGGCTCCCTAAGGGGGGTGGATTGTAACATCCCACATTGGTTGGGAAGGAGAACGAATGCTTCTATAAAAGGGGCTTGAGACTTTCCCCACTGTGACGCGTTTTGCCTAAGCGATTGTGGTACGTCCCGGTTCAGGTGAAAACAAAACCGTGAGGCGATGGTGGTTCGTCACGGCCAAAGCGGACAATATCATGGTGCGGTTACGTTGGGATGTTACAATGACCTAAGACCCGACTAGGAGAAGTCCAGCAACAACTCCAGCCCACTGCTACAATGTACAAGTCCACTACTATAGACACAAAATTCCAGTAAACATTTCCAAACACAATATAATTTGGTTATTTGATACTAATACTTATGTGATGTATGTGATATGCAATATAATTTAGTTATTTTATTTATGAACATGCTTATGCATGTACAAAACTCTATTGTGATGCATGCTTATGTGATATATGCACTATAATTTGGTTGTTATCGTTATCGAGCTGGGGTTCTCTTTGGAAGCAGTCTCTCTATCTCCCTAGATAGAGGAAACACTGACCACCACGTATCCCTCCCAGACCCCACTCTTAGTGGGACATACTGGGTACGTTTGTTTGTTTGTTTGTTTGTTTGTTTGTTTCCAAACACAATAATATGCATAAAAACACAAGACAAATATTAACAAAATATGGAATAAGAATAATAATTTGTTGTGTAATTAGTTATTTTCAATCCTTTAGCTATAAATATCTCACCTACAGCACTAGTCTATGTATGTATCTAGATAGTGTATGTATCTAGATAGTGTATGTATCATGCCCTTATGGTGTCTCCTTTGTCACCCGTAATAATGAGTGATATCAGATGGTGGACATAAATGAACTAAAGTCTAAATATGTAGTGATATGAAATTGCATACATGACTATGGAAGCAATGAAGTCATGTAAGCAATGAAGTCAGGCTTGTTGACACTGATGCTTGCGGTGAATTTTGTAATATTACAACATGAGGTCTTGTGATTGGCCCGAAACCATTAATATAACTTGGAGTCCGATTTAAGCTGAAACGTTGATTATTGGTGTTTTGTCATTCAAACAACCGTTGATGTTAAAGAAGCATGGTAATGAAAGTATTAAACCTCCACATACAAAACAACATACACTGCGCACTTAAGGGGAAAAAAAGTTAATACCAGTAAAAACCAACATACTTTCTCAGTTTACATGAAAATTTCCTTCAACCTAATTTTGGTATATTAAATTCTGTTAACTAACTTGTTTGATATTAAAGTATTTAGAAAATGAACAATGATTTTCGGTTAGGTGCATTACATAACCATTACTTGTAGAGGCTATGCAGGTAAGTTTTCGCTAAAGTGGATGTTCAAAAGTGGTCTTCACAGGACCATGTCGTCTTTCTTGTTCATCATTTACTCACCATAAAACAGGAACAAAAAAGAACAAGGATTGAACAATGAAATTGAAACTCGTTCTTGTAACTAAATTGAACAGA
Organism: Flaveria linearis; assembly: GCA_024085815.1. NCBI lineage: Eukaryota > Viridiplantae > Streptophyta > Magnoliopsida > Asterales > Asteraceae > Flaveria > Flaveria linearis. Next base: position 41,498,525 of record CM044012.1, read on the forward strand.
TATACAAGAACCGACACTTGTTTGACCATTTACGTCGATATATAAGGGGAAATTTGTTGGAATGATTGTGATGGTTCATGGCAGTGATAACCATCACACTGTTAAGAACCGATGCCTTCCTGCTGTTGTTTCTTTTTTGTGTTCAGCAAACTCCCTTTCGACTATTTAAAGCCTATACTTACTGGACTTACATGGGACAACATGGGCTTATGTAATATGTTTTAGCCCATACGAACATTAATACAACTATTATATATTCGATCCAATAGCTAATAAGTATATATGAATTTAAAAGCCCAACTAAATGGATTAAAATTTCAAGAGTAAATTATAAATTTTGTCCTTTAAGTATAACTAAATTATAAATCTTATTCTTAAAGTTTAATACATACACTGGGTGTCTTTTATTTAAAAATTTATCACGCGTTATATCCTTTTTAATAACAAAAGTTAACTTTTTTCTGTTAATTTTGTGTAATTTACCATTTTACCCTTATTACTTAAAGGATGAAATTTGTAATTTTTCACTACTCTTTTTTTATGATTGACTTATGTTTTTATTCCTCTAAGGATTGTTGATCATTTTTGCAAACACTATTTAACTTTTTTTAGAAACTTCGTGTAGTCTCTTTTAATTTTTGCAACCAAAACAATTTTTTTAATAATGTGTTTTAAATATATACGATTGATATTATGGTCAACTTCTTTTATTTATCTGTTAAAAAAATTTGTTAACTCTTTCACGCGATTGAAGTATTTTATTTCCATAGTTTAAGTTTTGGATGTTAATTTTATTCAAGAATCATGAGGTTGGAGTTATGATTTTGTAATATTTTCTTTGAGATGCTATCATTTTAACTAAAAGCGAAAATTAAACAATTCACTTTTAAATTACACAAATAAAAAATTAAATATACTAAAAATTAAAATTACAATAAAAAAAATTCAAATAACACAATCTAAGAATTAAACGTGTGATTATATATGTTAATTTCTTGGTAAATTAAGTGTGATTATAGATGTTAATTTCTTGGTAAATTAAGGGTTACAATTAGCATCTTCATGTGTAAAGTGATCTTTAATGGATCAAAATGAATACTATAAACGTGATTAAAAAATACTATCACATCAATATGCCATTAAGGGTTTTAAAAAGAATTGAAGATGAACGAGATGAATAATACATTGTGGTGTTCAATGGATTTTTTTTAAATATAGCCGTTAGAAAGCTAGATATAAAAAATTATTTAAATTAGTTAAAACTGTTTAATTAGAGTTAAAATAGTTTAATAAAAATTAATGGTATTTTATGTGTTACATATATAATATAGATATATATAATGAAAATAAATAAATTAAATAATATATATACATTACATAATATGAAAAAAGCAAGTGATATCACTATTCAATGAATAGTAGTACAGTCGCCCACCGCCCACTCTTCATCATCAACTCCATCACCGTCTCCCTCTTCTTCTCCGAAGACCACCACCTCTTCCGCCGCCGTCAGCCACCACCACACCCCCACTCCCACCCCACCGTCTCCGACCACACCCACCTCACATCACCACCCAATTCCAACAAACCATGGCCCATCTTGCCCTCCTACCTCCCATGGACCCTAAACCCTAACATCCCTTTCAGATCTTGCAAAGCCTACTTTGGAAATGGCTTCACCCGCCGCCTCGATCTGCTCAAACCCTCTCCGGAGGGCTACCAGAGATCGTTATCCGTCGGCGGAGGTGGGTGGTTTAGGTGCTTTTACAGTCAAACGTTGAGCTCGATTTGTGAAGGGGGTAGGTTGAGGATGCATCTGGAGAAGACTAAGATGTCGATCGGCGGTGAGGTGTTGGAGAGTGTGATTGGGAGGTCGGAGGAGGAGGACCTGCCGGAGTTTGTCGCCGGAGCTTTTGATCTGGATGTGGGTGAGAGATCGAAGAGCAAGGGGAAGAGGGTTGCTGATGAGGGCTTTTTGAATGAGTTTGTGCAGAGAGGAGGGGTCTCCAAGCATGCCATGAGGGATTTGATCGATTCGATTCGCTTAGTTGGCGCTAATGAGTTTGAATGCTCTGAGGTCAGTGAATTCGTTTGGTGAATCTTTGTGTTGTTGTTGATGAATCTTGATTGATCATTTGAATTGATTTTGTGTTTGCATTGAGTGGAATTTACTGAATGGATGCTACATTTGCACGATGATTCGTAAGCATAAACTTAACTGTGTTAATGATCTCAACATGTTACAGTCTGTTTCTTAATGTTATATAGGGTTTGTGCGGACTGATTATTCTTCTATTATCTTATTATATATAGGATCAAAATAATCATATTAGGATGAAGAAGTAAGGAGCAATCCTAGGAAAACTGATTATCAAGATGAATGTAAAATTACTTAAACATCTTAGCTTTAAGCAAATGATTGCCTGATTCTTTAAGTCGTGTGTACTCGAGTGGAAGTAGATGGGAAATTTGAAGCATACTAGATACGTGTGCCTTTGGTAAAAGAGTTTGTGATGCGCGTATTTTTCAAACAGTTTTCATTCTTCCCAAAATAGTTGCAATGATTTTTGTTATGGAATATGAAATTAATTGCAACATTTCCTTATCTGCCACATTTTGAAGCTAAATTCTAGAGGTGGGAAACTGGACATTTCTGGTGGGTCGGGTTCGAAAAACCTTCAGTCCATTTAAGACTTTTTGATGAATAACTAGTGTTATTACCCAGACGCGCGTTGCGCGTCTTGGGAACGCCGCAAAGCGGTGTATAAAATTGGAATGTTCAACGTGTGGCTCAGAACTAATGGCAGGTTGTGGCTGCACATTGGAAATAGTTGCCAAGCCAATGCAACCGGTACCAGTTTTCATGTATCATCATAGCCGTGCAACAACCAAAAGCAACAACCTCAAATGAATACCATTATTATCGACATCAACAACGAAGAGTGCTCACAACATGATAGAACAAAGGAAGATAAACAATTAAACGTAATAAACAATTAAACGTAAAGAAATTGAACCCAGGTGATCAGTAATGACTAATACAAAGACAAAAATCATAATAAACATACACAATGTGGCTCAGATCTTATTAGTAAACCGATGTGGCTGCAACACGGGTTGCAAGTGAAAAACATGTCACTCGCCATCCTCGTTCATGCCACGCCAAGCAACGGTCCATATCACAGTCATCATAGCCAAAGAAACATAAGCCATGGGAATCCAATGTCGAAGGATGTAGGGTTTCTTAGCAAACCTACACATTCATCAGATCAACAACTTAGGGTTCATACCATAAGCCCCAATCACCGCCGCGATGTAGCCGGAAACAGAAGGTCGACGGCCTGATATTTCTGGCACCAAGAGACCCAATCAAAGCACCCATCGGTGACGGCGCCGACGTGACAAAGCGGCAAGTCGCGCCGGTAGAAGGCACCGACGTCATAACTCAGAAGTAGTCCCAAATCACATCGATAAAAAACTAAACACTAAAATACAAAAGGATGAGATAGTTGATAGGAGAAGCCACTATTACAGTACAATAGTTTATTGAATGTACAAATTACCTCTGCAAGTTACCACCTGTTAAAGTAGGTATCAAAGCATGCGTCAAAATCTGATCAACAAAATTAGAATCATACAAATATTAGTTTTACGCTAATAACCACTGCCACATAGTATGCAAGTGTGAAGACCATGAAAGTTAGTAATTCCTACTAACATTGCCATAGCGATAATGCAATTTGTCATTTTACCTATGTTAAGTCCTTAAAAATCACAATTATCAAACACTCAAACATCTCATTATCTAGTTATCAGAACTTCAAACAACATCTTATTAAAACCGCCTATTGGAATCTGATTATTTCATATCATATAATCACACTAAAGCATAAAGCCAAACAAACACCCTCATGCATATTATCCATCATCTATACAAAGTTATATCACATACCAAATTGTCAACATGATCATCTACCCAATTCTTGAAAGATTCTTAAAAATAATGCATTGATTTGTCATTCATCATCACAGATATAATAAAAACTATCAAAATGCAAACCTAAACCAGGGTTGTCTCTGATTCCACACTTCATCTCTTGTTGATTTTGTTCTCCATCAGCAGATTCACCTCCACCTCCAGGATACTTCACATCAATCCTTTCTTTATCACCAATATACTCATCATCTTTCTTATTATGCTCCATAACTGGAGCACCACCATTAGCTGCAGAAACTCCACCATTTCTCCTACCATCTTCCTTTCTCTCTGACAAAATGGGTTCAGCCTCATTATCACCCCCATTCCGGTTCAACTCCGGTCCAATTTCACTCTCCGGCAACACTGAACCGCCGCCTCTTCTCTCACCACCACCGCCTCCGCCGCCTCTTCTCTCACCACCACCGCCGCCGCCGCCTCTCTCCAAATTAGCCCCATGTCGATTCGTATCACTATTACTCCTATCATTTTGTCGACTGAAGCTTGAAGTCCCAACTTCACCGGAAAAAATGGAAACAAAGCCGGTCCTTTTAGCCCAAGATCTCAAATCTCGGGCATTGTGGTCGCCTTGGGGTACAAAAGGCTCGATTTTGGACCCCGACGGTTGAGCCATGGACAACCGCGGCCGGTTCCACCTCAACCACAAAGGGGAGGCGAAGCAACAACAAAGCCACCGCCACAATAGTTGTTGCTGCCGCGAGCCAACGCCCAAACAACCGTCGTCGTCACCTTCGCGATCGTCGCCTTTGGCACGACCAGGAACCACCGCAAAACCCTAAAAATCCCCATTATCGCCTTTGGTACGGCCGGCTTAGGGTTTGGGGATTTTGGTGGTGGTGGTCGGAAGACGGTGGCGGTGGCGGTGGTGTAGACGGAGGTCATTTATGGTGGTGGTGGTGGTGGTGATGGTGGTGGTACGATAGAGGAGTCGGAGGTCAGGAGAAAATGGAAATACCGGTGGTGGGTGGGATAGAATAGTACTGATGAATAGTACTATTCATCTGGTTGCTTTTTTCATAATAAGGTAATTAACAATTTTAGCACGTCAAATGACAAACATGTTTACAATACTTATCTATATTTCTCCACTTAAAACAATATTTAGGAGGTTCAATGCAGTAAAAGTACATTTCAGGCGACCTTCAACTTATTCGTCCTAATTTCTTATTAGTTTTTGTTAATTTTTTATTTGTTTTAATGGTGGCCCATAGAGATAGAACATAACCTGCTTTAAATGGGTCAACATGGCTACCTCTACTAAATTCTCATTTTGCCATTTTATGATCCAATTACGATGGAAGGAGTAGTTTCCTACATGACTATAGAGTATGTATGAACCTTTTCAATGAACTAATTTTATCCTGTTAGACAATAATATTACTGTAAGTTGTATCTGGGCATTAATACTTAGTTTTGATGCTAAACTAATTTAAGATCAGTTTTGGTTATATATATGCATGACAAATGAGGGGCTAAATCTCCCACACACTTATGTAATGTATATGTATATTTGTTCTGTTAAGGTACTGCTTGTAAGAATCATCAATGGCTGGGGTTCCCACAGCAAACCTTTACTGTTTTTTTGGAACCTTACAATCTTTATGTAAATTCTTGATTTTCTAATATCTATAATGTTTGCAGATTGATAAGGAGCATGCTGGTGTGCTTGTTGGAACATAAATGGGAGGTCTAACAGTTTTTTCTGATGGAGTTCAGTCTCTAATAGAAAGAGGTTACAGAAAAATTACACCTTTTTTCATTCCTTATGCAATAACAAACATGGCATCTGCATTATTAGCTATAGATTTGGGTTTTATGGGCCCAAACTACTCAATTTCAACTGCTTGTGCTACCTCAAACTACTGCTTTCATGCTGCTGCAAATCATATTCGTAGGGGTGAAGCTGATATGATCATTGCTGGCGGCACCGAAGCTGCCATTATTCCAATTGGGGCTTATGGTATGAACCCTAAGTTGTGATCTGATGAATGTGTAGGTTTGCTATGAAACCCTACATCGTTCGACATTGGATTCCCGTGGCTTATGTTTCTTTGGCTATGCTGACTATGATATGGACCGTTGCTTGGCGTGACATGAACGAGGACGGCAAGTGACATGTTTTTCACTTGCAACCCGTGTTGCAGCCACATCGGTTTACTAATAAGATCTGAGCCACGTTGTGTATGTTTATTATGATTTTTGTCTTTGTATTAGTCATTACTGGTCACCTGGGTTCAATTTCTTTACGTTTGATTGTTTATCTTCCTTTGTTCTATCATGTTGTGAGCACTCTTGGTTGTTGATGTCGATAATAATGGTATTTATTTGAGGTTGTTGCTTTTGGTTGTTGCACGGCTATGATGATACATGAAAACTGGTACCGGTTGCATTGGCTTGGCAACTATTTCCAATGTGCAGCCACAACCTACCATTAGTTCTGAGCCACACGTTGAACATTCCAATTTTATACACCGCTTTGCGGCGTTCCCAAGACAGACGCGCAACGCGCGTCTGGGTAATAACACTAGTTATATAAAATAAATAAGCTAAATAATCAATTAATAAAAATAATAAAAGAAAAATATGAATAGAATTAAAGAATAAAAAGAAACTTTAACACTTACAAAAGTAGTCATTTATGAATAAAAAGACAATAATGCCCTGACATAACACAATTATTTAACCCAAGTTAGTAAAAATGACGTATTACGTAAGAATTTGCTGTTAAAAATGACATTGAGTGAGAGTTGTTTTTCGAAAGGATCCATTCCATAATTTTCACCAAATATAAAAGACGAAATTTGTAATTTAATCAAATTTTAATATTCCCTATTAATCCATTTAGGTTGGTAGCAAGTAGCAACCATGATCTTCACTCTTCAACAGGGTTCATGGTCCTCAAGGAGGACAAAATCTTTAATATCTTTAAAGTTGTCCAAATCAAAGTCTTCATCATCGAACTTCTCCGCCTTTCTTCTCTACTTGTGCTTCTTTGGTTTAGGCTATCACACTTACATTTCGATATTCTTTTGTCATGCCATTTTCCGTAACCCTAGTGTAGAATATGACTAGAAGGTCCAAGTAACTCATAAATGCGTGTTTAAGATTTTCCCCACTATCACTAGGTAACCCCAATTTAGAAGCAATTCCGGGCCATTTGTTGTTGTTAGAAGCCTCTCTATACCACATTCTTCTTTCACAAATAAATAGAGATCTAACAACTGAACCTTCATTCCATTAGGCCGTTCAGACAAATACACCTTATCACCTAGTGGTCTGATACGGTCAAAGAACCAAACATTTGAGAGATTCTTTATATTTCATGACATAAATTGGAATATCCAACGTGTTAAGGAATGTACAACAAGTATTCATTGAATTTATAACAATTGGCTTTTTAACCACAACACCTTCCTTTTGAATTTCTTCATCCACATGGACCACATGTTCAAACATATGAATATATGATCATGGTACTATGGTAGTCTTTGAGATAGGACTCTAACTTGCCTTTCTTCTATCTCATAAGCGGTTTGATTATTCAAATTTTCAAAGTAACGTATAAATATTTGTTTTCAAGATCAACCCCATTTGTCAAACCAATTTGTTCACCCCAACTTTTCCCAACTTCAAATATCCCCTTTATGTAACACAAACCACCATCTAGTGGTACATCATAGACTTGATCAATTAGTTGATCAATAGTTAGGCAATTTATGTCAAAGTTGGTAAATTTCAAAACGATCTAATTTTTCTTTAACAAAGTTTTCAATTTCTCCAATTCCAAGAATAAAAAGCATGTCACGTTCTTTTGTTCTTGTTTCAACAGAACCTATACTTACTGGACTTGCATAACACAACCTGGGCTTATGTAAAGTGTTCCAGCCAATGCAAACATAATACAATTGTTTGACCCAACACTAAAATAGGTAATAAATAAACAGGAATTCAAAAGCGAAACCTCAATGGATTAAACCGTTATCAATGGATGTCAAGAAGACTCTTTTAGACTGTTAGTGACATGGATCAAACTTTTATTAATTTTGGCTGGGTCGGTGCCGAGGATTTAAAAGCCTAGGGAGAGTTAGAAAAATGAACCTCAAATGGAAAAAATTCTTTTACCGTCTTTTGCTTTTTTTTAATACGTTTTGAATTGTTTGTGTGTGAGGGGTTAATTTAAAAGTATGTAATAGGCTAATTTAAAGTATGTAGTGAATTAATATAATAGAAGCTTTTTTTAAAATGCATAATAGGCTAATTTAAAGTATGTAATGAATTAATATAATAGAAGCTTTTTTTAAAAACAAACACACACACATTCCCTGAGTGTCATCCATTCCCTGCGACAGCCTTGATTTTAACCCCTTTATGTACAAACTCATATCATCTTTTATATAGCAAAAAAACATCCCAGTCAGTATTTTATAACGGTTGGAACATCACTTCATGAAATCAGGACCCCTTTAAAGGGTAAAATATTATTTTAAGAGAAGTATCAAAAATGCTTTGAAATTTAAACAAATTTTTGCACTCTATTACCATCATTAATCATCCGAATCTTGGTATCATCACTTATTACATCATCTCAATACATCATCAATCATCAGAATCTAGGGATAGTTTGGTTCACAAAATATTTCTGAAAAAAATTGAAATGGTTTATAAAAATTAGAATTTAATGATATTTACATTGATTTCAATACAATTTTTTTATTTTAAATAACAGGAAAGAAATTGGTTTATGATTTTGTCAAGAATGGTATCAGATGATACATACAAACAGCAAAAAACTCTCGAACAATGTTACGAGTAAGAATGAACAATCGTACAAGCACCGATTCACAATAATGGTGAATCAGAGTAAAGAATACGAATACAGACTCAGATTATCAAAAAGATAACCTGAAAACGATCAGATCTACTGAGAATAAGAAACCCTAAAATGAGAGAGAAGATGTGTGTGTAGAAGACAAATGGTTGAAAATATCTGATGTATCAACAACACAACACAACTCTCAAATATTCTAGAATACCCGGCTGAAGGCCTCGAACAGCAGCCCATCCAAAAGCCCATCTCGAACAGCAGCCCAGCAAACATCAAGCCCAGCAGCATAACAAACCAACTCTCAAACAAAATAAAAAACACATCAATTAGAATAGCTAGCAACAATAAAATTGAAAAATAATACAACTTTATAATTTCAACACCCCCCCTCAATTTTATTGCCCAAACGGGTCAAACATACGAAGCTGATTAAGCAAAGCATTATGTTGCTTAACCAATAACCCCTTTGTAAAAATATCAGCACATTGATCAATAGATTTAGTAGGAACAGTTTTAATAAAACCACCTGCAATTTTTTCTCTTAAAAAATATAAATCAAGTTCAAAATGTTTTGTTCGATCATGAAAGACCGGGTTAGCTGCTATAGACATAGCAGCCTCATTATCACAAAATAAGGGAATGGGCAGAGCAAGCTGAACATTTAATTCAGACATCAGATTGACAATCCATATAGCTTCACATGTAGCTGCACACATGGCACGATATTCAGCTTCAGCTGAAGAACGCGAAACAGTATTCTGTTTCTTACTTTTCCAAGATACCACATTAGTACCCATATGAATACAAAAACCAGTAACAGACTTTCGAGACAATAGACATTTGCCCCAATCAGAATCAGAAAAAATTGACAGATTCAAACTATCACATTTTTTGATCAAAATACCCTTTCCAGGGGCAGACTTGAGATATCGCAAAACACGTAAAGCAATTTTGAAATGTGTGTCAGAAGGACTATGCATGTATTGACTTAGAAAATGCACAGCATAGCAGATATCTGGACGAGTATGAGCCAAATAAATCAACTTACCAACAAGTTTCTGGTAAGCAGTAATGTTTTTCAGCTTAGACTCATCTTTAGAGCACATATTCATAAGCACATAGTGAGGTTCAAGTGGAGTGGAAACAGGTTTACATCCACTTAAACCATATTCAGCAAGTAACTCCATACAATATTTTCGTTGGGACAAACAAACACCATCCTTATCTTTAATAACTTCAATGCCCAAAAAATATTTTAATTCACCAAGATCTTTAATTAAAAACTTTGCTTTTAGCAGATTTTTAACCGAATTAATTTCCTCATCATTATTACCCGTGATAATTATGTCATCCACATATACTAGCAGGGAAATAAAGTGAACCTTATTGGATTTTACAAATAATGAGTAGTCACATTTACTTTGAACAAATCCAATTTCTAAAAGAACACCTACAAGTTTTTCATTCCACATTCGTGGAGCTTGTTTAAGACCATATAATGCTTTATTAAGTTTACAAACTTTAGACTCTTTGTCAGAAAAATAACCATCAGGCAATTGCATGTAAACAGTTTCATTAAGATCTCCATACAAGAACGCATTGTTAATGTCCAATTGGAATAATTTCCAATTATTTTGGATAGCTAGAGTTATAACACATCGTATAGTAACCATTTTAACCACCGGAGCAAATGTTTCATCAAAATCGACTCCTTCCTTTTGACTATAACCCTTGGCAACTAATCGGGCCTTATATCGTTCTATTTCACCTGAGGACTTATATTTAATTTTATATAACCATCTACATCCAATTGGTTTTCTATTGGGTGGGAGATCAACAAGATCCCATGTATGATTCCTATTTAATGCATTCATTTCCTCATTCATGGCATTGACCCAATTAGCATCATGTTTGGCTTCATGATAATATTTAGGTTCCCTAGATTTATTCATAGCAGATACAAAACACTTGTGTTCTACAGAAAGGTTGGAATAGTTAACAACCCGTTCCATCCCAAATTTAACTTTTCCCTCAATTATGAAATCATCAAGATTTTTGGGAAGGGATCTATGCCTAACAGACCTTCGAGGACACATGGATGGATCACTGATTCCCTCAGGAGTATTGATATTATCACTGTCACAGCTCTCAATCTCAGTCTCAGCCCTACTGCTTTCACCAGGATGAGGCTGCACATACTCAGCCTCTCTTTCCCTTGAAGGGGGCTGCTGAGTTTGTGCCTCACCTTCGAAATCCTGGGATTCAGTTTGCTGAGTTGAGTTTGATTTCTGAGATTCTATCAACTCTCCCTCCTCATCATTGGGAATCTCCCCATTATGAGAACGAGTACTAGGTTGATTTTGTTCAAACACTTCAAAAAAATTAAATTGATTCACAGATGACTCGACATTAAGTTCATCAGAATATGATTTAGATTTAAAAGGAAATACAGATTCATAAAATTTTACATCTCTAGAAAATAAAATTGACTTTGAATCCAGACTCCACACTTTATATCCTTTTTTAAATGGGGAATATCCCAAAAATACACATTTTTCAGCATGAGCAGCAAATTTATTATGATTATTTAACACAGTGCAGAAACAGAGGCAACCAAATACTCTAAGGTGAACAATAGAGGGAGCAAAGCCAAACATGATCTCATATGGGGACTTACCATTTAACACAGATGAGGGAGTCCTGTTAATTATATAGGCAGCAGTTAGAATACAATCAGACCAAAAACAAATAGGAACTCCAGCTTCAAATAATAGAGTTCTTGCAACATTTAAAAGATGTCTATGTTTTCTTTCGACAATACCATTTTGTTGAGGGGTGTAGGTACAAGTGGTTTGATGGATTATACCATGTTGGTGAATTAGTTTGGACATAAATTGATTTATAAATTCAGTACCATTGTCTGTTCTTATGGTCTTTATAGAGTATCCAAATTGTGTCTTTATCATATTATAGAAGTTTTCAAAGTTGAGAACTGTCTCATCTTTATGTTTTAACAAGTAAACCCAGTCAGTTCTTGAAAATCATCTACTATGGTTAGAAAGAACTTATACCCTTCCCTACTTTGGATTTTATATGGTCCCCAAACATCTAGATGAATTAATTCACCTACATGCTTGGTTTTATGATCACTTAGAGGGAATGGTTCTCTGTGTTGTTTAGCCTTATGACAAACTTCACAGGGTTCCATTGGACCATTATTAAGTTTCAAGGGTAGGTTAAGAATTTTTAAAACATGATCAGATGGGTGACCCAATCTAGAATGCCAGAGGGTAATAGGAATGGAACTGTTAAGACACACCTTATCAGAATTGGATGAGTTATCACACAAGTAAAGACCATCAACTTGATTACCAGTCACCAGGAGTTTCTTGGTGAGCAAATCCTGAATATAGCATTTTGACTCATCAAACATGACACTTACATTGTTGGACTTAACAAGTTTATGAACAGAAATCAGATTTACATTATATTCAGGGACCACAAGCACATCAGAAAGGGTAATGCCCTCACTTAGTTTAAGGTTTCCAATTTTTGTGACTAAAGCATTTGTACCATTTGGGTGCTTAACTGTAATATTCAGATTTGAAACATCTATAATGTTAGTTAGCTTGTTTTCTGTCATTACCATGTGTTGATTTGCCCCTGAATCAATAACCCATCCATTCCATATGTTTGAGGAAAAACAGTTGAGGTTATTGAAACTAGTGTATGAGTTGATTTTATTACCTCCAAAATTAGGAGTTTGAGATTTGTCATTTGATGAGATGTTCAGAAGACCCAAAAGTTGAGTAACCTGCTCAGGGGTTAGAGACACAGGGTTTGGAGTAGACACACTACTAGAGTTGGGGTCAGTTTTTTCCATTTTTGAGTTATGAGATGATGTATTTTTTGACACAGGGTTGTTTCTTGGTTTATTACCTTGTGGGTAACCCACAATCTCAAAACATCTTTCAACTGTGTGGCCAATTTTGTTGCAATGACTGCATTTCAGATTAGGATTTGGACCTCTACCACTTCTTCTTTTATTATCATTTGATTGATTTAATTTGGATACAAAACCAACATTTTGAGTTTTTGGAATATTACTAGATGTTCTATGTGACTCTTCTCTAGAAATAATTGAAAAAGCAGTTTTAATAGTGGGTAGTGGATCCTTTGTTAACAAGTTTGTTCTAACAGGTTGGTAGATATCATCCAAACCCATCAGAAACTGCATTAATTTTATCATTTGATTAAAGTCATTGAATTCTTTAGAAGCAGAACAACTACAAGGGGGTAGTTGAACCATTGCATCAAATTGTTTCCACATAGTATTTAGCCTATGGTAATATTCAGCAACAGTAGAACCATTTTGTGAGACAGAATTAATTTTTTGAAATAGATTGAACATAACTGACCCATCAACTTTATCGTATGTTTCTTTTAAGTCTATCCAAACTTCGGATGCAAGTTTGGAATACACTTGACCAACATAGAGTTCTTCACATATAGAATTAAGTATCCAAGTTAACACAACAGAGTTGCAGCGATCCCATTGAGAACTGAGAACTTCATCATCTTGGGGCCTTTTACATGTTCCATCTATAAACCCTAATTTATTTTTAGCTTGAAGACCAAGTTTCATAGAGTTGGCCCAGATAGTGTAGTTCTCAGTTCCTTTTAGTTTTATAGTAATTATGGTCAGACAACTTGACTCACTTGGATGAAGATATAAAGGATTACCAGAGTCCAGTTTGCTGACAAGAGTGTCAGGAACAAATACAGATAAATTCTCAGCCATTGAAACAACCAGCAAAGAATGCAACACACGTCACACTCGCACAAAGATCACAACAAGGTCAGAGCCAGGTTTTCACACCACTATAGTGGCAGATCAAGGATTAACCAAGTGTGAGAAATGCAACACACACCAATTCACGCAAGTGATGCACACAGAGACTGATAACACAAACACAGGGAGTTAAGCCCCTGAAATCACAGGTGCTGGTACTCCTAACCCAGCCAATCGTGCTTAAAACTAAACAATACAAGATAATAAGAGATAAGGGAAGAGATATTCTCACAGCGCAAGCTACCCAAGAAAGGGTAATCCAAAGCAGGTCAAGTAACTAACAACCTTCGAGGGTTGTAGTTACCGACAAAAAACCAAAGATGTGAAGCCCAGCGAGACAGTGACCGTACTGCACAACCTTCTAGGGTTGCAAGAATTACAGCCGATGTTTGAGAGACCGTTCTTGCCTCCAACTAGGATTGCGATGAAGCAGTGGAACTGAACCGTCAAGTATTAGAAATGCGATGCGGAAGCAGTGAAGAACCAAGGGTTTCAGCGATGGCAGAAACCCTAGCCACAGACGACGATTTAACCGTCGAAATAACCAGAATCACGAGCTCAACCTTCAGAGCTCTGATACCATGTCAAGAATGGTATCAGATGATACATACAAACAGCAAAAAACTCTCGAACAATGTTACGAGTAAGAATGAACAATCGTACAAGCACCGATTCACAATAATGGTGAATCAGAGTAAAGAATACGAATACAGACTCAGATTATCAAAAAGATAACCTGAAAACGATCAGATCTACTGAGAATAAGAAACCCTAAAATGAGAGAGAAGATGTGTGTGTAGAAGACAAATGGTTGAAAATATCTGATGTATCAACAACACAACACAACTCTCAAATATTCTAGAATACCCGGCTGAAGGCCTCGAACAGTAGCCCATCCAAAAGCCCATCTCGAACAGCAGCCCAGCAAACATCAAGCCCAGCAGCATAACAAACCAACTCTCAAACAAAATAAAAAACACATCAATTAGAATAGCTAGCAACAATAAAATTGAAAATAATACAACTTTATAATTTCAACAGATTTTCTTTCATCTCTTTTAATTTAAATTTAGCTTTGATGATTTTTTGGTGATTATGTATAAAAAGCTAGGGTTATTTAAATGTTTAAAATTTCATGGCTTATAAAATGAAAAATTGAATTCCAACAAATGAGGGAATTTTTTGCAATTCTAAATCTTTACATACCAACCAAACACAATTTTGGATCGAATGCTTTCCAATTTCAATTCCAATTCTAAATCTCTTGAATTCTACTAACGAAACAATGACTAGGTGTGGTCACTCAATAGATCATGATTCTTTTAGTTCTTTGATAATTTTTTATTCCATAATTGATGAAATAATTAGTTTTCCATGATAACCATGATCAATCGTCAAATTGTTGGCCTTGTCGGTTAGTAAATTCACATTTGATTAATCAATTAGGGATCTATGATTACCATCATCAATCTTTTAGAATATTTCACAATTTTTCTTGTACGTTCTTAAGTGCTTTTTATTCGATTTTGATGAAATCTTGATTCCCCCTTCCATGATGGATTCATGACCGTCGTTTTCAAGGGTTTTGTGACTTCTTCCATTTTGTTATGCTCTAAGCTGTGTAAATAGTAGAGCAAAATGAAGACATTTTCTCTTAAAGAAGGTGTACATCGTTAATATTTATGTTTCTGGAATCAAAGTCTCATGGAGTAATGTGATCATCTATTCATTATATTCTCTTTTGTAAGAACAACTGCAAGGAGTTCATTGAAGTTTGTTATCTCTTCTCTTTAGTAGTTACTTAAAGAAAAAAATTGTGAACCAAATAGAATCATCAACCTTAAAGTCAGTCCATAACAATGAATGCAATCTATGTGTAGTTACACGCTCCACTTTAATAGTTTTCTTGAGTTCTACTTCACATAATATAACCAATTAGCATTAAGTGGATACGGTAAAAGTTAAGTTTTAATTTATCATCCAAGATTATTGACAACGGTACGTTTTCTGCTATGGTACGATACTGTGCGTTATGAGGTAGGAATTAAAATTAAAAAACATCAACAAGAAAAATATTAACTCCGGTAACATTAGTCTTTGAAATAGAAGTTTTCTTATTTGATATGTAGTCCCTCTTTAGTATATCTGCACATAAACCACAATAGATGGACATTTACTCAACACACTAAATCCACCATCGTATCTAAACAATTTACAATCAAATCATTGATGATGGACAATTATAAATAGAGAATTCGATGCGTAGATGATCAAAGTTGGAATTTGAAAACGAACTCATGGCTTCTTTCTGATTTCAGAAGAGTCATGGTATGTTGTTCATGGTTAGAAATATCATGCTGAAGCTCGAGATGAGATGGGGTATACCTGGTAGCTGGTTCAGGTAAGCCCAGCTGGACAACCTTCCAAGCACATATTTCAATGAATAATATTAAGAATGGTTGGCCTATGATATAACCACCACCCTTCAACTTAACATAAGGTAACCTAATGGAGGAATTCACACATTGTGGCAGATATATAACAACCCACCCACTATACCGCATGAAATGCACAATTGATAGTCAGCGAATTAACAGCTAGTGGATTTTATTGATACTTAAGTACCCGGTGCATGAAGCTCCCGCTTTGCGCAGGGTCCGGGGAGGGGCCGGATCGCAAAGCGATCTGATGTACCAACCTTTCCTTGCATAATTTTGTACAAGAGGTTGTTTCCACGGCTAGAACCCATGACCTCAAGGTCACAAAGCAGTAACCTTACCAGTTGCTACAAGGTCCGCCCTCTTTATTGATACTTAAGTATTGTTTACAAATAAATTACAAAATAAAAAGTTTACAAACTCATATGCTTCCAAGGGTCCATTAAAGATACCATCCTCACAACTAACAAGTCTTTCAACTACCCGCACCATGATATTTAAAAGAACACCATTTATTGTTGGTGTACTCATGAGACATAGTTCATAAAGAAACAATTTATTATGCATCATACTATAGGTCGTACTACTTGGGCCAGAAGCTTGGTTCCTTCCATGGATTCCATAACAACACTTATTGCCCATGAACCACGTCCCCCTAAGTCAATTACATGGATACGGGTGAGTTATGTGAACATAACCATCATATGGGCCCCCTCTTTGGGTTCTATGAACCCTTCTTAGGTTTTGTAAAAACTCTATTAAGTGTAAAAGAATCTAATCATACTCCTACCTACATGTGACATATTATGGCATTTTTGTTTATTATATATTAACCAAACATGTATATTGTATGTGTAAAACAATCACACCTGAGTTTAGTATGGTTGTGGATACAGAAGATTAATTGTAATCCTTAATCTTATTGATTATTTAGACGCACTCAGATGTTTAAGTAGGAATAGGATTATATTAGAATATGAATAAATCATCACCAAGATTAGCTTTGGGTGACTAGTCATAGTTTAAGCATAGTTATCAGGCTATGTATAATCTATGATCACGTTACCCACTACATAACCTAGTCATAACCTCCAAACCTTATCGTCAAACCGAATTTAATTAATTGAATAGAACATAAACCTTACCTAAAGGCACTAGTCGAGAATCGAGACTTCAGAAATAGACTTCGATGTTTGTCATAGGAGAGCTCATCTATGTCTTTTGCATCATTGATCTTAAGTTTCCAATGGCCTTAAAGATGGATCTTGAACCTTCGATGATTGCTTTTGAATAGAATAATGAGGTTTGTTCTAGGTCTTCTATAGGCTTTTTAGGCTAATCTAGTCCCTTCTAAGCTGCTATGTTTGGTCTAGAATTTTCAAATCTGTTTAGAGAGTTACACCTTACACTGACGCTTTATGATTCTTCAATGTCTAGAAAGTTATAGAAACTCGGAATAGTGATCCGCATTTTAGGCGGACGTGACATTGAGCTTGGCTCTTTTTAACTTTATTTATAAAGTTTGAGTTTAGCTCGTGAGTTTTTATTCAAGCTTGTGTTTGCCTAGGGCTCAACTAGTCTATTATTAACAAATGGTTTAAATATTTTATATATATAAATATAATTCTTTTCTATATTTATGATAATATTTATATATAACGTAGTATATATTATTTGGAGTTTTTATATCATACTTTCATATGTAATATTTAATATACAGTAATAGGCACGTTTAGGCTTAGGAACTGAATCAAACTCGATATGTGAAGTCCACTCAAACTCATTTATTAAATGATCTCTTATATAGACTTGATCTTGAAATCAATCTTATTTAAGTTCAGTTTGCTTCAAGCTTTCGGTAATCTTATCACCATGAGCGAAGCTCACACACCCTAAAAAAACAAATAGTTTTATATATACACTAAAATGCCAATTGCCCCCACCCCCACCCCCACCCCCCACCCCACCCCCAAAAAAAATTGCAATCACCATAATCTTTTAAATATCGCTCAAATCTTTGAAACCAAATTTATAGAATTAATCGTCAAAGACCAATCTTTTTAATATTGGTTAAATTTTATTGACATGTTAATAACAGATACACGATTTGACAACTTGGATGGTTAATCACATGTTGTACATTTCATTTACATTGGTGTATCGTTTAGTGAAACTAACTCTCGTATTACCAGTTGCAAGCGCAACCGTTTAAAAATGTTTTCGACAATGAATTATGTGAATCACGATTTCGTAATTGGATAAGTGATGAATTTAAGCAATGCTTGTATAGTTGTATTAATTTATAGAGAAAAATTGGTGTAAGAGAGTCCCCTTAGATTTTGTAATGAAAACAATTCAAAAAGTAAACTTGGTAGAGAACAAATTTACATGCATTATACTCTTATTAAGCTTTTGTAATGACATATGACATGTTTTTTTTATAAAATTTAGTTTGAATGCCTTTTATGACATGATCTGATCCGACCCGAACTAAGCCAAAAAAACTTTCAAAAGTGTTTCAATTAGGTAACTCAAGTTTTAAAAGTGTTCTAGTTAGGTCACTCAGTTTTTATATTTTATATAAATTAAAAGCCTTAACATGTTTTTTAGCATGTTATACTTTTAGTTTCAATTAGAAAATATTTTTTCTATATTTTGATGCTGATATGGAACATTGATGTAAATTTTAGGTACTTTTTTTTATTTTTTTCATAATTAAAATGTTTTTTATTTTTTAATATAATTTTATATATTGCAAATTCTGACCATCACTTCTTCTTCACCGTTACTTACTTGACATAATAAAATTTAATGATGACTCAATTTGATCATTTGATGGTCCAATTTGAGAAAAATATACATGGGTGGCTAAATTAGAACACTTTTAAAACTTGGTTACTATTTTGTAATATTTTTCATTTTTTCTACTAAGCCAAATGAGATCATATATATCATAAATTCATAACTAACATATTTATTTATATTACCTCAAAAAGTCATGTCGGTAAGGTTTTCTCATTGACATTACTAGCCCCTAACTTCTAATATTTTCATTTTGGCCACTGTATTTTCCCCTAAACTTTTTTACCATGACAGATCTCGCCAAGTTTCTAGTGTTTCACTTTTACCCCCTTGGGTTTTTAATTTTTTTCTATTTTTTCTTTCGTGTTATAATGTATATCATGTTTACGTGTCGGTATAAACTCGATGTGGGCAACCAATTCGTCACACCTTAATACATTTGGTTAATCGTACCGCGTCTTTAAACGTTTCTTGCCGTGCATGTGCTTAAACACCTTAACCTCACCTTGCCAACACACGCACCAAACGCAAACATTCCCTTAAACACGTAAACGTTATTTACAACCTCGCATGCTTCACCATATATACAGGGCCGGCCCGTAAGCTTGTAAAAACAAGCTAGGGCTTTAGGTCCACTAAATATAATAGGCCACCACATATGTTCAAATTCCATTAAGCCCAAAAAATTTTAAACTAGGTTTCTTTGTTGAGTCTTGAACATCAACAGGAATGAAAGGGAAAGTGGGATTGTGGGAAACCTCAAACCAGAAATTGGAACTCGGGAGATAGAAAATTAATGTGCAGAGTCTTGATTGGGGGCTTGGGCGGCCGGCCGGTCGGCGGTGGCGAGGAGCTGAAACGAACGGATGAAACATGAAGTTAAGATCCAATCGGACCTTCGGTTCTCTCACTTCTGCTACGCTAACGCTGCTACGCTTCGAATTTCGACCGCAACGAATTGATTCGGAGTTCCGAGTTCGGACAATCGGAGTATCTACCTTCGGTTCAGGGGCGGCCGGCCGCCGGCGAGGGGGGAGTTCCACACTCGATTTCAGCCGACGAGCGGTGCTTGTGCACCTGTGCTGGCGGCTTGTGCTGCACCGCTGCTTGTGCACTCGATTTTGCTTCTGCTCTGCTTCTGCTTCTGCTTGTGCTGCACTTGCTTCTATTATGTATTCTTCTCCAGTAAGTTGAATCTTAAAAAGGGTCTTCTATTCGATTTCAGCCGGTAAGTTGTGCACAGTGCACTTTGTTTCCTATTTAAAATCATTGTGTGCTTTAGTTATTGTTTAGAATATACGTTTTAGTGCTTTAGTTCTTTTCCATACTTTGTGTTTAGAATATATACTTTGCTTGAAATATTTGATTTAGGATTTCTGATTTGCTAGAATCATTGTATACCTTGTTTAATTTGTAAACTGATTAGGGCTTTCAGATTTGCATTTGTTTGAAAATTGTTAATTATTATTGTTTAATTTGATTTAGGAGTTGCTTTGGTATTTTGGTTCATCTAGTCATCTACATTTGAGACGCCTCCAAAAACATTGAGTTGCTTTAGGAGTTGATTTAAGCCTCAAATTTCAGTTTCGCTTTAGGCCTCCAAAAACAATTGAGACGCCACAGCATATATAAAAGGTGTCTCCCCGCAACGCGCAAGCACCTTTCCTCCTACTTAAATCCTTATATAGTTTCGAAAATCCTTCACCCATATTCAACATTTCAACTATAATATATCATACAACTTTTTATAGTAAAAAACAATAAACAGAAAGGATTAATGTTATAATCTTATAAAAGTTAAAAAACAACCAACCATTGTAGTGAAAAACAAACACAAAACCCGGTCATTGCGTTTCCATAATTTTCGGGACACTGGTCATCCTAGATCAATTAAGCCAACGTTTCTTTGTTTTCCATCATTGAAGTTTAAGGATTTCATAGTAGCATCAGCCAAATGTTCTTCCAATGTGTTTTGTCGATTTCTTCAACGTGATCATGAAGACGATGTGGAGAATGTGATTGTTTCTTTGTTACTTCTAAATTATTTTGGCTCCAATCATGTTTGGAGAAGAAGAGAAATCAATGTTGATTTTGATTTCAAGATTTGATGCTTCGGTTTAAGGACGTATAGATTTGCAGGGAGATCTGTATATAAGAACATAACAAAATGGTGATGGAAAATTATCTGAATCAGAACTTCCATGCGGTGAAACCGAAACATTCTTCGGATGAGGTGTTACGGAAATGGAGGAGCCTGTGTCATGTTGTCAAGAACCCTAAGCGACGATTTCGTCACACTGCTAACCTCTCGAAACGCAATGAGGCTGCTGCCATGCGACGAACGAATCAGGTTATACCTCGTGTTATAGATTATTTATCGCATTTACATGACAAATGTTGATTTTCGTCGGAGTACAGATCCACGTTGTATGTCTGCATGGGTGAAACTCTTTGTGACCGAGGCCACCTGAGGAGCGGA
Source organism: Flaveria linearis (assembly GCA_024085815.1). NCBI lineage: Eukaryota > Viridiplantae > Streptophyta > Magnoliopsida > Asterales > Asteraceae > Flaveria > Flaveria linearis. The sequence goes on from CM044012.1 coordinate 41,519,918, forward strand.
CAAATGCATAGACACCGAAGAATGCATAGACACCGGGGTCAAGTGATCCGGATGTTTCTTTTTTATATGTGATTATGGTGTCATAAGTTGGATGATTTATTCTCATTTTTGGCTGAACATATTCTGCAAAGCATTGACAGTTTTCTGTAATTTGCAACTGATATTTGCAATTCAATAGTGACACACCATATTTTCCTTGAATGATTAGGAGAAGTTGAGGATTGCAGTTTTGGTGTCAAAGGCTGCATTTCAGTTTATAAAAGGCTAGTTCAATTCCTCATTCTGCTATATATAAGCATATTTCTATTATCCCTCCATTGTATAATGTTTTTGCTTTCACACTATTTGATAATATTATGCACACAGGAGCAAATAATGGTGACTACCAGGTCCCAGAGGAAGTAAAAGAAGCTGGCTTCGACATCTGTGCTGACGAAGCGGGCTCTCTTGTCGAAGCCCACGACCTTAAAAGGCTAAAGTTCCATGGAGGAGTTGAGGGCCTTGCAGAAAAGCTCAAGACATCAACCACAAACGGGCTCGATACTGATTATGAAGGGCTGGCGCGCAGACAAGAAGTTTTTGGAATCAACAAGTTTGCTGAAAGCCCACAACGAAGCTTTTGGGTGTTTGTATGGGAAGCACTTCATGATATGACCCTTATGATCCTAGCAATGTGTGCCTTTGTATCTTTAGTTGTTGGCATAGCAACTGAAGGATGGCCTAAAGGAGCCCATGATGGGCTTGGGATCGTTGCGAGTATCTTACTGGTGGTTTTTGTAACTGCAACGAGTGATTATCGTCAATCTTTGCAGTTCAGGGATCTGGATAAAGAAAAGAAGAAAATATCGATTCAAGTTACAAGAAGCGGGTACAGACAGAAGTTGTCAATATATGAGCTACTTCCTGGTGATATTGTGCATCTTGCAATAGGAGATCAAGTCCCTGCAGATGGTCTTTTCCTTTCAGGATTTTCGGTATCTATTGATGAATCTAGCTTGACCGGAGAGAGTGAACCTGTTATGGTGAGTGCAGACAATCCCTGGTTAATGTCTGGGACCAAGGTTCAAGATGGCTCTTGCAAAATGTTGGTTACAACAGTTGGAATGAGAACTCAATGGGGAAAGCTTATGGCAACTTTAAGTGAAGGTGGAGATGATGAAACACCATTGCAGGTTAAGCTTAATGGAGTAGCAACTGTTATTGGAAAAATAGGATTATTCTTTGCCATAGTCACTTTTGCAGTTCTTGTTCAAAAACTGTTAACGCGTAAGATCGTAGAAAAATCTCAGTGGAGTTGGTCTGGTGATGATGCTTTAGAGCTGCTGGAATATTTTGCTATAGCGGTCACCATTGTTGTTGTTGCAGTTCCTGAAGGGCTGCCACTTGCTGTCACATTAAGCCTTGCATTTGCAATGAAAAAGATGATGAATGACAAGGCTTTAGTTCGCCATCTAGCCGCCTGCGAGACTATGGGGTCAGCAACAAGCATATGTAGTGATAAAACAGGCACATTAACAACCAATAAAATGACTGTTGTCAAATCATGCATATGTTTAAACAGCAAAGATGTAAACAAACACACAAAACCAGACATCCCAGATAAGGCATTAACGATTCTTCTACAATCGATATTCACCAACACAGGGGGAGAAGTTGTGACTAACAAAGAAGGAAAACACGAGATACTGGGATCACCTACAGAGGCGGCAATATTGGAATTTGGTTTGTCCCTTGGTGGTGATTTTCAAGCCGAACGCCAAACATCCACAGTTCTCAGAGTTGAGCCGTTTAACTCATCCAAAAAACGTATGGGAGTGGTGATGAAGCTTCCAGAAGGTGGTGTAAGAGCTCACTGTAAAGGTGCTTCAGAAATAATATTAGCTGCTTGTAATAGAGTGATCAATGCAGATGGAGAAGTTGTTGATCTTAAAGAAGGGTCACTTAACCATTTACAAAGTACAATCGACCAATTTGCTAGTGAAGCTCTTAGAACTCTTTGTCTTGCATATGTAGATTTAGACAAGAGTGTGACTGCTGATACACCAATTCCATCTTCTGGGTACACTTGTATAGGGATTGTGGGTATCAAAGATCCTGTTCGTCCAGGTGTCAAGGAATCTGTTGCTCTTTGTAGATCAGCTGGTATAACCGTACGTATGGTAACCGGAGATAACATAAATACCGCAAATGCCATAGCTAGAGAATGTGGAATACTTAGAGATGACGGTATTGCAATCGAAGGTCCAGTTTTCCGTGAGAAGAGTCTCGAGGAACTAGATGAACTTGTTCCCAAGATTCAGGTTTGTATAACATGTATGTTGCCTAGGGAGATTACTAGATACGATTGAATTCTGATTAAAAAAATCATATAGGTGATGGCTCGATCGTCGCCTTTAGATAAACATAAGCTGGTGAAATACTTGCGTACTACATTTGGGGAGGTTGTGGCAGTCACAGGTGATGGGACAAATGATGCCCCGGCGCTGCATGAAGCAGATATTGGGCTTGCAATGGGAATTGCAGGAACTGAGGTAAGCTAGCAACGTTTTAAACATAGTTTTCATCAACACTCAATTAACCAATGGGACAACCTTTAAGGGGTTTAAAATCAATGGAAGTTACTAGAGGAATTTGATGCTTACCACCACGACACCCCTGAAGGTTTTCTTAGTGTAGTTTTACCAAATTTACAATTTTTTATGTACTTCATCTAACTTCAGGTAGCAAAAGAGAGCGCAGACGTTATAATTTTGGATGATAATTTCTCCACAATCGTGACAGTTGCCAAATGGGGGCGATCAGTCTATGTTAACATTCAAAAATTCGTACAGTTTCAATTGACAGTCAACATTGTTGCTTTAATGGTCAACTTCACATCAGCTTGTTTGACAGGTACAGTTGCACTTCTTCATGTAAAACTAACTTGGATTAATCTATTTGATTATTATTGTTATTATGGTTTTCGGTTTACTACTTTATGACTGAGATATTAATGGTTATGTTTGTTTCTTTACATTTAGGAAACACTCCCTTGACAGCAGTGCAACTGTTATGGGTCAACATGATCATGGATACATTAGGAGCACTGGCACTTGCTACCGAGCCTCCAAATGATGCACTGATGAAGAGAAATCCAGTTGGAAGACAAGGGAACTTCATCAGCAATGTTATGTGGAGAAACATATTTGGGCAATCATTGTACCAATTCATAGTCATATGGCTACTTCAGTCAAAAGGGAAATCATTTTATGGCCTTCATGGACCCAATTCAGATTTGATCCTCAACACACTCATATTCAACTCATTTGTCTTCTGTCAGGTAACTTACGGTATCTAATGAACATCGATTATATGTTGATACTGATGTGATAACATATTGCAGCTTTTCAATGAAGTTAACTCTAGAGAGATGGAGAAGTTGAACGTGCTAAAAGGAATATCGAAGAACAACGTGTTTGTGAGTGTTTTGAGTGCAACTGTGGTGTTCCAAGTCATCATAATCGAGTTTCTAGGCACCTTTGCAAGTACAACACCGTTAACAATGAAACAATGGTACTATAGTGTTTTGACTGGTTTTTTGAGCATGCCGATTGCTGTCTTGTTGAAGATGATCCCGGTTTGAGTTCTCATCTATTTGTTTAGGTCTAGAAGCTTATTTGTGAACAAGTGCGACTTGATCATATCTTTTCGATTAACTTAGAAGCGTGTTATTTAAATGTGATCTTGAACGAAGTTATCCTGTAAAGTTTCTACATTAAATTTTTTAAATGAGAAGCATGGTTTCTTTATAATGTTTTTTTTTCTTTTGTTTTATTATACTCATTATCCAGTTAAATTGATATGGTTGTGTAGTTTGAACCTTTTTTGGTGGCCTCTATTAGACAGAATATTTGAAAGTGAGAATGCCTCACATTTGGAGTTCTTTCGTCCACCCAGCTTTCCCATCATATTCACTTTTACCTTCCTCTTTTGTTAAAGCAGAATTTGTAACTTTAAAGTATCTTATTCCTTAAGTGTGAAGCTTATACCTTACATACCACATTTGTGGTTGGTAAATGGTAATGGCAACTTTGGTTAGGTTCAATGTAACCAAATCCAATCATCGAAATATAAAAACAAAAGCTTGAAACAAATCTACACATTTGTCCATTATAGGAATTGAAACTTCAACCATGTAAAAAGGAACATATTTTCTACACCTGTTAGTACTGCTAGACTAAGAGCCTTTATGTAAATGCTCTCTGGTTTGATTGTGTATGTAGCTTGATTATATCGACCCAGTGAACCACATATTATTCTTGCAGCTTGTATGGTCTAATCTCCTAAGAATAAATACATCAGAATAGACTAAATATCACCAACACATCTTATATGTAACTGCTAGGTGGATCCTTAAAATTCAAAATTTGGGTACAACAATCCCATAAAGAGAATCAAGAAGCACAAGAACATAAAAGAATTTGCCTGTAGATGAAATAATAATAATAATCCTCCAAGATTTAAACTAAAACATGATGACCTCAAATATATATATTCGTAATCTATACCTCATTTCAAGATCCAAGAATTGCCAATACCTTCTTCAAGTAGATTCTGTTGCCATTTTCTTCTTCAAGTTCAAAATAAGAAAGAACATAAACCTTATTTTTGTACACCTAAAATATGAATTTCTTCGTGAATCTTATCGAGGAGACGAGTACGAGCTTTCTTCATCTGAACTACTACAATGACGTGTCTTATATCGTGTCACAACTGGTAATGGTGCACTCGTAGGAACCCTAAAAGATCTTGCAGAACCCACCATTATTCTATCTTGCATTTGCCCAACTTCCTTGCATACATGATCCAGTATGCCTAGAAAATCTCTTACAATCATGAAGATTCTTAAAGGGTACACACCCTCTTTCACTGTATCACCATGAAAATACTCGGTTACATCTTTAACAGATGCCATCGCCTTCTGTTCATCATTCTTGATCTTTTTAAGTTCTGTTTCAGCTTCTTTAAGAAACAATCTCATTGATCCGAAAAAGTTTCCTTGAAGTTCTTGTGATTCATTACTTTCTGATCGAATTTTCTGCAACCCCATTTCAAGTTTTGATACATAACCACGAAGAACATCTGAATCCATCCCTGCTGCTTTCTTGACATGGCTTAATTCTCGGCTTAGCCCGCTAACAATCTGTAATCCTTGTTTCTTGAAAATCCCTTCATTAAAAGTGGGATTTGATTCAATTTTGATATCAGAATCTGTCCCTTCTGATCGGATTATTTCTTGCACGACAAAATGAAGCAGGGTGGTTTTTCCATCAGTTCCCTTTACATCCACTAGTTTCAAAAGGGTGTCTAGTTTAAATGCTCTAGCTTCACCACGATTAGTGCCAACATTCATACGGTTTCCTGATCGTAGAACAGCTTCAAGAAGTTTAAGAAATAACCGACTGTTCTTTAGTTCTTCACTTGCCATCTGAAACATATTCACGTACAAATACATTATCAGCTACAAATCACAGGAAACTAATAAAGATTATATCTTGTTGAATGATTCTTCACGAATTACCTCTAATGTCTGAAATGAAGATCTCAAGTATTTTATTTCATTTTCAAAATTTGCTCGGTAAAGCATGGCCTCAGCTCGTTTGAATGCAGATGGGACATCGAGGATCGCCTTCAAGAACCTTTCGGCAGATCCTAACTTTGATATATCACCTCTGTAATCTTTAAGTTTGATCTCTTCCTCCTTTGTTGGAGCCATTTTCACGAGTGTTTCTAATAGCTCGGCATTCAAACTGTCAGGATTTCCTGTTACACCATACAAAAGCCATCGACACACATTAGACTTTTGTGTAACTGTGTTGCAATAAGAACAAAAAAACCGATGATCACCTTCTAGAAGGGCATCTGATACTTCCTCCTGTGTTACATTCAGTGCGCGTAAAAGTATAGCTATGTTCTGCGACTTCTTTGGATCCAACACTCTGTTCTCTGGTATTGCTGAAGGAACAACAGATCTCCGACCATCTTCTTTCTTTCCTGAACCACCAGAATTGCATCCGAAAAGAGACTCCATTATATCCTCGTTCAATCTGCAAAAGTGACAATTCAATTATGCATCTCAAAGCCAATAGTCAATGATGTTATCATGTTATTAACATCCCATAACTTATTCAGGGCTATATACTTACTGAAACGAGCTCGATTTCAGCTGATCCCACACGGTGGCACGATCAGAGGTGGCCCGGACTTTGTCCCAGTGCAGAGGCTTCAGCTTCGGTTTAAAACCATCAACATCATCCGCTTGAAGATCACTGTTGTTTGCATCTTGATTAGACGTTGTCTTCACAATTTTGGGGATTACTTTAGCACTAGGACTCTTTGATTCCAATTTTGGTGTGGTCTTCATCGGAAAAGCTCCGGGCTTTAGGAGCTTTTCCGGTGGCGTCAACGGCGGCGGCGGCGGCGGTGGTTGTGGTGGAAGTGGAACATTAGGCTTCTGCAGATTAGAATGCAAACGGGTCATATCAGGTGCAGGTGGTGGTGCGGCGAATTTCGCCCTTATGGGTCCGTTAGTGATTGTTAACGGCGGTTGTTTCGCCGGAGAACTCGCCGGAAGAGGGTTTTCCGATGTGGTATCCGGAGAAGACGATACTGAAAGTCTTGATCTTGGTGAAGTTCGTTTCGAGTGAGGATTAGGGCTTGAATTCCATCGGTTAATCCGCTTCGTATTGAAACTTCTTACAGAATACCCATCGTCGGTGCTCGCAATTGATCCCTGAGGAGTGTAGAAATCATGAATTTCATCTTCTTCTTCGTCATCGGAAGAAGTTATCGCCGCCTCCGGCGGCGGCGGCGGAGGTTTACTCAACGGCGGAAGTGGCTGCAGTTCAGGGCTGGGACGATACCTATCGGATCGTTTAATCGAGTTCAATTTGTTATATGGTGACCCATTTGAAGCCCCATTTGTCGATTCAGTTGTTGTTCTTGAGGGTTCAACAGTTCCGATGTACAGAAACGTCGACGGTGGCAGATTCTCCGGCGAATCTTCGTTACCGATTCTCCCCAAACTGTTACTTCCGACGAGTTTCCTCGACTCACTTTGCTGCTTCGATTTGTGTTTATAAACAAAGAAAGCTAACGCCGACAGCATCCCCATCGTCACAATCCCGACGGAAATCACCACCGCTATCTTCTTCCCGGAGTTGTTCGCCGGCTGCGGGGCAATCGGGTGGGTGACGGTGGTGTTAACCCCCACTTCCGCCGCCGTAGCCGGCGGCGGCGGCGGTGACTCCGGTCGATCTGGGGTGTCTCCATGAAAGAAAGGGTTGTCGGAATTGCTGGGTGATGGTGAAGACGATGATGATGATGAAGATGACGGTGGTGGTGGTGTTGGGGTCACCGGAAACAATGGCTGATGAAGGATTCTTCTATCGGTAGTGGTTTTGACAGATGTGAGTAATGAAAGGGTGAAGAAGAAGGTAATGAAACAAGTGTTCATGGCGTTTGTTTAGTGGTTAATTGTTAATAGCTTCTCTTCTGTCGTCTTCTTTCTTCCATTGTACGACGGTCACCAAAACCTGCAACTTTGTGTGTGATTACAGAGAGAAGAAGCTTCTGTAGCTGGCAAGATCTAGATGATGTGTGTTGTTATTATTTTGTTTTTTGGTGAATATTTTTTATGTTTAATTGAATTGGATGAGTGTAATAAAGAAAGATTTGCAAGGGGAGGGAGCTATAGAATCTTTCATTCTTTTAAAAAGTATTTGCAGAGCGAAAATGAAAACGGAGAATGATGAGCACCATATAGTAACCAACGTTGTTAGGACCGGATCGGACCGACCGGTCCGACCGGTTCTACCGCGAATCGGTGGCTGGTCTGGTCCGGTCGAGGGTGGATCGTTTTTGGCCATTTGAACCGGCCGGTTCGAACCGTACCGGCGGTTGGACCGGCGAACCGGACCGGTTTTGACCGGTTTTCTGATTTTTTTTTTTTTTTGCTTTTAGTGGGTAAAAACGGGGTGTTAAACCATAAATTAGTACGTAAAATATACAAATATAGTTAAGTTTTATATATAACTATAAAATATATGTATAAATCATATATAAATTACTTATATTTAATTACATATATAAATATAATTAAAATATAGTTAAATCCGGTCCATCCGGTCCGACCGGTCCGACCGGTCCGATCACCAAACCAGTAAGGCGTCCGGTTCGACGTCCGATCCGGTTCTGAGAACATTGATAGTAACATCATGTTACCAACAGGACCACAATTTTGGGGGTTTTTCTTGTATTCACATTTCAATTTCTAAAATTGTACTACATAAAATATTGACATTTGCACAAGTATATATTATTCAAAAATTTGTTGAATTATTTGTAATAACACTAAATTAATTGATATTAGGATCTCTAAAACTTGATAATATAATAATTTATTATCAACTATATGATTTAGAAACCATAACAAATAATGACACGCATATACTAATGTGGTTTTTACGATTAAATCACCTTAACACGTGGCATTGGGCGATTGAATAAAAATTAATTGATTTTAATATTTGTATAAGAGAACTAGTTGAAGGATTTTTAAACCAAATGAGACGTCGGTCCACGGGTAGAAGCGTGTGTCCTTGTTTCAATCATCCTATTATGTATCCGTTAAGGGTTTTAACATTCTTTTGTTGATTTTTTTCTCACTTTCTTTTGTTTTGATTTTTTCATTTTGTTCTTTTTTCTGGCTTTTAAATTTGTTTTGGTTCTGTTCATAATATTAAAGTTCGCTTTATCTTTTTAGCACGTTTCATTAACGTTTTGAAACCTACAATCGCATATTATAGGCTATAAGTATAAGAAATATTACATGCCTCATCGCTTACGTTGTGTTCCCGAGTCCTATTTAAGGAGAAAAAAAAAAGAAATGGAAGGAAAGAAGAAATAGTTATGTTTCAAAGTTTTTTTTAATGGAAGGAAAATGAAAGGATTTTTAGAAATTAATGTTCTCGAGTTTACTTAAGGAATGTAAAAAAAAACAATCCTTTTAAAATGAAAGGAAATGAGAGAAAGGAAACAGAGAGAAAGGAAACGGAGAGAAAGGAAACGGAGAGAAAGAAAACGGAGAGAAAGGAAACGGAGAAAGGAAACGGAGAGAAATGAAGCGGAGAGAAAGGAAGCGGAGAGAAAGGAAGCGGAGAGAAAGGAAGCGGAGAGAAAGGAAGCGGAGAGAAAGGAAGCGGAGAGAAAGGAAGCGGAGAGAAAGGAAGCGGAGAGAAAGGAAGCGGAGAGAAAGGAAGCGGAGAGAAAGGAAGCGGAGAGAAAGGAAGCGGAGAGAAAGGAAGCGGAGAGAAAGGAAGCGGAGAGAAAGGAAGCGGAGAGAAAGGAAGCGGAGAGAAAGGAAGCGGAGAGAAAGGAAGCGGAGAGAAAGGAAGCGGAGAGAAAGGAAGCGGAGAGAAAGGAAGAGAAGAGAAAGGAAGAGAAGAGAAAGGAAGAGAAGAGAAAGGAAGAGAAGAGAAAGGAAGAGAAGAGAAAGGAAGAGAAGAGAAAGGAAGAGAAGAGAAAGGAAGCGAAGAGAAAGGAAGAGAAGAGAAGAGAAGAGAAAAAAAAAAAGAGAAATAAAAAGAAAAGAAAGTGTTTTCTTTCTTTTCTTTCGTTAAATAAACTCGAGAACACAGCATTAGTGCAGGCAACAATTCTAGGAGTTATGATATTATTTGTTTTCATATTTATAACATTTATAATTAATTTAAACCTTGTATTTTAACATATAACCATAAATTTGCTAGATATTTTAAAATCACACTAAACAATTATTTTGAAAAAAAATTATATATTCTCCTCAGAACAGTATATGAATTCATATTAAAGACATTTTCTGTTTTTCATGAAATGACATTAAGTATAAATACTTTTATTAATATACACCAATAAGGTGCTACGGAAAATTTTATCTATTTATTTAAAAATAGTATTAAAATGATTTGTGGAATAAACAAAAGCAAAAAACAAATGTAAATACATAAACGAGACACGGTATATGCATTGAAACTTCGTTTTTATATACTAGATTAGATAATCGTATGTTACACGTGTTGAAATAAAAAAATATATAATAGATAAAGCTAAAAAACAAATGTAAATACATAAACGAGACACGGTATATGCATTGAAACTTCGCTTTTATATACTAGATTAGATACTCGTATGTTACACGTGTTGAAATAAAAATATATAATAGATTTTATATATGTGTATAATCTAATACTAGGAGTTGCCCGCGCGATGCGGCGGACGTAATGTGATATGGTGATATTTTTCATCTAACATGGGTTTATGATATTTTGTTATTATTGTATTATTTACAAAAGTATATTAAGTATTTTGTAAGCTCTTACGTGAGTATAATTATTGTGGTTGATATACGTGATACGCAATACGCAGATCTAGCAAGTAATATATATGCATTGAACTTATCAATTAGTTCAAGAAAATCATTTTTGTAATAAAGTAATACACGAATAAACAAATATAATTTTTAAACATAAAAGTTGAAGCAAAATTATCCGGTACTCATTTTTATTCAGTGGTGAAGTGATCTCATCATGATGATATCATTTTAATCGAAATGCTCAAACATTTGAATGATCTAAAGTATGTTGGGCAATCACCATTTCTTATCAAGAGCAAGCACATGAACATCCGGTATATCTTGTTGATTCACCGTTACATCTAATGGAGGATGATTTTTTGGAATATCAGGTATTTGTTCTTGATTCTATACCACATCTTATGAAGCTTGGTTATTAGAAATATTCTTCATTTTGACAGAGTCATCCTTCGCTACAGCATGTTTGGTAACTGAAAAATAAGTAAATGTTTAGTTTCTTACATGTGAATTTATCATAGCTTACAATATTAAATAGCATAGGTAAGGAAATAAAATTAGAGTTTCAGAAGTTAAAATGACACCCGACACATCTTTCAAATTATTCTGTTCATATTAGATTCTATATTATGCAAAAGAAAATATAATAAGTTAGTATGTAGTAAATTGATTGTATTTTTTATTAAAAACATCACGTGTTTCCTTTGATTATAAATTTTATCCATAAAAAAACAAAAATTACTAATGAAAAACAAATGAACAATCTTATATGTACCATAGGTGGATATGATGTGAACATTTCAGAAAATAGTTATGTGCCTAATAGTTATTTTTATTTATTAGTAAAGACTTAGCATGAGATGTAATACGATCTTTTAAATTTTTTTTTTTTTGCAATATAATTTCAGAAACTAAATCAAATAGAAAAATAGTATGAATGTAAATTTTTCCGTACCCTTTTATCAAGATTGGATGCTCTTCTTGTACTCGTGAGTTATACACTTATACCACTTACTATACGACAAAACACCTAAGTTTATTTTTAGAGTAAATTACGCTTTTCGTCCCTGTGGTTTGGTGGTTATAACCATTTTCATCCAGTAGTTTAAAAACGCCGGTTTAACCACCATGATTTGAGATTTGTCACAATCAAGTCCAAACCGTTAACTCCATCCAATGTCACCGTTAAATATTTTAATAAAGACGATAATGCCCTTGGATTAAAATTGTTACTCTTAAATTAATCACCATACCATCACACCCCAACCCCACCCCAGCATTATCAGACCACCACCATCACACACACATATATATACACACATATATATATACCACCACCACCACCTCCACCATAACACCACCACCACTGCCACCACCACTGCCACCACACCACCACCGCCGCCGCCGCCACCGCCACCCCAACACCACCACTATCACCACTGCCACCACAACACCACCCACACCACCACCATAATACCACTGCTACCACACCCTCCGGTCTTCCAATCAGTAAACCACATATCCACCACCACCACAATCCCACTTCCACCGGTCAACAATTTTGACTTTCCCAAAATCCCTAAATGTCTCCTCTGCAAACCCTAATCTCCATCTTCCTCATAACCTCATCATCTCTTCCACTCATCTCCCCCACCACCACCACCGCCACCGTCACCGCCGCCGCACCGACGGCGTACGAAGCACTCGAATCGTACGATTTCCCTGCGGGTCTGCTTCCGTTGGGGGTGAGGGGCTACACTCTGGACGAACAAACGGGTCAATTCGAGGTGGACATCGGTCAAACGTGCTCATACACCGTTCAAGGGTACAATCTGAAGTACCAATCGACGATCAGCGGTGTGATTAGCAGAGATAAGTTGACCAATTTGAAGGGGTTGAGTGTTAAGGTGCTGTTCTTTTGGTTGGATATTGTGGAGGTGAGTCGCGATGGTGATCAGTTGTATCTGTCGGTGGGGGTGCTGTCTGCGCGGTTCGATATCAGTGGGTTCGTTGAGTCGCCGCAGTGTGGGTGTGGGTTCGATTGCAATGGTGTTGGTGGTTCGGTGACGGTGAGTGAGGGTGATGATGATGATAAGATGGAGTTGTGGTCTTCGTTGTGATTGATGGAACACATGGTGGTCCGGTGATGGTGGACTGAGTTCCGGTGACTCGCTGGACTGAGTTCACCGGAAAACGAGAGAGAGAGAATAGAGATAGAGAGAGTGAGTGTGTATATATATATATATATTATTAATATTTTATGCATAGATATTGAAGTAACAGTTTAAGTCCAAGGGTATTTTTGTCTTTTTACATACACTTAACGGAAAAAATGGATGGGGGTTAGTGTCCTGGACTTAATTGTGACCGATTTTAAACCACAGTGGTTAAACCGGGCGTTTTTAAACTATTGGATGAAAATGGTTATAACCACCAAACCACAGGGACGAAAAGCGTAATTTACTCATTAATTCTGGCGTCTTTGTTTTACAGCCTAGAAACCTAGACCACATAAACTCTATTTAGGATTTGTTAACGTTTAATTAATATAAATTATCATTTTTAATTCTTAGTCGATACAGAGATGATTTCTAAAATACTTTTATTCTTCAAGTTTATCTTGCTTCTTATAACGAAATGATTTTGTTAACAAGTAATTAATATTAACTAACATCCATAATTGGTAATTCATGCTCATTAAAAGTTTTTAACATATAACCTTTGCTTAAAACTAATACACCATTGCGTCCACACCTTATGATGAATCAAAACCATAACGATGTGTGTAGCATACAATGGTGCATCGAAGTTGTTAAGATTTTATGCATAGATTGTTCACATTATCGTATCTAATTCATTACTAAAGAGAATCTAAAGCCACTAATAAGTTAAGCGACACAATTGCTCTCACTCTAAATACTCGTGTCACATTATATAGTCTTTTTGTACTTTCCCCATGCAAAAATCATATTATACAAGAAGCGATCTCTATTCACACACACATAAAAGGATTGTTTAATTGAGAGCCATAACTTTCACGAGAAACTTTGAGAGCTAATGTGGATTATTAGTGTTCTTAAATCTTAATAATAATGCAAATTCAATATAAAAGGGTTCTAACTTCTAAGCGTAAGACCTTTTATTTCACTCGTCTCTTAGATTTTCTGTGCAATATAGTCATACCATTATTATGACGACATGCACATATGCATGTATAGTCATGTCCCGTGTATGACAAACTTCTTTTTAATCAAACATGCACATGCATGTTGAAGCACTATACCAAAATCATTCTTTTAGATATGCACATTTGCATGTAAATGTAAATATTATTTCTGGCCAAACATGATTTTAGTTAACACGCACATGTAAATATCATTTTCTTTTAGAGTTAACATTTTCATATGTATATTTTCTGTATTACATCGTTTCTCATGTCAATCCATTTTCTCCGACGTATATGAGCATGAATAGTTACTTTTGGCATCATAATGTTTTTAACGACAAACCTACACTACTATTAAATTATACAATCAATTACTGCCTATTAGGTTTAAACCTTAGTTAACCTCAAAAAGGTTTTATCTCTGGACAACAATCTAAGTGCAATTTATATCATAACCCCTTGCTTTGATCAAAACCCTAGAAAGATTTTAAGTGTTAAGAAGAACATCAAAACACACTTATATAAGAAGATATTGGGGGTGGTTGTAGATCGATGCGCATGCTGACCGGAGGCATTGATGATCGATGGTTGAAGCCACCATGAAGTCTTTCTTCCCTGTTGATGGAAAGGATGAAAGGGGAGTGTTTTGGTTGGGGATTTGAGTGTGAATGAAAATAGGAATATGATTGAGAGATCGAGAATCAATTTAATTGATGTGAGGTGTAAACGAGTCTAGCTGGTTCATGAACTACTTGAATTGATTGGTTAAAAGCTTGAGTCCCGAGCTTAAAGGAGGTCGAGCCTAAAATATTGCGTAATGATATGCTAATAAATACACATGTTTACCATATATATTTCTTTGCATTTTAAGTCATTTTTAATACAAAATTCATAATTTAGACACTTATTTGCATTTTAAGCTAATCACACACCCTGTCAGGTGATGTTTGGACGCCCTTTGACTTTTCTCACGGCCCGTGAAGGGCCTCACGGGCCGTGAGGTGTTCGAAATTTAATTTTCACAACTACATCCACTCACGACCCGTGTAGGAACAAACGGCCCGTAAATGTCCACACTCACGGCCCGTGAACAAAATCCCTAACGGCCCGTGAAGCCCGTCACGGGCCGTAGTTGTCCTTCTGAGAATTTATTTTCCTCGATTTGCATGCACTTTTAAATTTTATAATTATGTGACGCGACGTATTATTCCTTGATTCGATTTAAGATTCTATATAAACCGTTATATATATGACTTGTTATATACGGTTAGTGAGAAACGAAACAGTTAAAATGTCTTCTCGTGGAGGTAGTAGAAGACGTCAAAATGAGTCCTTTTCAAACTCACGAGATATTGTGGAAAGTATTCCTGATCCAATAGATAACCATAATTGGCAGAACGAGAGGAACTGGTCTCAGAATGTTATTCACTTTATACGTAACGGTGATTCCCAAACATGTAGAGTGTATTACATGGGTCATTCCGATATTCCGTTACAATTTTGGCGTGAATTACTCGGAAACGTATCTTTAGGTACAGAGGTATGATTTAAAGTTTTTTGTATATTTTATTTTATTTTAAAATTCTAACAATTAAAAAAGCTGTTATTTTATAGCATGTTCGGGCATGGACAAATAGACTCACAATATGGAGATACGAAGAAATACGTAGAACCGAAGAGTTGTCGGGTAGTGATCGTTGGACGATTCTCCCATTTGAGTGGTTTAACTTAATATACTCGGGGTCCGTTAATGGTAACGAATATGGAGACGGGGGTGACTGTCTATATCCGGCGTTATGGGAAGTTGATACGGTAATACTGTTTTCATGTTTTACAATAAAAATCATGAATTTATAACCGTGAATTAAATTGTTTTGTAGGTTTACGTACCAATGACTGATGATGAAGAAAATTGGTATCTTTTTAAGATTTCTATGGACTCACTACAAGTTCGTATATATTCTCCATACGAATGCCGACCAAATACGTGTGATGATTCATGGTGCATTCATCGTAATGCCCGAACGATTTTCGTACAATTCGAATCGTACTTTTTACATTTTCTGTCACGTATACAATATTGGCAGCACTCCGGACAAGAACAAATCGAAGAACTGATGGTATCGGGTGAAACCGTTTGGCCTCCTAACGCCGGTCATATTGGTCGAGATTCGGGAGTTGTAATTTGTATGTTATTGCGTAGGTTGGTTCAAAATAGATCTTTAGAGTGGCAAGAGGTTAGCTTACAGGATGCTTGCTTTAGATTCCGAAGATTTATGGCAGACGAACTGTATGGTAGACGTGTAATGTAGAACAGTAATGAAATATTTTATTAAAACATAAACGTTTATTAGTACACTTTATTAAAAATGACAAACCGTTATTATCACACAATAATAAAACACACAATTTTTAATCTTCTTGATCTTTATAAAAGATCCAAGCCACAAAATGGTTAAAAGAAATTCCAAAATTCTCCTGATATCTTTCTTGAGTTCTTGTCATAATATCTGTATCATTCCATAACGTATTTCGATTTTTGTAAACGTCTTTGTAGAGCTGGTGAAATGTCGTGACCTTCCTTCTCAAGTCAGACCACTTGTTGCTAAGTTCACGAGTGGTGCGATATTCTTCACGTTCGAGAATTTGATGAAAACGAGTTGAAACACGGTTCCAAAATATTGAATTGGAGGGATAGTCCCTGAATTTTCGATACAAGATCTTACTAAAGTGACCTCCTCTTCATCCGTCCACGGATTTTGATCACCTGTAGCACTCATCGTTTGGGTATTGAGTAAATTTGTGTGAATTGATTGTGTGAAGTGGTTGAATTTATAGACATAAAAAATTAGTATACGGCCCGTGAGGCCCTTCACGGGCCGTTTCATTTCCACATTACGGGTCGTGTAGTGTCAACGGGTGATTTTTAAAATTTACAAAGTCTCACGGGCCGTGAGGTTTGTTACGGGCCGTGAGGAAAATATGTAACGGGCCGTGAGGACCGTCACGACCGTGAGGCGGGATAATATATAGGACCTCACGGCCCATTTGTTCATTTACGCCCCCTAAACACACATACGATTTACTCTGTCACGACCTCCGTTTTTTCATCATTTTCATACCGTCGACTCATTACTACGGTACGTATGCAAATTCGTATTTTATTTTTGTGTATTTATCGTTTAAATATATTAAAATTTTATTTAAAAATTCTGAAAATTCTGAAAAACTGGGGGATACGGCCCGTAAATAGGCGTCACGGGCCGTAACCTTTTGAATTTTCAAAGGGTTACGGGCCGTGACTCCCTTTCACGGGCCGTAACCCTTTGAAAATTTGGAGGGTTACGGGCCGTGAGTCTGCTTCACGGGCCGTAACCCTTTTTGTTCTTGTGAATTTAATTTTTTTTTTTGCAGATTATGCCGCCCCGCAAACGTACACGTCCGGAGACTGAGCCCGAGGGTCAGGGTGACTTTCTGGACCCACACACTGATCTTCGTTTTCCGAGGGAGACACAGCCACGGCTTAAGCTGTGGAAGCTGATTGGACGTCCCTTCAGGGACACGCACTATCGACTGGGACGTGCTAGAGGAGGTCGGAGACATAGCACGTGCCCAGGATATCATCGGGCTGGACGGAGAGACGCCATGGAGGCGGATGTTTGATTTGGGATCGAGGAGGGGCTACCGGAAGCTGACGTTGCAGTTTTTGTGTACGTTTCTGTTCACTCCCGCCTCTGAGGATCAGGACCCCCGCGAGCACATAGCGGTTCGATTTATGCTGGGGACCGGTAGGTACGAGTTCACCCTCGCCCAGTGGGCGGTGACTCTTGGGTTTTACACCCATGAGGAGACGCGGGATCCTCGTTTTTATTCTGACGAGGTCCAGTCGGAGGCGGCTCCTTTGGTCGGATGGTGGCCGACCATTTCCGACCAGCCGTGGGAGGGCGCCATTAGGGCGACCTCCATTAGGGATCCTTTGCACCGGTATCTACACCGGTGCATTGCCGGCACCATTGCCGGTAGAGACCAGAGCATGGAGCAGGTGTCGCTCCTTGACTTATTTTTTCTGAGGGCCATGCTTTCACCTAGACGGGTGAATCTAGCTCACTGCATGGCCGCCTATTTTTTGAGCGTCATTCAGGGCAAGGTAAAAAAATATTTCTACTAATTGTTAATAAATAAGTATTATCTATTATGCGATTCATAATTATGCCTATTGTTTGATTGTTTTGCAGATGGATAGCCCGATTGTTTGCGGCTCGTACATCACCGTCATTGCCTCGCGCTTAGGGTTGTTTTCGGACGCCCTAATTGCGAGGCAGACTACGGACACACCGCCTCGGATTTTGGGTCGACAGACCGTCATGGCCATGGGGATTGCCGCCAAATTTGGCGACGACCTCCGATGGTCCACTGATTGTGGTCGGACCATCTGGCAGCCGGTGCCAGACGTTGGTGAGGAGGAGGAGCAGCCGACACCGCAGCAGCAGCCGCAGCCCCAGCCACACGCCAGACCACCCGTCCCACCGCCTGTTCCCAGGACCATCATTCGGCAGATTCCGCCGATGGGGGAGTTTATGGCGGAGGCACTACATTTGTTGCGCCAGTCCCAGGCCTTGCTAGTATGGACGGCGGATGCGTGCAGCATTTTTGCTGCTAGCCAGGGTATCGACCTCCCCCCTCGGCCGGAGTTGCCTCCGTTTGTCAGACGACCTGCGGGTGATGACGAGGAGGCTGCTGGTGGTGGTGATGCGGAGGATGCTGGTGGTGGTCATGACGCATAGATAGTAGGATTTTATTGTTTTATTTACCTTTCATGTAAAAAAATTGAAAAATTATGTTTATATATTATGAGTTATTTTGGATGACGTTTAAATGTTTAATTATATGTTTACAATTGGTTGTGCTTGTGGAGGAAGTGGTTTGTACGAATAATATTAAATCAACCTTTTGGAGAATAAAATCAGTACTTGAACCTACTCGTCCCATATAAAGAAATATATAATCCTTCAGAAAATCTGACGCCAGGCTCTGCAATTATATAAACATACTTGAATCTCAGTCGGAAAAGTTGCACTGAAAAACATACTTGAATCTCAACATATATTATGCATCTCATATCATTAATATTCCTACATACCTTTTATGCTAACCAAATGCCCAGCTCATATAAACAAAATTCAAAGGTTGAAGAAAAATTTGATAATCTTCTTATTGCATTTTTCTTTGGAAAACGAAAAAATTGATTATATGTTTACAATTCAACAACAATAAAGAATTGAATAAATAATAGATTACATGTTTACAATTCAACAACAATAAAGAATTGAATAAATAAAGAATTGAAAGAATTGATAAATATGTAAACTATACTAAATCTACATGTTCAACCGGGTCTACGGGCCTTAGTTCAAGATATTTTTGAATTCGACTTCCGTATATAGCCTCCCAATCATTGGCGTTTTCTGTTTTATACAAATGCCAATATTTGCTCGGAACAGGCATCGATGAAAAAATAAAAAAAGGTAATTGTTTAAACGTAAAAGAACATTCACCTGTTTGAAAGTAATTGTTTAATTTATAAGCACACGGAAGACCAAAGTTGGTAAAAAGATGGCAGCCACATGATTCTTTGGATATAATTAGATGATTTATCCTGTTAGTCTTACCGACTAACATATCCAAAGCCGCAATAGAAACGTTACCTCGCAGCAATTTAAGCACTTCATGATTATACTGCACCATAAGCATGATTTTGCTTTTGGTAAAACTTTCCTTTATAGCAATTTCCTGGGTAGCTAAGATATTATTAATGAAAGGAATAAATCTATCCAGGGTGCTATTGGTTGTTTTCAGGTAACTTTTCAACAACGAATGTTGGCTCTCAACTCGGTTCGTTGTGTGCTGACCGAAGTTATAACTTCTATTTATCCACGCCGACACAAATCTCTCTTTGTAGGGGTCCAACCAGTTATTTTTGAGGTACATCAGCACTCCTATTTAAAAAAATGCACTTATTTTTATGTAAATATACATATATTTTTAAGAATAACACTAGAAAACTTACTTGAATGGTTGGACACCAATCTGCGATAAAGCCGGTCGTAATTATAAGCGTATATGTCCTCCGTTTCAGAGTTAATAAGTACCGACCACACATGCTGAAAAGCACCCCACTCTTCATTTGAAAAACTCGCCTTACAATGTTTAGCAATATTTTCCGAAATATGCCATCTGCAAAGTAATCGAACAGCACTCGGAAAAACTTCTTCTGACGCATTCATCAGAGCGAGGTCTCGGTCGGTTAGTATAACACGGGGCTCCATACACTTATCTTCCAGTGTTGCTTTTAGTTGCTCTAACACCCATCTGAAGTTGGCTTCACGCTCATAATCAATGAATGCGTGAGCAACAGAAAAAGATTTCAGGGTGGATGTCACACCAACCATTTGAACAAAAGGCATTTTATACAAGTTAGTTTTGTATGTTGTGTCAATCATCAGCACGTGTGGGTACGCACGCCATAATGTGTGAGATGTGGGATGTATAAAAAAACCCCGTCGACGGTATTTGTCGGTTCATCAATGTGAGGGGTGTAAATATATTGATGTTGTTGTAGTATAGAAAAAAAACCTGCATTGGGGTTTCACCAATTCTGGTGGACTTTTTTATTTTTGCCCGAGCGTTGTATATGGTTCGTAACACAGACACGTTATTGGGATTTTGTTCCCTCAACGTGCCTAGAATGTTTCGAGGGTCAATATTTTGCTCGGTCAGATTCTTTACAGTAGAAAGTTCATTTTCGGTGAGCCTCATTGCGTATGCATGTCCTTCCAGGTGTTCAGCAGGTTCATGGTTATGAGTATCATCCACAACAACTATAATCCACCCATCTCTCTGCATCTGGTACTTACCCTGCAATTCAAATTGACAGTTTGTTTTTTTCGTGCCACTTTTTCTTAGAGTGGATGCTCCCTTATATACACCACCCCGATCGCATTTCAACCAAATTTTAACCACCAAACCATTCGAATTTTTTTTGAACGTTTGGTGACAATAACGAACCCATTTTCTCGCACCACGTTAGTTGCCCAATCAACTAATTCTTCATGAGATGAGAAAACCTAATCAATTTAATATTTTTAGTTAGTTATTACTAAATGATAGTAAAATAAAAGTAAAATTAAATATAATATATCTTATAACCTGATTCGTGTCGTATAAACCCTTTTTACCGGAACCAGAACCGTCATTATCCCCGCTGCTATCGCCACCGTTATCACCCCCGTCATCGCCGCCGTCATTCCCGCTGTAATTAGACTCGAACTGTCCTAAATAGTTTGAAGCAGCCTCATCGTAATACCGTAACCCTTCTGAGGGTAATAGTTAGATTCCGAACCGAATAAATAGTTGCTATCCCAGAAAGACATCGTAACGTTAAATATTAACGTTAATATAGTACTTGAAATGGAATATTGCGTTTATGTAGTAGTTGAAATGAAATGAATTTATATCGTAGAAATTTGAATTATGAAATGAATTTATAAACTAACGTTTATATAGTAGTTGAAATGGAATATTGCATCTCGTCACATAATTAACACGAATATCGAGGAATATTACGTCATATCAAATAATGTAATAAATACAAAATTACACGATTATCGAGGAATATTACGTCATATCAAATAACGTAATAAATACAAAATTACACGAAAAACGAGGAATAATATATCTTTTGTAGGTTTTGGATGAAGCTCGGTGATTTTTGTGAAGAAAGTCCAAGATTTGAAGAGGTTTAAGAGCAAAAATTCTTTTGATATAACCATATTGAAGCTGAATATGGCCATATAAGCTGTCAAATTCCAAATAGTCTATTTTTGATGCTGAATATGGTCATATCACTTCAGATATGGCCATATTCGGGCAGAAAACGGGTTTATAACCCTAGCACAACTCATTTCTAAAAAAACTTTCATTTCTTTTAAAACTCTAGCCTCCCTCAAACCCTTAGGGGTCTTTGAGCATTTCTCAAGAGTTTTTGGAAGATTTGAAGGCCAAAATTGAAGATTTCACACTTTCAAGAAGGTTCTAACATCATCCACCCATTTCCACTCAAAATTGGTTTGAATTTTTCTAGATCTACTATGAGTTCTTCCATGTTCTTGAGTTTGGGTGTGTCTTTTATAGGCCTTATGGGCTAAACTCTTATTATCACTTGGATTAGATGAAACTTAGCATGATTTAACAACTTGTACATGATTCTTGGTGATGTTTATGTTGATGCTATGATGAAACTTGATTATTCTTTAATGATTGCGTGTGTTTGTTCTAGTTTGATGAAATGTTCAACCTTGTGGGTGTTGTAGGCATGTTATGTTGGAAAGCTTCATGTTTTTACAAGACTTATGCATATAATTATATACATCTTTTATATGTAATGTTGTGACATTTGACTAGGAATGGTGAATGAAGGTTGAAGATTTAGTAGAATTGGTTAAATGTGCATCCTTATGCTTATGTTTAAGAAAACCATAGTGTATGTCATAAATCTCTCTTGTCATTGGTTATGAATTGTTTTGTAATCGTGGTATGAAGTTTATGAGTTGAAGAGTAATTGTAGTTTTGTCTATCTTTCCCAAGTTGAGGTGATTATCATGAGTTTATCGTGTTAACTTTTCAAAGATTTGTGGAATTAGGTAACCCTAATGGGAGCCTAATTCATCTTTAACATCAACATAATTATATCATTAGTTCTTCATGGCATAACTTTAGGTGGCTATTATGTGTTTATTGTTCTAGCTTTCCGAATGGTTATATTTCTAGATATCCTTGACGGGGGTTTAGGCTACTTCCATGTTTCATGTGTAAAATATGGTCTCACCTCGAGTTTGTGCTAGTTGTTAATTCTATGCTAAGTGGAATCAAAGTCCAAGTGATATCTTTAATTGATTGTGTATCTTCATCTTTACTTTCTTAATTTACTAGTTTAATTTGCTAATCGTTTTAGTTAACTATAATACTCACAAATCCAAACTAAATTGATCGGTTAAATAGTGATGATGATTTAGTATTAGGAGTCATTGTGTCCACGGATCGATACTCGATTCTTACCTAAAACTATACTATTATGCGATAGGTGCACTTGCCTATTGTGTGTAGCTGGTTTAAGAGTGATAATCGTTTCTTAAATTAAAACTCAAATTGTGTGAAAAAATCTTATTTAAAATATATATACTTTACACACATCAAGTTTTTGGCGTCGTTACCGGGGACACGGTGATTTAAAGAAAGATCGAAGTTGCTACTTTAACCATTTGTGCATATTTTAGATTCTTTTTATTTTTGTGTATACTTTTTTCCTTATTTTTGTTTCATTTCTATCCGATGCCCGTGATCGTTTTGTTTAAGTATTGTTTGTAGTGACTTTCATGGATCGTGATTACGAGAGTTACTACAGAGGATACCAATTTGATTATGGGGATTACCATGAGGAAATTTGGTGCGAGATTTACGGAGGACCTCATTACACACCAAATTGTTATCATTTTCAAGAGTTCTCTACAAATTATTATGAAGAGCCGCATCCTTACTCACAACCATTTGAGGAGTCTACCATAACGTCATTCCAAACCGAACCCCATCCATTATTATATAAGTTGCTACAACAAGGAATCGATATGTTTTCACAACCTACTATTGGTTGTAATCAAGACGAGGTTAAGCAACAAGAAAGTAATGCTATCGAACTAGCAGAACAACGCCGTAGATTAGAGGCAGTGAGTGTTGAACTTAATAGGATATATGTCCACCTTCTACAGGATAGTTCATCTTGCAGCATGGATCAGAGCACCAAGTTAGAGCAGGAGGATGGAAGTAAAGCGAATCCTGTTTTATATTTTGATGTGTTACAACATGAATCAGAACTTGAGACGATAATGGATGAAGCACAAGTCCCACCTCAAGTTCAAAGTGCATTCGAGTTTGATGAGCCACAGTTACTTTATCCACGTGTATTGACCATTGACGAACAAGAAGTCGAGAAATCACAAAGGAAAGAACAATGGGAGGAGGTCATGGATGAGATGGAAGCGGTTCTCCCTAGTCTCACTGATGGGGAAACCACAAACTACACTATCCCATCTTCGGAAGATGAGTTTGGAGATGAATTAGTGAGCATACTTATTATGGAAGGGAAAGAAGAGTGCTTCGACCCGGTTAGGGACCTTGATGATTTAGAAGCACTAATTTATGGGAAGCCAACTGTGGTGATCAAGGAAAAACCACCTAGAAGAAGATTTGCAAGTGGATGGATTCACCAATGAACCAATGATGCTGGTGACACCTAATCCTTAACTTTGCACTAAAGATAGCCGACCCGTAAATGAGAGCAAATATGATTTGTCACAAAAATCAAACGAATCATGAGAGAGAGCAAACTATTTCATGAACCAACCACCTCTGAAGGCGCGACTTCGGTCCATCAAGAGATACATGTCAACAACACATTATCAGGATGATCGTCTCCTACACTACTTAAATTGTATTAGGTTTGGTCCGAGCAAATACAAGTGTTGGTGGCATGACCCGTTTGGATTATGTTTGTGTTTACCATTGAGTTCCTCATAAATCGATAGTAAATACAATAAATCAAATGGGTCGGATGGGGTTTCAAGTATCATATGCCACCCGTTTGTTAATTTGTTCCATCACTTGCCCTAAATTTAGTGAATTTAAGGGCCGAGTCAAGCTAATGAGTCGTTAATAAATGAGCGCTTCCAGGAGTGATTGTTTTGTTTCGAATCCTCTCGCATGGAATCATTTTAAGGCTTTGGAGAACTTCTTGGCGATTTTCATCA
Organism: Flaveria linearis; assembly: GCA_024085815.1. Taxonomy (NCBI): domain Eukaryota; kingdom Viridiplantae; phylum Streptophyta; class Magnoliopsida; order Asterales; family Asteraceae; genus Flaveria; species Flaveria linearis. The sequence continues at coordinate 41,544,330 of CM044012.1, forward strand.
AATCTCATCAGGGGAGTTTCATTTCACTTTTCTCACACCCCTTTTGCATTTGCATATTTTTAATACATTGAGGGCAATGTACAATTCAAGTGTGGGGATGTCTGGGTTTTTGTGAACTTTTGCAAGTCTTCTATATATATCTCGTTGCACCTTAAAATAATCTCATTTTTGACAAAATTTTTCAAAAACATCGAATAAATGGCATCCATTTATATTTATTTTAGATCTTAAAACATGATTGAATTGTTAACATCACAGAATTTAAATAAACCAAGTGGATTACGATAAAATGTTTTGGATGTTCAGTGAGCATTTCAAGTTGAAAATGTGATATTTATGCATGTTTGAACTTTACCTTTATCCTTCCATTTCCGTAAGATTATTTGTGCCTTTATCACATGGAATCATATGATTTAATGTTTGCTTATATTTTTGTTGATTCTTGAGTGTGCCAAATGTGCATTCACGTGAGAACTTGCTTAGGATATGCATTTCAAGATCATAAACTGAGTATTTGCATGAAAATGACATAGGCATTAGGAATACCCATCTTGTAAGCCAAATTTCTTCTCTTTTACTTCACCCAAGTGTTACCATTAGTCACCATGTTGAGCCATTTTCCCTTGTTTATTTGTTATTACCCATATCATTAGTCACTTAGCCAAATTAGCTATTTTATCTTTTAAACCCTTGTGATAAAATTCCAGTTAATTCTAGTGGTCTAAATTTTGGCATCGAATTTGTTTAATGTTTTTTAGTTTTAATTAGGCATCCATTGTTCAATAACAAAAAAAGAGAGAAGAAAGAAAAACACAAAAAAAGATAAAAAAATGAAAAAAATGTTAAATTATGTTGTTTAGAATAGGAATAAATAAATATGAGTTATTTGATGCATAAGAAAGAACAATTTTCATGCATATATCACGTTTATTAGATTTATATTAGTTTAGTTATATTAAATCGTGTTTATGTATTAGCGTAATGTATCATATTTAGTATCTAGATTTTTATAATTTTTATCCGTTTAACCACTTTTACTAAAAATTCCATACCCTTTTCACCCAAGCCCCGTTACAACTCGTTAAAAGTCCTCTTGATCTATGCATTTTCTCATGTTAATTGGTGGAGATTTGACCCCTTTGCAAGCTTATTACTATGTTTGTATCATTGGTTGGTATTGAGTGATTTACTTATACACTTACACATATAAATAACTGAGTGTTGAGTGATTTTTGTGAGCGGTTTACACTTATGCATAAAAGAAACTTCGTAGGCATGTGATGCTCATTTGAATATTTCTAGTATTCTTGAAAAGAGCAAGCTTAAAACACTCGGTTTCTTCTTATAAGTGTGCCATGTTTCATAGTCAATTATGAGTTTGGATCTTCATTTAATAAATGGTTTGTCTCTCAACATCTTTTATGGTAATGGGATTTCTTTTGTTAAATGGTTGTATGAGAGTTTGCTTGAGGACAAGCAAAGTTCAAGTGTGGGGATATTTGATATGATAATAAATATACATGTTTACCATATATATTTCTTTGCATTTTAAGTCATTTTTAATGCAAAATTCATAATTTAGACACTTATTTGTGTTCTATTTGAATTTTGTAGGTTTTGGATGAAGCTCGGTGATTTTTGTGAAGAAAGTCCAAGATTTGAAGAGGTTTAAGAGGAAAAATGCTTCTGATATGACCATATTGAAGCTGAATATGGCCATATAAGCTGTCAAATTTCAAATAGTCTATTTTTGATGCTGAATATGGTCATATCACTTCAGATATGGCCATATTCGGGCAGAAAACGGGTTTATAACCCTAGCACAACTCATTTCTAAAAAAACTTTCATTTCTTTTAAAACTCTAGCCTCCCTCAAACCCTTAGGGGTCTTTGAGCATTTCTCAAGAGTTTTTGGAAGATTTGAAGGCCAAAATTGAAGATTTCACACTTTCAAGAAGGTTCTAACATCATCCACCCATTTCCACTCAAAATTGGTTTGAATTTTTCTAGATCTACTATGAGTTCTTCCATGTTCTTGAGTTTGGGTGTGTCTTTTGTAGGCCTTATGGGCTAAACTCTTATTATCACTTGGATTAGATGAAACTTAGCATGATTTAACAACTTGTACATGATTCTTGGAGATGTTTATGTTGATGCTATGATGAAACTTGATTATTCTTTAATGATTGTGTGTGTTTGTTCTACTTTGATGAATGTTCAACCTTGTGGGTGTTGTAGGCATGTTATGTTGGAAAGCTTCATGTTTTTACAAGACTTATGCATATAATTACATCTTTTGTATGTAATGTTGTGACATTTGACTAGGAATGGTGAATGAAGGTTGAAGATTTAGTAGAATTGGTTAAATGTGCATCCTTATGCTTATGTTTGAGAAAACCATAGTGTATATCATAAATCTCTCTTGTCATTGGTTATGAATTGTTTTGTAATCGTGGTATGAAGTTTATGAGTTGAAGAGTAATTGTAGTTTTGTCTATCTTTCCCAAGTTGAGGTGATTATCATGAGTTTATCGTGTTAACTTTCCAAAGATTTATGGAATTAGGTAACTCTAACGGGAGCCTAATTCATCTTTAACATCAACATAATTATATCATTAGTTCTTCATGGCATAACTTTAGGTGGCTATTGTGTGTTTATCGTTCTAGCTTTCCGAATGGTTATATGTCTAGATATCCTTGACGGGGGTTTAGGCTACTTCCATGTTTCATGTGTAAAAAATAGTCTTACCTCGAGTTTGTGCTAGTTGTTAATTATATGCTAAGTGGAATCAAAGTCCAAGTGATATCTTTAATTGATTGTGTATCTTCATCTTTACTTTCTTAATTTACTAGTCTAATTTGCTAATCGTTTTAGTTAACTATAATACTCACATATCCAAACTAAATTTATTGGTTAAATAGTGATGATGATTTAGTCTTGGGAGCCATTGTGTCCACGGATCGATACTCGATTCTTACCTAAAACTATACTATTATGCGATAGGTGCACTTGCCTATTGTGTGTAGTTGGTTTAAGAGTGATAATCGTTTCTTAAATTAAAACTCAAATCATGTGAAAAATTCTTATTTAAAATATATATACTTTACACACATCATGTAACATTTGTCTTAGATTTGGACTCATCGATTACCTCACTAACGACATCCACAATTATTATCATAATAACAACTAATTTGCTATGAACATATATACACACTTAATAATATTTGATTATTTAAATTATATATATATATATATATATATATGTGTGTGTGTGTATTCACCACTATTTAAACTCTTTTAAATATATCATTCATTGCATGTTGTGTGACTTTTTAGGTTCATAGTTCATTAGCCACGTATCTTGTCCTAATCGGCCACGAAGATCCGGCTAGCACAAGATTAAAGCTCTAAACGAGTTGAGCTTGAGCTCAAACTCCTTTAAGTCAAACATATTAAGTTAGAGTCTAGACAACCTCGAGCTCAAGCTATCTTAAGTCAAGATCCAACCACCAAACTATGATTTACGAAGCTTGAATTTTGTTTAGACGCTTTGAAATGTTGTTCAAAGCAGGAACATCGAAAAGTTTTCGAGTATGATACATGAGCATTACCCGTTGCTGACTTCGACCCGACACCATCCGAAACTTCTGGAGCGACTTGACCCGACTTCCTGGAACCCGTAATCGTGGAACTATTTTTCCTATGTTTATTATGTTTAGAAAGTCATAGTGGATAGTAGTAGTGTGCGTGCGTTTTCTTATAATATTACAATCGAATCTCCGTTTTGGTGGGACAAAACCACGTCGTTTAGGGCATCTACTTTCTTTTTTCTTTTCTTTTGCTTTTTTATTCCATCCTCGCTTTTTTGGACTCGCTGCTTGGGGATAGGAGCGCACTAGACCCCTTCAAATCAAATACTTTATGAGAGCTTGTCAAACATCGTTATCATCAATTTTTAATAAAACTAGATTTTTTACCAATCTACTTATATTGATAAAATAAAGTTTTAAAGGGTCACTTGTTAAAATATTAAAAATCCTTATTTTAGTTTTCTCGTCTCTCTTAATAAATGATAATAGTACATACTAATTATACTATTTTAAATATTTTCATATTAAAAAATAGATATTGAAAAAATTATAAATCCTAGTTTTTTTATTAAAAAACAAACATTAAAAAAGAATACAAAATATAAAAAATTTCTTAAACACTTTCTATAAACACAAACCTTTCAAAAAGGTGTTTTTAAGCATTATAAGGATGGTTTATAAAACGAAGTTATTTTTAAAAAGCAAAATAAAAATAATTTCATAAAAAAAAGTCTAAAATGATCTTAGTGTTATATTAGTTTAAGTACTTATTTTTACGTAATTCAATCATATTTTATCTAAAAATAGTATTTTATATTTTTTATTTTTTATTACAAAATATTTGATATTTTTATCTATTTAATCCGTGTATCACACGGGATACTAAACTAGTATTTAATATAAACTAGTATAAAGTCACCGCGTTGCGATGAGGGAGTAAAGTCATGAAAAACGTCAATGTTAAAATTTTATTGTGAACTCGATGTAATGAAAACAAAACTTGTGAAACTTTAAAAAACGAAATCTTACAATCCGTGTGCCGCAAAGATGCCATTGATACTATTTGAAACTTAATATAGAAGCATGACATATAAGTTACGTTAGGACATTGATAAAATTAGTCATGTCGCCTGGAAATAAATTGTATATGACCAAGGAGTTGTTTTACTTGTGTATATATGAAATGCTGGACCAATGGTTTATTTGTTTCTTTGTATGAAATAAACTGTATTCACCCAAAAAAAGTTTAGGGTTAGTCTCCACACGGACCTCGTTGCGGCGGTATCGTAGAAAAAGAACACGTTACATCGGTGTATTTGAAAATGACCGTTGAACGATTTAAAAAACAAATGGTTTAAACAATCATTTAGAACCGTTGTCGGTTTAAAAATAAGGTTATGAAAATTCATACCTTAAAACAGATAAAAATAGGCACGTCGAAATTCCCTAAAACATCGTAGTTTAAAAGTTGTATGAAAAAAACCCTATGAAAGTCAAAATCTCAAAACATCATTAACGACTCGTACATTTATGCTTTGATGACTTGTATAGTATTACGCATAACTTCATTTCGAAAAGAATTAATATCAAAATGTAATAAGCGCTTCACAACAATGTATTTGAAATTTTACAAAATATCATATATTAAAAGTTGTAGGAAAAAAACAAAATAACAGCAAACTAATTCTAATAATAAAATATTAAGTACAAACAGACAAAATTATTAAAATAATAAGAAAAAAAAGCATCTATACATTAGTACATTGAGATTCAAATCTTTTCATCTTTGTTTTTAAAGTATACTCGATATGTTTTGCAGAATAAATAATGAACAAAAATATCTTGTGGTCTTACAATAAAATTTCACCAATCTGTCTTTTGATCTAGTTTAAGGATTATCAATATCTGACATTGATGTATTTACTTGTATAATTTTTTCTATAACAGTTTACCTTTTGTATATATAAGGCGGAGAGATAAGAGAAAATCACAAATTTATAAGAAAAATCATGAAAAACATCTCTAGTTAATCACTTAATTTCTAATATATTTATTGTTTTTAATTGTTTAAATTGTATTTGAGTGAACTTTCACCCCCTTATTTTAGTTGTCTTAATTAGTTCAATATATATTTATGACGGAAGGAAAAAAATGATGAACGAATGAGTTCCATGTATGTTAATTACTTGTAAAAACTTAACCTTTAATTCTAAATATGTAAGTTAGCATATATATATAATATCTATGGTTTTCATTCTTTTATCTGGTGTCTATGTATGAACTTTTTCTTGTATATAATATATATAAATCAATTAATTGATTAATTTGTTACATAATAAGTTATATCAAAATGATATAAAGAATAGGAAAAAAGGCATAACGGAAAAATGTAATGAAGAAGCATGATTACACTGAATTTAATAACCAAAAAGCCAAAGTGTGATGAGTTGAAGGTATTGCGTAAAGGTTTTCAATACATGCGAAATTATGTTTTAGTAATATTTAAGCATGCACCACCATAACATAATAATGTGAATCAATGAATCATTCATGTCCAATTCAATCATTAACGTATTTTCAATATAAAACTTATGGCTATTGATTATAAGCATCAAGTATAGTATAACTTAATTCAAGTTACCTTGTCATATTTAAGTAATTATCTGAAATCATGTAGAGTATTATATATAAAGGTAAAAATATCGATTCATTTTGAATCTAATTTAACTGAAATAGCTAGTAAGTTCTTTCGATATCCATCAGTTTATGTCAAGTGAAAACAAGGGTAAAGTTTATGTATATTCAATACAAGTTTTTTACCCGCGCTACGCAGCGGCGGTTCTATCCCCCCCCCCCCTCCCCCGAGCAAAACTGCATGAAATTTGGTTGATATTTACTCGAATCGTCGAAAACCATAAAAACAAATACCAACTTTGGTTTCCGTCAAAGATGTTTTTTCACTCATAATCGGTTTAGTTTGTTAAGATAATAATGCTTAAAATAGTTTAACTAAAATGGCTAAATAAAGGAGTTATATAATTATGTTAAACCAATTATTGTTCTATATTTTGTAGAAAGATAAGGGACCAAAAAATAACAAGTGGTCAAAAACCAAAACCACAAAAAGTATTGTAGCACTTAAGTTGTTTTTTAATATATACTAGTTTTAATATCCAGACGCGCGTTGCGCGTCTTGAAAACGCCGTAAATCGATACTCTATCAACTATCTAAGATAGCAAGATCACACCGAGAGAACCACGCCGACCACAAAATGTCGGTGACACCACAGTTTGAGACTATTAAAATCAACAATTTTCCAGTTTAATGTCGGGCTCAGAGTGTGTAAAGAAATGACTCCATCATGGCCGGAGGGCGGGTTGCAGGCAATAACCTGCCATCCTACACCCCTTCCAGGGCTATACAATGTCCTCAATCAATTTTTACTCAGACCCATCAACTCATCACAGCCCATTAGAAACACCAACTTAAGACTAAGTAGTCGGACCACCACCATCAGAACCACCATCATCAAAACCACCAATATTAAGACCCCTACCATCAAAACCCACACCATCAAAACCACCATCATATTTGTTCATATATAGGATAATAACCCAAAACCAAAAACCCTAAAAGGGTATCATAGAGAAATGGAGGGGGAGTAATAGAAGTGATTACACCACCACTATCAAGACCATCACCATCAAAACCACCACCATCAAAACCTACACCATGAAGACCATCACCAGCAAGACCAACGAAGAACAAGAAACAGTTGTGCATGTTGTAGATCAGGAAAAAAGGAGGTCACGGGAGTGCAAAACCACCGCTGCCATGGCTAACCTTTTAGGGTTTCGCCGGTAGCAGCGGCAAGCACCGATGGCGGGACAGACCCTTTTTCAGTACGGGTTAGACCAGGCGGGGTCAATTTGTTTGACCCGAAACCAATTTAGTGCCTACTTTTTATTTCTTATAGATTATGATGTGTTAATTGTAGCTATAAAAGCAATATTATTACAACAATAACCGAGTCCTTAAAAACTTAGGAGGTTCTATTGGACGACTTTCAACACGTTTGACTAATTCCCCATTTACCTTGAGATCTCTATGGAAAACACCCTGACTATGGCAGTAATCAACTGCATTTATGAGCTGCTGGAAATATTTTCTTGCTTCATCTTCTTTAAGTCTGCCTTTAGCTGCCTTAAGAATAAGAATGCATGATCTTTTATCAGTATGCAAATTGTGAAGGCCAAGAAAAGGTTAAAAGCTAAAATCAACTTACAATTTTGTCAAATAATTCACCACCAGTCACAAATTCCAAAACAATGTATATTTTAGTCTTGCTTGCCATAACCTACAATATAAAAGGCTTTAATCACACATATGCCATGATTCATTGTGCCTACATGTGTAACATTAACAAATCTATTATAATGCTAAGGGTCTATTTTATCTAAAGACTAAAGCAACTTAAAAATAGAAAATTGGCAAAAATAAAAAAAGGAAAAGAAAAGGAATGTTTCCATATCAATACATCGATAAAGATATAGCAATCTCACTGACCACTGATGCTTTATAGGGCTGAAGTGCAGTGTAATGCACATATACATGTTACAAGAAAAAGAACTAAACATAATCTCAACATACCTTAGGTAAAAAAAAAATATTCATTCAATTCCTTCGATGCTTAGTTATTTAGCTGATTAACAATGGATTCTCAGGGTTCCACAATACAATTAGTTTGATATAAGCATGTATAACAGGGGAATTTAGAGTTGATTATGTATCATACAAGTTAAAAAACAAAAGCAAGTATAGCAACATAATTTTTAAAAAAATTCGAAGAGATCAAGTAAAGAATAACATGACAGACTAATTGACCTCAAACATACGAATCACATTCGGGTGTCTGATTAGCTTCATAGTCGAGATCTCCCGTTTGATCTGCAATTTCCCAACATACATGTCACATACACAACCGCAAATACAACAATCTAATATCTTTCATGGTCAATGGCAATCTTCGAGTCAACAAAGAAGCTGCATAACCCAAAACATATTAAACAACAAAAGATAAACAATCTGATCATCTTTCTAATCAGATTTCAATCCTTAATAAAAGTCAAAATCAATTCAAAAACTTGCATCACAAATCGAAAACTTCAATGTTGCGGTATACCTGAGTGATCATCTTATGCTTTAGAACCTTCTCTTTATCAAGAATCTTGATAGCAACATTCTCACCAGTTTCAACATTTCTAGCAAATTTCACCTTCGCAAACGTCCCTTGACCAAGAGTTCTTCCAAGTTCATACCTCCCCAGAAATCAACAGGGTTTTGATTGATTGAATGAATTCAAGCATTTAAAGCCCTAACTGAAGATTTAAACGGTGAAAATAGAGGAGGGGTGCGAAGGTGGATGGTTGCGACGGGAGGGCGGCAACGGGAGGGCAGCGACGGGAGGGCTCTGATGGTGAGCAGTGAGGTCGCAAGGGGGGCGAGCAGCGGGAGCGGAGGTGGCAGGAGGTCGAGCAGTGATGTCTGATGGTGAGCAGTGAGGTCGATGGTGTTGGAGGTGATGGGGGGAGGGCGATAGATGAGGGCGGCGGTGTGCAGGAGGTCGCAGGGGGGCGATTGATGGTGTAGGAGCCGATGGGCAGGGGCGTAAAAGTGGGGATGAATAGTACTATTCATCACAAGTTGCTTTTTTCATATTATACAATTATAACTAGCTTTAGTAAACCCGTGTACTACACGGGTCGAATAAAAAAATTTAATATAATAAAATTTATTAATTATAAATCAATATTCTAAAATAAGATATGATTGAAATATTTCTTATAATAAATAAAATAAAGTTTTTATTTTAAAACAAACGCTTTGAAAAATATCATACTTAAAAACTTTTTTATTATAACTCCAAATTTTAATTATTTTTTGTTTATAAAAATTTTACTTTTTAAAAACACTAATTATAAAATATTTTTTATTTTCAAAAAAGCTTGATGTTCTAAATAATTTTCTAATTTTATGAAAAATTATTTCTATAGAAATAACATTACTAAAAATACATTTTTCTTAATTTATTAAATGCCTATTTTAATCCTAAAAATTAAATAATATTATTAGTGATTAATGTGATTATTAAATAAGAGAGAGAATCGAGTAAAGTTGGTGAGAAATAATATAGTCACTACAAAATATTCGCCCATTAGCGGCGACCGTTATCGCCGCTAATACCCCAAGTTGTCGCCGCTATAGGTATTGTCGCCGCTAAAATATCGCCGCTAATAGTTCGTCGCTATTGGCCACTTCATCGCCGCAAATGGGTCGCTGCTAAAAGTGTCGCCGCTAATACCATCAAAAACCGCCGCTAAAAGTATTCGTCACCTAGTGGTTTTTTGTAACTATTAGGGCGACAGATGTCGCCGCTAATAGTGTTTTTGTTTTTAAAATTTTTTTTTGTTTTTTCAAAAATCCAGTTTTCATCTAAAAGAAACCTAGATTTGTTTGTACACATGTCCCCAGTTCTAGTCTAGTGAGCTTAAATGTAATAGACTTTCTTTTCTTGTAACACTTATGTAATGTTTGATTAATACAAATGAGAAACTCTTCTATATATGTTTATTGGTTCTTTAATGTTATATCTATTTACATTATTTATTGTTACACACATATATGACAATGTTAAATAGGTTTACGGTTGTTATACATAGTTCTGAACCATTAAAGGTTTAAGAATGTGTTTAACTAAGTAATCTGATTCAGTCGCACGACTGGACCATGTGACGTCTTGTAATTTTGTTAATTAAAAGTTAATATTGATATGTTCTTGAAAGGACTAATGTTGTCATTTATGAAACTCGTGGGCAAATTATGCTTGTTTCCTTATTTTATATATTCTATCTTTAATATCTTGATCAATTAAATTGAATATAACAATGATAATATTAAATTATGTTAATAATAACAATAATAATAACTAAACTACTAAGAATATTAATATTAACATTAATAATAATAATAATAATAATAATAATAATAATAATAATAATAATAGTAATAAACTATAATGTTATTAATAATAATAATACTAGTAATAATAATAATGTATAAAAATTATTAACTTAAGATGTTTAAAGCTTAACCAAGATTAGGAGGTTATTTATGTAATTTTATAAACTTTAAAAACAAGTTTTATGTATAAAATGATAACAAGTAAACCATAGGGACTAATTATGTAATTTACTAAAACCAACCCCCCCATTTGTCTCCCCCGCGTTTTCGGCCAGCTGCCGGCCACCGTCGGCCGCGGCTCCGGCCACTTCCAAACCGCCTGTATTCACCAAATTTCCACCCAAAACCGTTTCCAACCCGTTCTAGAACACGATTCGAGCATAATTACATCATTTAATCGAGGTTAAGGCATCGGTTACACCCATTCGAAGTGCATAACCGAAACCTTTTAATCTAATAGTCGTTCGACAATTAAAACTTAATAATAATCAAATTAAATAACCCATAATCGAACGTTTAACCATTCTAAAACTATTACCAATCTCAATTGCACCTGAAACAAACTAAATCATAGAATTCCACCATCATCTTCAATCGCGACCTGCTCGACACTCGAACACCATCATTCGGGCTTCAATTTTCGAAATTTACAAGGGGCTTTACATCAGAGACATCACACGAGGCTATCCACAAAGCTAATTGAGTTATCATCCACGTTTACATCTAGTTTACACCTCCTTCGTCCGCGACTTGTTCATCGTTGGGTCCACCTTCAATTCGAACATATTCGGGTAAATTAAATACATGTATATGCTCTATTAAGCATGGGGAACAAAAGCCCCATGAGTTCAAGCTCTCATATTAACGAATTAAGGTCCAATTTTGGGGATTTTAGAATTAGTGTTCATATGGGATTGGGTTTTTCTTCTGTTTGTGTTTTTAAGATTTTAAAACGTAACTAAACCGCGGCTGAGAGCCTTGGTTCACCGGTTAGACATCACCCTTGCAAACCTGAGGTCCCGGGTTTGAACCCGGGCACCCTCAACTATTTTTTTGGGCCTTTTTGGGCTTTAAAAAAATTATATAAAATTTCTAAAAATTATAAAAATCAATTTTATAAATATTGTTTATTTTAAAAGTTATCTAATGATTTTCTGTAAATTTTTTTCTTTAAATACCTTAATAATTTTTATATAAAACATCATTAACAAATGATAAAATTAGTTTATTTTTATAAAAATAAACTTTAGATAGTTGAAAACACTAAATTATTATTAGTCATTACGTTACCTTTAATTATAGATTAATTATGTTAATTATAAAATTTTGTTTACATTTTATAAACATTATAAGGATTTAACTTCTTATAATTTCACAAAATATAATAAAAGGATTATTTAAGTTTTCTTTCATTATATTAAAATATATATGATTTCGACCTTATTTATAAAAAGTCCCAAATTCCATTTGAAACTCTAGTACTCGTTAAATCGTTAAACTTATTGTTAGACTTAAATCTTGTAAATATATACATGTTTAGGTACCTTGTGAAGGATTTCATTGGAACATCGATTATTATCCTTATTAATCATCATATATATACTTAATCATCATGTGATTTTCCTTTGTAAGGATCAAACATTTTGGATTACACTATAGTGTTTATGTGTTTACATGCATGCGAAAATGCTTGCATGCAACAGAAGAACCAGTCGCACATGCATGTGTGCGTGCGAAAGAAGTGCAACCTGCATGCACGCGAAAACTCCATGCGAAAGGAAGACAACTCGCATGCATGCGAGATGTCATGCGAAAGAAGAACAAATCGCATTCATGCGATTTGTTCATGCGAGAACCTGACGCGAAAATATCATGCGAAATGCATGCGAAAATTCACAGACCTGTATATATATGTGCATGCGAATTCAGTTTTAGGTGTGCTTCATTTTACCAAGAGTTAGTCTAGATAGTTTTTGTGTTTTTCTCTGTTTATTTCGCTCAATTGAGCAGATCACGTGTTGTGATTTTCCACCCTCGGGTGAGATCGATCTCGTATCGATTATCATTGTAATCGTTCGACATTGAATAAATATTTCAATTACAATGAGTTTGTTGTAAACATTGAAAACACCTTGTTATCTAGATTGCTTTACAGTAGATTGTTCACCCGTCTTCGCTTATTATCAAGTGCAACCATCAAACAAAGTGAGATCGATCGGATTCTGGTTTTTACATTTGGTATCAGAGCAAGGTGTTGCTCTTGATACAACGGATTATTATTCCGCGATCTTCCGTTCGAGGACGTTAAACAAGCTCAACAGTCCGCACACCAAGTGTTTGTGAAAATGCTCAAGTGACTTTGTTGCATGATTTTATGAAGATTTGAAGCTCTAAAGTTGCTGCATCAAAGTCAATTTTCGAGTGTGCGAGAACCTTCATTAGAAAGGTTTTGTTGAAGATTGAAGAATTAAAAACTATAGCATAATCCAAGGGGGAGATTGTAAGGATCAAACATTTTGGATTACACTATAGTGTTTATGTGTTTACATGCATGCGAAAATGCTTGCATGCAACAGAAGAACCAGTCGCACATGCATGTGTGCGTGCGAAAGAAGTGCAACCTGCATGCACGCGAAAACTCCATGCGAAAGGAAGACAACTCGCATGCATGCGAGATGTCATGCGAAAGAAGAACAAATCGCATTCATGCGATTTGTTCATGCGAGAACCTGACGCGAAAATATCATGCGAAATGCATGCGAAAATTCGCAGACCTGTATATATATGTGCATGCGAATTCAGTTTTAGGTGTGCTTCATTTTACCAAGAGTTAGTCTAGATAGTTTTTGTGTTTTTCTCTGTTTATTTCGCTCAATTGAGCAGATCACGTGTTGTGATTTTCCACCCTCGGGTGAGATCGATCTCGTATCGATTATCATTGTAATCGTTCGACATTGAATAAATATTTCAATTACAATGAGTTTGTTGTAAACATTGAAAACACCTTGTTATCTAGATTGCTTTACAGTAGATTGTTCACCCGTCTTCGCTTATTATCAAGTGCAACCATCAAACAAAGTGAGATCGATCGGATTCTGGTTTTTACATCCTTGCCCCTTTTTTATGATATTTCACACCGTTTTGGGGTGAAACATGTTACATTATTCAACATACACTTATAAAAGTTTAAATCTTATAAAATCACATGCAATTCATACTTTTATTTTGTCATGGTTATTTGTGTTATTGTAAGTCTTATATGAGATACATATATTGTTTACAATCATTAACTATTGCTAGCCTGGTGACGTCTTAGATCTTTGGGCCTGACAAGCCTATTTGGTGCTAAAGTCGATGTATTGCCGACTCCTAGGAGCCGTATGCTTGTGCACTACACTTAGCCACTCATATAAACTTATAATCTAGTCGAGGTTTGATTGTACTATATGTGCTTTATAAACTTGCTAACTCATAACCTATGACATGAATTGCTACTTGAAATCCATGGTATATTATGTATGTGAAACTCTTGGGAACTCACCAACTTTATAGTTGACCCGTTATTTTTAACATGTTTCAGGAAATGCCCACGTTTGAAGTCATCATTTAAAGCTTGCAATAAACTAGGATTTGGACCTAGCTAAATGAATAAAATGCTTATGTTATGTTTTGTATTGTTTGGAACTTTTTCATGTTTGAGACCTATGAATGTATTTCATTTGAAACTTATGATAATATTATTTTCATTTAAGGATAGCGTTATGTGGTTGTGAACAATCTTAACCCTCACACTTCGATGATTCCGCCGTCAAGGTTGGGGTGTGACAGATTGGTATCAGAGCCCATAACTATAGGGATTTAGGTTATTAGAAATGGTGACCTAGACTATAGTTGCATGAAGCTCATAGAATAATATTATTATTCTTGGAATTATATATATTGTTTGCATGCTACATAATGCTATGCCATACTTATGTGCAACTTGATGCCTTAGTATAGGATTGCCTTTTAATGTTTAAAACCTTGCTACTTGTCTCCCTAAACTTAACTTTGACTCTTTGACTCTCCCCGAACATGAATCTCTTAATCTTATTCTCGACGACACGTGGAATCTTATGCTTATGCTTATGACTTGGATCTTTAGACGATATGTCTAATCTATATAAATCTCATCAAGGTTTTGATTTCATGAACCTAAGAAATATTATGTGACACATAGACACCTGTATTCTGGTTTTCCTGGAAAAAAGCCTTCGGGCTAAGGTAAGCGTTTCACATAAATCCTACGGGACCAGTTACGCTTACCTGGGATTTTCTGGGATGAGTGATAAACTATGGTCAACATACACAAGTTTCTAAGGCGAATGAGTCAATATACCTTGACGTGTCAACGTTTCCAAATAGTAATGCGTTACCAAATGGAATCATTCCATATGCCTTATAACTCTTGACTTATCCTTGTTTAAATTATAACCCTTATTATTCTCTTTCTTGTGTCTAACTCATTTTGCATATTCCAGCATGTCTCGTCATCATGGAAAGCGTGGAAGTTCCGATCGTAAGCTAGCCGCCATGATTGCGCGACAAATGGCTGTTGTCATCCCGACCATGGTTGCTGAACTCAATAGCACCTTAATGACCAACTCTAATAACAATGGAAATGGTCAAGGAGAGAATAGTGCTAACCAAGGGCACAACAACCAAACTTGCACTTTCAAGCACTTTAGCTCTTGCAAGCCCACTAGTTTTAGTGGCAAGGAAGGAGCCACTGGCCTTCTTGAGTGGTTCGAGAGCATGGAGAACACTTTTGTCAACTGTGAGTGTCCCGAGGCACTCAAAGTTTGTTATGCCACAAGTATGCTCCAACAAAGGGCACTTACCTGGTGGAATAGCGAGAAGAGGAATCGAGGAGCTGAGGCTATTTTGGCACTCACTTGGGAAGAGTTCAAGACCATTGCCATCGCCAAGTTTTGCCCTAGGAGTGAAATACAAAAGCTCGAGGAGGATTTCTGGAACCTAAAACAAGATGGTGGTGACCATCTGGCTTACTCAACTAGGCACCACGAGTTGAGCATTCTGTTGCCTCACATGGTCGACACTGTACCTCGTAACATTGAAAAGTTCATTAAGGGTGTACCATCCTAAATTCAAGATGCTGTGGTGGGTAGCCGACCCACAACCTTGGAAGAAACCATTACTATCACCGCTCAACTCACCGAGAATCATATACGAGCGGGCACCATGTTTGTGAAGGGTGCAAAGAAAGTGGAAAGGACGGCTACTGAAGCTGTTAAGGAAACCAAAGCTGAACCGTCTTACAACAACAATAACAACAATAAGAAGTGCAAGTTTACGCCAACACACAATTATGCTGTGACTGCACCCAAACCACCTCAAAGACAACTGGTACCTGCGGCTGCACCTGTGACCCAAATGCCTATGGCTAGGTCTTATGCTGGTCCTCAACCTATGTGCAACACATGTAGGTATCATCATCCGGGGAACGCCCCGTGCCGCATCTGTACCTTATGCGGTAAATATGGTCACTTGGTGGCGACTTGTCGCCGTGCACCTAACAATGCTACAACGGTCACCAATCGTGCGTGCTATAATTATGGAGATCATAGTCATGTTCGTCCATATTGCCCTCGTCTTACGGGTAATGTTCCACAAGCCCGGGGACGTGCTTTCAACATCAATGCTAATCAAGCACAAGCAAACAACGATGTGGTGAATGGTATGCTAAATTCAACCCTAACGTTTATGATCTAAGTCTCTTTCATACATTACCTATATTGCTAAATGCCTTAAACCTTGAACAGGTATGTTCCTTATTAATAATACTTATACATACGTTCTATTTGACTCTGGAGCCGATAAGAGTTTTGTTTCATTAGAGTTTGAACCCGTACTTGCTAAGCCACATACGAAACTAGAAAGACCTCTCACCGTTGAAGTTGCCGATAGAGAACCGATCAGCGTGGATGTCGTTATCCGTGATTGCATCTTAAGTCTTGACACCCACGATTTTCTTATTGATCTTATTCCTATGAAACTTGGAAGCTTTGACGTCATCATTGGTATGGATTGGTTAGCCAAACACCATGCCGAGATCGTTTGTTTCGAGAAGTGCATCCGTATACCTTATCATCTGGGGATACTTTGAAAGTGTTTGGCGAAAAATCTTCCAAAGGGCTTAAACTCATGTCTTGCACTCAAGTCCGAAAGTGTTTAAGTAAGAACTATATGGCGTTCTTGGCTTACGTGGTCAACACAAAAGTCAAAGGGAAAGAACTTAAGGACGTTCCGATTGTCCGAGACTTTCCTGAAGTATTTCCCGATGACCTTAGTGGTTTACCTCCCGTGCGTGAAGTTGAGTTTAAAATTGACTTGATACCGGGAGCAAACCCCGTGGCTAAGTCACCGTATCGACTTGCACCATCGGAAATGCAAGAACTTTCTAGTCAACTTCAAGAGCTAACCGAGAAGGGTTTCATTCGTCCTAGTTCTTCGCCTTGGGGTGCACCTGTCCTCTTCGTGAAGAAGAAAGATGGATCGTTTCGTATGTGCATCGACTATCGTGAGCTTAACAAGCTTACCATCAAGAACCGCTATCCTCTTCCTCGCATCGATGACTTGTTTGATCAACTTCAAGGAGCTGCTATATTCTCGAAGATTGATCTACGTTCTGAATATCATCAATTACGAGTCCATGATGACGACATCCCAAAGACCGCGTTTCGCACTTGTTATGGACACTATGAGTTTATGGTGATGCCTTTTGGCTTAACTAATGCACCTGCTGTCTTCATGGATCTCATGAACCGAGTATGCAAGCCTTATCTAGATAAATTTATGATTGTCTTCATTGATGACATACTTATCCACTCCAAGACTAACACCGAGCATGAACTGCATTTGCGATAAGTGCTTGAGTTGTTGAAGAAAGAGCAATTGTACGCGAAGTTCTCGAAGTGTGATTTCTGGCTCGAGGAAGTTCAATTTCTAGGACACGTGGTGAATAGCCAAGGAATTCACGTTGACCCTGCAAAGGTGGAAGCTATGAAGAATTGGTGTGTTCCCATGACTCCGACCGAGATTCGTTCTTTCCTTGGTCTTGCTGGTTATTACCGGCGATTCATCGCCAACTTTTCAAGGATCGCGAAGCCGCTCACCTATTTGACACAAAAGAATAAACCATTCGAGTGGGGGCCCGAGCAAGAAGAAGCTTTTGTGAAGATCAAGATAGGTTGGACTCACCATTGGATTAGTTTTTGTTTATCTTTCGTTGTAATAGGATCTTTGTTAGTTTCCTTTTGTAAGTTTGTTTAGTGCAAGTCTGTATGTTAGCTGTCGGGCGAAACTATAGTTTCGGCCTGGCGAAACTGTTAGTTTCGCCAGACGAAACTATTGAGCTCAGATCATGTTTACCCGGTGAAACTGTTAGTTTCTACCGGGCGAAATTATAGTTTCGCCTATATAGTTTCGCCTACAGCGAAACTATATGCGAAACTATGACAGCTATATATAGATTTCTTTTGTCTAATTGTTATCCATCCTTGCAAGAAACCCTAATCGTGTATTATTGTTGCAAGAGGCTATTGTAAGCTTGTTCTTTCTGAATACATTGAGCTTATTTCAATTCATTCACTGTTGTTCATCATTAAAACCATGTTTGAAAGCTTTTTGGTGTTATTTTGATCATCCTTCTCTTAGTGTTGGTTGTGTGTGTTTGGTATTGAGCGATTCAAGCATTCTTCTGCACTGAAAACCGATCAAATGGACCAACAATATGGTATCAGAGCCATAGTGCTCTTGATTGTTTGAGGTTTTTGGTTATTTTTGTTCAATACCAACTTTTTCAAATTTTACTTCAAAACAGAGTGTTTTTGTCATGGAAATTGATTGGATAGTGTGCGTTTCTGATTGAGGAAGCTTCGTGAATCACTCCTATTCAAATTTCATTGAGATTTGGGTGATTTTCGATTGTTTTTGGGGTTTAAAAGGGTTTTCTGTTCTTCCAGCGAAATTACAGTTCCTTCCAGCGAAACTGTATCTTCGTTCAGCGAAACTGATACTTTTTCTTCTTTGATATTCGGTGCGAAACTGTGTTCTTTGAACGAAAGTTCATTCAGATTGGGTGATATTTGTGCGAAATTGCTGCTGAAATTCATTCGAACGAAAGTTCAAGCTTGTTTCCTGCGAAATTTACAGCGAAACTAAGCTACTGATAGTCTTTGGCTAGCGAAAGTGCTGCCGAAATTACACTTTCGCCTTAGCGAAACTACCTTTCAGCGAATCTACTTCTTCTTCAGCGAAATTGTTATGTCCAAAATGACTACTCTCACCTTGGCTGATTTAGAGAGTGTTGCACCAAACCGACCCCCTAGACTCATCAATGGAGATAACTTTGAAGATTGGAAAAGGTGTCTTAAGGCTTTCTTCTTCTACACCGATCACAACCAATGGGAGTCAATCATCACTGGACCACACAAGCCAACCGTTACTGTCGGTGGAACTGTCTCTCCAGACTCGGACTCCTCCACATTCACCGAAAAGGATCAAAAGTTAATTGACAGAGATCAGAAAGCATTCGGAGCCTTGACTTTATGTCTTGCACCTGATATTTACAATCGCTTTGCAGAATTCAAAGATGCAAAATCTCTATACGATGCCTTGTGTGAATTTTACGATGGAAACGAGGATCTAAGGAAAGATAGGAAGGCTCAAGCTGAAAAGGAGTTCAATTCATTTGTGGGACACAAGAATGAAGATCTTACTGACATTACTAATCGTTTTTTGTCTGTTTCAAGTACTCTAAAGAAGTATGATGATCAGCTAGGAAATCATGAGCAAGTGAATAAACTCCTAGACTCTCTTCCACCTCAGTGGAGTTTACAAGTAAGAATGTTGAAACAAGAAAGAAACTTTGCTGACTATAAACTAATGGATGTGATTAACAAGCTGAAGTCTTTTGATTTGGATCTAAAAAGGAGGGAGTTTAATCAATCCATCATGCCAACATCCGATTATTCACAGAATGCTGCATTACTATCGTCCGCTGCAAGCTCTCCAATGCAGGCATCGCGTCAAGGAGCAGTGACTGTGTGTGATTTTTCTGGAAGTGGCATTAACCCCGGGAAAGAGCAAGGGAATTTAAAGGCATCTAATGAATCTACTGTTCCAGCTGAGACTATGGCACTTTTTGGGATGTTTGTTCAAAGTTATGAAGCACTTGTTGCTGGTGATCTGAAAGGAAAAGGAATGACTATGGAGGACATGTATCAAGTGGATCCAGATGATCTTAAAGAAACTGATATTCAATGGCAAATGGCAATGCTGACGCTTAGAGCTCGGAGATTTATGGAAAGGACTGGTAGAAAGAACTTTGGCGGTCAAGGTTCCAACTCCAAACTGGGTTACGATAAGTCTAAACTTAGATGTTTCAATTGCAAGCAATTGGGACACTTCAAACGAGAATGTCCATTGCCAATTGTCACTGATCCTAACAACTCTGGAGTTCCAAGATTGACTGCTGGTGGGAGTAAAGATGAGTCAAGCCATAAGAAAGAAACCGCTCTAATTTCTAACTTTGACTGGAGTGCAGAGGCTGAAGAGACAAAAGAAGAAATTAATCAAGCTTTAGTAGCTGAGATTCAGAAGGAGAAAATGAAGATGAACTGTGACGACGAGTTTGATCCATTTAAGGAGTTTAAGGATGGAGTTGCAGACAATGAGTCTGAGAAAGATGAAAATATGAAGGAGTATGGAAAGTCAGAAACTCAATCTACAGTGCTTGAAAGAAATGATGTCAATACTGCTACCACTGTGAAGGAAAACAAGTCGTATACTCCTGTGTGTCAATGTGATAAAGCCCTTGCAGCTGAGAAGGTGGTGATGGGACTTCCATATGAGGTAATTCAAGATATGTGTTCATCTGCATGTAAAATCAGATTATTTGGGGTTTATAAGGCTAATCGTTTATTAATTGATAATGAAAAGGACTTGAAAAGAATTAATGAAGAACTTAAAGTGAATGAGTCAAAATACTTTGTTAAATTAAATGAAGCGCTAAAAGAAATTGATCATTTAAAAAGAATTGTTTTAGAAAGAAACGTTGAGGTGAACAGTTTGACTGAAAGGGTTGCCCTAGCTGAGTTTGAAACAAGCAAACTTCAGTCAAAACTTGATAAATGGACCATATCAGGAATGAAACATGATGATTTATGTAAATCTCAACGTGGGGCTAGGATTAAAACAGGTTTGGGATATGAAAATGCTAAGGTTTATCCTCCACCTAGTACATACTGTTACTCTCCGATGCCCATTCCACATCCTTCTAATGATTTAATCAAAGAAGATTCTAACAGTATGTCTGCAGGTTTGGAAGGTGTGAATCCTATGCATGTTCGTGAGGACTACGATTATGGACCAACTAGAGGTCTTGGATGCTCTAGTCTTAGTACACCTGAACCCAAGCTTTCTGTTTTAGATCATAACTCTAGTTTAAATTCTGTTTTTGTTTCTAGTAATGCTGTAAAAGACTCTGTTTCATTCAGTTCTAGTAATGTTTCTGTTTGCTTGTTAAATGCTATGGACCGTGATTCTGATTTATCTATTGATGTTGCTGATTCATTGTCTAATAATGCCACGAATAGCAATGAAGAAACAAAAACTAACTCTTTTGAAAAATTCTTCTCTCATCCCATTCCATCATTTATACCTGCAAAATTTGCTGTGCTTAATGACAGGATTGTATCTTCATCTGAGGCAAGTACTAGTGACACTAGTACCTCATGTATTTCAGATAACACTTCAGTATCATTAGCACACAATCATTCTTTTCAAAATAAAATCAACTCTGTCAATGCAAATGAGGCATACAGTGATAATGATTTAACACTTACTGATTCAAGTTTATCCAAATGTAATGGAGAACATAATACATCTAAATTAAAATCAAATTGTTTTCAATGTGGTAAAGACGATCATGTAGTTAAGCATTGTCCTCAACTACATCACAGATATGTTTATAGACGTTCTTTTGGAAGTAAACTAAATCAGTTAGTTAATAAGTTCTTTTGCAAGAAATCCACTTTGGAGAAACCTAAAGTTATTCAAACTTGGGTGGCCATTACACCTGGTTAATTCTCTTTTGATATGATTGCAGGAGTCGTCCACTAAGTCTGTAAATAGTGTATGGCATGTTGATAGTGGATGCTCGAGACACATGACGGGGCTTAAAGATTTATTGACCAACTACCGCATAATCGATGGTGGCTATGTTGCCTTCGCAGGAGACAAGAAAGGAGGAAAAATGATAGGTCAAGGAGAAGTTTGTAATGGTTCGCTCACCTTGGAAAAAGTCAATTATGTTCCCGAGCTTGCATTTAACCTATTGAGCGTCTCTCAGATTTGTGATAAAAGCATTCCAGTCTTATTCAAGTCTGATGAATGTATCTTTTTGAAGTCTGAGTTTGATATTCCAGATAATCTAGTTCTCATGCGGGCTCCCAGAAAGAATGATACATATCTCCTTGACATGAATTCAAAGAGCTCATCATCTGCAGTCACATGCCTCTTGTCAAAAGCTTCCACCTCTGAGTCCTTCTTATGGCATCGTAGATTGGGCCATGTTAATTTCAAAATAATAAACAAACTAGTTAAAAACAATCTCGTTCGGGGATTACCTTTAAAAGATTTTTCTGTGGTCGAGAAATGTATGGCATGTGCTAAAGGAAAGCAACATAAGAAACCACACAAACCTAAAATTGAAAATAGCATCTTAAATCCCCTAGAGTTGTTACATACTGATTTGTTTGGCCCAATAAGTGTTAAATCTATTGCTAAGAAATCTTTTTGTCTTGTGGTTACAGATGACTACTCCAGATATTCATGGGTAAGATTTCTTACTCAAAAGGGAGAGACGACTGAGGAGTTGCAAAAGTTAATTCTCTCGATTGAATCGATAAGCAAGAGAAAGGTTATGGCTATTCGAAGTGACAACGGTACTGAATTCAAAAATCAAATTTTTGATTCCTTCTGTGCCACTAAAGGGATATTAAGACAGTTCAGTGCTGCGAGAACTCCTCAGCAGAATGGTGTCGCGGAACGAAAGAATCGCACCCTAATTGAAGCCGCACGTACAATGTTAATAGAATCCTCCTTACCCATCATATTTTGGGCTGAGGCTGTGAATTGTGCTTCTTATGTTCTCAACAGGGTGCTGATAGTCAAAGATAAGATGAAAACCCCGTATGAACTATTTCACAAACGAAAGCCCTTGATTGATTTCTTTCGCCCATTCGGCTGCTCGTGTACTCTTCTGAATACTCAAGCACAGAAGACAAAATTTGGTGCTGTTTCTGATGAATGTTATTTCGTAGGATATTCTTCTTCCCAGAAGGCTTATCGGGTATATAACAAGAGGACACGTATAGTTCAGGAGTCATTCTATGTCGATTGGCAGGAATCTAATTCATCTAATGTTCCCACAGAACCAGCTTGGTTCTTTGACTCAGATACGGTGTTCAAATCATTCAATCTTCCAGTCTTCACTGATGATGTGCCCCTCTCCAATTCAACAACAAACTTCATTCCACCTGCCCCCGTACCAACTGAGCCTATTGTGCCTCCTGTCACCACATCTGTTAATGATACTTCAGTCAGTGTTGCTTCTTCCTCATCTTCATTTGATCTTCCTCCTCCACCCATATCAACATCACCTTCTTCATCTCCTTTACCGAACTCTTCTTCCCCATTCAGCTCATCATTTAACCAACCATCTACTGATATCCCTTCCATGACTGTGGATTTCAAAACTTTGAAAGATCATCCACACGACAACATAATTGGTTCCATTACTGATGGAGTTCGAACACGGAGTCAATCTGGATTGATCAACGTTTGCTTGTTTTCTTGTTTTATATCTCAAACTGTTCCTAAGAACGTTCATGCAGCTCTCCAAGATCCCTGCTGGGTAGAGTCGATGCAATTGGAATTGCAACAGTTCAGAAAACTACGGGTGTGGACCCTGGTGGATCTTCCACCAAATAAGTATCCTATTGGCACGAAATGGGTTTTCAAGAACAAGCCTGATGATCGAGGAATAGTGGTGCGAAACAAATCCAGATTAGTAGTTCAAGGCTTTGCTCAAGAAGAAGGAATTGACTACACAGAAGTCTTCGCACCTGTCGCCCGTCTTGAAGCCATTAGAATATTCTTAGCGCACGCTGCTCACAAGCAATTTAAAGTCTATCAGATGGATGTCAAATGCGCATTTCTCTATGGGGACATTGATGAAGAGATATACGTGTGTCAACCCCCAGGATTTGAAGATCCAGATTTTCCTGACAAAGTATATAAGCTTGATAAGTCACTTTATGGACTTCATCAAGCTCCTCGGATTTGGTATGAAACCCTGACACAGTATCTCTTGAGCAATGGTTTTACACGAGGCACCATTGACATGACTCTATTCAAAAGAGAGGTAAACGGCGAGATGTTGATTGTGCAAGTTTACGTTGATGACATTATTTTTGGTTCTTCAAATCCTCAATTATGTCGGGAGTTTGAGGAGGTCATGCGAAACAGATTTGAGATGAGCATGATGGGAGAGATGTGTTTCTTTCTCGGGCTGCAAGTTGAACAAAAACCAGATGGAATTCTTATTCATCAAGAGAAATATATTAAAGAAATTTTGAAGAAATTCAAAATGGATGATGCTGCTTCTGAGATGACTCCCTTCACGGCTCAGACATGTCTCACTCCGGATGAAAACGGCAAACCAATCGATCCTCATCTCTACAGATCCATGATTGGCTCTCTCATGTACCTGACAGCAAGTCGTCCTGACATAACCTTTGCTGTTGGATATTGTGCTCGATACCAATCAGCTCCTAAAGAATCCCATGCCAAGGCAGTCAAACGAATTTTTCGTTATTTAAAGGGATCTTCTCGTTTAGGACTTTGGTATCCTTATGGTGGTAATTTTGACCTGCACGCTTATTCTGACAGCGATTCCAACGGCTGCAAATTAAACAGAAAATCTGTTACTGGAGGTTGTCAGTATTTGGGAAACTGCCTTGTTTCTTGGCAAAGCAAGAAACAGACTACAGTTTCTCTCTCAACAGGAGAAGCTGAATATATTGCAGCCTCAAGCTGCTGTTCGCAAGTGTTATGGATTCAGCATCAAATGATGGACTATGGGATTAACTTTCTTCATACTCCTTTGTTTTGTGATAACGAAGCGGCCATTGGAATTGCCAAGAATCCAATTCATCATTCCCGGACCAAGCACATTGAGACACGAATTCATGCCATCCGTGATGCTCAAGAAAAGGGTTTCATTGATATCATTCCTATTGATACAAAACATCAAAAAGCAGATCTTTTCACAAAAACATTTGATAAACCACGTTTTTATGAATTGATTTCTATGCTAGGATTAATATCATTCTGACAAACTTTTCTGAGCAAAACAATTGTTTCACCTGTACATAAGTACATATTTTCTTTTTGGTCTTGATTGTTGTCTAACTTGTGTCACATAGATCCTTTTCTTTTAATCTTGTGTTTCTTTGATTCTTAAGAAAATTTTCTTTTAGTAGGCTTTTGAATAAAAATTTCGGGGGAGATTCATACTGATAATAAGTCTTAATTTTTCATTCTCTCAGGAATTCAAGAAAATGAAGTTAGAACAAGGGGACATCTTATGTTGGGATATGCATGATAGACTCATCCCGAAAACAAAGTAAACAAGTGATCATGCAGCAAACATAAAGATCATAACTCAGTAATAAGGATTATCCTCATGATATTTTGGTCTGCACAAAGATACAAGTCTTGTGTACAACTTGGTTGAGAGTTGCTAATTGATATCAAAGGTTATCGATGTGAAACTTATGGTGTTTCTCACTGGGATGGTGACTCGGTGATAACACCCTCTAAGTCAAACGTTAAATAATCTCAAATAGCCTATTATTGTACATATAGATTATCGATGTGAATCTTATGGCGTTTCCCACTGGGATGGCGACTCGGTGATAACGCCCTCTAAGACAAACATTATATAATCTCAAATAGTCCACTCTTGCATACACATTCATATGTTTCATAAGAAAAGATGTGTGTTTATCTCCTCTGCTATGCGAAAGCATTGACCTGGAGTGATGATCTTCTCTGCTATGCGAAAGCATTGACCTGAAGCACTCATCAACACGCCTAGATGATCTTCTCTGCTATGTGAAAACATTGACCTGAAGCTCTCATCAATTAGTTATAGGTTGTGTCTGGATCTCACATATATGTGTGTCTACATCTGTACATTATAGAGTCCCATCTGCATATGTGTCAGTCAGTGTGATTGTACATCAGTATAATGATCAGGCAATATCAATGATTATGCTCAATAAACCTTGATGACGAGACTAGGTCTTTATCAAATATCAGTGGGGACCAAGTTGCTGAGTTTCTAAGACAATTCAGAACATGATAAACAGCTGCAGATCATGAGTTGAAAAGAGATGGGAATGGGTTTAAGCGGACAAACATATCAGCAATCTCGCTAAGTCATGATCCTCTTAAAACACTTCAAGAAAAACATGATACTATATCCGTTAACTATTTTATTTTATTTTATTTTATTTTAATTTTAATTTTATTTTATTTTGTTTTTATTAATAAGTGAAGTTTCTGCGAAACTACAGTTTCGCATAGCGAAACAGCAGTTTCGCTCGGGAAACTATGATTTTCGCCGTGCCGAAAAACTATAGTTTTGTGCCGCAGAAACTATAAGTTCGCTTGGCCGAATCTATAGTTTCACAGTGTCGAAACTACATTTTCTTATTGCAGAAAGTATAGTTTCCCTCTGCCGAAATTATATCTTAAGTTCTCTGCAAAACTCCTATGTATATAAACATAGTTTCGAATCAAGATACTCACTTTCGCAAAAATTAGTCACTTTCGTCGAAACTGTGCACTGTTAGGGTTTTTGAGACTCGTGACACAAATCTCCGTCGTTGTCTTGTTTTATTGCATTGTCACCTGATTTTGAAGTTCTCATGTGAGTTTCGAACTCAGACCATGAGTTTTCATAGACTAATCTATCGTACATTTGGCTGGATTGAAATGTGTCGTTTGGGTAGTCTCGCAGTTCGTTCTGCGAAACTACACCATCCTCCAGCGAAACTGAACGAAAGTTCATTAGATACTGCGAAACTGTGTGGTTATGCTGCCCGAGCGAACCTAACATTTTCGTCAACAAAAATCAGTTTCGCCCAGTTCAATCCATTATCATATCTTGCGAAATTAGAGTTTCGTCTTTGCGAAACTACAACAAAAAAAAATATATAAATAAATAAAATAATAAATATATATATATATATATATATATATATATATATACATATATATATATATATATATACTAATTAATCTGTAAATTCATTCTAAATATACATGTATATATCTGTATTCTTACGTTTATCACAATTTGTTTATTTACATTACGTTTGTAAATATTTGAATTCTAATATAATTCCTAACCGGTTGTGTTTGTTTGTCAGATAAAAATGGCAAACCTCAAGTTTGATGTTCGAAACAATATCACTGCTATTCTAGACGACTCACATCCTAAAGCAGCGGGATTCAGAGACTGCATTAGGTGGCTACAAAGATCCCCTATAGCATTCGCCATATCTCATTCCACGACTATTTATGATCTACACATTCGAGACTTCTGGAGAACTGCTGAGTATATCACAAGGGGAGATTCGGAGAGTATTGTAGCCAAGGTTCTGGACCACCAAGTGAACATCACAGAAGAAGTTATTTCCAGGGTGTTGAGATTAGAAGAAGACACAGGAGGTGATATTGATTTGTCTGATCAGGAGGTGTTTGATGCCTTCTTAACTATGGGATATGAAGGTCCTCCTTTTGGGACTAGAAAGGAAATCAAGAAATCCTTTCTGTCCAAGGAGTGGAGGTACATTGCCCATGTCTTCATAATGTGCTTAGATCACCGAAAAGGTGGATCAGATGGGTTAAACTTAGACTGGGCAAAAGCCATGGTTATATGTTGCCGAGGTGAGAAGGCTAACATTTCTAATCTCATATTTAGCTGCATGGCCGAAAATGTAATGGCCTTGAAGAAGGACAAATGGCTGCTCTATCCCCGATTTCTTCAAATGATCATCGACGATCAAGTTCCCAACATTTCGAGGCATGGAGAGGTCAAGCATCTAGTGTCTATGAATACCAGAATTTTTGCCGACTGCTGTGCCATAAGGCACGACTTCAGTGGTCGGATCACTCATCTATGGGAAAACATGTATACTCCTGATCGATGGGATTATATCAGGAAGGTGATCCAGTCTGAAGCGAGACGAACAGAGGAAGTTAGACCAACTGAGTCGGAGGCAGTAAAGAAGAGAAAGAGATATGCCAAGGAGAAGGATTACAACTTTGAGAAAGAAGTGGCAGAGATGGCAGCTAAAGCAAAAATGGAGAAAGAAAAGAGGTCAAAAAGGACGGTTGATACCGGGGAGGAAGAGAGGAGGACAAAACAGAAACATCAGACATTTTCTGAGCCTCCACAATCTGAGAGACACACTAGTTTAGACGAGGATGTGATCCGAAATCTCAACACCTCTCTCTCTAACGAACTAAGTATGATAAAGACTAAGCTGACAAATCAGGAGATGAGGGAGAGACAAAAGGATGAATTGCTGGATGGTATGAAGAAAATGCTGGTTGATCAAAACAATTTGATCAAAAGGTTATTGAAGGAAGTAAACGAGTTGAAAGCTGCCGCCGGCCTGCCGAATCAGCTAACTCAATATGAGTTAGATGATTTAACTGACACATCTAAGTACCCGTTCTTGTCTGTGGGTACTTCTTCGAAGGCAGGAGAGGGCACCTCGGGGACAGCAACAGAAGAAGCTGGAGGGTCTGGTAAAGGAATTGGAGAACCTAAGATGGAGAATTTACAAACTGAAGATGATGTAGTTGATGCTGATTTTGTAGATTTGGGAATAAACCTTGGAGATTTTACCGGCGAAGAGCAAATGGGAAAACAACCCATTGAGGAGGGTCTGGTGGATGAGGAAGTTGATGAGGAGCAGTTGGTAGATTACGACTCAGAGCCTGAGTTCTATGAGGTTGATGAAAGGCCTTTGACATATGTGATACAGAAGGGTGAAAATGAAAATGATATTTTTGAGATGGAGAAGAGTGATTGGTTTGTAAGAGAGAAGGAACCTGAAGAGTTAACTCCACTATTTCAGAATATGGAGAGTTTGAAGAAGAAAGAGGCTGATAAGAAGATAGTGAGCTGGAAGTACAACCCCGACTTGAAAATGTTTATGATAAAAAGGCGAGGGGGTGGAATCACTTATCTTCACAAGAGGAAGGCATTCAAGACCTTGCCAAAATGGGATTTGAGAAGGTTGGCATCTTTGCCTTTACTTGGAGCACACTTGAGTGAAAGAGCCAGATTTCTAGAAAAAGAAATCCAACATGGGCTCAATGATAACTTTGAGGCTTTCGGTTTTATGAAAGCAGAAAGAAAAAGATCAAAGAAAGATAAAGATTGGGCTACTGGGAAGGGAAGGATTGTGTTGAGCGTGAAGCCTCCTAAGACGGTTCAAAGGGTTAGATTGGCAGATCCGTCCCCCTCGCGTCTGAAAGAGTTTGAGAAGTGGTTTTATGACAATCAGACGGGGGAGGCTGTTATCAGAGTTAAGGGTGGAATTGAATACCGAATCTTTGACCCGATGGAGTTGTTTGGTTTTTCAGATGATGATCTACTGGTTCTGTGTGAGAACCATATTAAGGCAGGGGCAGGAGAAGAAACGAGAAGGGAAGCTAGCTTGTTCATGATTGTAGTGAACAAAGTTAGAGGAGTGAGAGCTGAAGTGAAAGCGCTGGCAGAGAAAGTTAGAGCTGAGGATGATTTACACATGGACATTCAGGATTTAGCAAAACAATTTGCACAAGCTAGTGCTCATCCTGATGGAGCCAATGAGGCAGGAGGCAACCAAAGAAGATCAAGTGCTGAGGCTCAACAGAGTAAAGCTGCAGGAGCTGATCCGGAAACATCATGTGCAGGTACCGAGAAGGCTGGAGCTGAATGAAGACATAAAGCCAAGAAGAATGGGTGAGATCCAACCTAGGGGGAGTATTGAAGATCAAGATAGGTTGGACTCACCATTGGATTAGTTTTTGTTTATCTTTCGTTGTAATAGGATCTTTGTTAGTTTCCTTTTGTAAGTTTGTTTAGTGCAAGTCTGTATGTTAGCTGTCGGGCGAAACTATAGTTTCGGCCTGGCGAAACTGTTAGTTTCGCCAGACGAAACTATTGAGCTCAGATCATGTTTACCCGGTGAAACTGTTAGTTTCTACCGGGCGAAATTATAGTTTCGCCTATATAGTTTCGCCTACAGCGAAACTATATGCGAAACTATGACAGCTATATATAGATTTCTTTTGTCTAATTGTTATCCATCCTTGCAAGAAACCCTAATCGTGTATTATTGTTGCAAGAGGCTATTGTAAGCTTGTTCTTTCTGAATACATTGAGCTTATTTCAATTCATTCACTGTTGTTCATCATTAAAACCATGTTTGAAAGCTTTTTGGTGTTATTTTGATCATCCTTCTCTTAGTGTTGGTTGTGTGTGTTTGGTATTGAGCGATTCAAGCATTCTTCTGCACTGAAAACCGATCAAATGGACCAACATTTTGAAGCATTAAAGCACAAACTGTGCAATGCTCCTATCTTGACCCTACCCGATGGAAACGATGATTTCACCGTATATTGCGATGCATCAAAACAAGGCCTTGGTTGTGTTCTTTTGCAACGAGGAAAGGTCATAGCTTATGCATCGAGACAATTGAAGGTTCACGAGGTGAATTACACAACACACGATCTCGAGCTTGGTGCTGTTGTTTTTGCCTTGAAGATTTGGAGACATTACCTTTATGGTACGCAATGTATAGTCTACACAGATCACAAAAGCCTTCAACACGTTTTTAATAAAAAAGATCTCAATATGAGACAACGTCGTTGGGTTGAGTTGATTAGTGATTATGAATGTGACATTCGTTACCACCCTGGGAAGGCAAATGTCGTAGCCGATGCACTAAGCCATAAAGTCCATAACAAGATGACCTCGTTCCAAGAAATTCGCGATCGACGACAATGGTTTGATACTTTGAGAGAATTCGATACTGAAATTCGACTAGATGTCACCGAGGCTACTGTACTGCTACAAAACTTGAGAATAGATAGTGACATCGAGTCTAGTATCTTGGAAGCTCAACAATTAGTTCAACGAGAAGGGAGAATGAAGGATGAACTGGAGCATAACCTTCTAACTCAATTGGAGACGAAACCTAATGGGTTGATGTATTTCGCGAACCGAATTTGGGTTCCAAATCGTGATAATCTTCGTACTCTTGTCATGAACGAAGCTCATCAAACTCGTTATTCTATTCATCCTGGCTCCAATAAGATGTACATGGATCTGCGTGGTCAATATTGGTGGCCTGGAATGAAGAAAGACATAGCGACTTATGTAGCTAAGTGCCTCACGTGTACGAAGCTACCCCGAACCTCAACGTCCAAGTGGATTACTTGAGCAACCCAAGATTCCTATGTGGAAGTGGGAACACATATCCATGGACTTCATAACCAAGCTACCCCGAACCTCTCGTGGACATGATAGCATATGGGTGATCGTCGACCGACTGACCAAGTCGGCACATTTTATACCCATACGTGACACTTACAAGACATCAAGGTTGGCTCGTATATACGTTGATGAAATTGTAAGTCGTCATGGGGTACCTCTTCACATCATATCCGACCGAGACGCTCGTTTCACTTTGCACTTTTGGTCGTCTATGCAAGAACTCTTGGGTACTCAATTGGATCTAAGCAAAGCTTACCATCCCCAAACTGATGGCCAAACCGAGCGAACCATCCAAACCTTGGAGGATTTGCTACGCCTTTGTGTCCTAGACTTTGGTGGTGATTGGGATACGCATTTACTGCTCGCGGAATTTTCGTATAACAATAGTTACCACTCGAGTATCAAGATGGCACCATTCGAAGCACTTTATGGTCGTAAATGTCGCTCACCGATCTGCTGGACCGACATTGGTGAAAACTTCATAACTGGTCCTGAACTTATACAAGAGACGACCGATAAAGTTTCTATCATTCGAAAGAACCTTGAAGTGGCAAGAAGTCGACAAAAGAGCTATGCTGATAAGCGACGTAAGCCATTGGAATTCCAAGTTGGGGAGATGGTTCTTGTTAAGGTTTCACCGTAGAAGGGTGTTGTTCGCTTTGGAAAGAAGGGTAAATTGGCTCCAAGATTTGTAGGACCTTTAAAAATCCTGAAAAGGATTGGGAAAGTGGCTTACAAACTGGAATTACCTTCCGACCTTAGTGGAGTTCATCCTGTGTTCCACGTCTTGAATTTGAGAAAGTGTCTGGCTGACGAAGGTCTGCATGTTCCGTTGGAGGACATCCAGATCGACGTGTCGTTACACTTTGTTAAGAAACCCGTTGAAATCATGGATCGCATTATGAAGAAGACTCGAACCACAACTACCCCAATCGTCAAGGTTCGTTGGGAGAATAAGCGTGGCGCTGAATTTACTTGGGAACGTGAGGAGCACATGAAGAATAAATACCCGTTTTTGTTCGCATAGTTTCATTTTTCTTAATTTCGAGACGAAATTCTTATAAGTTGGGGAGACTGTGACATCTTGTAATTTTGTTAATTAAAATTTAATGTTGATATGTTCTTGAAAGGACTAATGTTGTCATTTATGAAACTCGTGGGCAAATTATGCTTGTTTCCTTATTTTATATATTCTATCTTTAATATCTTGAGCATTTAAATTGAATATAACAATTATAATATCAAATTATGTTAAGAATAACAATAATAATAACTAAACTACTAAGAATATTAATATTAACATTATTAATAATAATAATAATAATAATAATAATAATAATAATAATAATAATAATAATAATAATAAACTATAATGTTATTAATAATAATAATACTAGTAATAATAATAATATAAAAATTATTAACTTAAGGTGTTTAAAGCTTAACCAAGATTAGGGGGTTATTTATGTAATTTTATAAACTTTAAAAACAAGTTTTATGTATAAAATGATAACAAGTAAACCAGAGGGACTAATTATGTAATTTACTAAAACCAAACCCCCCCATTTGTCTCCCCCGCATTTCCGGCCAGCCGCCGGCCACCGTCGGCTGCGGCTCCGGCCACTTCCAAACCGCCTGTATTCACCAAATTTCCACCCAAAACCGTTTCCAAACCGTTCTAGAACACGATTCGAGCATAATTACATCATTTAATCGAGGTTAAGGCATCGGTTACACCCATTCGAAGTGCATAACCGAAACCTTTTAATCTAATAGCCGTTCGACAATTAAAACTTAATAATAATCAAATTAAATAACCCATAATCGAACGTTTAACCATTCTAAAACTATTACCAATCTCAATTGCACCTGAAACAAACTAAATCATAGAATTCCATCATCATCTTCAATCGCGACCTGCTCGACACTCGAACACCATCATTCGGGCTTCAATTTTCGAAATTTACAAGGGGCTTTACATCAGAGACATCACACGAGGCTATCCACAAAGCTAATTGAGTTATCATCCACGTTTACATCTAGTTTACACCTCCTTCGTCCGCGACTTGTTCATCGTTGGGTCCACCCTCAATTCGAACATATTCGGGGAAATT
This sequence comes from Flaveria linearis, assembly GCA_024085815.1. Classification (NCBI taxonomy): domain Eukaryota; kingdom Viridiplantae; phylum Streptophyta; class Magnoliopsida; order Asterales; family Asteraceae; genus Flaveria; species Flaveria linearis. The sequence continues at coordinate 41,577,751 of CM044012.1, forward strand.
AAATACATGTATATGCTCTATTAAGCATGGGGAACAAAAGCCCCATGAGTTCAAGCTCTCACATTAACGAATTAAGGTCCAATTTTGGGGATTTTAGAATTAGGGTTCATATGGGATTGTGTTTTTCTTCTGTTTGTGTTTTTAAGATTTTAAAATGCAACTAAACTGCGGCTGAGAGCCTTGGTTCACCGGTTGACATCACCCTTGCAAACCTGAGGTCCCGGGTTCGAACCCGGGCACCCTCAACTATTTTTTTGGGCCTTTTTGGGCTTTAAAAAAATTATAGAAAATTTCTAAAAATTATAAAAATTAATTTTATAACATTGTTTATTTTAAAAGTTATCTAATAATTTTCTGTAAATTTTTTTCTTTAAATACCTTAATAATTTTTATATAAAACATCATTAACAAATGATAAAATTAGTTTATTTTTATAAAAATAAACTTTAGATAGTTGAAAACACTAAATTATTATTAGTCATTACGTTACCTTTAATTATAGATTAATTATGTTAATTATAAAATTTTGTTTACATTTTATAAACATTATAAGGATTTAACTTCTTATAATTTCACAAAATATTATAAAAGGATTATTTAAGTTTTCTTTCATTATATTAAAATATATATGATTTCGACCTTATTTATAAAAAGCCCCAAATTCCATTTGAAACTCTAGTACTCGTTAAATCGTTAAACTTATTGTTAGACTTAAATCTTGTAAATATATACATGTTTAGGTACCTTGTGAAGGATTTCATTGGAACATCGATTATTATCCTTATTGATCATCATATATATACTTAATCATCATGTGATTTTCCTTGCCCCTTTTTTATGCTATTTCACACCGTTTTGGGGTGAAACATGTTACATTATTCAACATACACTTATAAACGTTTAAATCTTATAAAATCACATGCAATTCATACTTTTTTTTGTCATGGTTATTTGTGTTATTGTAAGTCTTATATGAGATACATATATTATTTACAATCATTAACTATTGCTAGCCTGGCGACGTCTTAGATCTTTGGGCCTGACAAGCCTATTTGGTGCTAAAGTCGATGTATTGCCGACTCCTAGGAGCCGTATGCTTGTGCACTAGGGAACCAAGTACACTTAGCCACTCATATAAACTTATAATCTAGTCGAGGTTTGATTGTACTATATGTGCTTTATAAACTTGCTAACTCATAACCTATGACATGAATTGCTACTTGAAATCCATGGTATATTATGTATGTGAAACTCTTAGGAACTCACCAACTTTATAGTTGACCCGTTATTTTTAACATGTTTCAGGAAATGCCCACGTTTGAAGTCATCATTTGAAGCTTGCAATAAACTAGGATTTGGACCTACCTAAATGAATAAAATGCTTATGTTATGTTTTGTATTGTTTGGAACTTTTTCATGTTTGAGACCTATGAATGTATTTCATTTGAAACTTATGATAATATTATTTTCATTTAAGGATAGCATTATGTGGTTGTGAACAATCTTAACCCTCACACTTCGACGATTCCGCCGTCAAGGTTGGGGTGTGACAGACCATGCGAATGGGCCAATCGCACGACTGAACCAGGTGATTGAATCAATCGCATGATTGTGTCATAAGACTGACTTAGTCGCACAAATGGTTCAATCATATGACTCAGCCGCACAACTGAGCCAGTCGCTTGGCTCAGTCGTACGAATGAGAGCTGTAACCTATAAATACCACTTAATTCGTGAAAAAACGTAACACTTCGAGAATTATCAACCCTAGCCGTCCCAGAGCGTCTTGTTCGTCCCTTCCAAGTTCATAAAACGTTTCAGATCATTTCTAGTTCGTTCTTAACGTTTTCTAATCGTTAGGTTTGATCTTGTTAACATTTTCTCTGATTGGATCGCCAATCAAATAGGATTCCGCACTATTTGATCTGGTTTCACGTTTGAATCAGTTAGTACTCCGTCCGTACAAGGTCCTAACAAGTGGTATCAGAGCCTTGGCTCTTGATTCTTCGTGGATTCAATCTTGTTTTTGAAAAAGTCAACGTTTTTAAGTGAAAAGATCCATTCTTTCTGCTCAAAATCAAGTTTTTTACGTGTACATGTTCTGAAAATTCAATCTTTTTCGAGTTTCAGCCGTCTAGGGTGTAAAAACTCGTGTTTTAGGTCAAAGTGTGTGAAAAACCTCGATTTCAGCAGTCTTAGTCGCACGATTATCTCAATCGTACGACTGAAGTCCAGTCGCCTAGTTCAATCATACGATTGAACTCAGGCGCTTGTTCAATCGCCCGGTTGAGTCAGTCGGTCTGTCCAATCACTCAAGTGTCATAATCGCCTGTCCAGTCGTACGATTGAGTTCAATCACACACTGTTTGTGTCAGTCGCCTCTCAGTCGTACTCTCCAGTCGCCCAAACAGTTCACTCTTCAAGGTTAAACTAAGACAAAATGGACTCCGAGAATTTTGCCTTCTCAGTTGGAAAGGACTCTAGGATCCAGAACCTTCTGTTACTGGAAAATGAAATTGGAAACCATAATAAACCACCTAAACTACTGTCTATTGATGAATTTTCTCAGTGGAAAAAAAGATTTGAAATTCATCTAAATGGTGTTGATACCAATTTGTGGAACTCGATTGAGACTAGATATAAAATGCCCGTTGGTGCTGATGGAATACCGTTGACTTTAAGTGGACTAAGTGATGCACAAAAGGTTGCCTATAATGCTAAAAAGAAAGCTTATGCAATGTTGACACAGTCGATTCCCAAAGACATCTTCCATCAATACTCAGAGCACAAACAGAGCAAAAAGTTATGGGAAGCTCTTGAGAAGAGATACGATGGCAATTCAACACTTAAGTCACTGAATGCTAAAGCGTTGAAGAAAGAGTTTGACAACTTCTCATCTATTGGGAATGAAAGCTTGGATGAGATTATTGATCGCTTCTACCATCTGATGAGTGAACTTCACATTCATGGGGTTAAGACGTCTAAAGAAGATAAAGTTGCAAGCTTGGCTGAGGGTCTACCAGAGAAGTGGGATTCCTTTATTTCCACTTTACGCTATAACTCAGTTTTGGAGCCTTTGGATATTAAGGACTTCATCCTGAAACTGAGAGAGGAAGAGGTGCGACACAAGTACAGAACGAATAAAGGAGCTTACACTCAAGATCCATCACTCTACAATGTTATTCCCACTTCTACTTCTACTCCCAAAACCTCCAGCGCTCCTCTTCAAACTGCTTTTGTGTCAAATGCATCATCATCTACTGATCAAGGCTCATCATCTGCTAGTGAGTCACATGGTGCATCTGGGGTTCTACAAAGTCCTATAGTTACTCAATCAACGAAGTTAATGACTGAAAATTTGGGAAAAGTATCTGTGGAAGTTGCAAAGGAGCACATGGATCTACTTGCTGCGGTAGTTCATTCCTATGATGGTTTAGTGGCCGGGAAGATTGGAAACTGCCACCTGGCTGATGAAGACTACGAGCAGGTGGATGAGAATGAGCTGGAACGGATGGATATAATGTGGGCTCTAGCAAGTGCTATGCGACGAGCTAGGAAGTTTGTGAAAAAGACGGGACAGAATCTAGTGGCTACCAAAGATACTACATTTGGGTTTGACAAGTCCAAAGTCACTTGCTTCAACTATGGCAAAAAAGGCCACTTCAAGAGGGAATGTGTCAAACCAAAGAAGACTGGCAACGGGAATCCATTCTCATATTTCAACAAACAAGATAAGGAGAAAAAGACAGCTCCAACAAGCAGTGACTCCAAAGCTATGGCTGCTCAAGGTGATGAAGGACAGGATTGGTCCTTCCGATTCTTATCTGACAGTGAAGCCAACATAGCATCAGTTGAAGATTTGAATGAAGACTCAGCGAGTGAGGGGGAGAGCTCAGCTGAGATTGATACTGCTGAAATGGATGAGACTTTAGCTGTCGTTAACCAAATTGTTGAGAATGAGCTGAATGTTGAATCTGAAGCACAACCACAGTCTCAAAATGCTTTCATGGCCAGAACGTCCACATCTGCACAGGTAGAATCAAAAGATGAACTGTTTGCTAAACATGCTTGTGTTGAATGTGAAAAATTTAGGGAAAGCATTGACTTAAAATTTGCTAGGTTATTAGATCATAATGATAACTTAGTAAAGGACTTAAAATTGTGCACAGAGGCTAACAAAGTTTTAAAACAAAATGAAAGCAGTTACAAAGAAAAGGTTGAGGCATTAAAGAAACAATTAAAAGAGACTGAAGTTGTTGCACTCAACCAAGAGAATGATATTAAATTCTATTTAAAGACCATTGAAGAAACTAAAAAGGATAAAACAGTTTTACAAGTTGAAAATGAGTCTTTAAAACAAAAACTTCATAGTCTTGCGAGCTCCTCGCATATTTGAAAAACTTGGTTAAGGAACGTAACAACGGGGAGGGTTTGGGTTATAAAGTTGTGCCCCTACCACACATTCTATTGAACACCAAACAACGTCCAATCAATAATAATCCAATTAAAGATCATATGGTGACAACTCCTCTAGTCAGTGACCCGGATACAGCAGTTAAAACTGTTTCTTCGGGTGCTGATCAGAAAACCTCAACATCAGGCACAACTGGAAATGAAATTACTGAAAAACGGGTGGAAGAGAATGTTCAAGTATCTCTTAGGCTGGGTTCAAAGTCTACTAACACACAATCCAAGATTTCAAAAACCACTCAAACTATACCGGTTAAGAAAGATAACACTCATTTTCAAAAGCAAATAAATCATAATGTTAAACAAGTTAAGTTTGTCAAGGAAGGTGAACATTAAAAGACCGAGACCAAAGAGCCCATGCCTGAGGTCTACTCCCCACCCCACAAGAGATCTCCTAGTCCCTTTGAAAGGAGATCCTGTTACGCTTGTGGTAAACGAGGTCACATATCTTCTAGTTGTCCCCACTATCAGACACCTAGGGTTAAGATTGAACTGGACAAAGAAGTTACTCAGTTCCCAAAACAGAGATCTAAGACTCCTGTTAGGTCTAACACACCTGCTAGGTCTTACACATCTCCTCAATACCACAGACAACACAGACAAGTCATTGGCAAGTCTGTGATGCCTGAGGTGAAACCAGTTCTGGAAACTAAACCAAAGGTTCAAACTGTTAACAATCAACTGTCTATCACAAACAATCTTTCATAAAGATGGAATGTGGAAAGCTAAAATGTCTGATGTGTCTGATAGCAGTGACAAACTAAAGGTTGAGGTCCCACCAACTGACAAAGGACAGTGGGTAGAGTTCATAATGTGTGATGCCTCTAGGAAACCCAGGCCAGTTAAGGCTTGGGTCCCCCTCCTTAACTAATTGATTTCAATTATGTGCAGGTTGTCCGCTACAGTGTTTCTACCAATACATGGATTGTAGATAGCGGAGCTTCCAGGCACATGACAGGAAATAAGTCTCTCTTTTTCAATGTCAAACAAATTAAAGGGGGACACGTTTCCTTTGCTGGAAACAAAGGAGGATACATTACCGCTCAAGGCGAAGTAGGTAATGCAAAGGTAAGATTCGACAAAGTCAATTTTGTTCAACAATTAGAAAACAATCTGCTTTCAGTGTCTCAGATATGTGACAAGGGCTTCAAAGTGATGTTTGACAATCGTAAGTGTTACATGCTGAAGAAAGAGATGGAGATTCCAGAGGAGCAGGTCTTAATGTCAGCATCCAGGTACAATGATTTATATGTATTGGATATGTCTAATGCTTCTACCTCTGAGTCTACAGTTCAGTGTTTCTTATCTAAAGCAACAGAGAAGGAATCCATCTCATGACACAGAAGAATGGGACACATTAATCACAGGAATATGAATCATCTGATTCATAACAACTTAGTTGAAGGAGTTACTGTCAAGAACTTCAAACTTCCTGATTTTGTGTCTCATGCAAGAAGGGAAAGCAGACCAGGAAATCTCACAAAACCAAGCATGTCAATTCTATAGAGATGCCCCTGGAGCTACTGCATATGGATCTATTTGGTCCTATAAGCACGAAGAGTATAGCAGGAGACTGGTACTGCTTTGTAGTCACAGATGACTACTCACGTTTTACTTGGTTGATGTTTCTGAAAGTTAAGTTAGAAACGTTTGAATCATTCAAGGTTCTAGTCACGACGTGGAGTCACTCTACAACCTGAAGGTTAGGAAGATTCGCTCAGACAATGGAACAGAGTTCAAGAATCAGTGGATGGATGCTTTCTGCAAGGATAAGGGAATTGTTCATCAGTTCACCTCAGCATACACGCCACAGATGAATGGAGTTGCAGAACGAAAGAATCGGAGCTTGATCGAGACTGCGAGGACAATGTTGGTAGATTCTAAGCTTCCAGTACAGTTTTGGAATGAAGCAGTTGCAAATGCTTGCTACACACTTAACCGGGTGTTAGTAGTCAAAAGGCATGGCAAGACTTGCTATGAGTTGCTTCAGAAACGAAAACCTAACTTGGAGTATCTGGAACCATTTGGAGCTCCATGTACCCTGTTGAAGAAGTCTCAGGAAGGCAAGTTTAGCGAGAAAGCCGATCAAGGAATTTTTCTAGAATACAACATACCAGACAAACGAGTTTACAATAACTTGACAGGTCAGGTTGAAGTGTGGTGCAACATAGATGTGCAAAGATACACCACCCCCCTGCTGGAAAAGGTCCATCGTCATTCTTCGATTATGATGGCTTTTTCAAATCCTTTAATCTTCCTCAGCTTGATTCAGATGATGAGATTGCTACTCAGATGATGTACGAGGTTCTAAATACACCAAATCTGGATTCAAGCAACACGACACCTGCAGATGGTGCTTCAGGTTCCTCAACTCCTGCTCAGGATGAGAGTGATGATTTATCAGATGATGATGAGGCAGCTGAACCAGACATTGAGCATAATGTAAATCAAGAAGTTGGCTCGTCAGCTGTTGAACCGGCATTGGGAAATCCGGATACTGAACCAGTAGTCACAAACCTGGATTCTGAAGTTGTTGTTCCTACAATACCATTGACTAGGATCAGTATGAATCATCCCCCCACGTCTATCATTGGGGATATTCACTCCTGTGTGCAGACACGAAATCAGCTGTACTCTGCTGATTATGCTGCTGTCATGGAAAAGGGATACGTCAATGACGGGCTTTCTCATGTTTTGTTTCACAAATTGAGCCTAAGCACGTCAGCGACGCCCTCAAAGATGAGGCCTGGGTCAATGCTATGCAAGAAGAGCTGCTACAGTTTAAGAAACTTGGAGTGTGGACGCTTGTTGACAGGCCAAAAGGCATGAAAGTTATTGGTACTAAATGGGTACTAAAGTGCAAGAAAGACGACCAAGGTGTTGTTATCAGAAATAAAGCACGATTGGTCGTTCAAGGATTCAGACAAGTCGAGGGCATCGACTACAATGAAGTGTTTGCACCAGTGGCATGAATGGAAGCAATTCGGATATTCCTTGCCTACGCATCATACATGAAGATCAAAGTTTATCAACTGGATGTGAAGAGTGCATTCCTTCATGGGGAAATCCGTGAGGAGGTATACGTCAGACAACCCGAGGGATTCGAGGATCCTTATCATCGGGACAGAGTCTACAAGTTAGACAAGGCTCTGTATGGGCTACATCAGGCTCCTCGAGCTTGGTATGAAAAGCTCTCCACCTATCTGTTGAAACACGGCTTTCGCAGGGGTGTGATTGTGTAACATCCGGTTTCTAAATCCGGACTTGTAATTATATTATAGTTATGATTAATCAACTAAGTTGAGTTAGGTTGATTGTTTTGGTGTTCAGTCGCATGACTTGTATGCGAATGAACTTCAGTCGCACTCCTTATGTGCGATTGAGACTCAGTCGTACGAATAGTAGGAGCATGAACTTCAGTCGCACGATTCAGTCGTACGAATGGTCCAGTCGTGCGACTGGAAGTGAGGCGGTTAAGTTGAGTATATGGATAAGTAGGGCGGTGCAGAGGGTTCAAGAGCATATTTTATCTGCATCCACCCTATTTTCTTGTTTTCTTTACACCCAAACACCCCTGTTCTTGCCGATTGACTAGGCAAACCTTCGTTTTCGTAAGTTTTGGATATCACGGATCAATTTTGATATGTTATAAGCTGTGGGTATGATTGAATTTGATCCAATAACCTGTTTAAAACAGTAAATTGGTCTGGTTTCTTTCTAAATTAAAATCTGGGAATTCGGATCTGAGTTTTTATGTAGTTTTGATGAAATGATGGTCCGAAACCATTGTAAACGATGGGTATATGATCTGTTTTGAATATGATATGATTTGGATGGTTAAAACTCAAATTTTGAGTGAATTTGGATCAAAAACGTTAAGAACACAGCTGCTGATCCGTTTCAGATGAATGGGCTCAATCGTATGCCTCAGTCATACAAATGAAAGTCTAGTCGTGCGACTGAGTGCGAATGGAGGTTCAGTCGTGCGATTGGAACCCAGTCGCCTGGTTAGAAGTCCGAATAAAGACGAGTGAACACCGGATACGAATGAGAACTCAATCGTGCGGAAGAATGGCTAGTCGTACGAATGAAGGTTCAGTCGCATGGTTCATCCGCATAGGTCCAGTGGCATGATTGCTCATTCGCATAAGTGTTCAATCGCATGAGGGCCCTATTTGAGAATAAGTTTACTGAATCAAGGTTTATTGCTTTAGATATACCTTGATTAGAGGAAGGACTAGTTATCTTGTGTACGTGGATTGCGTAGATTGTGGTGAGGAAGTCGATAAGGTGAGTTCTAAGCCCTTTTCAAATGTTTGGTTTTAACATTCGGGCTAGCACACATACAATAATAAATGAATTGAATGTTTAGTACCAGAATTGTGATAGTGATGTGGATATGTTTCTAACAGTTTGTAAAGCTGTTAGAGGGAAAGTGGGGGTAATAAATGATTACCTGAACATTGTTAATTATTACGTGATGGTAACGATTGCAGTGGGTCAGGTAGGGTGTAAAAGATGGTCATCTGAACATTATTAATCATTACGTGATGGTAATGATTACAATGGGTCAGATGAGGTGTAATGATTAATGAAAATATGTTAAAACTGGTGCTAAAAGAAAATGTGTGGGGTGTAAATGAATGTGATAATATTGGCAATAAGTAAAAGAAATGTTTTTGAAATGGTAATGTGATGTAAATCTCAACAGGCCAGTTAGGGTAAGATGCCTGGGTGTGAAACTGTATAGTTTGATAGGAGTGATGACGATCACTCAGCTTTATGAACATCTTGTGGTGACGACCCTAGATGATTAATTGGCATCCTACTGGATGAGAGATAGTAACTGGTAGTTGCTAGATGTGGGCAACCGACGTTACTGAGTATGGGGAACTGGTAGTTGCTAGATGTGGGTAACCGACGTTTCTGGGTATAGTAACTGGTAGTTGCTAGATGTGGGCAACCGACGTTACTAGGTATGGGGAACTGGTAGTTGCTAGATGTGGGCAACCGATATTCGGTGGGACAGGTCCAGTGGGACAAAGTAATGATAAAAGTTGAAATTATAATATTGCCAATATAAATGTAACTCTTGTGTGCGTCATGATGCTGTTAATGTTTTAATGAAAACTAGAACTCACTAGTTTATCTGATGTTTTGAGTATGTTGTGTGTGCTAGGTAAGGAAGGATCCTCTAATAATAGAGGAAAGCAAGTATGAGCTGAACGAGGACGCTATCCCGGAATAGTTGCTGGCATAGGATATAGGGCAATGTATAATTAAATACAATTATATGTAAAATGTTTTAAAAAGTTGGGTTAATATATAATATTGTTTAAAGTCTTCCGCTGTAAGTAGAAAGCTCTGATTTGTGTTTAAAATATTAATCCAACTGTATGGCGTACCTCCGATGCCCTGCCGGGTTTAGGGCGTCACAGGTTGGTATCAGAGCAGTAGTTAAAGGGATCTAGTGACATAATAACTAGACTTTAACTAGAAAATAGATATGCCAGCAGGGATAGCTAGATAGAATAGTTTATTAAAACAAGAAAAGATGATGGGACTATCATGAGAAGGAATAACGAGAATAGTACAAGTAAAGTAAATAATTAATAGTACTTGGCCAACATTATTAATAATTTACTTTACTTATAGTATTCTGGTTATATACTTACATGTGAGTACCAAATAATCCTGATCTCGTTTTAATAGGTTATGGCTGATAGAGAGAGTGGAAGAATGCAAGGTGGAATCTCGGAAAGAAATGTTGATGAGAGCACCGAAGTGCTTAGTATGACGAGACAGCAATTCCGTGATGCAATTGCTGAGGAGGTTCGTAAAGCCTTGAATGTAGCTAGACCTGATGAAAGTAGGAATGTTGATAAAGCTGGTTTGTAAATTTTCAAAAATAAGTAATTAATCCATTTTTAGCTTTTTTATATTTTTAAACAATCTATTCTAAGTGTAGCACGACTTACATGTGTATAATACGGTTGAAGAGTTCGTTGAAATAGCTGAGTCAGACGTTCATTGTCAAAGGCTTGAATGCTAGGTTTTCTTGGATCACAAAAAGCGTCATTTGCTCTTAAAACCGCATCAACATTGTTACCCCATGAATTGCCTTCATTTGATCCCCATTTGATCCCCAAAATACCCATAACTTATTTATAATAGTGTATGGGGATCAAATGGGTGAAAAATAAATAAAAAACGGCTATTTTGAGGCTCCAATAGCTAGTATAACGTATATATAACGACTAGTTTTTTTGTGCAAAAATCAGTTTGAGAAAGAAAATGGTTTGAGAATCGGTTTCTAAACCGGTTTGAGCGGGAGAAAAACCAAACCGAAAGGGGAATTAACAGCTTGGACTGGATTAAAACCGGTTTGTCCCTAACTAGTTTAGTGTTGGTAAAACGAAATGATTCATATCAAGTAATTGAAAATTAATTTCTTCACTTTTCCCTCTAAATTCTACCTGTAAAACAAACTATATATACACTATTAATTAGAAGTGCATTTGTTACGGTGAAATAAATGATAAAACTATAAATTATTGTTTTTAGAATTAAATTGGACAGTAAGCTGAATGTTTTATTGGTCCGTTAGTCAGACCAGTTCGACCACTCGAACCGGATATAAGAACCGGAAAAAATTATAATTAATTTAATAAATATATGTAAAAGTATTTATGAAAAACCAGTTCAACCGATCTGACCCCCGGTTCAACCGATCTGACCCCCGGTTCAACCGATCCGGCCCCCTGTTAGACCGGTACGGTTCCCGGTCCTACAACCTGTTCGACCGGTACGGTTCCCGGTCCTACAACCGGTTCGACCGGTCCGGTTCCCGGTCCTACAACCTGTTCGACCGGTCCGGTTTCCGGTCCGACCGCGGTTCAACAGGTCCGACCATCATTCAACGCCAAATTGATTTTAAGCACCGAAGCGGACCGAATTAAGGTCCGGTTCCCAGTCCGACAGGCCGGTCCTGACCACAACAATGCTTTAAGTCAATGAAAAATATTAGTTTTGACTTGAATTTTAGATAAAGGCGTAGATCGTATTGTTTTATTTTTTAATTGACATATATTAATGTTAAGTCAGCTTTCAATGTGTTATAAATATTTATACATATCTAACTTGATCTTTTTTAATCCTAAACTAATCTAAGTCAAAAGTAAATGAATATATTAATTCCCACTTTAAGTGCACGTAATAGCATGTCTTAAACATTGAAAACTTAAGTTGGTTCCATCATTAATAGTTATCGTCATTGCCAATTTGTTATTTAAAAATAATTGATAATTATTTTTCATCCTTAAGTTTTGATTTGTTTTGTTGTTTTTACTAAACAATTTTTTTTCTCTTTTAAATCTCTGACTTTCAAAAAATTATTATTTTCATTCATCTTTCTGGTTGATGATGAAATCTAGCTAGTGATTCTAAACGGTGATCTTTCACTACTAGAGAAATGAGCAAAACCGGCCAAAATTTATAACCAGTAAAAATAGTCGCAAAATTAGCGACTGTATAGCGACCAAAATCAAGTAGTTGCAAGTTTTGCGACCGAAACAAACGTGGTTGCAAAATTAGTGACCAAAACAAAATGGGTCGTAAAATTAGCGACCGAACCAAAACGGGTAGCAATATTAGCGACTAACACAAAAGGGGTAGCAAAATTAGCGACCCAATTTAGTTCGGTCGCAAGGCGGTGGTAAATATTGTAACCGAAATTGTTTTGGTCACCAATACGGCCGTTAATTCCATTAAATAATAAAATAATGAACTAAGTTCTAAGTTGGTCGCAAAAACAATCGCAAATACAGCAACTATAATTTATTCGGTCGCAAATACATTAGCTACTTTTTACTAATAATCAAAAATAAAATAAAAAATATATTGGTCCGAAAGGTGGTTGCAAATATAGCTACTGAAATAGTTTTGATCATAAGTTGTCGGTTTTAAAAAAACAAATAAAAGGTAATTTGGTCGCAAAAACGGTGGTAAATATATGCAACCAAAATATTTTGGTAACCAATATGGTCGCTAATTTTATAAAGTAAAAAAAATAAACTAAATTATAAGTTGGAAGCAAAAACGGTCGTAGGTATAGCCACCATAATTTATTCGGTCGCAAATACAATAACTAGTTTTGACAACTAATAAAAATAAAATTAACAATAAACTGGCCGGAAAGGTGGTCGCAAATATAGTTACCGAAATTGTTTGGTCGTAAGTTATCATTTTTAAAAACAAGGAAAAGTTAATTTGGTCGCAAAAACAATGGTAAATATTGCAATCGATATTTTTGGTCATTTCTAGAAATTAAGAAAGAAATCATATAAAAGTATCAAAATAACGATCACAAGTATATTGACCAAGATAAACATCACATAAAACTATCTAAATGATTTTATCAAACAGTTGCAAATTATATCAATAAAACAAGAAAATATGCTATGGTGTATAACTAGAGACTGTTCGATAAAACAATATCAAATGATATTAGAAATACTAGAAAGGGTAAAACTAACTTATAATAGAACAATATCATAAAGTGCATACTGTTAAATTAGAAAAACATAGATAAATAAAATAAATTCTTAAATTTATGTTTAAAATAAAAAGAAAACTAAACTTTGGGGTTAATTAGACGTTGTTAGTATCAGCAGGGGTAATTAGTGCCAATCGGGGGTCAATAATGGTCATCAGTTACAATATGGTATAATTAAAATAACTAAAGTTAAAATTATATAACAACCGTGATTTAGGATCACATAGGGCAATCAGTCTTAATTTAAGTAAGTAAAGATTCATATTGATCGAATAAGGATAGTCAGGGCTAATATTAGTTAACTAACATGTATACACTTTAATTCTACTCTTAAATGGATACATTTGCTATCATGAAACCTATACTTTAAATTACATATGAGTAAACTGAACTGGGTTTTAACTTCAAATATGTGGTGACATTAATGGATTCTATGAGTCGGTGTTTTTTAGAATTTTGGTTTCTAGTTGAAACTAAACCAATTAATTAGTTTTCCAAAAACACAAACAAAATAGTCTTTTTTATTGGGTTTGGTTAATTTGATTCGGTGACATCGGTTATTATTGTTACGATTAGATTGTTTCAGTTTCATGCACCACCCTAGGTGACCTTACCCGGTCTTGAAAACCAAACTCTCTATTGTTAGACATAAGAAATCCAGATCGTTATGAATCTATTGAAAACAAATTTTGGTCCGACACTATTTATAAATGATTAGTTGTAAATATATTTAGACATACGGAAACTAGATAGTTGTGATTTTAGTGAAAAAGGTTTTAGCTTCGACACTGTTTATCAATGAATAATGATATATATATATATATATATATATATATATGTTATAAGAAAAATAACTAATTAAATATTAACTTTTTTAAAAATCATAAAATACACTCATATTAGTTGCTATAAACTAGAAATAAAATTTGTTTCTTTAAAAACCATGTGTCGTAAAAGAGAACAAATGAAAAAATAATAATTAAGTATTAAGAAAAATATAAAATCATATAAGATATTTGCACTCATGGAACAATCCAGACTACCCCTAAACCCTTTTCAACTCTAATTCCCCCTTGTTTCATCTATCCACATGTGACATCTGTCACCGACAGGTCCGTCAAGTAACGTGACACTCGTTAACTCTCCTCACACATTTATTATTTCTCGTAATCTATTTGTTGTTTTAATCGAATTTTTTTTCGTATACTCGTTTCGTGTTAACTCTAATATAATAATAATAATAGCAATTAGAATAACAATACAATTAATAGTAATAATAATAATAATAACAATAATAATAATAATAATAATAATAATAATAATAATAAGTCCAGGGGGTAATTATGTAATTTATGAAACTTGAAATTAAAAGTTCTAACATAAAATGATAATAATTTAAACTACAGGGACCGATTGTTTAATTTTTAAAAACCCAAACCCCCGCCCACTGTTTACCCCGTTTTTCCGGCTGAAATTCCGGCCAACCGCCGGCGACCCTCCAGCGAGTCCCAAAACGTCAATAAACATCCATCTTAAAACCCAAAACCCATACCAAATCGTTCGTGGATATGATTCGAACCTAACACACTTTAATCATTGGATTACAACTCACGAATTCACTAACAAATCCACTATCGATTACAACTCATGAATCCACTCACACACTAATTTATAATCAAATTAACTGGATCTAATCAAACGCATATCTGTTCCTAAATCATTACAAACTCCAATTGCATATAAAACACACACAAACACCAAATTCGATCACCCACTCCCATCACGACCTGTCACTAATCGAACACCAACATCAGAGCTTCAAAACTTGAAATTAGTTGAGGGCTTTGATTCGGAATTTCTCATTTAAGCTTCCCACAAAGTTAATTTGATTATCATCATCAATTGCTCTATGTTCGAACTCAACCACGGTCGCGGCTTGTTCTTATCTGTTCGTATCATCAATTCAACCCAAATCAGGTAATTGAATGGATCTTGTTGTTTGATTTACCACGAGGAACAAAAGCCCTAACATTATAACCGTTAACAACATCAAATCGAGGGTCAATTTGACCCAAATTGAATTAGGGTTCATTCGATTTGGGGGAAATGGGTTAAAGCTGTTTAAAATTACATGGGACCGAGATAAACCGCGGCTGTATGCCTTGGTTCACCGGTTCAGTGCTTGCTTCCTAACTTTGAGGTCCCGGGTTCGACCCCCGGCACCCCCCAATTATTTTTTAAGCCTTTTCGACCTTTAAAAATATATAAAAATTCTTAAAAATTATAAAAATAAGTTTTATAAACTTTTCTTATTTTAAATGTTACATAATTATTTTTTGCAAATTTATTTTATTTAAACACCTTAAAATTTTTTATAAAATATTATCTACAAATATTATAAATAATTATTTTTATAAAAATGGACACTATATTGTGTTTAATTATGGATTAACCATGAAAATTATAGAAATTATACATCTTATAATTTCACAAATTATTTATAAATGTAATTGTAGGTTATTTCTTATAAAATATACTTTAACTAATAGTTTAGACTAATAAATTATTATTATCATTATTCTTTTTCTTATCAATATCATTGTTATCATTATTATAAGTCGTATTATTACTATTATTCTTAGTATTACCATTATTATTAACCTTATTAATAATACTATATCATTATGAATATAATTCGTTATTAATACAATTCTTATTATTATAATTATGATTAATACTGTTAACCTCATTATGATTATTTTTATTTTATTATTAATAACAATGCCATTATTATTATTAATATCAATAATAGTAATATTATTATTACATGGTGTTGTTTGTATATCTAATCGTGTGCGTCGAACCCGAACCAACCGAATATCCTTTCCTCGCCAATCACGTTTTAAAGACTTAATTGTAACTAATTATAGGTGTGTGATCGCTCATTGTTTGCATTTTTAGAAGCCCTTTTGTTCACTTCATCTCAATTCAAGGTGAGTTTCACGGCCCCTTTTTATGCTTATACAATTATTTCAATCTTTTACAAACTTGGGGGAAAAGTATGCTCATCAGTTTTCAATGCTGTTCAATATACATACAATTTTCATACTTGGAATCAACGTGATACTGTTTTGTGAGTACTTATCTGAAGCATACATGATGTTACTGTGTGGTTCTTCTTACAACCATTAATTCCGGGTAGGAACCAACGGATTGGTATTGGTAGTACTACTGGGTTGACACCCCCACCCTTGACAGATGGTTACTTGTGAGTACCATCACACCTGCCAGGAATCCGGCCTTGGGTGAATATATTCCGACAATTGCTTTGTGGTTCGTCATAGGTTTGGTTGTATAAAACTCATGGTACGTGATATTGCTTGCTTATAATTGTATGCACGGTATTCCACTACAAACACTATACAACATCAATTACATGTTTACAATGTAAACCTGTGAACTCACCAACAATATGTTGACCTTTTAAGCATATCTTTTCAGGTAACAATAATTGAGGATAGCTAGGGATGCTGCCTTAGCTACGACCTTAGGATGGCACTACTTAGACTCATTGGATGTATGTGATAGTTGCTTGATTTTTATTATTCACTTATGTTCATTTGTTTCCCGGGTTGTGGGACTTATACTTATTTGGTTTATATGACTATGTTTGTCGTGGAATTGACTAACTACGACACAAGTCTCCATTTGTGTCGAGTGACGTCATGACACGTTGACTTTCTTCATTTAATGCATCTCTATTAACTTAACAATGTGTTATGACTATCCCGTCCGTTACATCCTCGTGTTTCCGCTATAAGCGGGGGTGTGACAGATTGGTATCAGAGCCATTGGTTATATAGAATTAGGTGGAACACTCGACCTAGACTATTACCTAAGAACCTTCATGTAGGATGCATACTAGGACTCGCTTGCATTTAATATTACATGTGTGTTCTTCTACACTTGTTACTTGACTCTATGTCTAATCTATGAAAATCTCATCAAGGTTCTATTCTATGAACCAAAGAAATTTATGTGACACATAGACACCTGTATTCTGGATTTCCTGGCAAAAAGGCCTCCGGGCTAAGGCAAGCATATCGTATAAATCTCATTGCGAGACCAGTTATGCTTACCTGGGGATTTCTGGGATGGGTGATAAACTATGGTCAACATACACAAGTTTCTAAGGCGAATGGGTCAATTTACCTTGACATCTTCTAATACTAAATCCGACCCTAACATGGTTATGCCTGAAATCCTGAAAGTATGAAGGATAGGCAACCATCATTAAACATATTGTGCTTATATGCTTGGAGTTTACTTGTTACTATATACTACTATTGGAATACTAATGGCTCATGGACATGAGGACATTACACGAACCAGTCTTGATGAGTGTTGATAATACTATGATGTTAACTTGTGGTAAGTGGAGCTAGGGTGACCATACAAGGTAAATTACCATTACGGGTGCACACGTAATTACAATTTGCACTGCATGAGAAGCCTGGCAAATCTTACAATGAGGTAACAATCAGGAGTATCACAAGTTCTCTATTCTATACCCTATAGTGTGCTAGGATCATAATTCTAGTAAGACCTCGTTAAGGGTAACAAAACATTACTAACACTTGCTATTACTTAAGTCCTATCCTACTTAGAGCCTTCAGGGTATTTCCAATCATGACATTGACCTTATCCTTTATGAGACATTCCTCCACTTAGCATTTTAGTAACTAAGGAACTGATTGAATGCTTAGAATGAAAGTGGACTACAGGAATGTAGAGGAGTGATGGTACTCTCTACACATACATTACGTTACTCTTTGGAATGATGCTAAGGAAAATTAGGATGTCGTGTAACTGGTTTAAGCGTCATTCAAGGTATATCGTGGATGTGGTGGGAACGCTATGGGGAACCCTATATATAAGCATCACCGGTATACTAAGAATGTGCTTAAACTGGGCTACGTGATGATCTTGATGGACCGAAGCATGGGTTATTCGAACTTGATGAATGGAACCATACATGTATCTTCAAGTGACTAAGGTTTACATGTTTACTAAAGTTTACATGTTTACACCTTTCTATGATTAGAAGATGCCGCCTCGAAGAGCCACACGTAGTACCAATCAAGAAGGTGAGACCCCACAAGGCAGAGGTAGGGGTAGACCATCAAGAACATGTGGTGCTCCAGCCCGTAACAATCAGGGAACTGGCAACCCTGACATAGCTGCTATGATTGCTCAGCAGCTAGCTGCACTGATTCCGACTATTGTGACTCAAGTGAGTGACACTCTTCTGAATCATCATCTCCACGGGGATCATGATACTAATGGTCAGCATAACCAAGGAACAGGGGAAGACACTGGGATTGGTGGAACAAATGGGAACGAAGCTGGGATCAATATACTAGACGGGGATGTTCTTACAAGGAATTTGTGGCCTGCAAACCCCAAGAATTCAATGGGAAAGGTGGGGTGATAGCCCTAACTAGGTGGCTTGAAAAGATGAAGGCAGTAATTGACATCAGTGGGTGCCTCGACAGCCAAAGAATCAAGTATGCCACATGTTCACTGCAGGGCAAGGCATTAACATGGTGGAACACCCAGGTACAAGCAAGAGGAAGAGAGTCTGCGATGCAAATGACTTGGGATGAGTTCAAAGCCTGATTTCTGAAGAATACTGCCCTCTCAACGAAATGTAGAAATTGGAGCATGAATTCTGGAATCATGCTATGGTGGGGGCTGGGCATGCCGCTTATACTGATTGATTCCACGAACTGGCAAGGCTAGTTCCACATCTGGTGACTCCGGAATCAAAAAGAATCGAGAGGTACATTTGGGGACTTGCGCCTCAGATCCGGGCAATGGTAACAGCAACTGCTCCTCCAACGATTCAGAGCGCAATTCTGAAGGCTGGTGCTCTAACTGATGAGATGGTAAGAACAGGGATGTTGGGTAGGGGAGCAGAGAAAAGAAAGGAGGTTGGGGAAACGAGCCGGTCTAATGCCGGAAGATTTGATAAGAAGGCCAAGACAACCCGAAATTTTATGGCGGTGACTCAAGGCAGGAGAGAGTATACGGGACCGCACCCCAAATGTGGCAGGTGCAATTATCATCATTCCCCAGAGATGCAGTGCCGATTATGTGCAAACTGTAGGCGCCTAGGGCACTTTGCTAAAGATTGTAGAACAGCAGCGAACCTGGTTGCACCCATCAACGCGGTTAACCCCGCCGGGAATGCTAGGGCTTGTTATGAGTGCGGAGGTCTTGATCACTATCGGAATGTGTGCCCCAAACTGAATAGGGCACCGGATCAACAAGGGAATAACCAGCAGATGGCCATAGCTGGTAATCCGGGCCAAGGGAATCAAGGAAATACTGCCAGAGGACGTGCGTTCGTTATTTGAGCAAATGACGCCCGTCAGGACCCGAACGTTGTTACGGGTACGTACTTGCTCAACCACCACTTCGCATCCATACTATTTGATACTGGGGCAGACAATAGTTTCATATCTTCTGATTTTGCACACATGCTTGCCTTGAACTCTAGTAGACTAGAAACTAGCTTCTCTGTAGAAATGGCCAACGGTAGAGTTGTACAAGCAGATAGGATTATTAGACAGTGCTCCATGATATTGGAGGACCATGCCTTCGATATAGACTTAATACCTTTCGAGTTAGGAAGCTTCGATGTGGTTGTGGGAATGGATTGGTTGTCGAAACACGGAGCCGAGATTGTTTGTCGGGAGAAAGTAGTACGAATCCCCATGCCAAACGGGGAGGTACTCAAGATTCAAGGAGAACGACAGGGAAAAACTCTGAAGCTTATCTCTTGCATGAAGATGAGACGATGTTTACGAAAGCAGTGTTACGCATTTCTAGCCCATGTAGTGGAAAAGAAAGAAGAAGGCAACAAGTTGGTGGATATTCCTGTAGTACGAGATTATCCGGAAGTATTCCATGATGACTTTTCGGGTTTACCTCCTCCACGACAGGTGGAATTTCGTATCGAGTTGGTTCCTGGAGCTACGCCGGTAGCAAAAGCACCATACCGGTTAGCGCCATCCGAAATGCAAGAGTTATCTAGCCAACTGCAAGAGCTACTGGAGAAGGGTTTTATTCGTTCGAGTCACTCACCATGGGGAGCACCGGTCTTATTTGTCAAAAAGAAAGATGGGTCATTCCGCATGTGCATCGATTATCGCGAGTTGAACAAGTTGACTGTGAAGAATCGATATCCTCTTCCCAGAATCGATGATTTGTTTGATCAGTTGCAAGGAGCTTCACATTTCTCCAAGATTGATCTTCGTTTTGGATATCATCAATTGAGGGTTTTCGAGGATGATATACCGAAAACAACGTTTAGGACTCGTTATGGTCATTATGAGTTCTTAGTCATGCCGTTCGGACTGACTAACGCACCAGCTGTATTCATGGATCTGCTGAATTAGGTGTGTAAACCATACTTGGATAAGTTCGTGATCGTATTCACTGACGATATATTTATCTACTCTCGATCGAAAGAAGACCACGAGGGACATCTTCGGGCCATACTGAGTTTGTTAAAAGAAGAGAAACTTTTCGCTAAACTCTCGAAGTGTGAGTTTTGGCTTCGAGAAGTGAAGTTTTTGGGGCATGTGGTTAACGAGAATGGGATTCATGTAGATCCCGGTAAAATTAAAGCAGTAAAGAAATGGGATACACCCCAGACACCCTCAGAGATACGACAATTCTTAGGATTGGCCGGATACTATCATCGCTTCATTGCGAATTTTTCCAAGATTGCTCAACCGTTAACCCTGTTGACTCAGAAAGACAAGAATTTTGAGTGGGGACATGCCCTAGAACAAACATTTCAAACGTTGAAGGAGAAGTTGTGCAACGCACCTATATTGTCTCTCCCGGACGGGACTGATGATTTTATGGTGTACCGCGATGCTTCACACTAAGGATTGGGTTATGTGCTAATGCAGAGAGACAAGGTGATTGCCTATGCCTCACGACAACTTAAGGTGCATGAGAAGAATTATACGACTCATGACCTGGAGTTGGGCGCAATAGTATTTGCACTCAAGATATGGAGGCACTATCTGTATGCAACCAAATGCATCATCTACACAGATCATAAGAGCCTTCAACACATCCTGAATCAGAAAGAACTCAACATGCGACAACGACGTTGGGTAGAGCTACTTAGTGACTACGATTGTGAAATTCGGTATCATCCGGGGAAAGCAAATGTGGTGGCTGACGCCCTAAGTCGCAAAGAATGTGTGAAACCACTACGTGCACGAGCTTTAGGATTGACTATTCAAACGAACTTGAAAGCTCAGATCCAACTTGCAGAAAGGGAAGCATAGATTGAAGAAAACCTTACGGGAGAAAAACTCCGAGGGTTAGACAAACAGATGATTTGCAAGGATGAGGGCATACAGTACTTCATAGATCGCATATGGGTACCCAAATGGGGAGACGTTCGTACCCTGATCATGGAGGAAGCGCACAAGACACGGTATTCTGTTCATCCTGGTGCAGACAAGATGTATCACGATCTTAAGGATGTATACTGGTGGCCAGGTATGAAGAGAGACATTGCTATGTATGTGAGCCGATGCTTGACGTGCTCGAAAGTTAAGGCTGAACATAAAAAACTATCGGGATTATTACAGCAACCTGAAATTCCCGAGTGGAAATGGGAGAACATAGCCATGGATTTTATTACCAAACTCCCAAGGACGCCTAGCGGACACGACTCGATATGGGTCGTAGTGGATCGAATGACAAAATCCGCTCATTTCTTGCCTATCCGAGAAGACTATAATATGGATAAGCTGGCAAGGTTGTACATCAAAGAGGTCGTGACACGGCACGAGGTGCCGGTGTCAATCATATCTGACCGCGACAGTCGATTTACTTAACGATTTTGGCAAACACTACAGAAAGCGATGGGCACTCGATTAGATATGAGTACCGCCTATCACCCACAAACAGATGGCCAAAGTGAACGAACGATACAAACATTGGAAGACATGCTCAGAGCTTGTGTAATCAATTTTGGTGGTAGCTGGGACACTCATTTACCATTGATTGAGTTTTCTTACAACAACAGCTATCACACAAGCATTGGATGCGCTCCATTTGAGGCATTGTATGGGAGGAAATGTAGATCCCTAGTTTGTTGGGCTGAAGTTGGTGAGAGCCAGCTTACGGGCCCAGAGATCATTCAAGAGACAACTGACAAAATCTTCCAAATCAAAGACAGACTTAAAGCTGCTAGAGATCGCCAAAAGAGCTATGCCGACAATCGTCGGAAGCCTCTGGAATTCATTGTTGGAGATCATGTACTACTTAAAGTCTCTCCCTGGAAGGGAATCGTACGATTTGGAAAGAAAGGAAAGTTAGCCCCAAGATACGTAGGACCATTCGAGATTACAGAAAGAACCGGTCCGGTGGCTTACCGATTAAGGTTGCCACAAGAACTCAGCGGTGTACATGACACATTTCATGTATCAAATCTCAAAAAGTGCTTGGTAGATAAAACTCTACATGTGCCAATTGAGGAGATCAAGATTGACGAAAAGCTTCATTTTGTCGAAGAACCTATCGAGATCATGGACCGAAAGGTCAAACGCTTAAGGCGCAGCAAGATACCCATTGTCCGTGTAAGATGGAATTCTAAACGAGGACCAGAGTTTACATGGGAACGGGAGGACCAGATGAAATCCAAATATCCGTACTTGTTCGTGGATACAACTTCAGCACCTAACTCCAGCTGAATTTCGGGACGAAATTCTCTCAACTGGGGGATACTGTGACATCTGTCACCGACAGGTCCGTCAAGTAACGTGACACTCGTTAACTCTCCTCACGCATTTATTATTTCTCGTAATCTATTTGTTGTTTTAATCAAATTTTTTTTTCGTATACTCGTTTCGTGTTAACCCTAATATAATAATAATAATAGCAATTAGAATAACAATACAATTAATAGTAATAATAATAATAATAACAATAATAATAATAATAATAATAATAATAATAAATAATAATAATTAAGTCCAGGGGGTAATTGTGTAATTTATGTAACTTGAAATTAAAAGTTCTAACATAAAATGATAATAATTTAAACTACAGGGACCGATTGTGTAATTTTTAAAAACCCAAACCCCCGCCCACTGTTTACCCCGTTTTTCCGGCCAAAATTCCGGCCAACCGCCGGCGATCCTCCGGCGAGTCCCAAAACGTCAATAAACATCCATTTTAAAGCCCAAAACCCATACCAAATCGTTCGTGGATATGATTCGAACCTAACACACTTTAATCATTGGATTACAACTCACGAATTCACTAACAAATCCACTATCGATTACAACTCATGAATCCACTCACAAAATCCACTCACACACTAATTTATAATCAAATTAACTGGATCTAATCGAACGCATATCTGTTCCTAAATCATTACAAACTCCAATTGCATATAAAACACACAGAAACACCAAATTCGATCACCCACTCCCATCGCGACCTGTCACTAATCGAACACCAACATCAGAGCTTCAAAACTTGAAATTAGTTGAGGGCTTTGATTCGGAATTTCTCGTTTAAGCTTCCCACAAAGTTAATTTGATTATCATCATCAATTGCTCACTGTTCGAACTCAACCTCGGTCGCGGCTTGTTCTTATCTGATCTTATCATCAATTCAACCCAAATCAGGTAATTGAATGGATCTTGTTGTTCGCTTTACCACGAGGAACAAAATCCCTAACATTATAACTGTTAACAACATCAAATCGAGGGTCAATTTGACCCAAATTGAATTAGGGTTCATTCGATTTGGGGGAAATGGGTTAAAGCTGTTTAAAATTACATGGAACGGAGATAAACCGCGGTTGTATGCCTTGGTTCACCGGTTCAGTGCTTGCTTCCTAACTTTGAGGTCCCGGGTTCGACCCCGGGCACCCACAATTATTTTTTAAAGCCTTTTCGACCTTTAAAAAATATATAAAAATTCTTAAAAATTATAAAAATAAGTTTTATAAACTTTTCTTATTTTAAATGTTACATAAATATTTTCTGTAAATTTATTTTATTTAAACACCTTAAAATTTTTTATAAAATATTATCTACAAATATTATAAATAATTATTTTTATAAAAATGGACACTATATTATGTTTAATTATGGATTAACCATGAATATTGTAGAAATTATACATCTTATAATTTCACAAATTATTTATAAATGTAATTGTAGGTTATTTCTTATAAAATATACTTTAACTAATAGTTTTGACTAATAAATTATTATTATCATTATTCTTATTCTTATCAATATCATTGTTATCATTATTATAAGTCGTATTATTACTATTATTCTTAGTATTACCATTATTATTAACCTTATTAATAATACTATATTATTATGAATATAATTCGTTATTAATACAATTCTTATTATTATAATTATGATTATTACTGTTAACCTCATTATGATTATTTTTATTTTATTATTAATAACAATGTCATTATTATTATTAATATCAATAATAGTAATATTATTATTACATGGTGTTGTTTGTATATCTAATCGTGTGCGTCGAACCCGAACCAACCGAATATCCTTTTCTCGTCAATCACGTTTTAAAGACTTAATTGTAACTAATTATAGGTGTGTGATCGCTCATTGTTTGCATTTTTAGAAGCCCTTTTGTTCACTTCATCTCAATTCAAGGTGAGTTTCACGGCCTCTTTTTATGCTTATACAATTGTTTCAATCTTTTACAAACTTAGGGGAAAAGTATGCTCATCAGTTTTCAATGCCGTTCAATATATATACAATTTTCATACTTGGAATCAACGTGATACTGTTTTGTGAGTACTTATCTGAAGCATACATGATGTTACTGTGTGGTTCTTCTTACAACCATTAATTCCGGGTAGGAACCAACGGATAGGTATTGGTAGTACTACTGGGTTGACACCCCCACCCTTGACAGATGGTTACTTGTGAGTACCATCACACCTGCCAGGAATCCGGCCTTGGGTGAATATATTCCGACAATTGCTTTGTGGTTCGTCATAGGTTTGGTTGTATAAAACTCATGGTATGTGATATTGCTTGCTTATAACTGTATGCACGGTATTCCACTACAAACACTATACAACATCAATTACATGTTTACAATCCAAACCTGTGAACTCACCAACAATATGTTGACCTTTTGAGCTTATCTTTTCAGGTAACAATCATTGAGGATAGCTAGGGATGCTGCCTTAGCGACGACCTTAGGATGGCACTACTTAGACTCATTGGATGTCTGTGACAGTTGCTTGATTTTTATTATTCACTTATGTTCATTTGTTTCCCGGGTTGTGGGACTTATACTTATTTGGTTTGTATGACTATGTTTGTCGTGGAATTGACTAACTGCGACACAAGTCTCCATTTGTGTCGGGTGACGTCATGACACGTTGACTTTCTTCATTTAATGCATCTCTATTAACTTAACAATGTGTTATGACGATCCCGTCCGTTACATCCTCGTGTTTCCGCTATAAGCGGGGGTGTGACACCACAGCAACAACACATCCGATTAAATGGGAAATTCTAATCCCTCGTTCTCCACGATTTGGGTGGTTTTGGTAACTTCATTCAAAATCAAAGAAAGCTTTACGATTCTTTCTCTGCCTCTCACATCATTCGCAAGCCCTTTGTGTACAACAATTCTGGATTGGTATTCATCAATTGAATCGTATTCATCAATCCAGGTACTAATTCTAATAATTTACTTTAAATGTTGTTCTTAGATCATTTGGCGATGTATATGACGAATTAGACTTGATTGATTTAATTTTGAAACCCTAGTTAATAATGGTAACCTGTGTAGCTTTCAAACATTATCAAGTGCTTACAACAATTACCTTAATTATGGACGAGTTATAAATACTGTGATTCAAATCTGTATTTAAAATAATGTCATCATGATCATAGCTATAAGAGTACAAATACATATAGGTATAATATTAATTAGTATTTTTTTTGTATTTAATTATATAATTAACTTGTGCGTGTAAAAGATAATTAGAGTAATCAGTGTTGGAAATTTAATGAATAATGTGTTTTTCATTCACTTTGGACACTAATAATTATTTAAATTTGTTACTGATATAATTTTACGCCAGGTATGGTTAAGTAAAAGAAGTAGTTAATCTAAAAAGAGTAATAATGATTATGGGCTTGACATATGTTCTTTTCTTGTTTTGAATAGTAGTGTATTTTGATCATTGTGTCACATCAGTTTATTGTGTCTAATACGTCATGTTATTGTGTCAGATATAAGATCATTGTGTCAAATATTTTCATCATTTGTTATATGTATTTCTTATTGTGTTTTACATTTTAGATCATTTCATATTATTTTTGTCATTGTTTTTATATATTATATAAATTTGTATTATTTTATCATTATATTTTACAATTAGAATTATATGATAATATTACTTCACCATGCAATGTGTTTTTCTAAACTCATGGTGTTAAGGAAACAACATAACGAGCAAAAAAAAACACAATGATACATTTTATTGTTGTGTTTTACGTTGTATATCATTTTGTGTTATTGTAATTGATTTTAATATGTTTGATAAAGAATTCTTATTTTATCATTGAGTTTTACATACTAGAAGTACACAATAGTGTTATTTTACCATTATGTTTTATCTAGAATTCATAACTAAAAAAACGCAATGGTTTTCGGGAAAACACAATAGAAACGAAAAAAACACAATGAACTGCACTAAAAATGCATGATGAGCGGAAATAATATGATCTAAAAAAGCAAAATCAAACTATACTCATTTTAAAGATAAAAACACCCATTTTTATATTATAACTTTTATAGAAACACAATGTCACGTGTAAGGGTTATGAATGTTTAAAGAAGTTAAGAGAACTTGAAAAAAAAGTCAACAAAAGTGGTTATGCTTAAATTATCACTGTAAAAATGTTTCCTACATTTTGATTTCAACCATTGATTAGAATTTTTGATGGTTAACATTCCTTCTTATACTTGTTTTAGATATAAACGCTTTTTAAATTGAACCCTTAACTAAATTATTATACTATTTTGTTTGTGTTATATTATGTGATCTCAACGAATCAAATTATGTAAAAAACACAACTAAGATAAATAAAATATGTACACTCTAAGTGGAGTTATTAAAACATATAAAACTAAAAAAATTATGTGTCATGCATTAGAGGATGGATAAAATTTGAAGGGTTTTATATATGGGAGATTTTGTAGAAATATGTTTCTACATGATGAAAAACTCTTAGTGGTAGCAAATGGGTGCAAAGCACCCTACGTGCACGCGCCCATGCCCACAAACGGGAGGGGAACCAAGTTGATGGGCGCTATGTGGCGTTGTGATGGTGCTTTTTGTACTTAAGTCGTCAATAATTTTAGACTTAACTCAATGTTGATGTTATGGCTCTTGCCCTAAGTCTAGACTACCAAATTGTTACATGTTTCAAACACCACACTTTCTACAATTTCCTGCATTGTTAGATCTACGCGCTCTTGTTTCAAGTGTAGCTTCGGGTGCTAAGATAATTCTGATAATGCAATCTACTTAGAGTGTTGTACCGTGGGAGACAGAGAGTACCCTTGGGTGACCCGAAATCTATTTTAAAAGATCTTTGTTGATAAAAAACCCTTAGCCAATCTGATTTTTTTTTGTTTTTTAGCTTATTTTCATTCTGTATTGGTTAAATCTTGTATTTGGTATTTCCTTTTCATTTTAATTATTTAATTGTACTTCAAATATTCGAAGTAATAAAAGTGTCTGTTTTACTTTATGAATGAGGTTTCCCAAAGTTAAATTTATAAAAGGTAATTTTGTCCCACTAAACTCTTAAAAATTAATATAAAAAGACAATCTCGTCTTCCTTGAATGTATTACAATATAGTTAGATAATGGGTATTGCATAAGAAAAGCAATTGAAGAAAGGAAGAAACTCCACGATATGTATTTTTAAAGTGTGGCTTTTATCGATTATTAGTACGACTTTTTAATATAATCATAAGTTGAAATGGTATCGTGCCCAGGGAATGGTTGGGGTAACCCGGCCCCGGGTGGGAGTACCACCCCAGACCCGATGAGCAAAATAAACCCGCGACCTAGTGATTTAACGCATTAATGGTGGTACCGTACCACATAGAACACACATGGAAATGGTGGTGAAAACATGATAAAATAGGATGTCACCTGCAAAGAAGGAAAATCTGGGGACCAGGGTAAATCTAGGGAAAACAAGACGACACTATGTGACCTAAGGATAATATTATATGAAGTTCGGAAGTACTTTGTATAATACCATACTTTATTGTGTGATTCGTTTATGATCTTCCATTGGTCATGCATCAAAAGCTATAGCACTATAGCAGAGCTTGCAAAAGAAGAAATGTTTTCCGCTCATTCTAGTGGAAGATTATTGTCCATATGTCACATTTTCATCGGTAGTTGAGACATTATATTGATGGAGTGATGATTTGTACGTGTGTAGGCACAATGTTTTTAAGCGATTGCATATTGGATGACCCTACAAGGCTCATGTTATAGAGGAAGCCAAACTTTATAAAGATGTATAATATAAGTAAATCACAATTAACACTATAAAACCAAACATGTAAAGCCCTTGTCCAAATTTCAAATGTAGGTTTTCAATAGCTTCATTGACACTCAATCATTTAGCTAGAGATACTTGGCTTTTAAGGGCCTAAACTAATTATCACACAGGATATCCAAAAACTACATGACGATCCTGAGTATGGAATAGTACGAACCAAATTTATAGCCTGTGTTACACCCCAATCCATTAGAGCGACCTGTTGTATCAATCATACAACATAACACAACAAAAGTCAATCATATAATATAACACAACAAAAGTCTTACACACAATCAATACCATAAGACTAGTGGCACCTGGTGCAGAGATTCCATGACCTAGTGGCATGGGTGCCCGAGCCGTCGGTGGACCCACCCGAGTTGGCGGGGGCCGAGGTACAGGTTTAACCTCTTCACCTGCCGGTTGGTGGCGGGGAGGATCAGCCCGTTCCTTCGCCGCGCGACCAGGACCCACCGCAACGTCCTCAGCACGTGTACCATGCCGTGCGGTTGCCTGCTCATATTGTAGATATGCTTCAGGACACACAGGTCAGGGTCATAAGGATGAACGATCGACTCACACTGGTGGAGTATATGATGGACTGTGTCATCCAGCACATGGTCACAAACTATGCCACCACCAGTACGCCGTTGTTGTCACCGCCACCCAGACAGTTAGGCCATGACGGTTCAGGCACCTCTGGCGCGGGCGGGTCAGGTCAGGCAGTGATACGGACATTTAGGTTAAATATATATATTTTTTTATTTTGTTTCTTTTTGTATGTACAAACTTGTTGTATATATATATGCAGTTTTAATTATAATTCTTTTGTTGTATTTATGACGCTTCTATATTTGGTTGTGTTTGTTTGGTTGTGTTGGTTTGGTTTTGTTTATTTGTTTGTTTGTAATAGTAGTTATATACAATGTTATGTAATTATATAATAACAACTGATTTTTACAAACTCGCAATTTGATAAAAGTAAATTAAACACAAGCCATCACATTAATAATAATAACCGATTTTACAAATTCGGAATATGATTAAAAAAAATTAAACATAAACCGCCACATTTATAACAACAACCAATTTTTACCAATTGTTACCAATTTCCTTTGTGGATCATATACTTACAACATTTTATTATAAGTGATTAAATTTGTAAGCTTTCAATTTACAAGTTATCTATGCATCCAATTAGATTTAGTCACAAATGAGTCATATATAACTGATTAAATTATAAGTGACGACATTAAATTGAAAGCTTTCAATTTGTAAGCTTTCAATTTGTGGTTTTTGGCGAGGCTAAGCGATGACGATCAAACAGAAAAAAATACCAGTACTATGATAAAATAAAAATAAACACAAAACACAAACTCGTATGTCATGATTAGGTTCAACCGTGTGATAAAATAAAAATAAATACAAATTAGTACATTTAAAAAATAAAATATTATACCCACTATGTCACGGTTTGGCCAAAACGTGATATATACACCACCAACAAACCCTAAAACCAAACTCTAAAAAAAATAAAATATTATACCCAATATGTCACGGTTTGGCCAAACCGTGACGGTTAGACCTAACCGTGATGGTTAATTTTTACACCTAACCTAACCGTCACGTTGAGCCCTATCCGTCACGGTTAGGTTTGGTTTTTCTCCAAATTCCTATGGTGGGCCTTAAATTTTCATTATTTTTGCGTTTCTATGTGAGGAGAGGGACAACAAATGAACGTGGCCACTCAATTAGGGGTGTGCATTAGTCGATTTGATTCGGGTTTAGCATAAAACTAAAACAAAAAACTGATATTTTGATCTGTATGTTTTTAATATTGTTCGTTTCGTGTTTTTTTTATTTTGTTGGTTTTATTATTTGGGCTTCAAGTTTTTAAAGAAAAATTAAAATAAAATAACGAATTTAAGCTAAAAACTTTAAATTTACATCATTTTATTGATCTTTATAAACAATCTATATATTTCTATGTATTACTTGACATTAAATTAATTACAGACTATGAAATACAATTACAAAAGATTCAATAAAATAATTTAATCTACTAATTCAAACAAAACAATTTAAAAATCAATTTTTAAACCTAGATATTTAATCATTTTTAGATAGTATAGGATCAATAAGTAACTAATATGCTAAAAAATGTTTATAAGTGTGTAAATGCACCTCTAAATTTACAAGTTCGGATGTATGGTTTCCGTTAGGGTTTTTCAATTTTTGTTACAAGAAAAACCGAAACCGAACCAGGAAAATCAGTTTTTTAAAACCATCAAACCAAACTGTTGGTTTCTTATTGGTTTCGGTTATTTCGGTTCAGTTGTGTTGGCTATTTAAGTTACGATACGTTGGATCTTTCTATATAGTTTCAAGATGAGATTTGGAGAAAGTGATTCACATGTAGGAGCAATGTTTTTATAACCGGATCGGACATTGAATCGGTCTCACTACTGGTTCACTGGTCGGACCGGTCGGACCGGTCGGACCGGTCGGACCGGATTTAACAACCGGAAAAATTATATATATAATATTATATAAATATATAAAACTTTTATCTTTAATCCCATTTAATAAAATAATAATAATAATTAATGTTTTTCTATTTAATATTATTGACAGTTGTAATCCAATATCCACCTTCCGCAGCTCCCAATAAAATTTATCATAATATCAGACCTTTTTAATTTCCCAATTTATTTTACTTTTCATTTATACATCTCTGTTCTTTGATTTCCTTTTCTTCTCCACTCTCTCGTTTCTTAGAGGCTGTTTGGGATTGCTTTTTTATTTCTCCTTTTGACTTTTGGAGGGGTGAAAAGACCAAAATGCCCCTCCAAAAGTCACTAGAAGTTAAAAATTTTAACTTCTAGTGACTTTTGGAGGGGCATTTTGGTCTTTTCACCCCTTCAAAAGTCAAAAGGAGAAATAAAAAAGCAATCCCAAACATGCCCTTATTCTCACAGTCACAAGTCACAGCCTGAAAACCATCTGCATCTTCATCTTCTCCACTCTATCTTTTGTTATTCTCATAGTCACAACCCTGCTTCATTGAACAACCACCTGCGTCTTCATCTTGAACAGTCGCTTCGTTCATCTTGAACCATAGCTTCATTTGATGGCACAAATCAAAGCCGTCGGGTGTAGATCTGACAAAAATGAGCATAAAATAAAACCGAAGGTTCGTGTACACCGCTCCGACCGGACGATCGGTTTTCCGATTCAACCGACGACTCGTTTTCAACCGGCCGGTTTTGTCAATACTAAACGAGTCAGGGTAGATCGGACCGCATCTCACCGAATCCCGATCGGACCGGTTGGACCGGCCGGTCGCAGTCACAACAAACACAACAAACAGGCATTTCCGAGCCTTTTCCCGACTTACCCAGGTATCGGTTCAACCCGGGGGAGGAACCAACTAGTTACTATTATATTAATCAAATTAACTTTTTCCTAAAAATATATAATTTGTTTTATTAATTTTTTAATGAGAGTTAATTTTTTCTAGTTAAATTTACTTTGCAGCTAATCATTGTTAATTAAAATACTTTAAACGTCGTATTTTTTAAGCAAAGATTTTCAAAACATAAAATTTTTGAATTTTCAATCATAAAACACAAGGATGAATGAGGGTGCCTCCAAGAAGTTGTATGCCTTTTTAATCAAGCTCTTTTACTGAATTTCATAAAGATAAAAAGGGTTAGAGCAGGGTCAGAAAATATGCTAGTGAATTCGGTGTATTTATTTGATACTCTTACTTAATAATTTATTAATCCAGATTGAACTTGGGCTTTCTTATCATCATCCGTCGTTGTCATCAAAAGCGTTAATTTTTGTGGTATTTTAGTTGAAGCTTTTACATCAAACTTGATATTTTAGATGAGGCATTGCAAAGTTTATAGGATGGTTTTAGACTGTCTGCTATAAATTATGTGTAAATCTGTATTTGTTCTAATATGAGGAGATGTGATAAGTTATTACCTGTGTTACTTTTATTTGGAATAGGCTATTGCATGCACACAAGGATATCCGCATGGACATGACGAGCATACATAAATATTATTAGCTACAATCTTTAAGGTTTGTTTAAATGTTTATTTTTTGAGTGATTACTGTGATTAGAATCATATGTTTATGTATATATTTAATTAGGAGGTTGCGGTTTCAAGTTGCTCCATGAAATATTAATCTGCATTTGAGAAGACAGTGTTGTGATCTTCATTATTATTGAGTTTCCTTGATTAATAGTAGTAGTAGCAATAGTCTCTCTGACTAATTACTCATCAATGATACTGATTCATTTGTGAGTTTAATGGGCATTTTTAGTTACGGGTAAAAATGGGTAGGATCAATCTGAATAAATTCTTCTACAGATAATAATATCTCAAATCTTTTGCATAATTTGATTACGGGGTTTTATGCATCGCATAACCTTTCATCCCGTTTGACCTGTTATACCCATTTGGCCCATTTATAGATAAAACATAACCGGGTTTGAGGTTTGGGGGTGGCGTTTTTCTTGTGAGTTTTTTGGTTTCTTGACACGTCTCTTTGATGCGTGTTTCGATTACGTTCATTTATAGCATTCGTTGGCGTCGTCTTTCTCCGGGTTCCTACTTTCTTTCTTTCGTTATCGATACGCTGTTAAGGTTTGGGTTTTCCTTTTGTTTGCTTTTTTTGGGGTTTTGGTGTGTTTTACTTTGTGTATTTTGCTGATTTTATGGTTTCAAACCTTCATTTTGATTTTGATTTAGTGTTACGCTAAAACTCGCATAGCCGCGACAACGCGCGGGGCCCAAACCTAGTTTAAGCTAAAAACTTTAAATTTACATCATTTTATTGATCTTTATAAACAATCATATATATTTCTATGTATTACTTGACATTAAATTAATTACAGACTATGAAATACAATAACAAAAGATTCAATAAAATAATTTAATCTACTAATTCAAACAAAACAATTTAAAAATCAATTTTTAAACCTAGATATTTAATCATTTTTAGATAGTATAGGATCAATAAGTAACTAATATGCTAAAAAATGTTTATAAGTGTGTAAATGCACCTCTAAATTTACAAGTTCGGATGTATAGTTTCCGTTAGGGTTTTTCAATTTTTGTTACAAGAAAAACCGAAACCGAACCAGGAAAATCAGTTTTTTAAAACCATCAAACCAAACTGTTGGTTTCTTATTGGTTTCGGTTATTTCGGTTCAGTTGTGTTGGCTATTTAAGTTACGATACGTTGGATCTTTCTATATAGTTTCAAGATGAGATTTGGAGAAAGTGATTCACATGTAGGAGCAATGTTTTTAGAACCGGATCGGACAGTGAATCGGTCTCACTACTGGTTCACTGGTCGGACCGGTCGGACCGGATTTAACAGCCGGAAAAATTATATATATAATATTATATAAATCTATAAAACTTTTATCTTTAATCCCATTTAATAAAATAATAATAATAATTAATGTTTTTCTATTTAATATTATTGACAGTTGTAATCCAATATCCACCTTCCACAGCTCCCAATAAAATTTATCATAATATCAGACCTTTTTAATTTCCCAATTTATTTTACTTTTCATTTATACATCTCTGTTCTTTGATTTCCTTTTCTTCTCCACTCTCTCGTTTTTTATTCTCACAGTCACAAGTCACAGCCTGAAAACCATCTGCATCTTCATCTTCTCCACTCTATCTTATGTTATTCTCGTAGTCACAACCCTGCTTCACTGAACAACCACCTGCGTCTTCATCTTGAACAGTCGCTTCGTTCATCTTGAACCACAGCTTCATTTGATGGCACAAATCAAAGCCGTCGGGTGTAGATCTGACAAAAATGAGCATAAAATAAAACCGAAGGTTCGTGTACACAGCTCCGACCGGACGATCGGTTTTCCGATTCAACCGGCCGGTTTTGTCAATACTAAACGAGTCAGGGTAGATCGGACCGCTCATCTCACCGAATCCCGATCGGACCGGTTGGACCGGCCGGTCCGATCCGGGCGTGAAAACATTGTGTAGGAGTGAATAATAGAATATTTTTAATATTCTTTAAATTTTAAGGATGATAATAGGGATTCAAATGAGATTATTGTAATGACTACCGTGAATCTTATTATAAACCGAGTTAAATATATATAAAACAAGTATTGAGGTAAAGAAGTATTCTAGAAAGTCTAATGTAATCGTTAATAATAATTTAACTTATAAGTTAGAAATTTTTTATTGTTTTAAGATTATTTAGTATGGAAAAGGTTAGATGGATGTGATAAATGGTACAAGACGCCATATAGAAAACCAGATTTTCCTTCCGAAACAACTCAAAAGAAAAGAAAATGTGAGCTAATGATGGCTTAAAGGCTTAAAGCAAAGGTGTGTGTGCATCTTTTCTTTTTGACATACACCCCATTCTGTGTGGGTATTTTATTTAATTTAAATAAGTAAATAAAAAGAAAAAACAAAGTGGGGTCAATAAGTACGATCGTGTTATTTTTCTTTAGGTAGGTAGTTAAGTATTTAACTAATTAGCTTATTTTTTCATATAACTTGACTAATGATTAAAAGCACAATTTAGCAAATACTTTTCAAACTATGAATCAACCTATGGGTTGCACTGATTACATTAATAATATTCGAAACTTTATATAAAAAAATTCAGATGATACATTTACAAAATAAGCATGTTATCATGACAAGTTTAAATTTTATAAAATATCATATTTAAAAATTGAAAAATTGAAAAATTCATAAACAAAAACATCAAAAAGTCAATGCACTTGAATTTTGTAAAGCATAAATACTTTAAAAGTTGTAAAAGAGAAAAATAACATCTTTTCATATAAAAGCATCATATGTGTAGGTTCAATACACAAACATCATAATTTATAACTGAAACCCGATTAAAATCAATTCTTTTTTCTTTTATAATTTTTAAAATATTTTATAAAACCTGAATTTATCGTTACAACGTGCTTATTTTTAACAATATTTTGATATGAATTCAAACCGAATTATCGATGTAAATTTTATTCGAAATCATGATATGAATAAATAGTAAGGCATAAATCACTGCAATTGAGCATTATATTTCTTACCACCACGCCACAGTGCGCGGCCCTCTAGTGTGTACACAATACATATATTAGGAATAAAATATGCATAATATTGTTTATTGATTTAAATTTAGATTTTATTCTCATATAAATAATAGCCTGCATTTATATTTTATTATAACCGCATTAACTAAATTAATCTGATTATAAGGAAAAAAATTCATTTTGAGCAAGTGTTCTATTTCTTGAACTAATTAAAGACAAGGCGTTATGAAATCTATTGGACATGGACTAATGGGCTTTCGTGGGTGTTTAAAAGCCCATTAAACAAGAAAGAAATGAAACCATAAATTTTCCTCTCAGTTGTAACAAAATTTCGATTCTAACAAAGTAGGCGAGTGTTTTTCAATCTTTTTATGGTGTCAACTAAAAAGTTTAAAATGTTTGCTCGTTTCTAGGTTCCGTTGTGTATATTTCAATTAAGGGATGGTTAATGACATAGAGGGTAAAGTTAGGGTTTAGCCCCTCAAAAAACTAGGCATTATTTTTCTTTTTAAAAAAAATAAATTGCATGCAATAAACTTTTCTAGAAAAATCCAATATCTATACTTGATCTAGGCTAATCGAGCAATGACGATATTGGTAGCCAACGAATTGAACAAGAAATCGAAGGAACAATAGATGGTAGGCTTGCAGTAAAGTTTTTGGGAAATCAAAGGACACAATCGATTAAACGGGGCTACAAGTCTTCCACAGAATCGATTAAACAACCATATCAAAGATTCGAAGTATATTCAAATCTACTGTGCTGAGCCTTCTATCACTAATCACAATACAAGCAACAATCGATAAAACAGTTGTACAACATTACTGAGAGTTTTATCAATCCATTAATGCTATCTTGATTTTTTTGTTTAGTTTCATCAATCATGTCCGTTCAATCTTCAACCGTTATTCTTGATTGCTTAGTTTTTGGTTGATCCTATTATGTTCTTTATTATTTAATTTCTTCGATTAGCATCCTGATGATAACTTAATGTCTTAATTTATTATTAATGCCTAAAATTCATGTTCTTTATTGCTTAATTTTTTGGATTAACATTCTAAAGATGATAGCTTAATGTTATAATTTGAGATATTGCAAAATTTCTTGGATTAACATTGTGCCTCTATTTCTTGTTCTTTATTTGTTGATTAATATATATTAGACATCAGTCACAAGTTGTTTTGTTGATTGATTTTGGTGACGAACATTCCAAAGTCAAATTGAAACCGAAAGTACAAATCTGGTCTTTCAAAAAACGTAAAAATGTAAAAATATTATTTAAATAAACATATTATAATTTTATAGCAAATTATTGCGAGTGTAAAGTTTGATTAAAGCATGAGGGTTTATATCAAAAGGTTTTTGAAACGGGCTTTAACTTTTTAGTTTGTTTAAGCCCTCTGAAAACATTTAGGCTCAACTCTATCCTTGCTATAGGATATGTAGCCACAATAATACCAATGTATTATGATAGTGTCTCTTCTACTTGATTGAAGGCTCAAGTCTTATTGTGACGAATGATGTATATATAGAAGTATGTGTAATGAATATAACACTATAACGACTCCAAGGTGAATATTTCCAAGTTTCGTGAAAGCACGTCATTTGATCTTTTGTAACCTGAGTTACCATTTGAGCCACCTTAAAACAATAATATTCAGTTTCAAATTTTCATGTTTTTGAAATTATGTGTTTGTTCAGTACTACTAAATTTCTTTTTTAGAACATATGTTGAGATTGCATAGCATTTTTATTTATTAAAATAATTATTTCTATTTAATTTTACAAACAAACAAACAAACAAATATACCCAGTATGTCCCATTTAGAGGGGTCTGGGAGGGGCAGGTGGTGGCCAGTCTTTCCTCTATCTTGGTAGATAGAGAGATCGCTTCCAAAGAGACCGCTTACAAAGTTAACTATTAACCGTTTTGAACATATTTAATTAATTAAATATATTTTCATTTGTTAGAATCAAGTATTATATCTTTTGGATCAAGTGATTAGTAATAAACTCATTGGTACTTGTAGTCGTATAACATAACATATGGGCTAATGGGCATATTGGCATAGTGGCAGACTGGCAGTAAGAAATATTTGTACCTTATTTAACCATGAAGGCCCAGAAACATTGGGCTGGGCAATATATTTGTGCAGCCCATGGGCCGTTGTTAAGCTTTAGCTCCAGGTCCATATATACTAATTAAAACCGGACTTTTTACTCGAATCAGTTCAGCTTTGGTTAACAAAGTCTAAACAAGTTTGGTTAGGTTTGAAAACCGGGTTGGAAACCTAGTTTTATTTGGTCTGTTCGAGTTTGACCATGTTAAAACTGGTTTCAACTTACTGGATTACAACCTGGTTTCAAACCTGCTGGTTGAATAGGTTGGAACTGGATTTTGGGAATTGGCATACGTAGGGTCACTGGTTTCGGTTCTCTATCGGGTTCTTTTTGCCTCCTCTAATATAATTTCAATATAACGGTCTCTATTTCATATCATATTTTCTTTTTTTTAGCACTGCCATGATTAAATAACTTTTAAGTGGACATGATTTTAGAGAAAAAAAAAACATGGATTACATATCTTATGAGTACTATGAAAGCTAGTACTAGTGTTCGTTTAAAATCTCGAATATGGGGATGGTTGTAAAGAGATGTTAGATACGACTTGTAAATATTTGAATACTAGAGAGATTATTAATGTACCATGGCATAGTACTATTTTAGTGCTATGTTATTGTATTGATGAGATGACTACAATGTTGAATTAGAGCAAGTTATGGATTAGATAATCCACTCGACTGATTTGGACCTGAATCTTGATGCTGCATGTAAGTCGTGCAAGTTAGAATCTTATAGGTTGTGATGTGTTAATGCAGTCGACTGAAGCTCTAGTATAATGTTGTTACCAAGTATTTATGCCGTTGAACATGAGAACCTGTGTAATGTATCTATTGATAATTCATGTGTATTCTATTTCTACCAACACGAAAGCATGTGTGATGTAACTTTTGAGAAGAAGTGTGTTTCCAAACAAACGATCATTTTAGTGGTGGCATAATGGTCGTTTCAGTGATCAATTAAGTGTGATGTTCACGAGATTCATGGACAAGAACCCTAACACGAATTTCATAAAATGAAGAAAAGTACTTTGATTAGTGATGACATCTATTATATTGTGTCATTGTGATATTATATTGTGATATTTATAATGACAACATTCATGAGCCAGGCATACCATGAAACTTGCTAAAAACATGACGAGATAGTATCTGTTACTTATGTGAGGTAACTTGTTGCATAGTATGTACAAGGTATATTGGTATACAAATGATGATGGTTCAAGTCTCCTTTAGTCCTATACATTTGAGTCAAATTCATACGGTAAACATAATTATATAAAAAAAAATTCTAGTGGTAATATAAATTTGAATCTTTATATACATTTTATTTTCTACTTGACTTTTAATCACACTAGCTTTGAGTTTAGGTATGCTTTATAGCACGAGTGTAAAATAATCAAGGCTTGAAAAATAGACTAACAATAAGAATAAAATAATTGTAAAATCAAAATTAGTTACGGTGATAATAAAACCGTGTCATATATTAACGGCTAACTGGTTCTAACTATATGACATCTTTCATGAGCTTTGTGACATTTATTTATCGATCCATACATTAATTGCAATTGTATAATAGTTTATGACGTTTAACATAATATCTTAATATCTTAAATTCAAGCCCTACATGAAAAGATGAAACACAATAACAATGTAACATATCCTTAGCTCAAATGATTCCAAAATTTCATAAAAATAAGTACGTGTAGGTCTTTGGTTAAAGTCCCACCTCTAATAAAAATAAAGAAGGGTTTCATGTAGGCCAGAGGATTTTCTCACATAATATGAGTTTCCTTTTGATCATGATCTCAAGTTTCGTACTTGAGTAATAGAGATATCGGATAAGCAGTAGTTCGTCAGTGATCCAATTAGTCGTTAAAAATGTATAACATAATACCAAACCAATACAAGAAAAATCAAGAATGTGAATTTATTTTCGTCAGTGATCCAATTAGTCGTTAAAAATGTATAACATAATACCAAACCAATACAAGAAAAATCAAGAATGTGAATTTATTTAAGTAAGCGACCTTTAGCACGAGGTCAACTTAATTTTTATACTGACCAACTAGCTAAAGCCAAATCAATTTTCAACATTATGCGGAAAACTTAACATCTTAGGCTTAAACTCGAATGGAATGTTTTTTGAATTTGTAAAAACAAACAGTGAAATTTAGAAAAAATAAATAAAAGAAATAAGAAAAGGGTAAAAAAGGGTGAAAACACTTTGGTTGAGGTAATATTGTTTTATATTTGTGAAAAAAAGTAAAGAAAGAAAATGACACCTCCTTTGACTCTGTAAAGTCAAAATGCTATGAACTTTGACTTGACCCTTCTTCTTCATAAGCATCCAAAGAAAATATTCGAAGTCTTAGATTCATTGATATGATTGTGATATAGGCAGTGTAGGTTGATTCCAAATTCCAAATTCTAAACTCTGAATTTGAAATTTGGTATCCATCTTTTCTTCAAAATTCTTTCTATTATTTTCAAAGTCATAATAGCTAGCATATACCAAAGTGGAGCCACCATATGGATTTGTTCTTCTTCTTTTAACTTTTGAAAGCCTACCATCTCATATTCTTCGATCTAATTAATAACTCAAAATGAATCCAATTCTTTGCTATAAAGATTTCTTCAATATTCAGGGTGTTTATTCAGCAACAATCTTGTGTCTTTTGCCAAACGGTTTCGGAAACTGCTATGCACCTTTTCTCAGGGTGTTTATTCGCTTCAGAAATTTGGAATAGACTAAGTGCTTGGTGTCGCTTGAGTCTTATTTTTATCTGTGATGTTGCGGATATTATGAAGCTCGCTGATATTGATTCCCTTTTGATTCCTAAAAGGTTTGTGCTCCGTGATATTATATACACTAGCTTGTGGCTGATATGGATCGAAAGAAATGAAAGAATTTTCTCCAACAAGTCTAGAAGGCCGGTAGAAGTGGTGGAAAGCATCAAGTTGACGTCTTTCTTTTGGTTCCGTCATAGATTTAGAATTAAACATGTCGATTGAAAACAGTGGTGTTCTTTTCCGTTGGATGTGATGTAATCCGTTTGTTGCCCGGGGGTCCTTGCTTTGAGGACCCTTTGCGGTTTTTGTTTTAATGAAAGTTGATTTACAAAAAAAAAAGATTTCTTCAATATAAAATAATTAAAATATTATTATTGATGTTGTTATTGTTGAGCAATAAATTATTTAGAATAAATATGTATTTAGTTATAAAGTGCGGGTAAATGTGAAAAAACTATCCATAAATAGAAAATATTCCAACTATATGTGTATATATTGTAGCGAATCATAACAATCAAAAACTATGTTTAAGAATGTAACCCCTTTCCATTCTCGGTGATAAGAAAAATCATGGTCGTGATACTAGCCTTTAGAATTATAAAGGTAAAATTGACTTATAGCCGTTTTGTTTAATTCAACACATGTCAAACAAATTCCTATATTTGAATCTAACTTTACTTAGCAATGATTTGAAAGAGAATGGATGGATAAAGTTGGATAGAAATTAAACAAGAACAACCCTATCAAAATTGGCTTTATGGACCGAGTTCTCTTTTTCACGCTTCTAAATATGTTCATGTTACAACTAGGTCGTAATTGAGGAATAACCAATCGAAGAGAACAATAGAAACAACAAATGAGTTAGAATGATTAAACTATATCTTAAACCAACGCCAAACATGTAGAGGAGACTAAAATTTGAATCCATAACATATTGTATTCACCGGTTATTACACGAAATAAGAAACCCAAAATCAATGCTTTAATCTACGGATACAAAAAGTTTATAAGAACCCATGGTGTGCTCATACTTAAATCTATATCTATACTACTATATAATACATCTTTTTGGATAAAAATATACTTTTATCAATCATACAAGTTTTGAATCAACATGTGTAAAGGAATGCAAGACATTTAAGAGGGGTAAAATGAAGAATTGATTAAGATTTTGATTCAATTTATGGGCAATATGGTAAATTTATTAATTAAATTTTATATAACTTGACAGTTGCCCTTGTCTTTTTCATGTATTTAATTAATACTATTAATACATTATTTAATAATATAATATTATTTAAATCATTTTATTAAATTTTATTTTATTTATGATACTGTAAATTGACATTTAAATTTATATTTACTAATTATATTTTTATAATTATATACTATTTAAATTAAGTATTATTTTATTTAAATATTTAAGTATATAACTTATATATATCTTCATATTTATACTAACTATAATAGTAATATTTGTCTAGGGGCATATTATAAGTTTAATAATTTTAACATGTATCCATATCTTTTATAATAAAAGTGAAAGAAAGATTAAATGATAATTTTACATATGGATTAAAACACTCATATGAACAGTCATGCTTAAATTTCAAAAATTAACCATTTTATTCCAATTATGTTGTTACAATATAATATAACATATGATGTTTATAATACAAATGTTAAAACATATACACATGACCAAACAAAACCGACATTTACTTTTAATGTCGTTCATTTATTGCGATTGAGCACTAATAGCTCTGCCTCTTTCACTTGCCGTTATTAACAGCTCAATAACAATTAAGATGATAATTTGTGGTGATAATTTATCTATTAACTTTCTCCGGTATATGTAAAGCACCACAAGTGAATGAACTATACAATTATACTGGTTTAAGGTTCGAAAAGCTTTTTATTTGTCACTTAATACACATAGCGTATTCAGCGCTTAATACACAAGCCATGTTTTACGTAGTGTATACTCCGATAACTACATTTAATGGTTCTATTTTTAAAAATGGTTTCCAAACTTCATGTACAAAGTGATACATTAATATGTGAAATGTATGAATGACCTATGATGCAACGTATGTATCTTAGGGAGATGTAGACATGCTCATTAAATTACAAATGGTTTAGACACACTATTGTAATAAGTTGAACACATTACGTCACACATAGGCAACTTTAACGAAACATTATAATGTTAAACACAATGTTGTATATTAGCAGACACATCATTATAATAGGTTGGATGCACCGTTTGTAGCCAAATGTGTCTGACTAGTTTTGGAAAACGCTGAAATTTTTTATAAGATATAATGATGGTACACTCAAATTAAAATTAATATAACTAGTAGTATTCCTTTACGTGCGTTGCGCGTGTGATGGATCGGGCTCAGATAAAGCTTTCAGTTGTGGCTGTCGACCATAAATGTCTGCCACGCCAAAACAACCGATACCATTGCTAGTTATCATCACAGTCCGTCATTATATTATATGTCAACCGAGTAATGAAAATAATATCATAAAACTTATAAACGTCACAGATAAACACAGTTTTATCATCATCGACTTGAAATAGAAGTGGCATCACCAATAAGACAACAATATTACCGATAGCAGCATCACGACGACACAATGTTAACATACTGATCTTCGCAACAACAGTGTTTACTCAACAACATGGTATAACCAAACGTCAAATGTGCAGCTGTGATTCTTAACCATCATCGACAGAACAAATTCCTGACAGCAGAATGATAGCAACAACTTGCTCAAGCTCAAGCTCGGTTATAAGCTAGTGTCATCATCATCGATATAAGGCGCTTCCAAACAGTATGGGAAACCATTAATCAAAGAAAAAAAAATCCAATATAAATCCATCCAACAAATAAAAACAGCAAATTAAACCAACATCAAAACCTAAGATGAACATCAGGCCAACTGTCTCAGATGAGGTAATCCCCATCACATGCATCAGTTAACAACATGTATTTAGAAAACCCTAAGTGAGAGACAGTGAAAGAGGGCCACCACGGTTGCCCAACATTCATCATCAACACCTAACCGGCGAGAAAACGACCGCTAGCCCTACCTCAACCGGATACGGGAGGCGGAGTGGCGGCGGCTGTATCCAAGGTCACCGTCACCATCACGAAGGTCGGCAACCATCGCCCGATGCGGCGGCCGTCTCCTGGTCATCGGAAATGGGGGCACCTGTCATAGGAAGTAAGAAATCGAGTTGTTTCCAGAGCATCATCGCCACTAACGCGTCGACCAAGCGGAAAATGGAGGGGTGACCACCCACATCCCCAATCACCGTCACTATCATCACCGTCACAACATCGACCCAACCACAGCCGATTTTTTCCTCGGCGATGGCGGTGCATGCACCAGTCGAAGGTGGTTCAGGCGGTAAACGACGGTGGGGTTACCCCTCTCTCTATACCGATGAACCACAACAGAAACCAAATCATCAACACCGACAACGAACAACAAAAACAACAGAACAGAGTTCTGAAAACCCTAAACAGGTTTTGGAGAGACAAGGAGAGAAGAAGGCAACAACCGTTGTCGAACCAACGCCATCAACACCAAAAGAGACCTGAGGGAGGTGCTGACGCAACCAAAGGCGATCGTCCGACCACCGACGGCGTCGAAGGCGGTAGATCTGGGCCGACCTAAATACGAACGGCTATCCACAGTAACCGCGATACACGGCTCCACCGGAGACGCCACCAACGACATAGACCCCTCGTAGTTGGCGGTGGGCGGTGGGCGGTGGGCGGAAATCATAGCTGTCGCCCTCTCTCTCTCTCTCGAATCAAATGGCAGGGTAAAACCCTCTTTCCAGGTGTTTATAAACCAAACGAGTGCAGGGGGTAATATGCAAACATCAAACCCTTGTGGCCAAATTCAAAGAAATGATAATCCACTATTCCTTCCCTTCTCTTATTAATATTATAGAATTTTTAATTTTGTAGTATAATTTTATAGAAAGAGAATAAAGTATATAGAACTTATTTAAGCTCAAATCTTTTTGTAGGTGTGGAAACAAGAAAAAGACACATTTGTATGCGATTTATTTTTTGACACTTTTATTTACTTTTAATTTTCTATCACTTACAGAGGTGGGATCACCTCAATTTTAACATGTTGGTCAAATCTTATTTAAGCTACATTTGTTTAAGCTTAAATCTTTTTAATTTTAATGTGATTTGAACTTATTCAAGCTAA
This sequence comes from Flaveria linearis, assembly GCA_024085815.1. Lineage (NCBI taxonomy): Eukaryota > Viridiplantae > Streptophyta > Magnoliopsida > Asterales > Asteraceae > Flaveria > Flaveria linearis. Next base: position 41,622,737 of record CM044012.1, read on the forward strand.
AATCTTTTTAATTTTTAATCCTTCATATGTGAAATATAAAAAACTTAAGGAAGAGAGGGTTGAGAAAGATGAACCAATGCCATTATGTATGCTTTCCATTGTTTAGTAGAATTTCAGTATCATATTAATGTAATATCATATTTTATTTTTTCCCACCTAGTAGGAGCATGGTTCTCACTACTCACCTGGTTTCATAGATGTCACACACTCAAAATCCGCTAACAGGGTTTTACCTTCAGACATGTGACCATCAGGATCTCAGATAACACCAGTTACACAGAATCAATAATTACAAAACATCAAATTAAAAAATCAGGTTTTTAAATCAACCATAAATGTTTCAAACTTGCGGAAGCGATTTGAAAATAATGAGTCAACGCTAAACCATGTCACCATGTGTTTAAACCATAAAGTAATTAATATTTAACAAAATAAACTGATTAAATGGTAATTTATGCCATGAATGCATCCCTAGCTGAATTCCTAACCTTGTGCGTTCCTGTGACCTGAGAAAACATGTTAAAATGTGTCAACATAAAGTTGGTGAGTCCACAGGTTTAAATAACAAGTAATGTATTAGAAAGCGTTTTATATGGTTTCGTATATAAAGCATATCGAAAGGTAGCTAGCTTATAAACAAGTTACTTAGTGGTTCAAACCGAAGCTGAGTGTGTGTGTTTTATGCTTTTCCACCACGTCTATCACATTCCGTGGCAATCGTTAGGTTAATTATGCACCCGTTCGACCTCTAATTAAGCTAGCGCGACTAGCCTGGGCGGGGTTTGTCAAACCCAGTAGTACTACTCAGAATTAACTCGCTAATCCCATCACTATCAGTTTAATACTGTAAGGACTTTTAAATGTGTTTACACTAACGTAACAAACGATATCAATAATACTGGCAACCATAACAAAACTAGTGTTTGCATGTCTTCTCCCCCGAAAAGGAAAGAATGTAAAATGGGACCGTGAAAACTCAACTTGATTGCACAACAATAAAGTAACGCAGACATTGGGAAGTTAGGTCTCCAATTAACCTGAATTTCATTTAATATGTAATTAATATTAATTATTTAATATTAATACATTGATTGTACGGTTTCACGTTGATGACTCGGGTACGGCGCCGGTTATCGATTGTTTCATTTACATGTAAATACACACGATTGCTAATTCACTTCGAATACATAAAGACCCTATTATCACATATAAATGTATTATATATCAATTACTACTATCATTATTATTTTCAACCTTATGTTTACTAGCACATCACACAAGTAATATTGGCATATACTAAATATATTGCTCACACACACACACACACACACACACACATATATATATATATATATATATATATATATATATATATATATATATATATATATATATATATATATATAAAACACGTGATATAGAACCTATTAAATACCTCATATACATGGCAAAGAAATCATTAACACACACACACACATATATTTATATGTAGTCCACATACAACGTAATCATATGAATAAACACATTACTAACTTACCACCTAAACCAGACAAAACCTAAAGCATTTCACAAAGTCCATATCATAATCAAAACACATTCACTTACATTCATATAAATATGTGAATATATATATATATACCTACACATGCAATTCCAAACCAAAACTCCCCCAAACTCTCGGTCATCACAGCCGATTTTAAACCATCCCCATGACTTCTCTTTCAACCTCAAGTACACTATTTCATCCCCTACACATCACCTATACATAATCATCTTTAAGAACACATACATGAACAACAACACCCAACAGCACATTGCAAACGCATCCATGATCACTACTGGAACTCATACACACAAGCATATATATATATACATACACAGAATACATGTGTACATATATACACCCACACATGCAGAATACATGTATATATACATATAACAACACACATAACCATATCCTAAGCATGAATACCTATGGTTGCAGCAGTAACCCGCCATAGACACAAACGACCAAGTGCTCATAGAACCTAAACGCGGAATCGTTATGACACAACATGAATGGTATACAGTGAGTCTTAATGGGTGAAAAAGAAGCGGGTTCGATCACCGTTGGCGGCTATCGGTTCTCTTGTTCATCGTGCTTGCGATCGGAGACAGAGTGGGAGTCGTTTTAACGCATGGCTCGATCACGAAGGCTGCCAGATGGACTATGGCGAAGGGGTAGTCAGTCGTGGTAGAAGAGGTTGAAGGATAAGGATGCGATGGGCGTTTGGCCGAGTGTGTATGAGGGTGTTTAGGGTTGTCGAGTATGAGGGAGAAACGGGTGGTGGGTTGGGTAGTTATATACATTGAAATCAAGCTTGGTTAATGTCATTTGGGGTCCCTCAACATCATAAGATTTCCCTTTTTTTGTTAACTAAAATAATAATAATAATAATAATAATAATAATAATAATAATAATAATAATAATAATAATAATAATAATAATAATAATAATAATAATAATAAGATTGACTAGTTAGTAAATAGTGGAGAGAGGTTAGGTAATGGAAATGGAGTTAACCTGAAAACTCAGGTTGTCACATCATTCCTTTGTTGAAGAAATTTTTATCCCGAAAATTAGAACATCTGGTTTAGCGAAGAACAATAGATGCAATAACTGATCGCGTATCCATGACGGTTTCCAAGAAACCTTGAAACAAGTTCAAATGAGAGACTTTACAAAGGTTTAGGTTTTGTGAGAGTTATGACATCATCCCCTTATTAAAGGAAATTTCGTTTCGAAATTGAAAGAAAAGATATCTTAAAATTGATACCTTAAGAAGTGGAAGCCTGATCATTGAACAGTTGTGGATACTTCTTCTTCATTTGATCCTCGCGTTCCCATGTAAATTTTGGTCCGCGCTTCGAGTTCCATCTAACGCACACAATGGGAATTTTCTGCACTTTAGGGTGTCACAACCCCCGCTGATAGCGGAAACACGGGGAGTGTGAGCTAGACGGGATCGTCATAACACTTGGTATATGATAGAGTAGCAATAAAATATGATGACAAGTGTGTCATGACGACACCCGAACACAATGGTGACTTGTGTCGTGTATAATCAAGTTCACGACAGCATAGTCATAAGCACAACATAATGATCACATAAGCATTAAAGACAACTTGTAATGTAAATTCCCACAACTCGGGAACAAGTGTACAAGAGTCATGTTCAAGCTTTACAAGGGTAATAATTACAAAATGCATCCTAGGGTCTCCTCTAAAAGGCGGCACTCCTAGATCTTCAATTACCCTGATCACCTGAAAAGAAATGCTCAAAAAGGTCAACGTAGTTGTTGGTGAGCTTCGCAGGTTTTAAGTAATAAGAGTTGTTATGATGAGACAGTGAGTAAGTTTAATAAAAGTTACCGCGACTACACTTTGTATAGGCGGTTTTACAAGTTATAAGTAGCTACAGCCAAACCTAATGTTCGGTTCCTCACGGGAATTGATGGCTGTAAAGAAAGTGTTCTCAAAAGTGTATAGTTCATTATGACGTAGCAAGATTCACACAGCGCATACGTATAGTTTATAATCAAACCAATCCTTAGGTCCCATTACCGGGATTAATGGTTATATAAAAAGGTTTTCCATAGCATATTAAGTTTAACTTGACGTAGCAAGATCCACACAGCGCATACGTGTCAAGTTAAACATGACGTAGCAAGATCCACACAACGCATACGTATAGGTTACAACCAAACCAATCATTAGGTCCCAATTACCGGGATTAATGGTTGTAATGGATGATCGGCTTAGAAGAACCACACAGAAGAACCACACAGCCGAGAGCATCCCAGGGTCAATGGCATCCACAAATAGCATAAATCAACACGTAACATCAAATAGTAGTGCATGGTAGTGTAAAACCCCTAAGTAACATACATAGGGTAACATAGCACATAGTTCAAGTTTATATAGCAGCAAACAGTCAGGATCATCATGTAACCCGGTTTAAGCACATTCTTAGAATACCGGGGATACTTATATATAGGGTCCTCCGCAGCATTCCCACCACATCCGCGATATACATAGAATGATACCTAAACCAGTTACATGACACCCACTTAACCTTAGTATCAATCAACAAGTTTATCAAGGTAAGTTACTCATATAAGTAGCCGCCAACTTCCACTAAGGAAGGTGCCTGAGATTAAGTAAATAAGTGAGCATTCTTTTCCTCCCAAGTAGAAAATATTCAAAAAGGTTTTATAAGCGTAAAAGGGGCCACGAAACTCACAGAATAGATGATAAGCACGTATGATGAAAGATTCCAACGGTAGGATGCTATGAACAGTCAAGTACCCATTGACAGTTACTGACAAGCATTAATAACGAGCATAAAGCATAAGGTGATACCAATAGGCTCTGGCAGTTTCGGTTCGGTCATAGGTAGTACACACACAAGCAGTCACACACATCTCAGACTAGGTTATTTTAAATAGTATGTGCCTGTTAATGGCGTTGACTTTAATCTTTATGGTCAAGCTATGACACTTTATTAGTATTACATTATCGTCGTGAGATCTCCGAAGAGGGGATCCATACGCTCACACACATCATTAGTCATACAATAGAACCGGACGCTCGACTGACACTCTATTCGCACGATTGGACCTTCAGTCGTACGAATTAGCTACTTTCGTACGATTGAACCTTCATTCGTGCGACTAAGCACTCAGTCGTACCATGCAAGACTCAGTCATACGACTCAACCTCCATACGCCCGATTGGACCTTCAGTCGTACGAATCAGCTTCATTCGTACGGTTGAACATTCATTCGTGCGATTGGACTTTCAGTCGTACGACTCACGCATAATCGCACACCATTTCATTCGCATTGACTCAATCGCACGCACACTCACTCGCATAGACTCAATCGCATAGACTCAATCGCATACAACACTCAGTCGCATGACTCAGTCGTACGACTCACCCAGTCGTACATCTTAGTCGTACGATAGACTCAGACGCATGGACTCAGTCGTACGACTCACCCAGTCGCACGGCTCAGTCGCATGACAGACCCAGTCGCCCTGTACAGCAGGTCGCGACTGCTGAAGTGCAGAGCACCGTCCAGCTGCTCCGAGCACGAGTTTTATGCACCAAGAACCTCCAGAAATGTTTGCCTAACATGTCTAAGCAAGAAACACACTCGGAAACGCAACACACAAGCCCACACGACCTCTTGTGCTCGGATGAACCCGAGCAACCGAAACCCTAGAAAACGCAGAAGTGAAATCGAGCAAGAAACGGGTCAAACAAGGTTATCTACCTGCTAGGAGTGAGTATTCACGATGATAACCAAGATTTGACGACGAAAACGCAACAAACGTGATGAATTTTGGTGCTAGATTGGTGTAGAAAGGGAGAGGAAGAAGAAGATCGATGAAGATGAAGATGAAGTGAAGAAAATGGCTGGGAAATGGGTATTTATACCCAGCCTAGTTTCTCAAAATGTCAAGTTTAGTCCCCGCACTTTGCCCCCGGGTTCCCAACTTTTGTTTTGATTGAAAACGTTATTTATTAGTCTTGTTTTATTAATGATAAAACGTTATTAATGTTATTTACAAGTTAAAAATGATTTTTATTCGTGACAATTATTTTAATATAAAAATGACGCGTTTAGTGTTATCGGGGCAAATCTTGGAGAAACGTCTTAAGATAACGGCAAGTCAGCAACGTTAGCACGCATAGAAGGATAACTAAGCAAAACAAATATGGTATCCATGTAGTTGGCTTATCAAAATGAGGAATGACTGATAACAAAGGTTTAATCAAAACACGCTAAATGACGGACCTTCGGTGACGGATGTCACAGTATCCCCTAGTTGAGGGAATTTCGTCCCGAAATTCAACTGGTGCTAGGTCTAAGGGTGTCATCCTCGAATAGATGTGGATATTTAAGTCTCATCTGATCTTCACGTTCCCATGTAAACTCTGGCCCTCGTTTGGAGTTCCATCTTACACGAACGATATGTATCTTGCTGCGCCTCAACTTTTTGACCTTTCGTTCCATGACCTCAATAGGTTCCTCCACAAAACGGAGGCTTTCATCAATCTTGATATCCTCAATAGGTACGTGAAGTGATTCGTCAGCCAAACACTTCTTGAGGTTCGATACATGGAAAGTATCGTGTACACTGTTAAGCTCTTGTGGCAACCGTAATCGGTACGCCACCGGACCGATTCTTTCTGTGATCTCGAATGGTCCAACATATCTTGGGGCCAACTTCCCTTTCTTTCCAAATCGTACAACCCCTTTCCACGGAGAGACCTTGAGCAACACTCGATCCCCAACGTTGAACTCTAGTGGCTTCCGACGGTTGTCGGCATAGCTCTTTTGGCGGTCTCTAGCAGCTTTGAGTCTGTCTTTGATTTGGAAGATCTTATCGGTGGTTTCTTGAATGATTTCAGGACCTGTTAGCTGGCTTTCACTAACCTCGGCCCAACATACAGGCGATCTACATTTCCGTCCATACAATGCTTCAAATGGAGCGCATCCAATGCTTGTATGGTAGCTGTTGTTATAAGAGAACTCAATCAACGGTAAATGAGTGTCCCAGCTACCACCAAAATCGATTACGCAAGCTCTAAGCATGTCTTCCAATGTTTGTATAGTTCGTTCACTTTGGCCATCTGTTTGTGGGTGATAGGCAGTACTCATGTCTAATCGAGTGCCCATCGCTTTCTGTAACGTCTGCCAAAATCGTGATGTGAATCGGCTGTCTCTGTCGGATATGATTGACACCGGCACCCCGTGCCGTGTCACGACCTCTTTGATGTACAACCTTGCCAGCTTATCCATCTTGTAGTCTTCTCGGATAGGCAAGAAGTGAGCGGATTTTGTCATTCGATCCACCACGACCCATATCGTGTCGTGTCCGCTTGGTGTTCTCGGGAGTTTGGTGAGGAAATCCATAGTGATGTTCTCCCATTTCCACTCAGGAATTTCAGGTTGTTGCAGTAATCCTGATGGTTTCTGGTGTTCAGCCTTGACCTTTGAACAAGTCAAGCATTTGCTCACATATATAGCAATATCTTTCTTCATGCCTGGCCACCAGTACAACTCCTTCAGATCGTGGTACATCTTGTCGGCACCAGGATGAACAGAGTATCGAGTCTTGTGTGCTTCATCCAAGACTAGTGTACGTACACCTCCCCATCTGGGGACCCATATACGATCCACGAAGTAATGTATGCCGTCATCCTTGCGAGTCATTTGTTTATCCAATCCTCGAAATTCTTCCCCCGCAAGGTTCTCGTCTTTCAAGGCCTCGTTTTGTGCAATTTGAATCTGAGCCTTTAGATTAGTTTGAATAGTCAAACCTAGCGCTCGAGCACGTAATGGTTTCACGCGTTCTTTGCGGCTTAAAGCATCAGCCACCACGTTAGCTTTCCCCGGATGATACCGGATTTCACAATCGTAGTCGCTAAGTAGCTCTACCCAGCGTCGCTGTCGCATGCTAAGTTCTTTCTGATTCATGATGTGTTGAAGGCTCTTATGGTCTGTGTAGACGATACATTTGGTTCCATAGAGATAATGCCTCCATATCTTGAGTGCAAATACTACAGCTCCCAACTCTAAATCGTGAGTTGTGTAGTTCTTTTCATGCACCTTGAGTTGTCGCGAAGCGTAAGCAATTACCTTATCTTTCTACATTAGTACACAGCCCAAACCTTGATGTGAAGCATCACAGTACACCACAAAATCATCAGTTCCGTCTGGGAGGGACAGTATCGGTGCGTTGCATAACTTCTCCTTCAACGTTTGGAACGCCTGTTCTTGTGCTTTCCCCCAATCGAACTTCTTGTCTTTCTGAGTTAACAAAGTTAACGGTTGGGCAATCTTGGAGAAATTGGCAATGAAGCGACGATAGTATCCGGCCAATCCCAAGAATTGCCGTATTTCTGAGGGTGTTTGGGGAGTATCGCACTTCTTCACAGCTTCAATCTTACCGGGGTCCACATGAATTCCATTTTTGTCAACTACATGACCCAAGAATTTCACTTCTCGAAGCCAGAATTCACACTTCGAGAGCTTGGCGAAAAGTTTCTCTTCCTTCAACAGTTCTAGAATTGCTTGGAGGAGTTTTTCGTGATCCTCTTTTGAATGGGAGTAGATAAGTATATCATCTATGAACATGATCACGAACTTATCAAGATAAGGCTTACACGCCCGATTCATCAGATCCATAAAGACAGCTGGTGCGTTGGTCAATCCGAATGGCATGACCAAGAACTCATAGTGCCCGTAACGAGTTCTAAATGCTGTTTTTGGAATATCGTCCTCGAATACTCTTAATTGATGATAACCAGATCGAAGGTCGATCTTAGAGAAATACGAGGCTCCTTGCAACTGATCAAACAGGTCGTCGATTCTAGGAAGAGGATACCGATTCTTCACGGTCAATTTGTTCAATTCCCTGTAGTCAATACACATACGGAACGACCCATCCTTCTTCTTGACAAATAACACCGGTGCTCCCCACGGTGAATGACTCGGTCGAATGAAACCCTTCTCCAGTAGTTCCTGTAGTTGGCTTGACAACTCTTGCATCTCCGAGGGTGCTAACCGATACGGTGTCTTAGCTATCGGTGTAACTCCAGGAACTAGCTCTATACGGAATTCCACCTGTCGTGGAGGAGGCAATCCAGACAAATCGTCAGGGAACACTTCCGGGTAATCCCGTACAATCGGAATGTCCGCCAATTTTGTCTCTTCTTCCTTCTTTTCTACCACGTGAGCCAGAAAAGTGTAACACTGCTTTCGTAGACTTTGGCGTGCTTTCATGCAGGAGATAAGCTTCAAGTTCTTTCCCGGTCGCTCCCCTTGTATTCTGAGTACTTTCCCTTCTGACATAGGAATCCGCACTACTTTATCTCGGCAAACAATCTCGGCTCCATACTTAGACAACCAATCCATCCCCACTATTACGTCGAAGCTCCCCAACTCAAAAGGTATCAAATCTATGCTGAAGACCTGGTCTTCCAACATTAAGGTGCAGTCCTTAATAATTTCCTCTGCCTGTTCAACCCTACCATTTGCCATTTCTACGGAGTAACTAGTTTCTAGTCTACTGGCACTCAAATCAAGCATTTGCACAAACTCAGATGATATAAAACTATTGTCTGCTCCAGTATCAAACAGTACAGATGCGAAGTGGTTATTGAGTAAGTGCGTACCCGTGACAACGTTCGGATCTTGACGGGCATCATTAGCTCCAATGACGAAGGCGCGTCCCCGTGCAACATTAACTTGGTTTCCTTGGCCTTGAGCACCAGCTATGGCCAGTATCTGCTGCTGGTTGTTTCCCTGCTGACCCGGTGCCCTATTCAATCGGGGGCACATGTTCCTGAAGTGATCGAGGGCTCCACACTCGTAGCAAGCCCTGGCATTCCTAGCGGGGTTAACCGCGTTGATGGGTGCCACCAGGTTTGGTGCTACTCTACAGTCTCTTGCTTGATGCCCCGGGCGTCTGCAGTTCAAACACACCCGGCACGGTGTTGCTGGAGGATGATGAAGATTACATCTGTCACATTTCGGGTGCGGCCCAGCATATTCCTTCTTTCCTTGAGTCACGGGCACAAAGTTTCTGGTCGTTTTGGCCCTCTTATCAAACTTTCCTGTACCGGACCGGCTCGATTCCCCAGCTTCCTTCCTTTTCTCTGCTCCCTTACCCAGTACTCCTGTTCTTATCATCTCATCAGTGAGAGCGCCAGCTTTCAGAATCGCGCTCTGAATTGTAGGAGGAGCAGCTGCAGTTACCATTGCTCGGATTTGAGGCGCGAGTCCCCAAATGTACCTCTCAATCCTCTTAGATTCCGGAGTGACTAGGTGTGGAACTAATCTAGCCAACTCGTGGAATCGGTCAGTATAAGCTGCGTGCCCCGCCCCCACCATAGCATGATTCCAGAACTCATGCTCAAGCTTTTGCATCTCGTTGTGAGGGCAGTATTTCTCGGTAATCAAGGCTTTGAATTCATCCCAGGTCATCTGCATCGCAGATTCCCTTCCCCTAGCTTGCACCTGGGTGTTCCACCAGGTTAATGCTCGGCCCTGCAGTGAGCACGTAACATACTTGATCCGCTGGCTGTCGAGGCATTCGCTGCTGTCGATCACAACCTCCATTTTCTCCAGCCATCTAATCAGGGCTATCGCCCCACCTTTACCATCAAATCTCGGGGCTTACAGGCCACAAACTCCTTGTAAGAACAGCCCCGTTTGGCGTTAGCAGCCCCAGCTTCATTACCGGCTGTACCAACATTTCCGGTCTCTTGGTTGCTTTCATTCCCAGTCGGGTTCCCATTATCCTCGTTCTCATTACCACCATCCCCGTGGGGGTGGTTTTGTTGTTGCAGAGCATCGCTCACCTGAGCTACAATAGTTGGAATCAGGGCAGTCAATTGTTGAGCAATTAAGGCTGCCATATCAGCATTTCCAGTCCCTTGGTTATTGCCAGAAGGGCCTTCATTTTCTATTGGAGGTCTACCCCTGCCTCTGCCTCTGCCCCTCGGGGCTTCACTTCCGCTACTATTGCTGCGGGTAGATCTTCGAGGCGGCATGTTCTATTCATACAAGAGGCAACATATAAGCTTTAGTCACCTTAAGATACACAAGTATTTTACTTATCAACTCCAATGTTTCGTGTTCCAGTTGGTCAAGATCACCATGCAGCCCATTTTAAGCATATTCTCGGTATACCGGTGGTGTTTATATATAGGGTTCCCCGCAGCATTCCCACCACACCCACGATGTACCGAGAATGATGCCTAATCCGGTTACATGACATCCAACCTTCCTTCACACCATATCCATAATAATCCATCAGTCCACTGAGAGCCAAACATGTAATCACGTATAGTCTAGCGGAGGTTGTCTATCTCGCGTCCTTGGGAGGACTCAGACATGGCCTCCTCGGGTCGGTCTCTCAGTATATGAGGTCAAGCGCGATGTATGATCTGTGAAGATCTCTTCAGGCCTCGATTCCCGAATTTGGTTATGATAACTCGGCGCACAGAGGGAACGGAAGATCCAATAGGAAGCATCTCATAGGGGTCGAGCACAAGGGCTCAAGCACGAAGTAAAAGATCACATGGCAGAAGGATAACCAAACATGTAAGGAGGAACACATACACGAGATATATAAATGCACACATGCTTAAGCATGCAAATCTACATGAAGGTTCCTAGGTTATAGTCTAGGTCAAGTGTAATTGCCTAATTCTCTATAACCAATGGCTCTGATACCAGTCTGTCACAACCCCCACTGATAGCGGAAACACGGGGAGTGTGAGCTAGACGTGATCGTCATAACACTTGGTATATGATAGAGTAGCAATAAATATGATGACAAGCGTGTCATGACGACACCCGAACACAATGGTGACTTGTGTCGTGTATAATCAAGTTCACGACAGCATAGTCATAAGCACAACATAATGATCACATAAGCATTAAAGACAACTTGTAATGTAAATTCCCACAACTCGGGAAAAAGTGTACAAGAGTCATGTTCAAGCTTTACAAGGGTAATAATTACAAAATGCATCCTAGGGTCTCCTCTAAAAGGCGGCACTCCTAGATCTTCAATTACCTTCACCTGAAAAGAAATGCTCAAAAAGGTCAACATAGTTGTTGGTGAGCTTCGCAGGTTTTAAGTAATAAGAGTTGTTATGATGAGGCAGTGAGTAAGTTTAATAAAAGTTACCGCGACTACACTTATGTATAGGCGGTTTTACAAGTTATAAGTAGCTACAGCCAAACCTAATGTTCGGTTCCTCACGGGAATTGATGGCTGTAAAGAAAGTGTTCTCAAAAGTGTATAGTTCATTATGACGTAGCAAGATCCACACAGCGCATACGTATAGTTTATAATCAAACCAATCCTTAGGTCCCATTACCGGGATTAATGGTTATATAAAAAGGTTTTAGATAGCATATTAAGTTTAACTTGACGTAGCAAGATCCACACAGCGCATACGTGTCAAGTTAAACATGACGTAGCAAGATCCACACAGCGCATACGTATAGGTTACAACCAAACCAATCTTTAGGTCCCAATTACCGGGATTAATGGTTGTAATGGATGATCGGCTTAGAAGAACCACACAGAAGAACCACACAGCCGAGAGCATCCCAGGGTCAATGGCATCCACAAATAGCATAAATCAACACGTAACATCAAATAGTAGTGCATGGTAGTGTAAAACCCCTAAGTAACATACATAGGGTAACATAGCACATAGTTCAAGTTTATATAGCAGCAAACAGTCAGGATCATCATGTAACCGGGTTTAAGCACATTCTTAGAATACCGGGGATGCTTATATATAGGGTCCTCCGCAGCATTCCCACCACATCCGCGATATACATAGAATGATACCTAAACCAGTTACATGACACCCACTTAACCTTAGTATCAGTCAACAAGTTTATCAAGGTAAGTTACTCATATAAGTAGCCGCCAACTTCCACTAAGGAAGGTGCCTGAGATTAAGTAAATAAGTGAGCATTCTTTTCCCCCAAGTAGAAAATATTTAAAAAGATTTTATAAGCGTAAAAGGGGCCACGAAACTCACAGAATAGATGATAAGCACGTATGATGAAAGATTCCAACGGTAGGATGCTATGAACAGTCAAGTACCTATTGACAGTTACTGACAAGCATTAATAACGAGCATAAAGCATAAGGTGATACCAATAGGCTCTGGCAGTTTCGGTTCGGTCGTGGGTAGTACACACACAAGCAGTCATACACATCTCAGACTAGGTTATTATAACGGATGTCACACTCAGGTTGTCACATCATTCCTTTGTTGAAGAAATTTTTATCCCGAAAATTAGAACATCTGGTTTAGCGAAGAACAATAGATGCAATAACTGATCGCGTATCCATGACGGTTTCCAAGAAACCTTGAAACAAGTTCAAATGAGAGACTTTACAAAGGTTTAGGTTTTGTGAGAGTTATGACATCATCCCCTTGTTAAAGGAAATTTCGTTTCGAAATTGAAAGAAAAGATATCTTAAAATTGATACCTTAAGAAGTGGAAGCCTGATCATTGAACAGTTGTGGATACTTCTTCTTCATTTGATCCTCGCGTTCCCATGTAAATTTTGGTCCGCGCTTCGAGTTCCATCTAACGCACACAATGGGAATTTTCTGCACTTTAGGGTTTTGACTTCCCGATCCATAATCTCTACTGGTTCTTCAATGAAATGAAGCTGTTCATCGATTGCAATTCCTCTAATGGAACGACAAGTGATTCTTCGGCTAGACACTTCCTTAGATTTGAGACGTGAAACACGTTGTGTATCCCACTGAGTTCTGCAGGTAAATTCAACTGATAGGCTACTGGACCAACTCGTTTGACAATCTCAAACGGCCCAACGTATCTAGGGTTTAGTTTTTCATGCTTTCCAAAGCGTATCACACCTTTACATGGTGAGAATTTTAGGAGTACCATGTCACCAACCTGAAATTTTAATGGTTTATGATGTTTATCAGTGTAGCTCTTCTATCGATCACGTGCAACTGCCATATAGTTTTGAATTTTCACGATCTTCTTAGTCGTCTCGTGCACAAGCTCAGGACCCATAAGTTGGCTTTCTCCAAATTCTGCCCAACAAATAGGTGATAGACACTTACGTCCATACAGTGCCTCAAATGGGGCGGCCTTGATTGAGGTGTGATAATTGTTATTGTAAGAAAACTCAACTAACGGTAAATGGGTTTCCCAACTGCTTCCAAAATCAATCACTCAAGCACGTAACATGTCCTCCAGAGTTTGGATTGTATGCTCACTCTGACCATCAGTTTTAGGAAGATATGCAGTGCTCGTACCTAACCGCGTTCCCAATGATCGTTGCAAGGATTGCTAGAAGTGAGAAGTAAATCGAGCGTCACGATTGGAGATGATAGAAATTAGCACACCGTGCCATGAGACTATTTCCCTTAGGTAAATGCGAGTCAACTTTTCCATTCGGTCAGTCTCTTGAATGGCTAGAAAATACACGGATTTTGTCAAGCGATCTACAATCACCCAAATGGTATCGCATCCGCTGGGAGTTCGAGTCAATTTCGTGATAAAATCCATTGATATTTGTTCTCACTTCCATATTAGGATTTTCGATTGTTGAAGTAAACCGGATGGTATCTGATATTCCACTTTAACTTTAGAGAAAGTCAGGCATCTGCTACATAGGTGGCAATATCAATATTCATGTTTGGCCACCAGTACAGGACCTTCAAATCTTGATATATCTTATCCAAACCCGGGTGAATAAAATATCTTAATTTGTGAGCTTCATCCATTACTAGTTCTAGCAAGTTCCCATATTATGGTCCCCAGATCCGTTCCATGAAATACTAAACTCCATCAGGTTTGATCTATAATTGCTTTTCCATGCCTCGCATCGATTCTGCTTTCAGGTTCTCATCCTTTAAAGCTTCAAGTTGAGCATTACAGACCTAATCAGGTAATTTGGTATGGATAGTAAGCTGTAATGCTCAAACTCATTTGAATTAGAGGTCTCCTTTAGACTTAGGGCGTCGGCTACCGTGTTAGCCTTACCTGGATGATATTTGATTGCACAATCATAGTCGTTCAACAGCTTGACCCAATGACATTGTGTCATGTTTATTCCTTTTATTCAAAGATATGCTAGAGACTCTTGTGATCGATGTATATGGTGCACTTAGTACCATACAAGTAATGTCCTTAAATCTTAAGTGCAAATACAATGAATCTGAGGTGCTCCAAATTATACATAAAAATCCTATCAAAACCATATCAATTATTCCTCAATATCTCCCTTAAAATGATGAGTATGTACTTAAAAATATTAAATTGTGTTTGCAGGTGTTTAAAAGGGCAAGTTGGACCAAAGAGGCATATTTGACAAGAAATTAAAGTAATCTGAGCTTTGGAGTCCAAGCATGGGGATGTGCCTCATTAAGCACGCCCCCATGCCTTGCCTGAAACACACCCTCATGCTAAATTAACACACCCCTGTGTTTGGACATCTGACAGGATAAAAAGTACTATCCCCTAAAAGCAAGCACGGGGCCATGCCCCATAAGGCACGGGGCCGTGCCCCACTTCCAACACAGGGTCGTGCCCCATTAAGCATGGGGTCGTGCCCGACACAACCTGCATATACGAGCTAACCAACTATCGTAAGCATTGTAGTAGCACGGGGCCGTGCTTAAACACTCTCGAAAGCCTATAAATAGAGGCCTAAGTTCACCATTTTGGGAAGCTTTTGGTGGGAGAGTTACTCTGGAGAATTCTCTCGGGAATCAAGTCTTCAAGACCATTGGGATGCTCGGGAGGTGCATACAACATTTGGAAGAAGCTCGGGATTGTCTAAACGTCATCCACTATGGATCACCGGTTTAATTGTTCCGTTTCACCGATGATTTCATATCTATCTTATATGTTATCTGTTGTTATGTTCAAGCTCATTATGAGCTAAACTCTTATTATCATCCTAATTGGATGAAACTTATGTAATTTGTGATGAACTAATGGTGTGATATATGTTATGTTAATGTTATGGTGGTCTTGGGAAAACTTTTGATGGGTAGCATCTACATTTGAATGGTAAGTTAAAAATTTATGGTTTGTGATTGTGATTGTCATACACGGTTGAAAAACGTATGATCAACTTTCATTCTCGAAACCATTCTTTATAATAAATCCATGGCTAATGAACTAGAAACGGTTATTAAAAATCATATCACCTTAACTTTCTGATCATTTACGGGTTCCATTTTATTAGTATGAGAAATCTGCAGTAATTGTTACGGTTTTCTAAAATTAATGGTATGTTAGGAAGGAACCTGATCAACTCTTTTTTAATATTAAGTTATGTTTCCAGAAATCATATGTAATAAAGGTCATAAAAGATTTACCTACATTACTAGGGCTTTGATCTAAGCAGTAAAATCAGCCTGACGTGATCCTAGTCACTACGGAGCAGGATAGACGAAAAATCACGCCAGCTCATCTTTATAAACATTAAAATAATTACATTAATCAATATCTTTAAATAACACCACCAATTCATCACAGTTACATTAGTGTAATCTAATTAGGATGATAGCCTTTATTCCCTGGTTTTAAATCCAAACACTTCAATCTTACTTTACTTTATTTTAGTTATTGTTTTTAAACTCCAAAAATCTTATTAATGCAATTTTATCATTTTCTCAAAAGGAAAACCCAATATGATAGTCAAATATTTAGGTTGTTGAGTAGGCTAGGTGTGTCCACGGATTGATGCCCGGTTCTTACCAAAACTATATTACCACATGATAGGTACACTTGCCTTTTGTGTGTGTGGTTTAGTATTAGTAATAGCCAATTAAAACTAAATCCTTGCGAAAAATCCTTATCAAAATATATACATTCCGTATCGCATCAAGTTTTTGGCGCTATTGCAGGGGACACACGGCAGTTTGAAAGACAATCTAAATTTTTGACTATCTTGTGTGTATTTTGTTAATATATTTTGTTCAACTTCATTTTTTTGGTAGATAGCTTGCCTTAGCTAGTTTAGTTACAGTTGCCTGATTCATTCTAAGCCTTACTTAGTTTATGCTTCCTTAAGTTAGTGTATGTCCAACTCGTCTAGCCCTGAACTTGTTTCGCCTCTTTCGAAACCCGAGTGACTTTTCTGTCAAAGTGTTACGCGAGGACAAGAAGCTCCAATCATTGAAGAAGACATTTTGGAAGGTACACCATCCAAAGAAGACATGGCTAACCACGACGACGAAATGAAGATGACACACTATGCCACACCGTTAATCGATGGTTACGAGTATGGTGTTGTCCAACTAGCAATAGCAGCCAACAATTTCGAGATTAAGTCTAGTATTATCCAACTCGTAAAAAACTCTGTTCAATCCCATGGATTGCAAGACGAAGATCCTAACGCTCACATCTCACGATTCCTTCGTATCTGTACAACCTTCAAAATCAATAACTGCTCAGACGATGCCATTCGACTAAGACTTTTTCCATTTTCACTTCGAGGTCGAACCATTGACTGGCTTGATTCGCTTCTACCTGGTTCCATCACAACGTGGGCGGAAATGGCTGAACAATTCCTTTTGAAATACTTTCCACCCGATCGCACTGCCAAACTGAGAAGCAGCATCACAAGCTTCCGCCAAGACGATGATGAATCATTACACGTAGCATGGGAGAGATACTGAAGTCTCCTTCCGAGATGCCCACATCACGGACTTGATCTGTGGTTGCAGTGTCAAATCCGTTACGATGTAACCAGCGGAGCACATAAACAAGCTGTAGACCAAAGTGCGGGAGGAGATTTCGGAAGTGTCACGCCAATAAAGGCATACCAAGCCCTAGAAAGTACAGCTAAGAAGATCTTTGCTTATAATTCCTTAAGAACCAAACCCAGTTCTAAAGGTATTCATCAAGTAGACTCTGAAACCCTAATTACAATCCAATTAGAAGCTCTAACCAAACAATTCGAACAATTGCAAGACGAGCTAAAGAAAACTCCAACACGATGCAACACCTGTGGAAATTCACACAAGACAAGCGAATGCCCACAAGGCATTATGATGGTTGAAGATTTTGACTATGTAGGAGGCCCAAGTAACTCATATAACAACAACTAAAATTGGAGAAGCAACTTGAATTACAGAGATACTGGTAACAACCAATCATCATCAGGATTTAACCGAAGGCCATATTACCAACAAGAGAAACCACCATACCAAGGTCCAAGCAGTAGTAATCAAGACCGTGGAGCATCATCAATGGAAAACCTATTGCAGCAATTGTTGTTAACCACACAAGCCACAGATGAGTACATCCGGAAATCTGTTCGAAGAAATGAGGAGAGGTTCCAAAGAAACGAGGCTGACATCAAAAGTAACAAAGCATCATTGCAAACCATATACCACCAAGTAGGTCAGATAGCATAATAACTATCTGAAAGACCCCAAGGTGCTTTGCCTAGCAACACTGTGACAAACCCTAATGCTCAAGTCAAAGCCATCACCACAAGGAGTGGCAAAACCACTCAAGGTGATGCACATGCATTACAACCCATCCTTGAAGAAGTAGAAGCCGAAGCTCCAAGTAATGCAAGTGATAAGCAAAAGCAACCTGTTGTTATTAAAGAACTAGCCAAGAAATACATTCCACCACCACCTTGTGTTCCACCACCTCCATATCCAGGTCCTTTGAGGCAACAACGAATGGAGGCACAATATGGCAAATTCCTGGGGTTGTTTAAACAAGTCCACATCAATCTGCCTTTGGTGGAAGCCTTAGCCCAAATTCCAAATTATGCTAAGTTTTTGAAGGGTGTCTTGTCAAACAAAAAGAAACTGAAAGAGTTATCACATGTAGTTTTGAATGAGGAATGCTCTGCAGTTCTTCAAAACAAACTACCTTGAAAGATGACAGATTCAGGAAGCTTTACCATACCTTACCTAATAGGAAATCTTTCTGTTAACAACATGTTAGCTGATTTATGTGCTAGCATTAACCTTATGCCTTATGCGGTTTTTGAAAAGTTAAACTTAGGTAAACCTAGACCTACCGATATGAGCATCCAGTTAGCTGACCTTTCTATCAAATATCCAAGGGGCATCATTGAAAGTATCTTAGTTAAAATCGATAAATTCGTATTTCTTGTTGATTTTATGATCCTTGACATGGATGAGGATAAGAATGTTCCTCTTATCCTAGGTTGACCTTTCTTAGCGACTGCTCGAGCCCTCATTGATGTTTGCACCGGAAAACTCACGCTTCGAGTAGACGAGGAGGAAGTAACTTTCGATATAGGCCAATCCATGAAACACCCTCAACATCATGATGACTCGCTCTATTACATTGATGTTTGCAATTAAATCATAAGCTGTCATTTAAAGGAAACACTTTAAAATAAAGCTTACAACACCCAATTAATAGAGGTCCAAATCACCGAACCCATCTGTGAGAATCAAATCATTCCAGAACTAGAAGTTGATGAAACATCGTCTCATCAAGAAGCATTTGAGATCATTGAACAAGAGCTAGAACCTAAACCCAAACCTTCTATTGAAGACCCTCAAGTTTTAGAGCTCAAAGAACTTCCATCTCATCTCGAATACGATTTTCTTGAAAACACATCTCAACTTCCTATCATAATCTCATCCGCCTTATCAATTGATGAGAAGAACAAGTTGCTCAATGTGCTGAAGGAACATAAACGAGCAATTGCATGGAAAATCATGGACATCAAGGGAATCAATTCATCTTTTTTCACTCAGAAGATACTGATGGAGAAGAACTTCAAATCCGTCATTCAACCTCAAAGACGATTAAACCCGAGCATGCAAGAGGTGGTGAAGAAAGAAGTAATCAAACTGCTAGATGCCGGTTTGATTTACCCTATTTCTAATTCACATTGGGTCAGTCACGTCCAAGTTGTTCCAAAGAAAGGAGGAATGACTGTTGTAACTAATGAGAAGAATGAGCTTATTCCCACTCGTACAATTACAGGATGGAGAGTTTGCATCGGTTATCGCAAACTCAATGACGCCACAAGAAAAGATCACTTCCCTTTTCCTTTCATTGACCAAATGCTTGAAAGATTATCTGGAAAAATTTTCTATTGTTTCCTGTATGGTTTCTCAGGTTATTTCCAAATTCCTATTGCTCCCAAAGATCAAGAGAAAACGACATTCACCTGTCCATATGGCACGTTTGCTTATCGGCAAATGCCTTTTGGATTGTGTAATGCTCCCGCTACATTTCAAAGATGCATGATAGCAATCTTTCATGACATGATCAAACACTCAATGGAAGTTTTCATGGATGACTTCTCCATCTTTGGAAACTTATTTAAACAATGTCTTGAAAATCTGGAAAGATGCTGGTTAGATGTGAAGATTCTAACCTTGTTTTGAATTAGGAAAAATGCCATTTCATGGTTACTGAAGGAATAGTGTTAGGACATAAGATCTCTCGAGCAGGCCTTGAAGTCGATCATGGTTTCCCCAGATGGGACGCTACCATTTGAATTCATGTGCGACACAAGCGATTTCGCAGTAGGAGCCGTATTAGGACAAAGGAAAGACAAGAAATTCCACCCGATTCACTATGCGAGCAACATGTAAGGCCCCGTTCCCGGGAAACCTCACAGTTGGCAATTCATAGCATAAAATCAGTTTAATAACAAAATATTGCAGCGGAAAATAATTAAACATTCATTTAAAACTTAAAAACCCCATTGTACTCATACATTTGTCCTTTAAATGTAAACAAAACATATTCCTTGTTCATTAATTACAATAAAGACTTCATTAACAGGAATGCCACCCATATCTCCCCAAGTAGCTTCGTGGTGCCATCCTCAGCATCAGCGCTTACCTGTCCACTATTATGCATAAAAAGTCAGCTACGCTGAGTGAGTTCTAGTTTTATATAAATAAGAAAGTATAATCTTTTATCCTTCATATAATGAACACGCATACATCATACTACAAACATTACTTGCATCACATTAAGCACGTTCATTATCCTTCCTTCTTTCATTATGTTTCACTTCATCATAGGCGAGATTGCACAAAGCAAGAGCTCCATGTTATCGACAACGAATGTCGATCCCCGTCGGTACACGTTATCCATGGTCGCTACCCCCGACGGTTGATCGATCCCCGTCGGTACACATCTTCATGGTAGCTTCCCCCGACAGTTGATCCACACTGCTAGGCACATAGCCCGCTCATGAATACGGATCCATCATCATACATCAGACTCACATAAGTGAAGTCTATCATCGTGCTTGCAAGACTTTTCATCATCAAACGGGCCCAGGGGTAACATTCGTTAAGTTCCACTTCTCATTAGTATTATCTTTCACTTAATATATATATATAATACTTAGCTTATTAAGTACACAACATACCAAGTACTAGTCATCATAACACGGGCAAACCCTGCATGTATCTCTTGATCTTCTTGGATGCAGGTGTTACCATGTCTCGCACAAGTCTTGCAAGTTCATTGAACTTGGAAGTATATTCTTGATGAGTCATGTTCCCAGCCTCCAAATACAAGAACTCCATTTCAATCTTGTCTAATTCCCGGTGAGGACAATACTCCTCCAGCACTAACTCTTTCAGTTCGGACCACCTCATCTTGGCTATCGATCGCCTTCCTTCAGCCTGGACAATATTGTCCCACCAGCACAACGCTGAGTCGACGAAGGAATGAGTGGCGAACTTAACCTTCTGATCTTCGCGGCATTCATTAATTTCCAGTACCGCTTCCATCTCTCTGATCCAACGATGAACAGCAATAGCATTGCCGTTACCGTCAAAGGTTGGGGGCATGCCCCTCTGAAATGCCCCATAGTTGCACCCCTAGTCGTCTCTCTCTCAGCCTCCTCCTCACTGTCGTCATCATGGATTACCACCTTAGGGTTTGATGGCTCCTCTTCAGATTCCTCCGTCCTCCCAGTGGACCTTCTAGAATTCTTCCTATTTTCCTTCTCCTTCTTATCAGCTTTCTCTCCATCCTTAACTGCTTTGAGCACCTCATTCACCACCGAGGGTAAGACATCTTGCATGATATTGTAGACTTCATCGGCAATAGCCTCCTTCACAGTGGATTTGAGGGTGGCTGATCCCTCACCCTCTGGTTGACTATGGAGGTCTGACTCCTCGTGAAAAGTCTCGGGAGCCTTAGCTTTGCTCCGGGTGACGCGTGGTGTAGTAGTACGACCACCTCGAGGACGTCCACGTGTAGCCTTCCCAGTTTTCCTACCCGCCATATCTAATTCCTATAAGATTTAAACACCGAAATGGTCGCTACCCTCGACGGTTGATCGATCCCCGTCGGTACACATCTTCATGGTAGCTTCCCCCGACAGTTGATCCACACTGCTAGGCACATAGCCCGCTCATGAATACGGATCCATCATCATACATCAGACTCACATAAGTGAAGTCTATCATCGTGCTTGCAAGACTTTTCATCATCAAACGGGCCCGGGGGTAACATTCGTTAAGTTCCACTTCTCATTAGTATTATCTTTCACTTAATATATATATATATATAATACTTAGCTTATTAAGTACACAACATACCAAGTACTAGTCATCATAACACGGGCAAACCCTGCATGTATCTCTTGATCTTCTTGGATGCAGGTGTTACCATGTCTCGCACAAGTCTTGCAAGTTCATTGAACTTGGAAGTATATTCTTGATGAGTCATGTTTCCAGCCTCCAAATACAAGAACTCCTTTTCAATCTTGTCTAATTCCCGGTGAGGGCAATACTCCTCCAGCACTAACTCTTCCCAGCCTCCAAATACAGCGGGGTCCTAGGGGCAGCAGCCCCTAGTGGGGTCCAAGGGGCAACGCCCCTGGCTGGGGCCGGGCTGCCAGGTCAGCGCGCCTGAAAATTTTTCTGAGCTATATAAATGTCACATTTTACTTTAGAAAAATGTATTTTCTTGTTAAAACACCTTGAAATACTTACCTTGAAAACCTTATGTTTACTATGCATAATAGCCCCCAAAAACATGGAAAAACGTTTAAATAAGGGGGTCTAGAACTCACCTGAACTTAGCAAATAGCTTAAATCCTAAGTTACTTAAGCTATGGTCCGAATGCTCTGGCTGCACGAAAGTTAATACACAAAAACGTCATTTTTTCATAATTTCGCCCACAGTTTCGCTGGCAGTTTCGCTGGCAGTTTCGCTAGCAGTTTCGCTGGCAGTTTCGCTGCCAGTTTCGCTGGGCAGTACTTCTGCCAGTTTCGCTCGACAGATTCGCTGCCTTGAGCGCCCAACTTTCGTTGGAATTTCCTAGTTTCGCAATGTTTATGGGTCCACAGTTTCGCCCGAATGAAACTGTAGTTTTGCCCCAGCGAAACTGTAATTTCGCTGGAAATGCTCTTAGTTTCGCTGGATGATTATGCAAATTCGCTGGATGCATATACAGTTTCGCAGATCGCATAAAAATCACGAACCAGTCCGTTTTTAACCCAAAATCACAACTTTTTACGTCCAGCCTCTTAGTTTATCATCCATGAGGCTAAGTCTAAGCTTTATACATGTTTTCATACGTAAAAATGTGACCTTTATGCGATTCTTTGCAACTTTTCAAAACCCAAAACCCTAGAATCCGGGTTTGATCTACAGAAGGGTTTAGGGGTCGATTCTTACCTTGTTTTGTTGCTCCTTTCTTGAGATTTGTTGCCCAAACACCCAGATCTTCAATCCCTTGACCTTAGAAGCTCCAAAACTTGAGTTTCTTGCACTTTCTCTCTCTCTACTTTCTCTCTCTATGGATTTTTGGAGTTAGGATTGAAATGAAGAAGATGGTGGCTGCCTTGGGTAGGTTAAGGGCTGATTATGGGCCTCAATTACTCAAGCTCTTGTTCATAAACCCAAATTAGCCCATAACCCTTTTTCCTTTTTCTATTAGATTCTGATCCTTTTCTGTGTCTCCACTATACTCGTACGAGTGGAACTACTTTATTACGTAAGCGCTTCTCATTCCAATCCAGGATGGCCACCGGCTGCTCTACATAGTTCAGTCGCACAACGACCTCAATGTCCTCTAATGGTACAAATGCATCGTCGTCTGCTAGACATTTCCTAAGATGAGATACATGGAACGTAGGGTGAATTCCACTTAGCTCATCAGGTAATTCTAGTCTGTAGGCCACTTCCCCTACCCTTGCGATAATTCGAAATGGCCCTATAAATCTTGGGCTTAACTTCCCCTTTTTTCGAAACCTGATGATCCCTTTCCAAGGCGATACCTTGAGCATAACCTTGTCACCAACCTCAAACTCTATTGGCCTATGCCTCTTATCAGCATAAGACTTCTGGCGGTCCTTTGCTGGTTTCCTGAATGCCTTAATTTTATCTAACTTCTCGGTTGTGACCTCAATCACTTCGAGGCTTCCCAATTCCTTTTGCCCGATGTCACCCCAACACACGGGCGTTCTGCACTTCCTACCATACAATATTTCGTAAGGGGGCATACCAATGCTGGCATGGTAACTATTATTATATGAGAATTCCGCCAACGGTAAGTGCTCATCCCAACTTCCTCCAAAATAGATTACACATGCTCGCAGCATGTCTTCTAACGTTTGAATCGTTCTTTCCGACTGACCATCCGTTTGGGGGTGGTAAGCCGTACTAATATGCAGTCTAGTCCCCATTAAGTCGTGAAACCTCTTCCAGAACTTGGACGTAAATCGCGTGTCCCTATCCGAAACGATAGACACTGGCACGCCGTGACGAGCCACGATCTCCTTGATAAATAGCTCTGCCAATCTCTCAGAGGAATACGTCTCACGAATTGGTAGGAAATGGGCGCTCTTTGTTAGACGGTCAACAATCACCCAGATCACGTCACTTCCTCTCGCCGTGCGAGGTAGCTTCATGATGAAGTCCATTGTGATGTGTTCCCATTTCCATTCGGGGATATCCAAAGGCTGGATCTTTCCATATGGCTTTTGGTGCTCTGCCTTCACTTGCAGACAAGTCAAGCACTTGCTCACGTACTTAGCCACGTCTCGCTTCATTCCCGGCCACCAGTAATCTTTCTTCAGATCTTGATACATTTTCATGGCGCCGGGGTGAATGGAATATCGTGTTTTATGAGCCTCGTCCATGATCTTCTCCCTCAGATTCCCGTAGAGAGGGATCCACATCCTCCCAGATCGGGTTCTAACCCTCAGGGTGTTCTCCCTCAAATCTGAAACCTGCCCTTTCATTCTTTCAGAGTTGACTCTGTCATCTCTTAATGCTTCATCCTGAAACTCCCTCACCTGTTTCATAACATCAGGCGTCATGATTATTTGGTAAGCCCTGACCCGAATTGGCTCGGGTCATCCCTTTCTGCTAAGGGCGTCAGCAACCACATTGGCCTTGCCTGGATGGTAGTGAATTTCGCAGTCATAATCTTTGATCAATTCCAACCACCTCCTTTGTCTCATGTTGAGTTCCTTTTGTTCGAAGAAATACTTCAGACTCTTATGATCGGTGAAGATGGTGCACTTCACCCCATACAGGTAGTGCCTCCAAATCTTCAATGCAAACACCACCGCGTCCAACTCCAAATCATGGGTAGGGTAATTGGCCTCGTGGACTTTTAATTGTCTAGAAGCATAGGCTATCACCTTCCCTCGTTGCATCAACACGCAACCCAATCATGCATATGAGGCATCCGAGTAGACTACCAGGTCCTCGTTCCCCTCAGGTAGCGTCAGGACAGGGGCTTGCGTTAACCTCATTTTTAGTTCTAGGAAGGCGTTCTCCTGATCAGGACCCCATTCATACTTCACGTCCTTCCGGGTCAGCTTAGTCAAAGGAGAAGCTATCTTAGAGAAATCCTGGATAGACCTCCTATAGTAACCTGCCAGACCTAAGAAACTGTGAATCTCGATTGGCGTCTTTGGAGATTCCTATTGCATTACCGCTTCAACCTTCGCAGGATCCACCCTGATCCCCTCGGGATTAACCACATGACCCAGAAACTGTACTTCTCGAAGCCAAAATGCACATTTGTAGAACTTAGCATATAACTTCTCGCTTCTGAGTGTCTCCAATACTTCTCGAATATGATCGGCATGTTCTTCTTCACTCTTTGAATAGATCAAAATGTCATCGATGAACACTACGACTGTTCTATCCAACATAGGCCGACATACCCGATTCATAAGGTCCATAAAAGCAGCTGACGCGTTAGTTAAACCAAAGGACATGACGAGAAATTCGTAATGTCCATAACGCGTCCGGAACGCCGTTTTAGGAATATCTTGTTCTTTCACCTTCAGTTGGTGGTAACCAGACCGCAGGTCTATCCTTGAAAACCAGCTGGCACCCTGAAGTTGATCAAAGAAGTCGTCAATCCTTGGTAGCGGGTATCGATTCTTTACGGTCAGCTTATTGAGCTCGCGATAGTCAATTCACATCCGCATGCTACCATCTTTCTTCTTGACGAATAAAACTGGAGCACCCCATGGTGAGATACTCGGCCGGATGAAGCCCTTATCCAATAAATCTTGCAACTGGTCCCTCAATTCCACCATCACTGAAGGAGCCAATCGATATGGTGCCCTAGCGACGGGCTGCGCTCCCGGTAGCAAATCAATTTGAAATTTGATTTCACGGTCTGGCGGCACACCAGTCAGGTCTTCAGGAAAGACGTCAGGAAACTCGCGTACTACTGGCACGTCTAATAATTGTGGCTCTGGCGCGTCCACATCTTTTACGTAGGCCAAGTAAGCGCTACACCCACGTCTCATGTACTTTTCAGCTGTGATCATCGACACGACCTTCGGCACACAGCACACCTTATCCCCACGAACCGTAATAGAACTACCATCGGGCGCTGTTAGATGAATCATTTTCTTGCTACATACAATATTGGCTTCATAGCTAGCTAACCAATCCATGCCTAACACCACATCGAAACCTCCTAAGGCCATAACATGCAACCTAGCAGGGAACTTACAATCTTCTAACTCAATCAGGCAATCCTCAATCATTTCAGTTATCTTAGTGGACTTACCAATGGCTGTTTCTACATAAAAGGGCTCGTCTATCTTCCTACTCTTATCATTCAATAAACGACAAAAGGCAGTAGACACAAAACTCCTACTTGCACCAGAATCAAAGAGCACCGAAGCATATTCGTGATCCACCAGAAACATACCTGAAACTACTTCTGGATCTACCCTGGCCTCCTCATGAGTTATGTTGAACGCCCTCGCCTTTGCCTTTAAACCGTCACCCTTTCCTTTATCTCCAGCTTTAACCGTTCCTGGTCCTCCTAATTTTCCTCCCTTGCAGTCCTTCTCTGCATGTCCTATCTCGCCACACTGGTAACACTTCACCGCCTTGCAATCTCTAGCATAGCGACCCTCGCCCCCACATTTAAAACACTTTCCAGTCCCAACTCTACACTCCCCTAAATGGCGTTTTCCACACTTTCTACAGGTACCCCCTTCACCTGTATTTCCCTGTCTCCCTGATTGATCTTCAGCTCTCATCCTCTTCTCTCCACCCTTGAAGTTATCACCTCCGAACCTCTTCCCATTTCCATTCTTGTTCCCACTCCATTTCTCCACCTTCTTCTGCATAGGTATTGGGTCCCTCTCATCGTACAACCTCCCAGCTAAATCCACCATAGACCTAAACGTGCCTGGTCTAGCCGCAATCATATGCCTCCTGATGTCCACGGGCAAACCCTGCATGCATCTCTTGATCTTCTTGGATGCAGGTGTTACCATGTCTGGCACAAGTCTTGCAAGTTCATTGAACTTGGAAGTATATTCTTGATGAGTCATGTTCCCAGCCTCCAAATACAAGAACTCCTTTTCAATCTTGTCTAATTCCCGGTGAGGGCAATACTCCTCCAACACTAACTCTTTCAGTTCGGACCACCTCATCTTGGCTATCGATCGCCTTCCTTCAGCCTGGACAATATTGTCCCACCAGCACAACGCTGAGTCGACGAAGGAATGAGTGGCGAACTTAACCTTCTGATCTTCGTGACATTCACTAATTTCCAGTACCGCTTCCATCTCTCTGATCCAACGATGAGCGGCAGTAGCATTGCCGTTACCGTCAAAGGTTGGGGGCTTGCACCTCTGAAATGCCCCATAGTTGCACCCCCTAGTCGTCTCTCTCTCTCAGCCTCCTCCTCACTGTCGTCATCATGGATTACCACCTTAGGGTTTGATGGCTCCTCTTCAGATTCCTCCGTCCTCCCAGTGGACCTTCCATAATTCTTCTTATTTTCCTTCTCCTTCTTATCAGCTTTCTCTCCATCCTTAACTGCTTTGAGCACCTCATTCACCACCGAGGGTAAGACATCTTGCATGACATTGTAGACTTCATCGGCAATAGCCTCCTTCACAGTGGATTTGAGGGTGGCTGATCCCTCACCCTCTGGTTGACTATGGAGGTCTGACTCCTCGTGAACAGTCTCGGGAGCCTTAGCTTTGCTCCGGGTGACGCGTGGTGTAGTAGTACGACCACCTCGAGGACGTCCACGTGTAGCCTTCCCAGTTTTCCTACCCGCCATATCTAATTCCTATAAGATTTAAACACCGAAATGGTCATTCAAGTTAATTGCTTAGATCATTACAAGTATGGTAAGTCCTTAATTACAGTGTCCAAGTGTGATTAACTACTTACCTTACCCTCCTGTCCTAAGCAATCACTATCCTAACACATGTCAGCATTCAAATCTACACGTATATAAAACAAATAGCACACGCACATATTGCCAGTTCACTTGAAATATTTTACCTGATGGCACGTAGCTACTTGGGTCGGCATCTTTCATTTGGTCCCATTCTCAGTTTAAGTTTAGGTTTGAAAAATGTTTTACCAATTTCTCTTAAACTTTGGCTCTGATACCAACTTGTAAGGCCCCGTTCCCGGGAAACCTCACAGTTGACAAAACATTGCAACGGAAAATAATTAAACAATTATTTAAAACTTAAAAACCCCATTGTACTCATACATTTGTCCTTTAAATGTAAACAAAACATATTCCTTGTTCATTAATTACAATAAAGACTTCATTAACAGGAATGCCACCCATATCTCCCCAAGCAGCTTCGTGGTGCCATCCTCAGCATCAGCGCTTACCTGTCCACTATTATGCATAAAAAGTCAGCTACGCTGAGTGAGTTCTAGTTTTATATAAATAAGAAAGCATAATCTTTTATCCTTCATATAATGAACACGCATACATCATACTACAAACATTACTTGCATCACATTAAGCATGTTCATTATCCTTCCTTCTTTCATTATGTTTCACTTCATCATAGGCGAGATTGCACAAAGCAAGAGTTCCATGTTGATCGACAACGAATGTCGATCCCCGTCGGTACATGTTATCCATGGTCGCTACCCTCGACGGTTGATCGATCCCCGTCGGTACACATCTTCATGGTAGCTTCCCCCGACAGTTGATCCACACTGCTAGGCACATAGCCCGCTCATGAATACGGATCCATCATCATACATCAGACTCACATAAGTGAAGTCTATCATCGTGCTTGCAAGACTTTTCATCATCAAACGGGCCCGGGGGTAACATTCGTTAAGTTCCACTTCTCATTAGTATTATCTTTCACTTAATATATATATATATATAATACTTAGCTTATTAAGTACACAACATACCAAGTACTAGTCATCATAACACGGGCAAACCCTGCATGTATCTCTTGATCCTCTTGGATGCAGGTGTTACCATGTCTCGCACAAGTCTTGCAAGTTCATTGAACTTGGAAGTATATTCTTGATGAGTCATGTTTCCAGCCTCCAAATACAAGAACTCCTTTTCAATCTTGTCTAATTCCCAGTGAGGGCAATACTCCTCCAGCACTAACTCTTCCCAGCCTCCAAATACAGCGGGGTCCTAGGGGCAGCAGCCCCTAGTGGGGTCCAAGGGGCAACGCCCCTGGCTGGGGCCGGGCTGCCAGGTCAGCGAGCCTGAAAATTTTCTGAGCTATATAAATGTCACATTTTACTTTAGAAAAATGTATTTTCTTGTTAAAACACCTTGAAATACTTACCTTGAAAACCTTATGTTTACTATGCATAATAGCCCCTAAAAACATGGAAAAACGTTTAAATAAGGGGGTCTAGAACTCACCTGAACTTAGCAAATAGCTTAAATCCTAAGTTACTTAAGCTATGGTCCGAATGCTCTGGCTGCACGAAAGTTAATACACAAAAACGTCATTTTTTCATAATTTCGCCCACAGTTTCGCCCACAGTTTCGCTGGCAGTTTCGCTGGCAGTTTCGCTGGCAGTTTCGCTGGGCAGTACTTCTGCCAGTTTCGCTGGACAGATTCGCTGCCTTGAGCGCCCAACTTTCGTTGGAATTTCCTAGTTTTGCAATGTATATGGGTCCACAGTTTCGCCCGAACGAAACTGTAGTTTCGCCCCAGCGAAAATGTAATTTCGCTGGAAATGCTCTTAGTTTCGCTGGATGATTATGCAAATTCGCTGGATGCATATACAGTTTCGCAGATCGCATAAAAATCATGAACCAGTCCGTTTCTAACCCAAAATCACAACTTATTACGTCCAACCTCTTAGTTTATCATCCATGAGGCTAAATCTAAGCTTTATACATGTTTTCATACGTAAAAATATGACCTTTATGCGATTCTTTGCAACTTTTCAAAACCCAAAACCCTAGAATCCGGGTTTGATCTACAGAAGGGTTTAGGGGTCGATTCTTACCTTGTTTTGTTGCTCATTTCTTGAGATTTGTTGCCCAAACACCCAGATCTTCAATCCCTTGACCTTAGAAGCTCCAAAACTTGAGTTTCTTGCACTTTCTCTTTCTACTTTCTCTCTCTACGGATTTTTGGAGTTAGGGTTGAAATGAAGAAGATGGTGGCTGCCTTGGGTAGGTTAAGGGCTGATTATGGGCCTCAATTACTCAAGCTCTTTTCATAAACCCAAATTAGCCCATAACCCTTTTTTCCTTTTTCTATTAAATACCCAATAATAAGCCCCTAATCCTTTATGACTCGTTTTGACTTTTCGGGGTATTACACAAAACCTTAAATGATGCCTAAGAAAACTACACCACCACCGAGAAAGAGCTTCTCGTGGTAGTTTTTGCATTTGATAAATTTCGCTCATATCTAATCCTTTCAAAAACAATCATTTACACCAATCATGCAGCCCTTCGTTATCTGTTCAGCAAACAAGATGAAAAAGCCGAGACTGATTTGTTGTATACTTCTGCTTTAAGAATTTGACACAGAAATTTGTGATAAGAAAGGAGCAGAAAATTTGGCGGCCGATCATCTCTCACGTCATGGAGATTCAAGTCCTTCATAGACTGAGGAATCCATAATAAACGACAATTTTCCTCATGAATTCCTTATGCACATCCAATCCTCAATCGATGAACATCCTTGGTTTGCTGATTTCGCAAATTACTTGGCAAGCGGAATCCTTCTCAGAGTAATGACTTATCAGCAAAAGAAGAAATTCTTTACTGATATCAAGTATTACTTGTAGGATTCTATATGCCCAAGACACGTAGAATATTAATGCGGTTTGTACGTTATGATCCAAGTCGGGTTATACCCAATAACAAGCTTAGCAAACACCAATTAATATTTAATTGATTATATGATCATGCAATTAAATATTTACACCAATTTAGAAAATGGATTTTCTAAATAAGTTGCATATGAGAAGGAACAACTTATTAGAATATTTTGTTCAATAATATTATTTGAAGTGTTATTTAAATAAGTTAGATAACACCAAAATAATAAGAGTATATAACTTATACAACTAAATGGTTAATTATATAACTAGTTACAAGACTAGTTTAATATATGTGTGTGTTTGATTTAAAGAGGGAAACCCCTTTTGAAATCAATTTTCGGCCGCCCCCTTGTTTTTTCATTGGTTCTTTTGCCTTGTAAACTACACACATCATAACTAGTCCTGGAGACTTCATTTCTCATCTATCTCAATACATGCAAACTTGAAAAAGACTCTCTCCTCTCTCTCTTAAAAGGTTCACGGCAGCAGCATCATCTAGAGGAGGTTTTTGAGTGATTTTGGTGTTACTTCTTCCTAACAAGAGTTGTTTGCCATCAAGCTTGGGGTATACTAACTTGAGAGGACCTCCCTTGGTGCCTTTGGTCGTTTTTCTTGGTCAAGAACATCCTCCAATTTGAACTTCTTGCTGCTGAAAGGTAGATTATGGCAGCTTCTTTATAGCTATCCATAATGTGTTGTTTGCATTTTCATAGCTAGCATCATTCACATATAAAAGATCCTCTTGTTCTTGAGTTTGTTTAAAAACTTATAACATCAAAATAAACCTGAAATTTTAGTTTATAAACAATGTTATAATGATCAACTTCTGCTGTGTTTTACAAAGTTTAAATGGTTAAACTATGTTTCAAGTTCTAACAAACCCCAACAATAGCATCTAGAGCCGGTTATGTGGATAGCTTGCTTGTTCTTGTCCTTTAAAAATCGTTTTTATGGGACTTTACAACCCTTTTAAGGGCTGCAATATTCTTTTATGTTGAATCCCCAAACTTTCAAGGTTATATTACATATGCTTGTGATTAAACCTTGAAAGATATGTATGTTGATATGTATGTTGTTTGGACATGTTTAAAACCCGAATTTCAGTTTATGTTGGCTGAAATTTCGTGGGTTTTAGTGGGGATTCTTTGTTATATTTGGATGATATAATGAATGTTTATATTGGTGCATAACCAAAGCCTTTGGCCTTGTGTTGTTTGGATGTATGCAATGGTTTTTCTTGTTTATTCAATGGGGTTGTATATTAATTTATTTGTGCTTTGTTTAAAAATGTAATTTATTTATTAATGGGTTGTAATAAATAGATTAGGTGTATTTTTCATTTTACTAGATATCTTGTATTAGGACTTTATATCTTGTAATATGAATACATACGTGTTGGAAGCACAAAGGAGAGACATAAGAGAAACATGGAGCATTGTGGATGCGGTTTCAAGTGGGAGGCTTTTGGAAGCTTTCTATGTGTTTTGTTATGACCTTAGGAATGCCCTATGGACCACACTTGTGATGGTAAACAAGTGTGGACCACTTTAGATGCTATGGTTATGCACATATGCTATGTTGTTTTGTTTATATTATTGTGGTTGATGGCATTTATGTGATATTTGCTTTAACAATCCTATCCATGATCAAAACAAACTAATTAAATGGTTCTTAATCATTAAAAGGTAATAAAAGGTTATTAAAATGATTTAATGATTTTAAAGATTAAAATAGGTTTTAATCAAAGGACCATAGGGTATCTTGTATTTGAAAGCATGCAAATACAAGTACATAGAGTTTTCTAAACTAGAATTATGAAATCTCTAAATAGTTTAAAACAAGATCAACACCATCCTTTTACACAACACTTGAGTCACTTGGGAACTCTTAGTGGGATAAAGTCACCTAACCATTTTGAGGGAACTTATGACTTAGGTGAGAATGCCATATTCGTGGGATAAAGGTCACCTAACCGCTAATTTTGGCAAACTCACACGTGTGTGTAAGTAGGATGTCTTGATTTGCAAACCATGTCAAATGGATCACCTACGATGTGGTTTCCAAATGATGTTGATGGGATTAACATGCCGACTTTACATATGATGTTTAAAGTCGATCCCATACCTCTAGAAGTTGCAAATGGTTGCAACCATCAATCGTTGACCACGTTATTAATTTAAATCGTGGGATAAAGGTCACCTAATCACAATTTAAATGTAATGTTGGATTCTAGATTTTAATATGAAAATGACCTTAAAAGGTATTAATTATTAGAAATAGCAATATCAAAAATACTAAAATAGATCTTTGTTAAATTTTGTAGATGGCCACCAATAATAATAATCATGATAACTCATCCACGTCCACCCAATCTTTACGAGCGATTCTCCAAAAGGAATGTCTAAATCATAACAATTTTCATTGATTGGTATCGAAACTTGAGAATCATTCTCAAGTAAGAGAGACGATCATATGTTTTAGATGACCCTATCCCTGATCAACCTACTGAGGATGATGAGGAGGCCTATAACGATTGGCTGAAGTACACTGAGGACTCCGTCCAAGTGTTTTGTCTCATGCTAGCGAGCATGACTCCAGATCTCCAAAAGAAGTATGAACATCACGGAGCTTATGAAATGATAACCCAGCTGAAGGAAATGTTCCAACAGCAAGCGAGGGTTGAGCGCTTCAAAACGGTTTGAGCACTCCATGCATGTCTTATGGACGACAACCAATCGGTTTCATCTTATGTACTTAAGATGAAAAGCCACATTGACCGCCTCAAAAGGCTTAATTGTCCCGTCTCGAAGGAATTGGCCACGGATTTGACCCTTAATGGCCTTACCAAGAAGTTCGAGACATTCGTGTTGAACTACAATATGAATGCTTGGGACAAAAGCATTGGTGAGCTTCACTCAATGCTCAAAACGGCCAAGGCGGCCATGGGTAAAAGGGTTTTACCCGTTCTCACCATCAATGAAGGTGGGAACAAGAAAAGGCCTCATCCTGCACCCAAAGCCAAAGTTGCCAAGGGTAAGGGACCCGTATGGGGAAAGGGGAAAGGGGTGTCAAGGGTGCCACCCAAACCATAAGAGAAGAAGAAAAAGGTTGCTACTAATGACCCATGCTTCAAGTGTGGGGAGATTGGACATTAGGCAAGGAATTGTCCTGTCCATCTCTAAGAGTTGAAAGCAAAGAGGGATGCAGGGCAGACCTCAGGTATAATATACATGATTCATATTGATCTTAATGTTACATCTTCTAACACATGGGTATTGGATACCGGATGTGGAACTCATATTTACAATTTGTTGCAGGGGTTCAAAAGAAGTAGGGACTTCAATCAAGGGATTTTAGCCTCTTCATGGGCAATGGAACTAAAGTCAAAGTTGAAGCTCGTGGGGACTACATCCTAAAACTTCCAAGTGGCTTGGATGTAATTTTGAAGAATGTTTTGTATGCTCCTGACTAGGAACATTATTTCTGTATCCCAATTAAGACATTATGATTATGTATTATCTTTTGTTGAAAATGATATTTATGTTTCTTTAAATGATATGTTCTATTTTAAAGCTATTCCCATTAATGGTATTTATGAATTGGTTCATGAAAATGCTTTAAATAGTTCATTGTACCAAACTAACACCAAGAAACTCAAGTTGGATTTGAGTGATACCTATCTTTGGCATTGTCGTCTTGGTCATATAAACAAGAAACGTATACAAACACTTCAAAAATGGTCTTTTAAAAACAAATGAATGTGATTCATTTGATGTATGTGAATCTTGATTACAAGGAAAAATGACTAAGGCACCCTTTAATGGAACTAATGAAAGGGCAAAAGATTTATTAGGAATCATACATTTGGATGTATGTGGTCCTTTTAAGCCAATGACTAGGAATGGTGAAAGATACTTCATTACCTTTACCGATGATTATAGTCTCTATGGGTATGTGTACTTATTAAGGCACAAAGATGAAGCTTTTGAAACGTTCAAAATCTTCAAGAATGAAGTAGAAAATCAACTCAACAAGTCGATTAAAGTTCTCCACACCGATAGAGGGGGTGAATACCTAAGTGATGCTTTTCAAGATCATCTTAGGAGTTGTGGGATTGTCTCACAACTCACTCCACCTGGAACACCACAACATAATGGTGTGTCTGAGAGGAGGAATTGAACCTTATTGGATATGGTCCGATCTATGATGGCTAGAAGCACATTGCCTCTATCATTTTGGGGTTTCGCTTTGCTCTCCGCGGCCCGTATTCTAAATATGGCCCCAACCAAAAAGGTGGAAAGGACACTGTTTGAGATATGGCATGGAAGAGTTCCATCCCTATCATACTTAAGAGTCTGGAGTTGTGAGGCTTATGTTAAGACTCCCACCCCAAACAAATTGGAAGTCTGATCCACCAAGTGTATCTTTGTTGGATATCCTAGAGATTCTATGGGATATTATTTCTATGATCCACTGGAACAAAAGGTGTTTGTTGCCAGAAAGGGTGAGTTCTTAGAAGCAAAGTTCCTCATGGAAGAAACTAGCAGTAGAACAGTGGATCTTGAGGAGGATCAAGAACCACAACCCGATGCAAGTTTGGTTGAAACTAGCACTCAAGATGAGGATGTTGAGGATGATCAAGCGGTTAATCAATACACACAAAACGTTCGTAGAAGTGGTAGAACTAGTAATCCACCTGAAAGATATGGATTTTTCATGGATGGATGCTATGTGGTAGATTCAGATGAACCAACCACATACCATGATGTAGTGTTCAATTCGGATTGTGACAAATGGCTTGAAGCCATGAACGTTGAGATGCAATCCATGTATGACAATCAAGTTTGGGAACTTGTTGTACCACCTCTTAACTCCAAGGTAGTTAGAAGTAAGTGGGTTTTCAAGAAGAAAACAGACATGCATGGAAACTTGGATACTTACAAAGCTAGACTTGTAGCAAAAGGTTTCACTCAAACTCAAGGTGTTGATTATGATGAAACCTTTTCTCCTGTCGCTATGCTTAAGTCAATTAGGATATTATTTTCCATAGCTGAATATTATGACTATGAGATATGGCAAATGGATGTCAAAAATGCTTTTCTAAATGGATATCTTGAGGAAGATGTCTATATGGTTCAGCCTGAAGGTTTTGTCGATCCCAAACATCCTAATAAAGTATGCAAGTTAAAGAAATCAATCTATGGATTGAAACAAGCATCAAGAAGCTGGAATCACCGTTTTGATGAGGAGGTAAAGAAATTTGGCTTCATCAAAAACGCTGATAAGGCTTGTGTGTATAAGAAGGCTAGTGGGAGCATAATAACTTTCCTAGTATTATATGTCGATGACATTCTACTATTTGGGAATGACGTTCCAACAATGGAAGGTGTAAAAGCCTGGCTTGGAAGCTGCTTTTCCATTAAGGATCTTGGTGAAACCGCCTATATTTTGGGAATAAAGATCTATAGGGATAGATCAAGGCGGTTGATTGGTTTAAATCAAAGTGCATACATTGATAAAATCTTGAAAAGGTTCAAGATGGAGAACTCTAAGAAAGGTACCGTACCTATTCACAGAGGGACGATATTGAGTACGACTCAATTTCCGAACTCAAAGGAGGAGCAGGATAAAATGAAGGCAATCCTATATGCATCTGCTATAGGATCCATCATGTATGCAATGATATGCACTAGACCGGACGTGTCATGCGCTTTAAGCATGACAAGTAGATACCAGCAAAATCCTAGAAACAGTCATTGGATGGCTGTTAAAAACATACTTAAGTACCTGAGGAGGACTAAAGATATGTTCGTAATCTATGGATCTGGTGATGAGGAACTCGTTGTAAAAGGTTACACTGATGCGAGTTTCCAAACCGATCGTGATGATTCACGATCACAATCGGGATACATTTTCATTCTGAATGGAGGAGTGGTCTCTTGAAGAGCTCTAAACAGGATGTGGTGACTTTATCAACTACAGAATCTGAATACGTCGCCGCCTCATTGGCAGCTCAAGAAGCTGCATGGTTGAAGAAATTCATTGCCGATCTAGGGGTTGTCCCTTCCATTCAGGACCCCCTAGAGATCTTTTGTGATAACGAGGGTGCGATTGCTCAAATCAAGGAACCTCGTGCTCATCAAAAGACTAGGCACATTAAGCGGAGATTCAACTACATACGAGATGAAGTTGAGAAAGGAAAGATATGTATTCGCAAAGTTCACACAGATCAAAATATTACGGATCCTCTCATGAAGCTCCTAGAAAAGGCAAAGCATGAAGGTCATACCTGTGCCATGGGACTTCGATATTCTAGTGGTTGGATTTGATCTGTAGTTTCGTATTTGGATATTTGGAACTTCCTTATTATTTGAATAAAATTATTTGGTTATAACATTTCAATATATGTTCCAATTTAGCATGTTTAAATCCATGGGTAAATTGTTTACTCTAAATGTCCGTAGTCGTTCATACTTGTGGGAACAATTATGAGGATAAGACTATTATGAATTAGGATTGGTGGATATTCATAAAGATGAATATAGAGCAATTGGTTGCTACCAAAGTTCATAGATATTTGTGGGATACAAATATTGGACTAATCCGCATCTCAAATTTTACTACATGGAATCTTCTAGATTGATCATAAGTAATTTCGAGTTAAAGGAGAATATCATTTGGTATCCTCAGACCTGAGATACATATTGGGTTTTGATATTCACCAAGTGTTATACCTTGAGCTAGTTCTTCACTGTCCTGAAATAATGGACAGTACGTAAGGCTATGTTCAGGTTGACACGAGGTGTTTGTGAGAAACGTATGTAGTCAAGATAGGATTTGTTCCTCTTATTCGTTGAGAGCAAGATGTCTAAGGCCTGATTAAGTTAAATCAACAAGGAATGACCATTCTGTGTCCTTGGATTTAACATGACATCTGTAATAAAAGGATAAATGATTGATTCACCTAAATCTTTTCAAGTAGGATACTTGAATGGGATGATGTTATTGAATGGCTATAAGTCATGCGTATTAAGGGTAGTAAACCGTTGTA
The DNA here is from genome assembly GCA_024085815.1 of Flaveria linearis. Classification (NCBI taxonomy): domain Eukaryota; kingdom Viridiplantae; phylum Streptophyta; class Magnoliopsida; order Asterales; family Asteraceae; genus Flaveria; species Flaveria linearis. The sequence continues at coordinate 41,660,938 of CM044012.1, forward strand.
AGGCGGTATTTACTGCTTGCATCAATCTTCTATGAATCTTGTGCAAGTGGGAGATTGTAGGATTCTATATGCCCAAGACACGTAGAATATTTTGATGCGGTTAGTACGTTATGATCCAAGTCAGGTTATACCCAATAACAAGCTTAGCAAACATCAATTAATATTTAATTGATGATATGATCATGCAATTAAATATTTACATCAATTTAGAAAATGGGTTTTCTAAATAAGTTACACATGAGAAGGAACAACTTATTAGAATATTTTGTTCAATAATATTATTTGAAGTGTTATTTAAATAAGTTAGATAACACCAAATAATAATGAGAGTATATAACTTATACAATTAAATGGTTAATTGTATAACTAGTTACAAGACTAGTTTAATATGTGTGTGTGTTTGATTTAAAGAGGGAAACCCCTTTTGAAATAAATTTTCGGCCGCCCCCCTTGTTTTTTCATTGGTTCTTTTGCCTTGTAAACTACACACATCATAACTAGTCTTGGAGACTTCATTTCTCATCTATCTCAATACATGCAAACTTGAAAAAGACTCTCTCTCTCTCAAAAGGTTCATGGCAGCAGCATCATCTAGAGGAGGTTTTTGAGTGATTTTGGTGTTATTTCTTCCTAACAAGAGTTGTTTGCCATCAAGCTTAGGGTATACTAACTTGAGAGGACCTCCCTTGGTGCCTTTGGTCATTTTTCTTGGTCAAGCACATCCTCCAATTCGAACTTCTTGCTACTGAAAGGTAGATTATGGCAGCTTCTTTATAGTTGTCCATAATGTGTTGTTTGCATTTTCATAGCTAGCATCATTCACATATAAAAGATCCTCTTGTTCTTGGGTTTGTTTAAAAACTTATAACATCAAAATAAACCTAAAATTTCAGTTTATAAACAATGTTATAATGATCAACTTCCGCTGCGTTTTACAAAGTTTAAATGGTTAAACTATGTTTCAAGTTCTAACAAACCCCAACATTACTTTGGAAGACCCGTATCTGTTCAGAATCAGTGCAGACCAACTCATTCGTAGATGCGTATACAGAAGTGAACCGGAACAGATTCTAAGGCACTGTCATGAAGGACCCACAGGAGGACATCACGGAGCAAACCTTACAGCCAAAAAAGTATTTGACTCTGGATTTTATTGGCTCACGATCTTCAAAGATGCTCATAACATGGTACGCACATGTGATACATGTCAAAGAGCAACCAATATCTCAAAACAGGATGAGATGCCTCAGAAACTAGTTCAAGTATACGAGGTATTTGATATATGGGGTATTGATTTCATGGGGCCATTCCCGATTTCATTTGACAATCGTTACATATTGGTAGCAGTTGATTACGTTTCAAAATGGGCTGAAGTTCAAGCCTTACCTACCAATGATGCCAGGAACGTTGTCAGATTCCTTAAGAAGCGATTCTCTCATTTTGGTGTCCCCAAGGCTTTAATTAGTGATCGAGGAACGCATTTTTGTAACAACTAGCTTGAACGAGCAATGGCCCGTTATGGAGTGCATTATCGCTTTACAACTGCTTATCACCCACAAGCGAATAGGCAAGTCGAAGTCACTAATCGAGGAATCAAACGAATCTTGAGAAAACCATAGGTCAAAACGACAAGGACTAGTCTAACAAGCTAGATGATGCACTATGGGCTTTTTGAACAGCCTATAAGACTCCCATCGGCACAACACTATTCAAACTAGTTTATGGGAAGTCGTGTCATCTACCTGTGGAACTAGAGCATAAGGATTTTGGGCACTAAAAGCAGCAAACCTAGACCAAGACCTTACAGGAAAGAATCGATTCTTACAAATTCACGAATTAGAGGAGTTAAGAGAACAAGCATACGAAAACGCTAGGGTTTACAAATAGAAGACAAGAAAATTCCATGATGTGCGATTAAAGAAAACAAAACGATTTCATGTGGGAGAACGTGTCTTACTGTATTATTCACGTTTGCGCTTGTTTCCTGAAAAGCTGAAATCACGTTGGTCTGGACCTTACACGATTAAAAACGTGTTTCCGAATGGTGCCATTGCAATCGACAACCATGACGGTTTAAGTGTCAAAGTAAATGGACATCGTTTGAAACCGTATAACGATGGACCAACCAATATTCTCTTGGAGGAATTACACATCCGCCCCGACGAACACTAAGTGTGGGGAATGGTCGCGCCAAAGACCCAAAACTTAAACGCGGCACCTGTATATAGGTGTTTCTTGCTTTGTTTTAACTTTTTAGGACCTCACAAGCACAAACACAGGGCCGAAGCATGCCCCCATGCCTTTGAAAAAAAGTTTCCATGACCTCCGCTGACGACTCTGAAACGTTGCACGTCGAATTTAAGACGAGTTCTGACAAGCACGGGGCCGTGCCTGTACAAACACGCCCCCGTGTTCAACTTTCATGATCTGTATATAAATACCACACTTGTTCCATTCTCCCCCATACCTGCTTATAAACGCCTAAAAATGAAAGAATCAAGTCATGGAAGTTCAAGATGGAATCATGCGAAGAAACCGCGTTCTGAAACGCAAGAGCCAACGACACAAGAATACTTTTTCAAGCTACATGAATTAATCAAGCAAATGACTGAAATGAACCTCGTCGCATCCTAACGTCTAGCTGATCTTATCCAAAAAGTTCAAGAAATGGGCGAGGAACTCGTTTCCATTAACCATCAGTTTGCACAACTTAGCAACTGCACTTCTCACTATCCCATCCCGAACCTTCCACATGAAATGTATGGAGGCTTCTTTTAGAAGCATTTCGTGATGTGCTAGGTGTATTGATGCACGATAAGGAATCTGGTTTTGCAGTTTCAGATTCTTGGCTTTTAACGTATTATGTAACCGTAGGACCCTAGGAAATGTAATTGTCAATTTAGCATGGGGTGTGTTAATCAACTTTAGGACTATTTTCGTATGTTTCCTGATGATTTGGAAGTGATTAAACTTAACCGAGTAAATTGCGTAACGCACGAAACTAAAAAACGAGACAACGAAAAACTGAAACTAGGCAGCATAAGGGGACCACGTCCCCGTGCCTATGGAGGCACGCTTCCGTGCTCGACAATGAATGACACCATCCAACTTTTTTCAGCCTTTTGTCTTGTTCCCCATCAATTTTGCATGTTAAAAACCAAGCTCATTGCCTACAATGTTCGTATCCTCTTCCATTTTCACCATATTTTTATTTTTCTTTCAACTTTTTAAGAAGTTATTTCAAGAGTATTGATCAAGAGGTTAGTATACTAATTGCTATCATTGTAGTGGTCATTTACATGTAGTTAGGTGATTAGGTCTCTAAACAACCGAAATTCTAGCAATTATATGTAAAGTCTTGTACTTAAACGTATTATGGAATGATGAATGCTTTAAACCTTCTTGTTCATGTTTCTTCTTGAAGTTGATTAGTGTTAATTAGTATGTTTAGTTAGTTATTAGTATGTTTTCTTTTATTGTTAACAAGACTATCTTCATAATTCGTGGTGAAATCATTGTTAATCATGTTCAAGTTACAAGAATTCATAAGTAGTGTTAAACACTATATATATTTTTGAGTATCTTGAATTATTAACAAGTTCTTAAAATGCTAAACGTATAATCTTTGGTTTTTCAAGCAAGAAAATGTTAAACCCATGCTTAATCAAAGGTTTACAAACAAAACCACGCGTGCTCGAGTCAAAATTTCATATCTCAAAATGTCAACCGCACCCCCACGTTTCATAAGACGCACCCCCATGTTTAATAAACTTTTTCTTGGATGTCAAATTTTTAACTATTTTTAAACATGAGTTGAATGGTTTGGGTGTTGTGTCTTGTGAAACCCATGATTATCACTAATGTCATGAAATTGTTCCAGAAATTTGTTTGTGTAGTTTAACTTATTTCTCAAATTTCAGGACTATGGATCATCCTTATTTGCAATTTGAAGGGAGCAGTGAGAGATGGTGTCATGATAGACTTTAAAGACTATTACAAAGGGTCGAAAGATCCCACTTGCAAGCAGATAAAGAAACATTGGCGGCTGTCGGACAGCTCGAAAGATATAATAATTTATCGAGTATTCAGTGGAAGCGTCTGTTTTTACAAAAAATACCTTCTGTTTATGAACTAACTCTTGAATTTTTAGCATCTTTTAGATTTAGCATGAAAGACTCTACCTTTCCAGACGAGGAAAGTAAAGACGTAGAGAGTGGTGCCATACGAAGAGCATTTTGGAAAAAATTGGAACAGGGGTTTCAACACGAGTAAAACCAAGAGCAGCCAGATACGAGACCCGTTGCTGCGATACATAGATTGGTTACTTAGCCATTCCATAACAGCTCGTTTTCAAAGCGAGGGAGTTGTTAATTTGAGGGACTTGTTCATTTTATATTGTATGGTTAACCAATTACGATGTAATATTAGGTATTTGTTTTGTAATCTGTTTTCCAGGAATGCGATTGCAGGTGCTCAAACACCTATGTTTGGAGGAAGCTGGATTCTGAACCTATACAGAGCTATGGGTGTAGCACTGAGGGAACTGAAGGAGTGATGCCAGGACTGTTGGACTTGACATGGCGATACAGCTGGAAGGAGCCGGATCCGGATCTTCAAGTTCACGCACTAGAGAATTCCCAACCATGTTAAACCTTTATGAATCGATCCAAACCACCAGCGACCATGCAAGGAGATCATTTGAATATGCCCAAAAAGCCTTCAAACGAGTCAAAAATCTGCATTCTCGAGTCGATGACCTGAGCAATGATGTCACTTACATCAGGAACCGAATGTATCATGAGTGGGGGGATATCCCACCATAAAGCCCTTGAAAATCGTATCACTTTCGGGGCCCGGGCACAGTTGTTTTGTGCCAATCTATCTTTTAATTTATGTTATTTTATTTTCTATGTTTGGGATTTTAATTCTTTTCATAAATTGGTGACATTTCAGGTGATATCGAGGATTCTCTCAACTTGAGGGCAACCAAACACAATTGACAAACTCATCATTTATAGGGGAGTTATTTCATTACTCTTTCTCGATCTTAATATATTCATTACATTGAGGATAATGTGAATTTTAAGTGTGGGGATGGGGGGTAATGCATTTGACTTTACTAAAAAGGTCAAAATTTAAAATTCTATAAAAAGATCACTTAACAATTATTTTTGTGACAAGAAACCAAAAATTAAAAACAATTTTTGATAAACCAAATTATAAATATACGTTTTCGGGAAATAAATAAGTAAATTAACGACATCCAAATAAACTTGAAAATGTTTTTTTTTGATATCCTTAAAAGCAATAATCTAGTAAGAATATTTAATCATGTAAAATGAAACAATTTTACCGAATTCCATCGGTATGTGACTTTATTTTTTAGCCTTAAACAAGTTTTGTAAATTGCAATTGTACTTTCATTCCGGATTTGATTGAGGGTGCCTTATGACACGTGTAATTAGAACTTCCTTTGGGTATGCATTTCAAGACCTTAATTAGTATTTGTTGCATAAAAATGAGTTAGGCATTAGGAAACATTAACCATTCAAGCCCCAACCATTTTCTTTTAATTTTCCTTACCTGAACGTCAACCTTAGTTAGCCCCGTTGAGCTTAAACGTTTTTATTCTCAAACACCCGATCCACTAAGTCACTTAACCAAAAAGCCTTCAACAAAACCCGTTTTTCATTAAAGAACCGTCTTTGGCTTACTTAAAAAACAAAAATAAATAAAAAAAGAGAAATTTGGTTTTTACCAGCAGACCTAAAAGAACTAGAATACATTCTTTTGATTTTAATTTGCTTTGTTTCCTTCACGACGCAAAACCTGGACTTCCCCCGGAAATCTGCGAACAAATTTTCAATCTCACAGTTGACGCAAGAAAGAAATGGCGAAAAAAGGAACAAGTTCTGCCATTTTGTGGAATTTCAAAAAGTGCTATAAAGAGATGGGCGAAAAGATACGAAAGATGCCTGAATTGTGGAAATTGGTCCCACAATGGAAAATGCAAAAAGAACCAAACCGAGTCTCAATACGAATACACAGAACTGATCCGATTGGGTGCTATTAGGCTTCAAGCCAAACGATCCTTAAGAAAGGAAAGTTTTGTGTATCTTCGGGTGAAAGACGAAGTAAGGTTTTTGAAAGCAAAATATGGTCTTGACAATCTGACCTTAAACGAGTCCTCAAGTTATCATATCCCTTCTAACTTGAAGTATTGTATAGGGAACCCTTTATTGCTTTCCTTGTAATTTATGTTAGAAAAATAAGCCAAGACCATCGCCTTTAGCAATTAGCCACTTTTTCCAAATATTCCATACCCGAGCCCGAGCAAAGTTACAACCCATCAAAGACCTAATTATTTATGAAAGTAAACACCTAAGTAGGTGGAGATTTGATCCCTTAACAAGCATATGATTTCACACGTATCCATACTAGGCAATCGAGTGCATTAGTCATACTTAATCTTAACAATGACTCCATATATTTAGCCGAGTGTGAGTGCAACTTGTGAGAAGTGTGGAGTTTTACATGATAATAATCCTTACTAACTAATCTATTGCTTGCTAGGATATCATTTTACACACGCTAAAAATGTTTATATTTGGATGAAATAATATTTGCTTGCATATTTCCTGAAGAACATATTTATTATTTGATTTATTTGGTTTTCGGTGGACTTGTCATTTTAAGTGATTTTTGCTTGAGGACAAGCAAAGTTCAAGTGTGGGGATGTTTGATGTGCTTCAAATTATACAAAAAAATCCTATCAAAAGCACATCAATTATTTCTCAATATCTCCCTAAAATGATGAGTATGTACTTAAAAATATTAAATTATATTTGCAGGTGTTTAAAATGGCAAGTTAGATAAAAGAAGTATATTTGAAAAGAAATTAAAGTAATCCGAGCTTTGGAGTCCAAGCATGGGGCCATGCCTCATTAAGCACGCCCCCATGCCTTTCCTGAAACACACCCCCATGCTAAATTGACACACCCCCGTGTTTGGACATCTGACAGGACAAAAAGTATTGTCCCCTAAAAGCAAGCATGGGGCCGTGCCCATAAGGCACGGGGTCACACCCCACCTCCAACACGGGTTCGTGCCCCATTAAGTACGGGGCCGTGCCCGACACAACCTGCACGTACGAGCCGACCAACTTCCATAAGCATTGTACTAGCATGGGGCCGTGCCTTTTAGGCACGAGGCCGTGCTTAAACACTCCAGAAAGCCTATAAATAGAGGCCTAAGTTCACCATTTTGGGAAGCTTTTCGTGGGAGAGTTACTCTGGAGAATTCTCTCGGGAATCAAGACTTCAAAACCATTTGGAGGCTCCGGAGGTTCATACAATATTTGGAAGAAGCTCGGGATTGTCTAAACGTCATCCATTTTGGATCACCGGTTTGATTGTTCCATTTCACCGATGATTTCATATCTATCTTATATGTTATCTGTTGTTATGTTCAAGCTCATTATGAGCTAAACTCTTATTATCATCCTAATTGGATGAAACTTATGTAATTTGTGATGAAATAATGGTGTGACATATGTTATGTTAATGTTATGGTGGTCTTAGGAAAACTTTTGATGGGTAGCATCTAAATTTGAATAGGAAGTTATAAATTATGGTTTGTGATTGTGATTGTCATACACGGTTAAAAACGTATGATCAACTTTCATTCACGAAACCGGTCTTCATAATAAATCCATGGCTAATGAACTAGAAATGGTTATTAGAAATCATATCACCTTAACTTTCTGATCATTTGCGGGTTCCCTTTTATTTGTCTAAGAAATCTACCGTAATTGTTACGGTTTTCTAAAATTAATGGTATGTTTGGAAGGAATCTAATCAAATCTCTTTTTGACATTATGTTTCCAGAGATCATATGTCAAAATGGTCACAAAGATTTACCTACATTACTAGGGCTTTGATCTAAGCAGTAAAATCAGCCTGATGTGATCCTAGTCACTACGGAGCAGGATAAATGAGAAATCACGCCAGCTCATTTTTATAAACATTAACATAATTACATTAATCAATATCTTTAAATCACACCACCAATTCATCATAGTTACATAAGTGTAATCTAATTAGGATGATTGTCGTTATTCCCTGGTTTTAAATCCAAACGCTTCAATCTTACTTTACTTTATTTTAATTGTTGTTTTTAAACTTCAAAAATCTTATTAATGCAACTTATCATTTTCACAAAAAGAAAACTCAATCTGATAGTCAAATATTAAGGTTGTTGAGTAGGCTAGGTGTGTCCACGAATTGATACCCGGTTCTTACGAAAACTATATTACCACACGACAGGTACACTTGCCTTTTTTGTGTGTGGTTTAGTATTAGTAATAACCAATTAAAACTAAATCCTTGCAAAAAATCCTTATCAAAATATATACATTTCGCATCGCATCAGACTCCTAATTCTAAATCATATGTTGTGTAATTCTTCTCATGAACTTTCAGTTAGCAGGAAGCATAAGCGATCACTTTCTCGTGTTGCATTGGCACACAACCGAGACATTGAATGGAAGCATCATAATAAACCACAAAATCGTCTGTTCCCTCAGGCAGTGATAGAATCAGTGTCGTACAATGTTTTTGCTTCAGAACCTGAAATGTGGATTCTTGTTTGTCACCCTAGTTGTATGTAGTGCGTTTATGAGTTAACGTCATGAGAGGTTGAGCGATCTTTGAAAACCCTTTGATGAATCGCCGATAGTATCCAGCCAACCCAAGAAACTATCATACCTATGTTAGAGTCTTAGGCATAGCCAGTTCTTGATGGCTTCTATCTTTGCCGGGTCTACATGTATTCCTTTCCCATTGACCACATGACCCAAGAATTGGACTTCTGGTATCTAGAAATCACACTTTGAGAACTTAGCATACAATTATTCTCGTTTCAGCAGCTCCAAAATTAGTCTAATGTGTTCATCATGTTCATCCTTATTTTTGAATAAATAAGGATGTCATCAATGAAGACAATGACAAACTTGTCCAAATAGGGTTTGCACACTCGCTTTATGAGGTCCATGAAAACCGCTGCCGCGTTGGTCAACCAAAATGGCATAACTAAAAACTCGTAGTGACCATATCTAGTTCTGAACGTGGTATTTGAAATGTCCTCATCTCGAACACTTAGTTGATGATATCCCGACCTTAGATCTATCTTGGAATAAAACTCAACCCTTGAAGCTGATCGAACAAAATCACCGATACGCGGAAGAGGATAATGATTCTTAACCGTCGCTTTGTTTAATTCCCGATAATCAATACACATACGAATGGTTTCATCCTTCTTCTTGCCAAACAAAACTGGGGCTTCCTATGGTGATGAGCTAGGTCTGATAAAACCTTTATCCAACAGTTCCTGTAATTGCGCAGACAACTCTTGCAACTTATTTGGAGCTAATCTGTACGGTGCCCTCATAATAGGTGTGGCTCCAGGTACCAAATCAATCTAGAACTTGACTTGGTGATACGGTGGGAGACCAGGTAGGTCTTCAGGGAAAACCTCAGGATAATCATGTATAATGGGGATATCTTCAATCTTCTTTTTCTTGGTTTCTTTCTCAGTGACTATAGCGAGGAAAGCTGTATGACCCTTACGTATGCACTTTTGGGCTTTCATGTAAGAGAAGATTCCAGAGAGTGTACCACCCTTCTTGCCCTGAACTGACAAAACTTCACCACTAGAAAGTGGTACACGGACGACCTTCTCATGACAAATGATCTGAACTTGGTTCTTAGATAACCAGTCCATACCAATAACCATATCAAAGCTACAAGTGTGATAGGCATTAGATCTGTTAGTACACATGTCCCCAGTTCTAGTCTAGTGAGCTTAAATGTAATAGAATTTCATCTTGTAACACATATGTAATGTTTGATCAATATAATGAGAAACTCTTCTATAAATGTTTGTAGGTTGTTTAATGTTATATCTATCTATATTATTCATTGTTACACGCATATATGACCATGTTATATAGGTTTATAGTTGTTAGACATAGTTCTGAATCATTATATGACCATGTTATATAGGTTTATAGTTGTTAGACATAGTTGTTAGCATTTTGTTTTGTTATTTAGTTTAGTCTTTTACTTATTTGTAAAGTGTGTCAGTGTCGGACTGTGCTATGCTATCATTGCAGAAAATGTCACATATGAACTTAACGTTTAATCTAAAATAAATTGTTTCTGAAAAGATAAAAGGTATATCTGAGATCAGGTGGATAATTATCATGTCTGAGATGATCAGGTGGAAAATGGATCATGTCTGAGATGATCAGGGGATAAATGGATCATGTCTGGATGATCAGGTGGATAAATGGATCACATCTGAGGTGATGAACAGTTTTTATTAAAATGGTCATGTCTGATGATCAAATTAATCATAATGTTTCTATTGATCAATCGAACTAATGTCGTTTGGTAAAATGGTCAAAATGTCACAAGTATGGCCACTCGCACGACTGAACCATAAGTAGGTCCATCGTACGATTGGAGCATACGATTATCAATCGTACATTGGAGCATACGAATGAGTCAAATCATAAGAATGGACAATACGAATGAGCCCAATCGCATGATTGGAGGTAACCGAATGTGACAGTCGCACGAATGAACCTCAATCGTACGACGTGGGTGATGACCGAATGGACGTGTCGTACGACGAAGCTCAGTCGCACGACTCAATCGTGCGACTAGTTCAGTCGCACGATGAAGGCTGCCTTAGTATAATTGAGGGGAGTCGGTCTTATTCGCCTCATCTCACAAATCGCTCGTTCAATCGCACGACTGTTCCAGTCGTTTCTGTTCATTCGCACAACTGCCTTAATTGCCTGCACAGTCGTACGACTAAGCTCAATCGCACGATTATGTTTCAGTCGTCCCCCAGTCATCCATCCGAGTCGCATCAACAGTTTGTGTTTTCAAGTTTAAGAATAATTCATCATGGACTCAGAGAACTTTGCATTCTCAGTAGAAAAAGACTCCAGGATACAGAACCTACTTCTACTGGAAAATGAGATTGGAAACCATAATAAGCCACCTAAGCTGTTATCGATTGATGAGTTCCCTCAATGGAAGCAAATGTTTGAGATCCATCTCAATGGAGTGGACACGAATCTCGGAATGCTATTGAGACCGGTTAAATATGCCAGTTGGCGCTGATGGTATACCCTTAACGTTGAGTGGATTGACGGATGCTCATAAGATCGCTTACAATGCAGAAAAGAAAGCCTATGCTATGTTAACACAGTCCATCCCTAAAGAAATCTTCCATCAGTATTCAGAGCACAAGCAAAGTAAAAATTCTGGAAGGCTCTTGAGAAAATGTATGAAGGGAGCACAACTCTTAAGTCCTTAAAGGCCAAAGCATTAAAGAAAGAGTTTGATAACTTTTCTGCCATCAGGAATGAGAGTTTGGACGATATCATTGACCGCTTCTATCATCTGATAAGTGAACTTCACACTCATAGTGTTCAAACGTCTAAGGAAGAAAAGGTGACAAGTTTGGCTGACGGACTTCCAGAGAAGTGGGATTCGTTTATTTCCACCTTAAGATACAACTCAGTACTTGAGACCTTGGATATAAATGATTTCATTCTGAAACTAAGAGAATAAGAAGTGAGACACAAGTACAAGGCAAAGAAGGGTTCATATGCTCAGGATCCGACTCTCTTCAATGTGACTCCTACTCCAACTATAAAATCTTGCAATGCTCCTCTACATACTGCTTTTGTTTCTAATACATCTGCATCTGGTCAAAGCTCATCGTCTGGTGGTGAGTCAACGGTCTCATCAGGGGTTCAACACAGTGTTACTGAAAATCAATCGACAAAGTTAGTAACAGAAAACTTGGGAAAAGTAACTGTGGAAGTGGCTAAGGAACACACGGTCCTAACAAGTGGTGTCAGAGCTTTCTTATTTTCTTTTTCACATAACGCACCAACAACATAAGTTATCAGCTTGATTGCGCTTGTATTCATTTTTCATCAATTCACCTCTACATACACACCACAGATGAATGGAGTTGCTGAGAGAAAGAACAGGAGCTTGATCGAGACCGCCAGAACTATGTTGGCAGATTCTAAACTACCAGTGTAGTTCTGAAACGAAGCTATTGCCAATGCATGCTACATACTCAATCATGTGTCAGTAGTGAAGAGGCATGGGAAGACTTGCTATGAGTTGCTACAGAAGCGCAAACCTAACCTGGAGTATCTGGAACCATTCGGAGCTCCTTGTACGCTACTGAAGAAAACTCAAGAGGGCAAGTTCAATGAAAAGGCAGATCAGGGGATCTTTCTAGATACAACATACCAGACAAACGAGTATACAACAACTCTACTGGTCAGGTAGAAGTATGGTGCAATGTTGACGTTCAACGATTCACCATCCCCCCTGCTGGAAAAGGTCCATCGTCATTCTTTGACTACGATGGCTTTTTCAAATCATTCAATCTTCCTCAGATAGATTCAGATGAAGATATTGCTACTCAGATGATGCACGTGTTCTAAGCACACTGAATCTGGATACTTGCAATACAACACCTGCGAGTGGTTCATCGGGAGACTCACCAGCTAATCAGGACGAGAGTGATGACTTATCAAATGATGAAGATGCAACTGAGATAGGCCTTGCACCAAATGTTAATCTAGAAGGAAGCTCATCAGCAGCTGAACAAACATCTGGAAATACAGATACTGAACCTCCTGTCCCAAATCTGGATACTGAAGTTGTCGTCCCTACGACACCTGTGACTAGGATCAGTACGACTCGTCCGCCGGAGGCTATCATTGGAGATCTACACTCCGGTGTGCAGACAAGAAATCAGTTGTATTCTGCTGATTACGCTGCAATTATGGAAAAGGGCTACGTGAATGATGGGCTTTCAGATGTTTCGTCTCTCAAGTTGAACCCAAACACGTAAGCGATGCCCTGAAGGATGAGGCCTGGGTCAATTCTATACAAGAGGAGTTGCTACAGTTCAAGAAACTTGGAGTGTGGACACTCGTTGACCAGCTCAGAGGAGTCAAAGTGATAGGCACCAAATGGGTGCTACGCTGCAAGAAGGATGACCAAGGTGTCGTTATCAGAAACAAGGCACGGTTGGTTGTTTCAAGGCTTCAGACAAGTCGAGGGAGTCGACTATAATGAAGTCTTTGCACCAGTAGCTAGAATGGAAGCTATCCGCATCTTTCTAGCCTACGCCTCTTACATGAAGATCAAAGTCTATCAACTAGATGTAAAGAGTGCATTCTTGCACGGGGAAATCCGTGAAGAGGTCTACGTCAGTCAACCCGAGGGATTCAAAGATCCTTATCATCAGGACAGAGTCTACAAGTTAGACAAGGCTCTGTATGGGCAACATCAGGCTCCTCGAGCCTGGTATGAAAAGCTCTCCACTCACCTGCTGAAGCACGGGTTTCGTAGAGGTGTGATTGACTGCACGCTGTTTATCAAAGAACGAGACGGAGATTTACTAATGGTGCAGATTTATGTGGATGACATAATCTTCGGTTTGCTAAATGAAGATCTATGTAAAGAATTCGAATCTGTGATGAAGGCAGAATTTGAAATGAGCGCCATGGGAGAAATGAAGTTCTTCCTGGGATTATAGGTGGATCAGACACCTACCGTATTTTTCTGCATCAGACTAAGTATGTCGGTGACATTCTTAGTCGTTTTGATATGGAAAATGTCACTGCTACCGGTACCCCACTCACCACGAATCATGATGTGGCTCCTGATGAGAATGGGGATTTGGTGGATGCCACTATGTATCGTGCGATGATCGGATCTCTTATGTATCTCACTGCCTCCCGTCCAGATATCATGTACGCCACATGTTTATGCTCCAGATATCAAGTAAAACCGAAAGTAAATCTGATCGGGGTGAAAAGAATCTTCCATTATCTGAAGGGTACACCAACACTGGGGTTGTGGTATCCTCATGACGATGACTTTGAGCTCACTGCGTATAGTGATTCAGACTATGGTGGCTGCAAAATGAATTTCAAGTCTACATCAGCAGGGTGTCAGTTTTTAGAAGGCGTTTAGTCATGTGGCAATGCAAGAAGCAGACCTCGGTTGCCTTATCAACCTGTGAAGCTGAATACGTTACTGCTGAAAGCTGCTGCTCTCAGATTATCTGGATCCAACAGCAAATGCGAGACTACGGTTTGCAATTCTCGAACACCCCTATCTATGTTGATAACTCTGCTGCCATAGCTGTCACTAAAAATCCGGTACAACACCCTAAAACTAAACATATCGGCATAAAGTATCACTTCATACGCGACTGCTATGAAAAACAATTAATCGATGTGGTAAAGATATACACGGATTTTCAACGCGCTGACCTCTACACTAAACCGTTTGATAAACCCAGATTTTTCTACCTGTTAGAGGTCAACGACGTAAAAAAGAAAAGTGACATTATCTCTGACGACACAGATGCATAGTCCGACACTAGTTCTGTCTTAATTTTATTTTTTTAATTATTAATTTCCTTGTCTTATAAAAATCCAAAACACAAAAAGATTTTATGTTTTAGAATTTTAGGGGGGAAAAGATTACTTTCAGTATTTAGTTACTCAAAAAAAAGGGGGAAGGGCAGATAATCTAAAAGGTAAAAACAACAAAGACAAGACTGTAACTCTACAAGATTGGAAAGTGATAGTACACAGGCGTCCAGCTACTTGGAACACCAAAAACATTTTACATTTTATAGAATTTTAGTTTCATTAAATCACAGAAAATTGTTAGTCAGAGGATTCTAAGTTTAACAAGATTGGGAAAATGATAGTACGCTTGTGTGTTACTGTAATTACATGGAGAAAATTGATATAGGGAGGTGTTAGTTCACTATACGATGTGTCGGTAGATTCAACACAATAGACGACCAGACGTCATTGGTGAACTCAATCTAAACTAAATGGTTCAACCAACTGTGGGTTCCCATCTTATCGCTGGTTAACACAATCAGCTATTTCCAATAAGGGATAACAAGCAAATAAACGCCACCAAAGGTGTGCGAATGACCACAAAAAAAAGAGCAAAGCATGAAAAATGAATACAAGCGCAATCAAGCTGATAACTTATGTTGTTGATGCGTTATGTGAAAAAGAAAATAAGAAATGCTCTAACAAGGAGATAGGTTGTGTGCCTCTCTGCTGTGCGATGGCACTGACCTGAGGATAAGCATAACCTACATATTCTAGAATTCATTGTTGTTTGCCGCCTCTCTGCTGTGCGATGGCACTGACCTGAGGCTTGGCTTCTCTTTGAAAGTTCTAAGAATAGTCTCTTCTTGTCAAAATACCTGTAGACCGCTCGAAATTCCTCTAAGGAATGTTTATTACTATATAAGCTTGGGATCCACAAATGTTGGTTGAAATAATATAACTTAATTCATCACCATGTGTGTCAAAAGTCTGTGTATAGATTTAAGTGGACAAGTATACTGACAATCGTCATGGATGCACCGACTGATGTTGATAATCAACGTGCGTTACGTATCATATCAAGCATGATTCCCAGTTAGAACTTAGAAGTCTCAGATGAATGAGAAACTGTGATATGTAAATGTATTAGTTTCCTTTTAAATAAATATAAAGGTTCCAAGTAATTGAGTTTATGCCTGTCTGATTCCATATGAATCTGCCTTGAAAATGATGTTAATGCTAATAGGCTTATCTACCCGCCCTAACAAAATAAAAAAAACATTTTCGTTTTGTTATTTAGTTTAGTCTTTTACTTATTTGTAAAGTGTGTCAGTGTCGGACTGTGCTATGCTACTCATTGCAGAAAATGTCACAATATGAACTTAACGTTTAATCTAAATAAATTGTTTCTGAAAGATAAAAGGATAATATCCGAGATGATCAGGTGGATAAATGGATCATGTCTGAGATGATCAGGTGGATAAAGGATCATGTCTGAGATGATCAGGTGGATAAATGGATCATGTCTGAGATGATCAGGTGGATAAATGGATCACATCTGAGGTGATGAAACAGTTTTTATTAAAATGGTCATGTCTGAGATGATCAAATTAATCATAATGTTTATCTATTGATCAAACTAAGTGTCGTTTGGTAAAATGGTCAAAATGTCACAAGTATGGCCACTCGCACGACTGAACCATAAGTATGGTCCAGTCGTACGATTGGAGCATACGAATGAGTCAAATCGTACGATTGGAGCATACGATGAGTCACAATCATAAGAATGGACAATACGAATGAGCCCAATCGCATGATTGGAGGTAACCGAATGTGACAGTCGCACGAATGACCTCAATCGTACGACTGGTGATGACCGAATCGTGTCGTACGACTGAAGCTCAGTCGCACGACTCAATCGTGCGACTAGTTCAGTCGCACGACTGAAGGCTGCCTTAGTATAAATTGAGGGGGAGTCGGTCTTATTCGCCTCATTCTCACAATCGCTCGTTCAATCGCACGACTGTCCAGTCGTTTCTTTCATTCGCACAACTGCCTTAATCGCCTGCAGTCGTACGACTAAGCTCAATCGCACGATTATGTTTCAGTCGTCCCCCAGTCATCCATCCGAGTCGCATCAACAGTTTGGTTTTCAAGTTTAAGATAATTCATCATGGACTCAGAGAACTTTGCATTCTCAGTAGAAAAAGACTCCAGGATACAGAACCTACTTCTACTGGAAAATGAGATTGGAAACCATAATAAGCCACCTAAGCTGTTATCGATTGATGAGTTCCCTCAATGGAAGCAAATGTTTGAGATCCATCTCACAATGGAGTGGACACGAATCTCTGGAATGCTATTGAGACCGGTTAAAATATGCCAGTTGGCGCTGATGGTATACCCTTAACGTTGAGTGGATTGACGGATGCTCATAAGATCGCTTACAATGCAGAAAAGAAAGCCTATGCTATGTTAACACAGTCCATCCCTAAAGAAATCTTCCATCAGTATTCAGAGCACAAGCAAAGTAAAAAATTCTGGAAGGCTCTTGAGAAAATGTAAAAGGGAGCACAACTCTTAAGTCCTTAAAGGCCAAAGCATTAAAGAAAGAGTTTGATAACTTTTCTGCCATCAGGAATGAGAGTTTGGACGATATCATTGACCGCTTCTATCATCTGATAAGTGAACTTACACTCATGGTGTTCAAACGTCTAAGGAAGAAAGGTGACAAGTTTGGCTGACGGACTTCCAAGAAGTGGGATTCGTTTATTTCCACCTTAAGATACAACTCAGTACTTGAGACCTTGGATAAATGATTTCATTCTGAAACTAAGAGAATAAGAAGTGAGACACAAGTACAGGCAAAGAAGGGTTCATATGCTCAGGATCCGACTCTCTTCAATGTGACTCCTACTCCAACTATAAAATCTTGCAATGCTCCCTCTACATACTGCTTTGTTGCTAATACATCTGCATCTGGTCAAAGCTCATCGTCTGTTGGTGAGTCAACGGTCTCATCAGGGTTCAACACACATGGATCTACTTGCTGCTGTTGTTCATTCCTATGATGGCTTGGTCGCAGGAAAGATAAGGAACTGCCACTTAGTTGATGAAGAATATGAGCAGGTTGATGAAATGAGCTGGAAATAATGGACATTATGTGGGCTCTCGCGAGTGCTGTGCGACGAGCAAAGAAGTTTGTGAAGAAAACAGGTCAGAATCTGGTGGCTACAAAAGACACTACTTTGGGTTTCGACAAGTCAAAGGTCACCTTGTTTCAATTGCGGGGAAAGGACACTTCAAGCGGGAATGTGTCAAACCAAAGAGACTGGCAATGGAAACCCATTTTCGTCCTCACAAAACAAGAGAAAGAGAAAAAGCCAGCATCAACAAGCATGATTCAAAAGCAAATGGCTCAAGGTGATGAGGACAGGACTGTTCCTTCTGATTCTTATCTGATGGTGAAGCCAACATTGCATCTGTTGAAGATCTGAATGAAGACTTAGCGAGTGAGGGGGAGAACTCAGCTGAGCATGACACTGCTGATTTAGATAAGACATAGCTGCTGTTGATCAACTTGTTGAAAATGAACTGAATGCTGAATCTGAAGCACAATCTGAACCTCAAAATGCTTTCATGGCAGGAACGTCTACATCTGCTCAGGTAGAATCAAAGGATGAATATTTATTAAACATGCTTGTGTTGAATGTGATAAATTTAGGGAAAGCATTGATCCGAAATTTGCTAGGTTATTAGATCATAATGATAACTTAGTAAAAGACTTAAAATTGTGCACTGAGGCAAACAAAGTATTAAAATAAAATGAAAGCAGCTATAAAGAAAAGTTGAAGCGTTAAAGAAACATTAAAAGAAACTGAGGTTGTTGTGTTTAACCAAGAAAATGATATAAAGTTTTATTTAAAGACAATTGAAGAAACTAAAAAGGACAGAGCAGTTTTGCAAGTTGAAAACGAGTCTTTGAAACAAAAACTCCATAATCTAGCTAGTCCTTCACATATTTTGAAAAACTTGGTTAAGGAACGCAACAACGGGGAAGGTTTGGGATACAAAGTTATGCCTCTACCACAAGAGATACTTTTAAACTCCACAACGTCCAATTAACTATAATCCAATAAAAGATCATGTGGTGACAGCTCCTCTAGTCAGCGATCCGGACACAGCAGTTAAACCTGCTCCTCCTGCTCCTGACCAGAAAGCATCAACATCAGGCACAACAGGTAAACAATCACTGGAAACCGGGTGGAAGAGAATGTTCAAGCATATCTTGGGTTGGGTCCAAAATCTACCACCACAACCTAAGATTTCCAAAACCACTCAAACACAACCGGTTAAGCAAGATAACCACCATCTTCTAAGACAAAACACCCATAATGTTAAACAAGTAAAATTTGTCAAGGAAGGTGAAAATATTATAAGTGAGACAAATAAAGAAATGCCTGAAGTTTACTCACCGCCCCACAAGTGATCTCCTAGTCCTGTTGAAAGGAGGTCATGCTATACTTGTGGACAACACGATCACATCTCTTCAAATTGTCCACGCTATCAGACACCCAAAAATTAAAATTGAGCTAAACAATGAAGTTAAACAAATTTCAAAACAAAGATCTAAGACTCCCATTAGATCAAAACACCTATTAGGTCTAAAACACCTTCTAGTTTGTTTACATCTCCTCCTAGGTCGTTTACATCTCCTCCACGCCAAAGACAACACAGAAAAGTCACTGGCAAGTCTATGATGCCTGAGGTAAAACATGTTTTTGAAACGAAACCAATGGTTCAAACTGTAAATAGTCTTCGGTTTACCACAAACAATCCTTTCACAGGATGGTTTGTGGAAAGTCAAAACAACTGATGTGTCTGAAAGCAAGGATAAGTTGAAAGTTGAGGTACCACCCACTGATAAAGGACAGTGGGTCGAGTTCATGATGTGTGATGCCTCAAGGAAACCCAAGCCAGTCAAGGCTTGGGTCCCCTCCTTAACTAATAATTTTATTATGTGCAGGTTGTCCGCTATAGTGCTTCTAACAATACATGGATAGTAGATAGCGGAGCTTCCAGGCACATGACGGGAAATCAGTCCCTCTTTTACAATGTCAAACAAATTAAAGGGGACACGTTTCTTTTACTGGAAACAAAGGAGGATATATTACTGCTAAGGGAGAAGTAGGTAATGCAAAGGTAAGGTTTGATAAAGTTAATTTTGTTCAGCAATTAGAAAACAATCTACTTTCAGTGTCTCAGATATGTGACAAGGGCTTCAAAGTTATGTTTGACAATGTTACATTCTGAAGAAAGAGATGGAAATTCCAGAGTAGCAGGAAGTAAAGAGTCAATTCATCTAGAATATAGTATTAATGTCAGCATCTAGATATAATGACTTGTATGTTCTAGATATGTCTAATGCTTCTACTAGTACTTCTACTATTCAATGTTTCTTGTCTAAAGCTACAGAGAAGGACTCCATCTCATGGCACAGGAGAATGGGACACATTAATCACAGGAAGATGAATCATCTGATTCATAACACTTAGTTGATGGAGTTCCTGTAAAGAACTTCAAACATCTTGATTTTTATGTCTCATGCAAGAAGGGAAAGCAAACCAGGAAATCTCATAAGACCAAGCAAGTCAATTCTATTGAGATGCCCCTGGAGCTATTGCACATGGATCTATTCGGTCCAGTCAGCACGAAAAGTATCGCCGGAGACTGGTACTGCTTTGTAGTCACTGATGACTACTCACGATTCTCCTGGTGATGTTTTTGAAAGCAACGTCGGAAACCTTTGAGTCATTCAAAGTGCTAGTTACTACACTGGAGTCGCTCTACAAGCAGAAGGTGTCAGGCAAGGTTATCAGCTGGACATACTTTGAGGATCTCAAAGTAACGCCGTGAAGAGAGAGAAGGGAATAGAGTATTTCAGATTCCCACACGATCTAAAAACTCTCCCTGGATTTGAGCTAAATCGTCTAGCCAACTTGAGCCTCCTATATGCTATCCCCGGGAAGATTCGGGATGGTTCGAGAAAGCTCTGAAGAAGGTGTACCTTACAAGGTGGGTCAATTTTAAACCTTAACAGCCTAAAGGTTGATACATAAGATAGAGGTTGACCCCACCTCCGGAGGCCAAAGGTAATTTTGAGATGGCACCCTCTGCGCACAATGTCGCCTATTCCATTGAGGGAAATGCCACAAGATTTTGCACCCCATTTTAAATGGTGGTATTATGACTGGCGCACTGGTGAGGCCCTCATACGCACTGGTGAGGCCGTCATAGTTTTGGATAAAGAAGGACGATAGAGACGATTAGGGTATATGACCCAATAGGCTAACCAGCTTGTCTGCTTCAGATGTCTACATCTTGTACAAGTGGCCATTATTTTTTGACACTCAGGATATCGTGCAAGCACTTCAGTTTCAACATGTTATACGTCTATGCTTCGCACTTGATATTCATGCTGGGGTTTCCCGAGAAGAAAGGGTAAAGAGATATGAAGAGTGCAATAGGAAGTCAAAGTGTGGATAGAACTAGGTCCAAGGGGGAGTTTGTCAGTACACATGTCCCCAGTTCTAGTCTAGTGAGCTTAAATGTAATATACTTTTATCTTGTCACACATATGTAATGTTTGATCAATATAATGAGAAACTCTTCTATAAATGTTTGTTGGTTGTTTAATGTTATATCTATCTATATTATTCATTGTTACACGCATATATGACCATGCTATATAGGTTTATAGTTGTTAGACATAGTTCTGAATCATTAAAGGTTCAAGAATGTGTTTAACTAAGGATCCTGATTCAGTCACACGACTGGACCATGCGAATGGGCGAATCGCACGATTGAACCAGGTGATTGAGTCAATCGCATGATTGAGTCATAAGACTGACTCAGTCGTACGAATGAATCAATTGTATGACTCAGTCGTACGAATGAATCAATCGCATGACTCAGTCGCACGACTGAGCCAGCCGCTTAGCTCAGTCTACGAATGAAAGCTGTAACCTATAAATACCACTTAATTCGTGGAAAAATAAAGACTTCGATAATTCTCAACACTAGCCGTCCCAGATCGCACAGAGCTTCCCTTCCAACTTCATAGAGCGTTCCTGATCATTGCTAATCAATTCTTAATGTTTTCTAATCGTTAGTTTTGATCCGGTTTACGTTCTCCTGATTGGATCGCCAATCAAATAGAATTCCATGCTATTTAATTCGGTTTCACGTTGAATCAGTTAGTACTCCATCGTACACGGTCCTAACAAGATCTATATTTAACTCATGTCCAGATAATCCCAGTTTATATCCTTTAATTATGTGAGTTGTCTCAATCAGTTTCCCATCAGCTAATTCTACGCTGTAACTAGGTTCCATATCAACTAAAGTTACATCTAAAAGTTTGCTAAACTTGGTAGGAATAAAGCTCCTATCAGCACCAGTACCAAACAATATAGAAGCAAAACAACCATTCAGAGGAAACATACAATAACCACATTCTGATCATTCCTTGCCTCTCTAGATCCAATCACAAAAGCAAGACACGTAGCATTGTTTCCATTATTACCTTTATTTCCATTTTTAAGCTATGGACAGTCTTTCCTGTAGTGGCCCTCCTTACCACATTCAAAACAACCCCTAGGTGTTTCCCCTTGTTGTTGCTGTTGAGATTGTTGCTTAGTCATCAATTCTCCCCTGCAGTCTTTAACAATATGACCCGTCTTACCACATCTTTGATAGAGAAAACGATCACACTATCCATAATGATGGAAGTTGCATTTGTTGCACTTCGGTTCTTTCCAACATAGTTACTCAATCCTTCACCATAGTTATTGTTCTGGTTGGTGTTGGTGAAGTTCCAGGATGAATCAAATTTCCTGGTTTGTTGCTGAGGCTAATTTGAGTTGGAGGGTTTGTTAGATGCACCATCTTATTTCCGCTTGTTATCAGATTAACTAGTTGCAGCTCCACGCTTTGGCAGGGTGCCCTGAGCCACTACCTGATCATTAAGTATATGGGCCAGACGGATGGCTTGCTGAATAGTGACTGGGTCAGCAGCCATGACACTTACTTGGATTTGAGGAGCTAACCCATCAATGTACCAATCTATTCTTTTATAGGCTGGGGTCACCATTTGGGACATAAGGCAGCCAACTCATGTGAACGAGTTATGTACTCCTCTATCTCAGATCCAGCCATCTTTAGTTCCAAAATTCCGTTTTCAGTTTATGGATTTCATTTCTGGGATAGTATTCTTCCTTCAATGTTGTCTTGAAGTCTTCCTAAGGTAGGTTGTTAGCAGCTTCCAGTCCTAGGGTCTGGACTTGGGAATTCCACTATGTTAAAGCAGATCCTTCTAAAGTGCCAGAAGCATACTTGATAGGATTTTCAGCCAGACACTTACACGTCGCAAAATAGGATTCCAGCTTTTCAATCCAGCGAAGAAGGGTAACAACACCCTCAGAACCCTTAAAAGAATAAGGTTTGCAGTCCATGAACATCTTGAAGGTGCAGACTTCTTGACCTGGAATGAGAGGATATATAGTAATGATTTGAGGATTGTTAAGTAGAGTATCACAGGATTGGGTTCAAAAGATTTATTCGATAGAGGTTTACCTCCTTGATTTTGGTTATGGTTGGTATTATTTTTTATTTTGGTTCCTGGCCTGCTCGTATGCCACGAGCACTCCAGCAACGCACTCATTTATCATGGCATCAAGCTCAACTTATGTTAGGTTAATGTTGACTCCTCCATTTGGACATCCAACTCTTCGCCCATACATGATTCTACAGATTCACAATACGCATCATGCATAACATCATAATGTACAAGGTAAATAATCATGCATTTCATAAAACCATAATAGTCAATATTCAAATAATAATCGCTGATGAAAATAAATTATAAGGAATACAATGTATTCAAATCAAACCATCAAGATTCAAAATATATCAGTTGGATGGGAACAACCCTACTCATCTAGGTGTAATATAAAATAACATGAGAACTAAAATAAAAAACATAACAAAATGTAAGATGGGCAGAACATCAGACAACAGCTAGACATGATAGAGCCGTCATCATCGTCGGAACCGTCCTCTGGTGCCTCTTCTGGTTCTCCTCTAGGTCTTTTTTAGGATCTTCCTCTAGAATCTGGTCGTCCATAATCTAGAGTGCAGCTAACTGCACTTCCAGTCCTGTTAGTCTCTCATATGTTCCTAAGTTGTGATGATCCTGTTCATCCATACGATCAAAAAGTGCCATCACATTACCAGCCAATTATAATGCCCGATAATAGACATCAATAGTCGCTCCTGAAGTGGCTCCACCTGCAAGCATAGCTGCTTCATATTATGTCGTAAAGCAGAGTTCTCATCAGTGAGTCCTCTAATGCGCCTTCTCTCAGTGTCTAGCGTAGCGACCAAGGTTGCAACAGCTCGCTCGAGGGGAACATCAAGAGAAGGAAGGGTAGGTGCCGTAGAGGTAGTCGCTGACCTAGTCCTAGGTCTAGTAGTAGCTATGGATGGAGCGTGCTCCCTATAGATCATACAGTCTACGTAATTAGAATAGTAATCACATTCACGTGGAGGATCGAGCTCTGGTATCGCAAATGGTTGATCCCAGTCCATCTCCTCATGAGGGTAAGGAAATCGAAGCTAGTCAGGTCCTCTATCGGTACAGGAGATGTGGGAGACTCAGATGGTGCTGGTCTCTTACCTAGGGCTCGCGAAGAAGATGCCATCCCTGTAGTAAACCCTTATAGAAATAAGCCCAAGCAAGTAAATAGCAAGAAAGTATAACTTAACAATCTACGTGTGTGTAACTAATGCAAATATAGCTATAGTCTAAAATGCAATGCAAATAAGATGTAGAAATTCATTTTAGTTCGCTATAACTAATGCTCAGATACCAATCTGTCACACCCTCAAAATCTACTAATGGGGTTTTACCATCAGGTGTGTGACACATCAGGATCTCAGATAGCACTAGTTACACAGAATCAATAAAACATCACCTTAAGAAAAGGCTTTTAAATCAACCATAAATGATTCAAACTTGCGGAAGCGATTAGGCTTTTAAATCAACCATAAATGATTCAAACTTGCGGAAGCGATTTGAAAACAATGAGTCAATGATAAACCATGTCACCATGCGTTTAAACCAAAAGTAATTAATGTTTAACAAAATAAACTGATTAAATGGTAATGTATGCCATTAATGCATCCCTAGCTGAATTCCTAACCTTGTACGTTCCTATGACCTGAGAAAACATGCTAAAATGTGTTAACATAAAGTTGGTAAGTCCACGGGTTTAAACAACAAGTAATGTATCAGAAAGCATTTTATATGGTTTTGTATATAAAGCATATCGATAGGTAGTTCGCCTATAAACAAGTTTACTTAGTGGTTCAAACCGAAGCTGACTGTGTGTGTTTTATGCCTTTCCTCCACGTCTGTCACAGACCGTGGTAATCATTAGGTTAATTATGTACCCGTTAGACCTCCAATCAAGCTAGCGCGAACTAGCCCTAGCGGGGTTGTCAAATCCAGTAGTACTACTCAGAATTATCTTGCTAATCCCATCGCTAACGGTTTAATACTATAATGACTTTTAAATGCGTCTACACTAAAGTAACAGGCGATATCAATAATACTGGCAACCATAATAAAAATAATGTTTGCATGTCTTCTCTCCCAAAAAGGAAAGAATGTAAAACGAGGCCATGAAAACTCACCTTGATTGCACAGCTATAAAGTAATGCAGAGATTGGGAAGTCATGTCTCCAATTAACTTGAATTTCATTTAATATGTAATAAATATTAATTATTTAATATTATTACAATGATTGTACGGTTTCGCATTCATGACTCGGGTACGGCTCCGGTTATCGTTTGTTTCATTTACATGTAAATACACACGATTGCTAATTCATTTCAAATACATAAATACCCTATTATTACATATAAAGGTATTATATACTCAATTACGACTATCATTATTATTTTAACCTTACGTTTACTAGCATGCCACACAAGTAATATTAGCATATACTAAATATATTGCTCACACATATATCAGATATATATATATAACATGTGATATAGAACCTATTAAACACCTCATATACATGACAAAGAAATCATTAACACACGCATATATATTTATATATAGTCCACATACAACGTAATCACATGAATAAACTCATTACTAACTTACCACATAAACCAAACAAAACCCAAAGTATTTTCACAAAGTCCATATCACAACCAAAACACATTCACTTACATTCATATACACATGTGAATATATATATATATATATATATATATATATATCTATATATATATATATATATATATATATATATATACACCTACACATGCATTCCAAACCAACCCCCCAAATCTTGATCATCACAGCCGATTTTAAACCATCCGCATGACTTTCCTTTCAACCTCAAATACACTATTTCATCCCCTACACATCACCCATACATAATCATCTTCAAGAACACATACATTAACAACAACACCCAACAACACATTGCAAACGCATCCATGATCACTACTGGAACTCATACACACAAGCATATATCGCAGTATAGATGTATATGTATATACAACCTAGCGCGCGCGCACACACATATATATATATATATATATATATATATATATATATATATATATTATATATATATATATATATACACGTAGAATACAAGTATATATATACAACAACACACATAACCATATCCTAAGCATGAATACCTACGGTTGCAGCAGTAACCCGCCATAGACACAAACGACCAAGTGCTCATAGAACCCGAACACGAAATCGTAATGACACAACATGAATGGTATACAGTGTCTTACTGGGTGAAAATGAAGCGGGTATGATCACTATTCGCGGCTGCCAGTTATCTTGTTCATCATGCTTACGATCGGATACGGAGTGGGAGACATTTTAACGCAGGGCTCGATCACAAAGGTTGTCGAATGAACTATGGCGAAGGGGTAGTCTGCCATGGTAAAAGATGTTGAGGGATGAGGGTGCAATGGGGGTCTGGCTGAGGGTGTATGAGGGTGTTTAGGATTGTCGAGTACGAGGGAGAAACGGGTGGTGGGTTGGGTAGTTGTATTAATTGAAATCAAGTTTGGTTAATGTCATTTGGGATCCCTCAACTTCACAAGATGTCCCTTTTTTTGTTAACTAACAATAATAATAATAATAACTATAATAATAATAATAACTATAATAATAATAATAACTATAATAATAATAATAATAATAATAATAATAATAATAATAATAATAATAATAATAATAATAATAATAATTATTATTATTATTATTATTATTATTATTATAATAGTAGTAGTAGCAGTAGTAGTATTAGTAGTAATAGTAATAATAATAATAATAATATAATAATAATAATAATAATAATAATAATAATAATAATAATAATAATAAGAGTAAATTACACTGATGGTCCCTTTGGTTTTCTATAAATTTTAAATTTGGTCCCTGAAACCTTTTCTTATAAATTTGGTCCCTAAATGCAAAGTTTGTTTACATATTTGGTCCCCGAATTTAACTGTAGTTAATATATTACCATTAAAAAAGTTAGATGAGGTGTAAGTAAGGACTTTTTGGTCATTTTGCAACTGCCCCCATCCTCTTTAAAGCCCATTTTAAAGCCCTAGAAATCCACAACTGTTGAAAGCTTTAACCGGAGATAGCGTCCTGGGCGAGAAGAAATTGAAAGCTTCGATCGGATATTCAAAGATGGTGATTTGTTCATGCGGCTACCAAACATCAATTATTACGTCTTGGATGAAAACAAACCCGGGTCGACGCTTCTATTGTTGTGCCAGAAGGGGGGAAAATTGTGGTTTTGTTGGATGGGTTGACCCACCAATGTGTGCAAGAGTTGCGTAAATCATCCCTGGATTGTTGATGTCCATCGAGAGTTACAAAGAAAAGGCAAGGTCAAGTGAAGTTGATAAGAGAATATTGAAGTATATGTTAGGAACTAGTTGGTTCTTTTTTATTTTTTGTTATTTTTTTAAATGAAAAAGAATGCAATCCTGAAATCAGTAGTTTATGTAACTGGGATTTTGGTATGTTTAATGGTTATCAAAAGTTTAATGTTTTGCATTTTGGTGTATTAACTTGAGTACTTGAGTAGATTATGAAATCAGTAGTTTGAGTACTTGAAGGAAAGAGTATGCGAGTAGATTATGCATAAACCAAAATGCAAACTAATATTGCAGTACATTATGTTCCTCGGTGGCAATTTATGCAAACAAATATTACAGTACTTGAAGGAAAGAGTACAACAGGGAATGTACATATAAGCAAATCCAATAACAACTTGGAGAAGCCTTGATTGCAACAGGGATTGGAGAAGCCTTGATTGCAAGTTGAATCTGATTACAGTTGTCCATATAAGCACATCCAACGTCAACTTGTCCATATAAGCAAATCCAACAGCATATAAATGCAAATTTGTTGTTGTCCATTAAAAACTAACAGCATATAAAGGCTGCTATAAATGCAAATCCAACAGCATATAAATACAACTTGTTCTAACATCAAAGGTTCCAACAAGAGGCTGCTATCAAATAGCATACATATCAAACATCATACATTAAAAAGGCTGCTATCAAAACATAACAACATACATATCAAACATCATACATTAAAAAGACTGCTATCAAAACACAACAACATACGTTATCCATAAATTCATAACAAATCCATAACAAATCCATATCAAAACATAACAACATACATTAAAAACTAACAGCATACATTATCCATAACAAATCCATATTAGTTTCCAAAGTAGCATTTAAACATAAACCAAAATCCATGTTAGTTTCCAAAAAGTGACCAAAACACCCAATCAATTACTTAGTAACATGTTGCTTCCTTTTGCTCTTGAACTCCCATGAGAAGACACCCCTTTTGTACGAACTGCTTCTTGACCTTTGCATGTTTTTTTATTATGCCTTGGTTTGTTACATTTAGAGCAAGTGGTCGACTTTCCTTGATCGGTAATCTTACCATTACGTTCAACTTCATCAACTGTTTTGTTCCTTTTCCTTTTTGGTCTTCCAATTGGAGTGTGATGCTTAGGTGGAGTTAAAATTATTGGACACGAAGATTTAGGCCATAGTTGCCTGCCATTGATTGGATCAACTTTCTTCATATACACCTTTTTCCATGTATCCCAACTGATATTCCATTAGTAGCCATGTTGTACATACATGCCACTGCATGTTTACATGGGATTCCGGTTAATTCCCATTTTCTACATGAACATATTTTTTGTTGCACATTAACAACATGTTGTTCTTCCCAAACACTAACTTGATACTTGTGTAGACCATTCCAAGACACTTTACATTTTGAAGCCTCTGATTTGATTTGATTTGATTAAAAAGTTTAGTGGTTGTAGGTGAAAGAGGTCTTTCACTCTTATCAATAACCTTCTGTACATTCATAATCTTCCTCATAATATACTCCCTTATGTACTCCAAACAAGTTATAATTGGTTTGTCTCTTCCTTGTACAAGTTGCTTGTTAAAGACCTCACACATGTTGTTCAACAAAACATCACTTTTGCATCTACCTGTTTTAATAGTATATAACAAATTTTTTTACATTAGGCCATAAGTATATTAAAAAATTAAAAGAAAAGAAGCATAACTAACATTAAAATAAGACATAGGCCAATGTCTTGGAGGGATCTTAATTAGCCAATCATATGCACCTTGACTGATCTTCCTTAACTCCTCCATAACCTTTTGAAACTGTAGGATAATTGTTGCTGTTGCAGCTCTCCACAAGAAATCTTTATACAATTCTCCCTTCCAACTTTGTTTCATGTTTTCATGGATATGTCTTAAACAAAATCTATGCTCAGCACAAGGAAAATATCTTTGCCAAAGCAGGTATTATGCCCTAGTTTTAAAGAAGAAGAATACTTAGGTTCTAATCAGGTTATGCGTGTAATATATAAGGAAAAAATACAAACCTTTTGTCTATCACTTATAAAAGTGAAATTTGAATTTAAAGTCAACCTCATATCTTCACCCAAACATTACAAGAACCATGTCCATGAAGAAGTGTTTTCAGCTTCAACAATCGCATATGCAAGTGGAAATATGCCATTGTTAGCATCAATACCCATAGTTGTTAATATCTGACCAGGCCATGGCCCCTTCATGAAACCTGATTCAAAACCTTTTTTCAAAGGACCTAGGCCGATGTAAATCCTTCTAAACATCCTTGTATCACTATCCGGATCACAACATGGTTCCACCCCAATCTTGACCTGGTGTCTACGTTGGTTCTCTGTAACTCCAAACAATAATCCCTTAATAGTGCATACTGCTTGGTGTAATCTCCTTGGATCTTCTTAGTTGCCATAACCTTTGCCCTAAATATTTTCATCTCAGAGACATGAACCTATACTTGCGTTGTAGTAGTTCTTGAAGTGCTTTGACTGGTATATCAGCGTTAGGTTGTATTGTTTCTTATACTTATTTAGAAAGATAAGTAGTTGTGCATTGCTTTACCGACCTTGCTTGTAGACAATGATGAACATTCACATAAGTTTTCAAGGTCCAAGTTTCATCTTTATTTCCCTTGGAAAGATACAAGACCTATGGACAAGTGGGTTTGGCTTTATCTTTTGACTTTATTGCACCATCCAACACCCTTTTTGACCCATCTACCTCATCGTTCTTTGTCCCGCTCCCACCACTATTTTGGGCATTCTCAAAAGTGGGGATGTGTCCTTTACAAATAACCCTAAACCTTATCTTGTCATTCCTTATAATTTGCAGCTGCCTTCTTGTCTCTATTGCGTAAGTTGAAATCATATCCTTCATAATTTCTTTGTTTGGAAAAACTTTCCCAACATAAATATTAATCCACCCTAAATTTCCACCCATTTGTGCTTGTTTCTTTTCTAAGCTTCTTCAATGCTATTCTTTGTTTATCATTTTCTGAATCTGATCCACTTTCAAAATCATCAGGATCAATATAAGTATCATCATCATTTCCCAGTTCATAGTCATCTTCTTGTTCTTGATTGTTTCCAACCCATTCTTCATCTATATCAATGTTGAACATATAATTTTCCATATCTACTTTAATGTCTTCAACTAAATTATCTTCATCAACCATAAAATCACTGTCATTGTTATTCTCATGCTCATCTTCAAACTGTTTCCTAAAACAAGGGTCAAAATCATCAACTTCATTAGAAATAACTAATTGCTTATCATGCCATTCAATGCACATTGGTTGAACAAGACTATTATCCAATATTGGACTTCCATGATCGAGGTATAACTCAATGACCTTATGCTTAGTAACATATTGTAACATGCTGATGACATCTTTATCATTTGCAGGTGGTCTTATACTAGAATCAAGGTCACAATTAGGAATTTTATAATAATAGTAAATTATCTCTTCATCTGAATAACCTAAACCCTTGATAATTCAATCTAAGGCTGACACTGAAAACTGATCGACATCTACTAAATCAACATAACTAACATTTCCATTCATATAGCTTCTACGAGTAAGGTTCGTAAACATCCCACCATGATTGATTTATAATGAGAAGAACACAGATTCATTCCCTGTTTATTAACTGACTTTTATTATCAAAAGGATAACAATGTAAGGAATACAACAGTAGAATAAGAACTTACCATAAGCTTTAAGAGGATTAAAATCATCATTGCTTTTTTCAAATACTCCAGACCATAATCACCATTGCTCTGGATTAATCTCAATTTATTGTGCTTGATCAATACTCCAGATCTCTTGCGGTTTTTAAAAGGATCGACTAGGGGTACACTTGCATATTGGATTTCAACTGACGTGAGGCCTCAGGGTTTTGATCAACATGGGCTTTCAAATTTTACATGGGAGGGATTAGACAAAATGACTAAAGAATCCCTGGTGTGCACCTCAAGTGATTTGATTAACATGATATATTAACTACAGTTAAATTCGAGGACCAAATATGTAAACAAACTTTGCATTTTGGGACCAAATCCATAAGAAAAAGGTTTAAGGGACCAAATCCAAAATTTATAGAAAACCAAAAGGACCATAAGTGTAATTTACTCTAATAATAATAATAATCATAATAATCATAATGATAATAATAAAAATAAAAACAGCAACAGCAACAGCAACAGCAACAGCAACAGCAACAGCAACAGCAACAGCAACAGCAACAGCAACAGCAACAACAACAGCAACAGCAACAGCAACAGCAACAGCAACAGCAACAGCAACAGCAACAGCAACAGCAACAGCAACAGCAACAGCAACAGCAACAGCAACAGCAACAGCAACAGCAACAGCAACAGCAACAGCAACAGCAACAGCAACAGCAACAGCAACAGCAACAGCAACAGCAACAGCAACAGCAACAGCAACAGCAACAGCAACAGCAACAGCAACAGCAACAGCAACAACAGCAACAGCAACAGCAACAGCAACAGCAACAGCAACAGCAACAGCAACAGCAACAGCAACAGCAACAGCAACAGCAACAGCAACAGCAACAGCAACAGCAACAGCAACAGCAACAGCAACAGCAACAGCAACAGCAACAGCAACAGCAACAGCAACAGCAACAGCAACAGCAACAGCAACAGCAACAGCAACAGCAACAGCAACAGCAACAGCAACAGCAACAGCAACAGCAACAAGTACAGCAACAGCAACAGCAACAGCAACAGCAACAGCAACAGCAACAGCAACAGCAACAGCAACAGCAACAGCAACAGCAACAGCAACAGCAACAGCAACAGCAACAGCAACAGCAACAGCAACAGCAACAGCAACAGCAACAGCAACAGCAACAGCAACAGCAACAGCAACAGCAACAGCAACAGCAACAGCAACAGCAACAGCAACAGCAACAGCAACAGCAACAGCAACAGCAACAGCAACAGCAACAGCAACAGCAACAGCAACAGCAACAGCAACAGCAACAGCAACAGCAACAGCAACAGCAACAGCAACAGCAACAGCAACAGCAACAGCAACAGCAACAGCAACAGCAACAGCAACAGCAACAGCAACAGCAACAGCAACAGCAACAGCAACAGCAACAGCAACAGCAACAGCAACAGCAACAGCAACAGCAACAGCAACAGCAACAGCAACAGCAACAGCAACAGCAACAGCAACAGCAACAGCAACAGCAACAGCAACAGCACAGCAACAGCAACAGCAACAGCACACACAGCAACAGCAACAGCAACAGCAACAGCAACAGCAACAGCAACAGCAACAGCAACAGCAACAGCAACAGCAACAGCAACAGCAACAGCAACAGCAACAGCAACAGCAACAGCAACAGCAACAGCAACAGCAACAGCAACAGCAACAGCACAGCAGCAACAGCAACAGCAACAGCAACAGCAACAGCAACAGCAACAGCAACAGCAACAGCAACAGTAATAGTAATAGTAATAGTAATAGTAATAGTAATAGTAATAATCAGCAACAATAATAGTAATAGTAATAGTAATAGTAATAATAATATAATAATAATAATAATCATAATAATCATAATAATAATATAATAATAATAATAATAATAATAATAATAATAATATAATAATAATAATAATAATAATAATAATAATAATAATAATAATAATAATAATAATAATAATAATAATAATTTGACTAGTTAGTAAATAGCAAAGAGAGGTCAGGTAATGAAATTGAAGTTAACCTGAAAACTCGAGTTGTCACAATAGTCATGTCATTTTATTTTGTAATTACAAATAAATCTTGTATATTATACAACTTGTAATTAAAAATAAAAAGTAAGTGCCGATTAAATAAATGATTTTTGTTAATAACTAAAGTTATATTAATAATCAAAACATGCGTACAACTAAAACTACAAAACATAAATTCTTGTTCAAATACAATGAAAATAATGATATATTGTTGGGTTGAAGAGTGTCAATAAGTTTTAAGAAATCCCCACACGAATTATTATGCGTTTTGTGGTTACATATTTTGCATGTATTAGCACATTCTGTGACTAAGTTTTTCTAAGCATACTTTATATCCAATATCATTTTTTTACTTGAAAATTGTAAGGAATTCATCTTTTAAGTTCATGTTATGTAAGATGATGCACGCATACATGAAACGTCTTATTCTCACTACTAGAAAACAGTTAATAGATGACGCGCAAAAGATGACGCGCGAAAAAAGATGACGCGCATTTACGCGTATCATAAAATATATGTCATATTTTAAAATATTTTTAAAAGGATGACACGTATTTTTGCGTGTCATCCTTGTTTGTCATTTTTTAAAAATTTTTTTAACCTACCCGCCTAATATATCCCCCCTTTTCTCTTAATTCGACCCCTCATCCCCAAATCCCCAAATCCGGCCCCCAATCCGCCCCCCACTCGACCGCCCCCACCACCGCCCAATATACCGCCACCCACCACCGTCACGCAGTCAACCACCGCCCACCACCACCCAGTCAACCACATTGTAGGCCACCCACCACCGCCACGCGCGTAGTCCCAATCGCAGTCGACCACCGCCCAGTCGACCACATTGCAGGCCACCCCACCACCGTCGCGCAGTCCCAATCGCAGTCGGTGATACTTAATGCTATATTGTCCTAAGGCTTTGAGGAGATTATACGACGATTCTGGTGATACTTAACGCTATATGTATATGTTGTTCTTCGGTTTTTTTCTGTATTTGTGAATTTCAGAGCAATGATTTGAAGCCCTATAATTTGATTTGTTGTCTCTCCTTCCTCACTCTCTTACAGGTAGTTTGAAGATCCCAACTTGGAGTGACCTTAAACGTCATGGCAAAGAGGGCACGTTTTTGCAGGATATCATTACGATCTTAACTTTCTAACAATTCATGGCAGAAGTAGATTTCCAGGTCTAAGTATTTGGCTAAGGAATGGGAAGAAAGTAGAAGTGAAAGTTCCAGTTGGGTGTCTACTTATTCAAACCGGAAAGCAGGTAAAGTTTATTTCTGTTTTCTGTTCCAGATGTTGAAATCTTATTCTAGATCATGTTACTGTAACTTTAGCACCACATAGGTATACTTTTGATTCTCAATCAAGTGTAGTGGTTGTACTATGAACCTGCTTTCGGGTCACTTCCATATGCACTGAAGTGGGAATCTAAATGCTATATGTTCATTAGTTTTTTGTTTATTTGTTATGAAATGCATATTATTTTGAGTTTCGTCTTGGTGGCTGTTTTCTTTTACAGATAGAATGGTTAACTGCTGGGGAGTGTATAGCTGGTATGCATGAAGTTGTGGTGAATAAGAGAACACTTGATGCAATTAAAGCAGCATCACAAGAAAATCGAAGCCTTTGGAGAGTATCCTCAACGGTGAGCACATTAATCTTTTTAGCCCACCATTTACTTAACAACATATTAAAATGAAAATTTGTTTTAGTTTATATTAACTTATATTCTTTGTTTTGCTAGTTATTCTCCCATATAGCATCGTATGATGTGCTGAAACCCCTAGGCCATTTTGCACAATTGCCTCTTGCTGACAGTTATCCACCCATTTGTGCTGGAGAATTTGTAGAAAAAGAGCTTGCTGTCATTAATCTTAAAGGAAATAGAGGAGAGCTTTAATAAGTTTTTTAATGAAAAAAAGGTACATGCCAAAAAAATTTAAGAAATTGTAGCTGAATTATTACTATGTTTATATCAATGAAACAGTCTCATACATCAAATCATGACATATTAGTTTAGCAACTGTTTTCTTAAAGCAGGCCAACAATACTGAGTTATGGTGAGGCTTAACACAATTTCTCTTATACAATAGTACATCCTCTACTATTAGTTAAAAATGTGCTTAAGTATTGTTATCGCTTTTAATACCCGAGTATTGTAGTTGCTGCATATTCTATGAATACAAATATGAAACTATATTAAACTGTTTCTTGACAACGACCTTTATCTGCAGATTTTGAACACAGGATTCCTCCTCCTCACAACATTAAGTTCCATTTCATACTTCCACATGTAAGACTAGAATTCAGATTTCTTGTCAACATTGCTATGCTTTTCATTTGTCTTTTATTCTTTTTGACAAACTCTCATGTTGGACTCATCATCTATTCACACTTGCTCTTGGGGAGGGGACACTTTTATCATCAATCTCATGCCAATGCACGTGCTTCTTTGCATTGTGACTGGTTGCTGTTCGTTTTGGTTATACATTGCATATGCTCCGCTTGTAAGTATGATAAATCTTGATCATGAATCCATAGAGAAATGAGAACAGGAGGGAATTTTTTTTCTGAAACAGAGGATCATTCTATTTGTAGTCAAAGTTTTTTACATTCCCTGAACATCTCTTACTGTGGTTGTGCAGGTTGTCTTGGGAACATGATTGGCAGTCTTCGTGCCTGTTGTTGGTTTTAATGCATGTCATGATATCGGAACATTTTGCATCATGTGTGGTGAGTTTCAATGTTTAATGGTGCCTACTCTTTTTTTTCTGATCAAATAGTTTGTGACTTTAACATGTAAATTGATTCTACAAATCTATTGATTTAATGATGGAAAGATCCATAGAATAACAAACTGGTGATTCTATTTTTATTAATACAAAAAAACAAGCTTGTTGATTCTTTGTAGCATAATTATCACTTATTATTGATGAATGTAGTATTGCAGGCCTATGAATGTTGGTTTATTTCTTACTCGTTTTCTGACATTACATTTTACACGAGTTTCATACTTATTATAGAATTTTGGACGCATCAATCGCAGATTGATGTATTGCTGTTGCCTGATATGATTTGTTTGTTGTAGGTTATTAGGTTGATTGACTCAAGTCTCTATCACTCTCACTAAACGACCGATGTCAGAGGCGTTATCGTAGAAAACCTCAGCAAGTAAATGAAGCGTCTTCTACTCTATGTTTTGCATTTGGAAACGTCATCGCTTTCTTCATTCTCCTATTGATCGGTGCACTTGATTTCATCAAGTCTAGACTTGATAAAATATTTGAGGTGGGCACCAGATCTGATGTTATGTTCCCCTGCCTGCCCTGCCCTGGTTATTTTGAAATTTGCACTAGTTAACTACAACTTGTCTGTGCATATTGGTTAATTGCTTCTTCTTCAAAAGAGTATTACTTAGTAATAGTTTTGTCTTACTATGCATAGACCATGATCTTCCTCTGAGTAAAGCTGGAGATACTGATGCTATAACTTATACAAGTCGCTCACAAGCTCCAACGCCTCCGTTGGATTCCTCAACTTATTTATCAAGGTATGTAAGGCCCCGCTCACCGGGCACCTTACTGTTGGTTCTTCATCGCACATATAACGTACATAATGTATATAATCATAAATCAACGCAGCGGAAATGATAAAATATATACATTCCCATTCATTCATTGACTCGATTACAAAATGAAGCTTTCTCTACTTTGTTTCTCCTCTTAGGATCATACAGCGACCTCTAGAGGAGATATTAAGTTCAAACATATAAAAATTATATTTTTAAACTAAAGAATATTCCTTAGGTAATTCCGTACATCGGAACTCTGACGGAATACTCTTGACACACGCATGCAACATATTTCGTTGCATGTGCTACGCGCACGCATCCAATGCGTGGCGAACTTATCAAAATCTAAAGAAGATTTCTTAAATAATCCCTTCCGGGGGAATACTCAAGAAATCTCATAATGGCATGCAACGTGATGAGTCGCGTGCGTCATGGACCCACAACGCATGACGTTGCAGCATTATCAAAAGGAGAATGCCGTCCCAAAAGAGCTGAGTAGCCGCCTCGTGCCATCCTCAGCAACACTACCTGCCAACTGGAAAATACATAAAAGTCAGCGTTGCTGAGTGAGTTCTAGTTTTGTAATAAAACATACTTTTACTTATTTAAAAGTATCCTTTCGTTCATACGTTCATACCCCATGCGTACACATAGATAATATTCATTATTATCTTCATCATTCGTTATTCATCATTATCTTAACTCCTCGTATGGATTCTGTCAGGCTTTACCCACTTCATAGCACTCGGCTATGATTACTGTGGTCGAATGACAAGAATCCCGTTCATACTTACTTGCACGCATTGAAAGGTTAATTGTACCAATACCATATGCTACACCCCGAACGTTATTAGCTACCGGGCCGAAGTCAATCCATAGACAGCTAAACGTAGTGCCACAGTACGGGCCGAGGTCAACAAATGAACAACAAACATATGCCCCGGTACTGGGCCGAAGTCTATGGAGGGACAGCTAAACATGGTGCCACGGTACTAGAGGTAAGCGGTAGAGGTACCATGACCATGGTCAATCACATAGAAGGACCAATCGCGTTATTCAATGCTTTGCAAGACATAATTCATTCGTTCATTAATGCATGTATTCATCATCATTCTTCATTTCGTTCATTCGTTAATACATGCATTCGTCATCATGTTCCTCTTTCATTATCTTTCACTTTACGATACATAATACTTCATTAATTCATTTCTCGTTATTCGTAAAGTTTCAGAAAGATAAGCATACACAATCACAAGGACATACACACATCATACTTATTCATCATACATTCATCATCATACATTCATCATCATACGTACATCATCATGCATAGCATCATACATACAATTATTTCATACGGGTATCAACCCACAATTTTATAAAAACATATTTACATGCATTTCCAGCCCCAAAACCATTTAAAACAAGTAAATGAGGGGTCCTAGAAACTCACCTGTGCTTGACAAGCAGCCTCTCAATCAAGCCTTTAAGACGCGGGTAACACTACACTGCCTGCAGATAAGTTAACACTCAAAAGAGTTAATTTCTGCCTAATTTCGCCACTAATTTCGCAGGTAGTTTCGCCCGTAATTTCGCCGGGCGAATTAGCAGTTTCGCTTGCTAATTTCGCTGGGCAGCAATCCGCCAGTTTCGCTGGACAGATTCGCTACCTCAAGCGCCCAACTTTCGTTGGAATTCCCTAGTTTCGCAATATCTAAGGTCAACTTGGACATTGGCATAGTCGTCAGCGAAACCATAGTTTCGCTCAGGCGAATATATAGTTTCGCTGAAGCGAAACTGTAACTTCGCTGTAGGTTCCTCCAGTTTCGCTGGACGAACTTACAGTTTCGCTGGACGAGACCTTAATTTCGCAGAACGAGCTGAAATTTACGAATCAGCTCGTTTTATCCCAAAAATCCAATCCTTCCACCCAAACCCTTGCATTATCATCCAGGAAGCTATATCTAAGCTTCTTACACGTTTTATTACCCTAAAACGTGTGTTTTGGGCGATTTTTGCCACTAGAAACCCCAAAAACCCCAAACTCGGGTTTTTTCACCAAATGTGGTAATTTAGATGCGTTTCTTACCTTGATTCTTGTAGTTTTGGAGTCCACAAACACTAGCCTTCGATTCTTGACCACCCTAGCTTCGATCCGGCACTTTCTCTCTCTACACTTTCTCTCTCTAGAATGGCGTTTGAGTGAAAATGAGAGTTGCTCAGCTGATCCATCTATTTATATGCCAGGCGTCCCCGGGACCCCAAACTCGTTAAACTCGTGACCCGGAGGGTTAACTCGGTGTAATACCCGCAACCACTCTATATTCATTAAATGGTTTTCATCCGAGCCCATCACTATCATCTGACTCGATCAGAAAATTTTCCGGGCGTTACAAGTCCACCCCCCTTATTTAGGTTTCGTCCCCGAACCTGTCACTCTTCGAACAAATGTGGGTAATGCTGTCTCATCTCTTCTTCAGTCTCCCACGTAGACTCCGATCCCTTCCTGTGCTTCCACTGTACGCGCACAAGAGGAACCACTTTGTTTCTTAGCCGTTTCTCTTTTCTATCAATGATCGCCACTGGTTGCTCCACATAGTTGAGCCGTTCGTCTACTTCGATATCCTCCAGCGGAACGACCATATCTTCATCGGCTAAACATTTCCTCAGATGAGATACGTGGAAGGTCGGGTGAATTCCACTCAGCTCATCTGGTAGCTCCAACTATAGGCCACCTCTCCTACACGGGCGATAATTCGGAAAGGGCCTATATACCACGGGCTCAGTTTTCCCCGCTTTCGGAACCTAATGGTTCCCTTCCAAGGCGAAACCTTTAACATGACTCGATCACCGACCTTGAATTCTATCGGTCTTCGCCTCTTGTCAGCATACGACTTTTGTCGGTCTTTTGCCGCCTTCATGAAGGCTTTGATCTTTTCTAACTTTTCAGTCATTGCTTCCACTACCTCGACGCCTCCCAGTTCCTTCTGTCCAATGTCTCCCCAACATACGGGCGTCCTACATTCCTACCGTATAACATCTCGTAGGGTGGCATGCCAATACTGGCATGGTAACTGTTATTGTACGAGAATTCTGCTAACGGCAGGTGATCGTCCCAACTTCCTCCAAAATCGATCACGCACGCCCGAAGCATGTCTTCGAGTGTTTGGATCGTCCTCTCAGACTGACCGTCTGTCTGAGGATGATATGCCGTGCTAATATGTAGCCTCGTTCCCATCGCATCATGGAATCTCTTCCAAAACTTGGAGGTAAACCGGGTGTCACGGTCAGACACAATAGACACCGGTACGCCATGACGAGCTACAATCTCTTTGATGAATAGATCCACCAATCTTTCAGATGAATACGTCTCGCGGATCGTAGAAAGTGGGCACTCTTCGTCAATCGGTCAACTATCACCCATATAGCATCATACCCTTTTGGGGTACGTGGTAGCTTCGTAATAAAGTCCATGGTGATGTGCTCCCACTTCCACTCGGGTATATCCAATGGTTGGATCTTCCCGTACGGTTTCTGGTGCTCGGCCTTTACCTGTGAACAAGTCAGGCACTTACTCACATATTCCACCACATCACGCTTCATGCCTGGCCACCAATAGTCGTTCTTCATGTCTTGGTACATCTTGGTAGCACCGGGGTGAATGGAATATCGAGTCTTATGAGCCTCATCCATAATCTTTCCACGTAGATCCCCGTACCGAGGAATCCACACTCGCCCAAATCGGGTCTTAACACTTAGAGTGTTCTCACCCAGTTCTGTAACTAGACCTCTCATCCTTTCGGGGTTTAGACGATCTTCCTTCAAAGCCTCGTCTTGGAACTCCTTAACCTGCGTCATCACGTCTGAGGTCATAATCAGCTGGCAAGCCTTCACCCGAATCGGTTCGGGCCTTTCCTTCCGGCTAAGGGCATCAGCCACCACGTTGGCCTTGCCCGGGTGGTAATGGATTTCACAATCATAATCTTTTATCAGCTCCAACCACCGCCTCTGCCTCATGTTTAGATCTTTCTGCTCGAAGAAGTACTTCAAGCTCTTGTGGTCCGTGAAGATGGTGCACTTTGTCCCGTATAGATAGTGTCGCCAAATCTTCAACGCGAAAACCACCGCAGCTAGTTCTAGATCGTGTGTGGGATAATTGACTTCGTGGGTCTTCAGTTGTCGAGACGCATAGGCTATGACCTTTCCGCGTTGCATCAATACGCAACCTAGCCTAGAATAGGATGCATCCGAATAGACCACTAAGTCTTCATTTCCTTCGGGCAATGTCAAGACAGGAGCTTGGGTCAGTCTCATCTTCAATTCCTCAAACGCATTCTCCTGTTCCCGGCCCCACACGAACTTTACGTCCTTGCGAGTCAATTTTGTCAAAGGTGAGGCTATCTTGGAGAAGTCCTGAATAAATCTCCTATAGTAGCCCGCCAGCCCCAAGAAGCTGCGAATCTCGGTTGGCGTCTTCGGTGACTTCCATTGCATCACGGCCTCGACCTTTGCTGGGTCCACCATTATTCCTTCTGCATTCACTACGTGACCCAGAAATTGCACCTCGCGTAGCCAAAAGGCGCACTTGGAGAACTTGGCATACAATTTCTCCCTTCTTAATGTTTCCAATACTTCCCGAATGTGGTCGGCATGCTCTGTCTCGCTTCTCGAATAAATCAGGATATCATCGATGAACACAATCACTGATTTATCTAACATTGGCCGGCACACTCGGTTCATCAAATCCATAAAAGCAGCCGGCGCATTGGTCAACCCAAAAGACATGACCAGAAACTCGTAGTGGCCATAGCGCGTACGAAAGGCTGTTTTAGGGATATCTTGTTCCTTCACCTTTAGTTGATGGTAACCCGATCGAAGATCTATCCTTGAAAACCAACTGGCACCCCGAAGTTGATCAAACAAGTCATCGATCCTTGGTAAGGGTATCTGTTCTTCACCGTCAGCTTATTCAGCTCGCGGTAGTCGATGCACATTCTCATACTACCATCCTTCTTTTTCACGAACAGTACCGGAGCACCCCAAGGCGAGATACTCGGTCGGATAAACCCCTTATTTAGCAGCTCCTGCAACTGCTCCATCAACTCTTCATTTCCGTCGGAGCCAAGCGATACGGTGCTTTTGCGACAGGTTGGGCACCCGTATCAGGTCGATCTGGAATTCGATCTCTCGGTCAGGTGGCAATCCCGATAAGTCTTCGGGAAACACGTCCGGAAAGTCACACACCACTGGCACATCGCATAGCTGTGGTGTTGGCGTCTCTACATTCTTTACATAACATAAGTAGGCGCTACATCCGCGCCTCATACACTTTCCCGCCACCGCCATTGAGATCACCTTCGGAATTGTCGTAACTCGATCGCCATAAATCGTCACCGGACTTCCGTCGGTCGCCGTCAGTTTAATCATCTTCTTTCGGCACACGATATTCGCTTCGTAGGTTGCTAACCAGTCCATTCCTAACACTACATCGAATCCTCCTAGAGGCATCACATGTAACATGGCTGCAAACCTATGACCCTCTAATTCTATGGTACAGTCCTCTATCACATCCGTAACCCTAGTGGATTTACCAATAGCGGTTTCTACGTCAAAGGACTTATCAAGGCATTTACTCCTAACAGGCAGTTTAGCACAGAAGGTAGTAGAAATAAAGCTCCTACTGGCACCCGAATCAAATAATACAGAGGCTAAAATTTGGTTTATTAGGAACGTACCGGACACAACGTCGGGGTCCGTTCTAGCCTCCTCCTGCGTCATCGTGAACGCCCTCGCATTTGCCCTCGGGGCTTCTCCTCCCGTCTTCTTCTCTCC
This sequence comes from Flaveria linearis, assembly GCA_024085815.1. NCBI lineage: Eukaryota > Viridiplantae > Streptophyta > Magnoliopsida > Asterales > Asteraceae > Flaveria > Flaveria linearis. Next base: position 41,703,633 of record CM044012.1, read on the forward strand.
CGAGCCCTCAGCCTTCGGCTTCTTGCAGTCTCGGCTCATATGACCACTTTCCCCACAGTTAAAACACTTGCCCATCCTGCAATCCTTGGCCATATGTCCAGTCCTCCCACACTTAAAGCAGATGTTGTATCCCCACTTGCACTCCCCTGAGTGCTCCTTTCCACACTTACCACACTTCCTCACCCCAGCTCCAGACACGACCACTCGGCGGTCATCTACCCTCGCCTTCTTATTACTTGTCGAGGTATCACCTCGGCCAAACCTCTTTCCCTGCCAGCCCTTCTCTCCTCCTGCCTTCTTTCCACCCTCAGTCTTCACCAATGCCGCTCGCTCATCGTACAACCTCCCCGCCAAGTCCACCGCCGACCTGAAAGTACTCGGTCGAGCGGAAATCAGATGCCACCGAATTTCGGCTGGCAACCCTTGAATATACCGGTTGATCTTTCGGGACACCGGCGTCACCTGCTCTGGCACCAACAGCGCCAACTCGTTAAACTTGGTGCTATATTGTTGGTGGGTCATCGTCCCCGCCTCCAACTGCAGGAACTCTCTCTCTATTCTATCCATTTCCCGACGAGGACTGAATTCCTCGATCACCAACCTTTTCAACTCAGCCCACTTCATCTTCTCTATAGCCCTGCTACCCTCGGCTTGGACTATGTTTTTCCACCAGCATAAAGCCGACCCTGTAAAAGAGTGGGTGGCAAACTTCACCTTCTTGTCCTTCTGGTAATCACTAATATCGAGGACAGCTTCCATTTCCATCACCCATTGGTGAGCATCAGTAGCAGTACCAGACCCATCGAAAGTTGGGGGCTTGCACCTCATGAATTTCCCGTAATCACAGCCCCGGGCTGTCTCCCGTACCTGTTCTTCCTCTTCATCATCGGACAATACCGTTTCTGCCCCTGCCTGTTGTTGTCCACCGGAGGACTGATTTCTCCCCCGTCTCTCATCCTCACGTACTGCCTTTAACACTTCTGCCATTACAGACGGTAAGATCGTCTGCATAACCTGGTGCACCTCCTCGACAACTGCCTCTTTCACCGAGGCCCTAAAATCATCACTCTCATCCATTCCCCCCGAGGGAGTGGTATTAGGTTCTTCAGGAACCTTCTGCTCTTGTCTAGGTCTTCCTCTTGTGGCTCGTGGTTCCACACCACTTCCGCCACCGCCTCCACCAAGTGGGGCTTTAGATGATCTACCACCGACCATCTTCTATCACACACTGAAAGGTTCAAATACCAACACGGTCATTCAAGGAAATAGCTCAGTTTATGTTAAGTACAGTAAGTTACTAATTACAGTGGCCAGTTGTGATTAGTCACTTACTCCACTTTTCGTACCCGAAGCATTACCCTTCCTGACTACACCGGTATCTAAATCTAACAGCACACATAACCACATTTCACACGCACATACTTTAATTAACTTTAAGAAAATACCTGATGGCACGCAGCTACTCAGATGGCATTCTCATTCTCCCTGTCCCATTCTCAGTTTAAGTTTAGGTTTATTATGAAAATTTTACCCAATTTACTTAAACTTTTGCTCTGATACCAACTTGTAAGGCCCCGCTCACCGGGCACCTTACTGTTGGTTCTTCATCGCACATATAACGTACATAATGTATATAATCATAAATCAACGCAGCGGAAATGATAAAATATATACATTCCTATTCATTCATTGACTCGATTACAAATGAAGCTTTCTCTACTTTGTTTCTCCTCTTAGGATCATACAGCGACCTCTAGAGGAGATATTAAGTTCAAACATATAAAAATTATATTTTTAAACTAAAGAATATTCCTTAGGTAATTCCGTACATCGGAACTCTGACGGAATACTCTTGACACACGCATGCAACATATTTCGTTGCATGTGCTACGCGCACGCATCCAATGCGTGGCGAACTTATCAAAATCTAAAGAAGATTTCTTAATAATCCCTTCCGGGGGAATACTCAAGAAATCTCATAATGGCATGCAACGTGATGAGTCGCGTGCGTCATGGACCCACAACGCATGACGTTGCAGCATTATCAAAAGGAGAATGCCGTCCCAAAAGAGCTGAGTAGCCGCCTCGTGCCATCCTCAGCAACACTACCTGCCAACTGGAAAATACATAAAAGTCAGCGTTGCTGAGTGAGTTCTAGTTTTGTAATAAAACATACTTTTACTTATTTAAAAGTATCCTTTCGTTCATACGTTCATACCCCATGCGTACACATAGATAATATTCATTATTATCTTCATCATTCGTTATTCATCATTATCTTTAACTCCTCGTATGGATTCTGTCAGGCTTTACCCACTTCATAGCACTCGGCTATGATTACTGTGGTCGAATGACAAGAATCCCGTTCATACTTACTTGCACGCATTGAAAGGTTAATTGTACCAATACCATATGCTACACCCCGAACGTTATTAGCTACCGGGCCGAAGTCAATCCATAGACAGCTAAACGTAGTGCCACAGTACGGGCCGAGGTCAACAAATGAACAACAAACATATGCCCCGGTACTGGGCCGAAGTCTATGGAGGGACAGCTAAACATGGTGCCACGGTACTAGAGGTAAGCGGTAGAGGTACCATGACCATGGTCAATCACATAGAAGGACCAATCGCGTTATTCAATGCTTTGCAAGACATAATTCATTCGTTCATTAATGCATGTATTCATCATCATTCTTCATTTCGTTCATTCGTTAATACATGCATTCGTCATCATGTTCCTCTTTCATTATCTTTCACTTTACGATACATAATACTTCATTAATTCATTTCTCGTTATTCGTAAAGTTTCAGAAAGATAAGCATACACAATCACAAGGAACATACACACATCATACTTATTCATCATACATTCATCATCATACATTCATCATCATACGTACATCATCATGCATAGCATCATACATACAATTATTTCATACGGGTATCAACCCACAATTTTATAAAAACATATTTACATGCATTTCCAGCCCCAAAACCATTTAAAACAAGTAAATGAGGGGTCCTAGAAACTCACCTGTGCTTGACAAGCAGCCTCTCAATCAAGCCTTTAAGACGCGGTAACACTACACTGCCTGCAGATAAGTTAACACTCAAAAGAGTTAATTTCTGCCTATTTCGCCACTAATTTCGCAGGTAGTTTCGCCCGTAATTTCGCCGGGCGAATTAGCAGTTTCGCTTGCTAATTTCGCTGGGCAGCAATCCGCCAGTTTCGCTGGACAGATTCGCTACCTCAAGCGCCCAACTTTCGTTGGAATTCCCTAGTTTCGCAATATCTAAGGTCAACTTGGACATTGGCATAGTCGTCAGCGAAACCATAGTTTCGCTCAGCGAATATATAGTTTCGCTGAAGCGAAACTGTAACTTCGCTGTAGGTTCCTCCAGTTTCGCTGGACGAACTTACAGTTTCGCTGGACGAGACCTTAATTTCGCAGAACGAGCTGAAATTTACGAATCAGCTCGTTTTATCCCAAAAATCCAATCCTTTCCACCCAAACCCTTGCATTATCATCCAGGAAGCTATATCTAAGCTTCTTACACGTTTTATTACCCTAAACGTGTGTTTTGGGCGATTTTTGCCACTAGAAACCCCAAAAACCCCAAACTCGGGTTTTTTCACCAAATGTGGTAATTTAGATGCGTTTCTTACCTTGATTCTTGTAGTTTTGGAGTCCACAAACACTAGCCTTCGATTCTTGACCACCCGAGCTTCGATCCGGCACTTTCTCTCTCTACACTTTCTCTCTCTAGAATGGCGTTTGAGTGAAAATGAGAGTTGCTCAGCTGATCCATCTATTTATATGCCAGGCGTCCCCGGGACCCCAAACTCGTTAAACTCGTGACCCGGAGGGTTAACTCGGTGTAATACCCGCAACCACTCTATATTCGTTAAATGGTTTTCATCCGAGCCCATCACTATCATCTGACTCGATCAGAAAATTTTCCGGGCCTTACAAGGTAACATTACATTTTACTTACTATTTGATGCACAATGCTATTTAGCTGCTAATTTGTATGGCAATCTCCGTTGTAGTGATGCAACACAAGCAAGGCAGACTCTTAAAATCATGCAGGACCAAGTGCACGCCTTCTCAGAAGCCGAGGTACACTTTATCTCAAGCTTTTTTCTGTTGCAGCAATGGTTGGCCAGACAGCCTACCACCTCCAACAAGCCATCTGCAAATTTGTTACAGATGACATACTTACAGTTATGTGAGTTCTAACATATAACCTACCCCTTCCCTTGTATTCCATACCTTCATCACTTATTTACCCTGCCTATGCCTATTTGTGATTTGTATAAACTGATCTCTTTTGAAATTGATACTTTTGTTGCAGGTAATTATCTAAGAAAGTGTTATTCAGGAATTTGATCCTTATTTGAGCTTTTTCAATTTTCAATTATAGAGACACTCAGGTACTACTTTATATATTTTGTAGTTGGTTCTAGATTCATTGTTGTTGTAAAACAATACAAGTTTCTTCTATTTCTTTCTTCTATGTATGAGTTTTTTATAAGTAAATTACCATTGTTGTTGCCTTGTAGTTGATATAAACTAGTCAAGTAAATTACAAGTGTTTTACATAAAGGGGTTTTTGGGTCAAAACTGACAAGTTTAATTTGATAAATTGGTTTTGTCTTAGGTTGGAGAAGGTAAAGAAGAATACACTGATGGTGATTTGGATGAAGTTCGTGAAGATTGGGCGCGCTATGTATCGAATTTCATTTATATGTAGGCCTGAAATGATATATTTGGACTTGTGTTAGTATTGGTATTTGACTTGTATTAGTATTGGTACTAATTGAATTTGGACTTGTTTTATGCTTTGTAGTTGTTAATTAACAACTTTTGTAAACTTTGTTGGTATTTAATGGATTTCGCTTTTAATGTTATTCGACAATTTGTTTTAGAAAACAACAGGTAAATTTATTAAAAATAAAAAAATTAAAAAATGCAGCTAATTTTATGACGTGCATTGCGCGTCATCTATTGCACGTCATAAAAATTTCATATAGTCATTTATGACTACCCCTTCCTTGACGTGCATTGCCCGTCATCTTTTGCACGTCATAAAATGCGCGTCATCTTTTGCGCGTCATAAACAGATGACGCGCAGATGCGCGTCATCTATCATTTATGACTACTCCTTCCCTGACACGCATTTGCACGTCATCTGACCCCAAAGATGACGCGCAATGCGCGTAATCTATTGCAGTTTTTCTAGTAGTGTCTATGGAGCTTCCATACCCATGCTAGATTTTTCACTATATGCTACCTTTGTTTGAGGGCATTGATGTCCGTTCCACATCATTTCTAGGAGCTTCTTGTGTTGCTTTAAGTGTTCGTTTTTTCATTTTGTCATATTGTGGGCGCATTAATCATTTGAAAATAACAACATACTCATGATATATACCGTCAATGAGGTAGTAACCACATTTGTATTTTGTTCCTCTATACTCAAATGAAGAGTCAAGCACTACTCATTATATTATATAGTTACGTTGATGTAATTACTAAAAGCAACAATTCCAAAGAACATATGCATTAGTAATAGTAGTTTTTCCTAATGTTTTCAAAACCGGACCGGAAAGCGAACCGGAAGGCCTAGAGGTTCACTGGTCGGACCGGTCGGACCGAATTACGAACCGGATGACGTCACAAATATTTAAAAAAATATATAAAAATTCCAAATATTTATAAAACTACAAACACATACCATTCAAGTAAACATTGTCCAATTTAGCAAAATACAACAACCCAAGTTTAAACAACCATAAACCAAAACAAAATACAACATCCAAAGTTTAAACAACCATAAATCAAATAGTAGTTCGCCAATAATATTAACGAACCGGTGTTCCTTAATCCAAAACAACATCCAAAATACATACCATTCAAGTAAACATAGTCCAAATTAATGAACCGGTGTTCCTTAATCCATATCCAATAATAATTTTCTATTAAAATAAAAAAAAATTTCAAACAACCGGTTCAACCCGGTTCGCCGGTTCCGGTCGGACCGGTCGACCGCACGAACCGGCAGGTTCAACCGAAAACGGTCCAAAACCACCGAACCGAACCGGCATCATCACTGGTTCCCGGTCGGACCGGTAGGACCGGCCGGTCCGGTCCGGTTTCGAAATCATTGGTTTTTCCAAAATTTTGGTTCCTTCCATGACTATTGCTGTTCGAGACTTTGACTCTCATCTCTTTGCTCTCTTTGATAATTTGAATAGGTTTACTAAGAGTCAAAGATGACTGGATTGAAAAGTCAATTATCAAATATTTTTTATTTTACTTGATCAAGTAATCAATCAGGTAAAACCAATGTTGTTAGGACCGGATCGGACCGGCCGGTCCGACCGGTTCGACCGCGAATCGGTGGCTGGTCCGGTCCGGTCGAGGGTGGATCGTTTTTGGAGCATTGAACCGGCCGGTTCGAACCGAGTCGCCGGTTGGACCGGCGAACCGGTTCGGTTCCGACCGGATTTTGAATTTTTTTTTTTTTTTTTTTGATTTTAATGGGTAAAAACGGGGTGTTAAACCATAAATTAGTACTTTGTATATACAAATATAGTTAAGTTTTATATATAACTATAAAATATATGTATAAATCATATATAAATTACTTATATTTAATTACATATATAAATATAATTAAAATATAGTTAAATCCGGTCCATCCGGTCCGACCGGTCCGACCACCAAACCAGTAAGCCGTCCGGTTCGACGTCCGATCCGGTTCTGAGGACATTGGGTAAAACATAAGATTATTAAGTTTGGGCTAGACACACTACATATCTGTTGAAAACTACCTATTTACATATTACTTAGTTTAATTGAATAAAATGAATATCCAAATAAATCAAATAATTCGAATTTCAAGAAAGCTAAATCTGAGATCCAATACGAAATCCAATAAAAAATCCAGATTCTGATGAGATTTGATCAAAATATCTGGATAAGAATTCAAATCTGTTTTTTCGAACACCCATAACTCGAGCATCCCTGTTGGACACGATTGATCACCTCACATCTATTAACCGTGCCATACATTGCATTTGAGTAGTTACTCACTTCTAATGCATAAAATATAATCTATTGAGCACGCTAGGAAACCCTATACAGATTTATGCCTATACGAAATTTATAAACACAAAACCATGTAGTTTTCTTATATATCCTCAAATATTCATGATCCAATGCATCAAGTGCAGTCCTTCGCAAAGTGTGACGGTCATCTTTTATGAAGTAGTCAAACCTCTTTTACTTCTATCATCATACTTTAATCTAAAACGACATCTTGTTAGCTATCCACAGGAGTAACCATTTGCTAAAAACCTTCTTTGAAATCTCCTTGTATACGACGTTATCAGCGAAGTACTCATGAACTAAACTATCATGAGTTTTTTTGCTACCTCTATTAATGGCTATTTGTATTTGGTTTACTCGGGTAAAGTTTAGTAAGAATTAATATTAGGGTTTTGGTTTTATAATTACCAGACTATAACATTTGTCATTGGACATTAATGTGTATTTTCATTGATTTAATGGCCATTGTGTTTACAGTGATTTAAATTCTATTAAATTGTAAAAAAGTGCTTTTGTTGATTTTACCTTCCCATTTTTAGTTGGCGTTTGTTTTTTCAGAAAAGAGCTTCTTAGGCTTTTTTATCTTTATCAAGAAGAGGACGAACAGACTTTTTAGATTGCATACTGATTGTTTTTCGAAAGACATTTCCTCTTCTTGGAGAAGACCCAACCCTACCTCTTCTAACATCTTCCAACCTCTTCATAATCTAACATCACCCTCCATTCCATCGCCCCCCCTCCCATCGGCCTCCCCCTGCCCCATCGGCTCCTACACCATCAATCGCCCCTTGCGACCTCCTGCACACCGCCGCCCTCATCTATCGCCCTCCCCCCATCACCTCCAACACCATCAGACATCACTGCTCGACCTCCTGCCACCTCCGCTCCCGCTGCCCGCCCCCCCCCCCCCCCTTGCGACCTCACTGCTCACCATCAGAGCCCTCCCGTCGCTGCCCTCCCGTTGCCGCCCTCCCGTCGCAACCATCCACCTTCGCACCCCTCCTCTATTTTCACCGTTTAGATCTTCAGTTAGGGCTTTAAATGCTTGAATTCATTCAATCAATCAAAACCCTGTTGATTTCTTGATTCAATGGAGGGGTTTACCACATGGGTTTGTGCTTAAATTAGCTTCAAAAGGTGCTGCACAAAAGATCACATCAATGGCGTTGAAGAATAGAGGGTTGCATAATCAAATTCAAGAAATTTGGTTTTGATAAAGATGACTGTTATGCTATGCATCTGTTGCTTCTTTGCTGGATTGCTGTTCACCGATAGATTTTACACTATAAAGATTACTTATTTGAGGTTATATGATTGATAATCGTTGATTGTTATGCATAATATGTGTCGAATGTTGATGGGTATTGTTCCCTTTAGGTTCTTGCATCTTGAAACCTCTTATTTTAACCTTATATATTTTTAGTTTCAATGAAATAACTAAACCCTTCATTGAATATTTATGTTTGTGCTAATTGGAAATTGGTTTGGGTCAATGTTAGAATGATATTCAAGATGATCTTTATTGAGAACAATGATAGGTATATATACAACTGTTATGAGATCACCTCTCAACTAATATTAAAGGCCTATGAATCACTACTATATTTACATTGGCAATTACAATCATTGCTATATATATGATATCTATTACACCCCCACAGTCGAAGCGAGAGGAGAGCGGATGCTGAGACTGGACCGAAAATATTCAAATAAGATACGTGGGAGGCCTTTGGTGAAGATGTCAGTGATCTGGTAGCGAGATGGTACATGAAGGACCCGAACATTTCCTCGCTAGACCTGTTCCCAAACAAAATGTATATCGAGTTCGATATGTTTGGTACGTTGATGGTGAACTGGATTGCCGGATAAGTAGATGGCACTGACATTGTCGCAGTAGACCAAGGTCGCTGTAGAGAGGGGACGGTGCAACTCAAGGAGAAGGTTCCGAAGCCAACAGATTTCAGCTATGACGTTGGCAACACCACGGTATTCAGGCCCGGCCCTTGAGCGGGAGACAGTGGACTGGCGTTTGGACGACCAGGAGACGAGATTGTCGCCAAGATAAACACAGTAACCCGAAGTCGATCGCGGGTGTCCGGACAGCCGGCCCAATCGGCGTCAGTGTAAGCAAGCAAGGATAACTGTGGTGTGGGGTCTAAGAGAGTACCGAAATCAGAGGTGCCATGGATGTATCGTAAAATCCGCTTGAGGGCATTCCAGTGCTCCATCCGAGGGGAATGCATATGCATACAGACTTGCTGAACGGCGTACGTGATGTCTGGACGAGTGAAAGTAAGGTATTGCAGGGCACCCGCATGGCTCCTGTATGTGCTCGGGTCTTCAAACATGGGACCGAAGGAGTCACTCAATTTGGATTGAGTGTCAACGGGAGTGGCGACGGGCTTGCAAGAGTCCATTACAGCGCGATGAAGGATGTCTTTAGCGTAGGCCTGTTGGGAGAGAAACATGTGATCGCCGTTGCGGGTGACAGAAATGCCAAGAAAGTAACTCAAGGGCCCCAAATTTTTCATTGCAAATTCACCAGTAAGTGAAGACATAAGACGATTGAGAAGATCATCGGAGGAGGTCGTGAGGATGATGTCATCAACATAGATCAATAGGTAAGCAGTCTGAGATCCCTGGTGGTAGATAAAGAGGGAGTTGTCAGACTTGCTTTGTGTGAAGCCAAGCAACAGAACGAAGTTCGCAAAACATTGATACCACGCACGAGGAGCCTGTTTTAGACCGTATAGGGATTTCTTGAGGCGGCATACATGATCTGGGTAATGTTGATGTCGGAACCCTATGGGCTGGTGCATGTAAACAGTTTCAGATAGATGTCCATGAAGAAATGCGTTGGTGACGTCAAGTTGGTGAACTTTCCAAGACTGAGAGAGAGCCAAGGATAAGACCAATCGAATAGTGGCTGGTTTGACCACTGGACTAAACGTTTCCCCACAATTAATACCCACTTGCTGTTTTCGGCCGTCACACAAAAGTCTAGCCTTATAACGTTCGAGGCTACCATCCGATCTAAACTTGTGTTTAAAAAGCCACATGCTGCGAATGATGCTCATGTTTGGTGTGTGAGGAACAAGTTCCCAGGTCTTATTTTTAATGAGAGCACTAAATTCATCATTCATAGCATTGTACCATTCTGGGGAGGACAGAGCAACTTGAGGGTTTTTGGGAATAGGGGCGATGGTGGAGGTGTGAAGGTTAAGGGGAGGGTGAACTTGTTTTGTAATGCCATTCATAGCGCGTGTGGGCATGGTGCGGGTGGGAGGAGATGGTGGGGTAGGAGGATGAGTGGATGTAGTAGGAGGGATGGTAGGAGGGGTAGGGTTTGCCGTAGCATGACCCGGGAAGAAGACCGAGCGAGGTTGAGTGTTGCCAGGCTGTTTACGGCTATAAGTATGGAGGAGGGGAGGTGGTTCTGGTTGTGAGAGGTGTGTGAAGGTTGTAGGTGGGTGCGGATGAGGCATGTGTGTAAGGGTGGGTGGTTGGTTTGGAGAGGTGGGGTCAGGATGAGTTGCGGTGTTATGGGGGGGATGTGTTAGAAGTGGATGGTGTGGAAACATAGGCCCATAGGAGGGGATTTAGAGGGGGGAAAGAAAGTCATAGGATGGAGAGGTGGTGGAGAACGTATGTGATATGGAAAGATTGACTCCTCAAAGTGAACATGACGGTTAATGGAGACTCTGTTAGTTTGGAGGTCGAGGCATTTGTAGCCACGGTGGTTGGTGGGGTAACCGAGAAACACTTTGGAACGGTTTGCTAGTTTGTGAATTTTATTTGAGGGGAGAAGGGGGTAACACAAGCAGCCAAAAACAAAAAGGTGATCGTATGTGGGTTGGAATTTGTATAGAAGGGTGGTGGGTGATTGGAAGTTGTGGTTTTTGCTTGGAAGGATATTGAGAAGGTAGGTAGCAGCTTCAAGCGCGTGATGCCAGAAGTTTGGTGGGAGAGAGGATTGAGCTAGAAGGGTGCGAAGCATGTTGTTGATTGTGCGGATCTTGCGTTCTGCTTTTCCGTTTTGGGAAGAAGTGTGAGGACAGGAGAAACGGAAGTGCATGCCGTTGTGATGACAAAAGTTTTGAAATTGATGGTTGGCATATTCTTTTCCATTGTCACATTGAAATTGTTTTATTTTTCGCTCAAATTAAGTGTGAATGTACTTGGTGAAGTGTGTAAAAGTGGTGTAAACTTGTGACTTATTATTTATCGGATATGTCCATAGAAAATTGGTAAAGTCATCAAGAAATAAGTCGTAATAGCGATGACCGTCGGTGCTAAGGACCGGTGATGTCCATAGATCGCTGTGAACAATGTCAAATGTTAAATAAGTTTTATTCAATGAGTCATAAAAAGGAAGTTTAACACTTTTGCCAAGCACACATGATTAACAAATAGTTTCACGACATTTTCCATAACTAATACATGAAGAAGACTTTAAAGAGTGCAATAAATTTTCTCCCGGATGTCCAATTCGTTGATGCCAACGGTCTTGGGTAATGGCAGCAAATGTGGATGGAGGAGAGGAGAGACTTTGAAGAGGAGTGGTGAGGGGATAAAGATCTCCCGAGCTATTGCATCGAAGGATAAGAGCCTTGGTCTTGAGGTCCTTCACAAGAAAACTGAAAGGGTCAAACTCAATGGATATTAAATTATCAGTGGTAAGCCGTCGAACAGAAATAAGATTTTTAATTAATTGAGGGGCATATAGTACATTATTGAGTTTAAGAGGTGGGAAAGGGTGTGGGAGAGTGAAGTTGCCCTGTCCGAGAACCGGGATGGTCATGCCATTGCCGATGATAATATGTTTAGAAGTATAACCATTAAAAACAGACGAGGAAATGTTACCTTGCTGATTTACCATGTGACCCGTTGCTCCAGTATCCATGTAACCGACCAGGTCCTGCTGATTTAAAGATAACGTGTAGAGAGCTTGAGCGATGTCTGTAGGAATAGGACCTGCAGTGTAGGCTTGAGCAGGAGCTGGCCCAAGTATACCCGCACCTGTATGAGGTTTGGGTGTTGATGGGTATGGGCATGGTGGTGTCGGTTGTGTTGTGGGCCAGTGTTGGGCCTGATTGTTCAATAAGGTGGCCCACTGATTAGAGGCCCAAGTCTGTGGAAATACGATATAGGGGTGTTGGATTGTGGAGCTCCGACCCTCGCGACCAGACGGACCGCGTCCCCTGCCCCGCCCTCGGCTACGACCCCGGCCACGGTTTCGGTCAGACGACTGAAGGGGGTGGCTGTTGGACGGAGAGGTGGTGTTCGCGACAGCCGCCGCAAGGGCAGTGGCAGACGATTGAGCGGCGTGAGCCGCCTGATGCTTTTTCTTGCTCTCTTCCATGGTGAGACGTGACCGTGCCTCGTGAAAATCAGGTAAGGGTCTCGGTTCTGCAGTATCATGGAGATCTCATCATATTGGTCAGTGAGACTGGTTAACAGCTGAAGGACGAGCCGCTGATTGTCAACAAGGGCCCCCACGCTGGTGAGTTGGTCGGACAGGAGTTTGACCTTTTGACAGTAGGCGGACATGCTTGCGAAATTCTCCAAGCGAACATTGGAAAACTCCTGTTGAAGGAAGACAGACATGGTGTTTTTGTTGTCTCTGAACAACCCTTCCAACATGGTCCAGGCCTGATGAGCGGTAGGTCCAGGTTGCATAATGGTGTGCAACAGATCTGTGGAGATGGTTCCATAGATCCACTGCAGGACAATAGCATTGATACGCGACCAGAGAGCATCAGTAGTAGAGGAGGTACCTTTCTTGCCATCATCGGAGGGTGCTTTGGGGCTGAGATAATCGAAGACTTCATATGCACGACAATGAACCTGAAAGAGTTCGGACCATGTCGTGTAGTGAGTAGTTTCGACTTCAAGGATGATAGGGATGAAGTTTTTAATGTTGGATACGGTCATGTCAGGATGTATTTTGGATTCCATGAGAGAGGGGTTAAGGAGATCGAAGGTGTGAAAAGGGGAGAGGCTGCTTAGGGTTAGCAGGATCGATAGAGGTGTGATACCATGTTAGAATGATATTCAAGATGATCTTTATTGAGAATAATGATAGGTATATATACAACTGTTATGAGATCACCTCTTAATCAATATTAAAGGCCTATGAATCACTACTATATTTACATTGGCAATTACAATCATTGCTATATATATATGATATCTATTAGTCAAAATATGTTGCTGATTTCTTAAGTGAATTTTATGTTATTCTTAAAAGTTATAACTTTTAAGCTTCAATTGATGATTGTTAGTGCTTAATTGTTGTTCCCTGTAGTTACTTAGCTTTGAATTGATTATTGCTTAGCATCAAATTGATGATCCTTTCTAATCAATCCAGTGTAGATTAGGATTAGTATTAACATGCTTAGTAGTTAATAGTTTTAATTACAGACTATTTTTGCATGTCTGCAGATGTTAAAAAACAAACAGTCTTTTATTGCAGACTACAGATGTTTGGTCCACCTCTTCTCCTGCAGATATCTGCAGATGTGATCCGCAGACTACAAACATTTTGTTGCAGAAAAAACTAACAACACCTTAGTGTTGTCAGCTACTAAATAAATATCTATGAAAATACAGAAGAATAAATTCATATCTCTCTCAAATTTTTAATAATTGTATTGATCAATAAAAATTACAACTCTACTTATAATAAATTAGTAGGTTAGTACATCATGTACTAACAAGTGTTGAATAAATATATTATTAAATAATTAGTAATAAAAATATATTAATTATAAAATAATATTTTAAGATAATATATGATTCTAATTATGTATGACTAAAATAATAAAACAATGATATTATTTTTTAACTTCTCTTTAAACTTTTGTGTTTCTATCAAATTTAAATAATTAGTTTCAAAACAAACCATTTTAAAAACGGATATTTTTAAAATATTCTTACTATAACTCTGAATTTTTATTATTTTAGTTTATGAAATTTTATTATAGGAAAACATTGATTTTTAATATTTTGAAAAAGTTTATGTTTTATAAATATTTATTTGTTTTGAAATTATATTTATAAAAGATCTTTGTTTTAATGATTTAAAACTATTTTTAATCTAAAAAATTAAACAATATCTCTATTAGTTAATACCGTTATTTAATAGGATATTCTAGTCTTTTAATACTTAATTTTTTAATTAAAATAAATTAATCAATTAAAACTAAAAAACACATGAAACGACTAGTGATACCAGATGCTTTGATTTAAAAGTTTCGATTAACTATAACCCATGTTGTTCGATTGAGGTTTGCCGTTGAATTTTAATTAATCTTCACGTTTTGTACGAAGGTATACATGGTTCAATTGAGATCTAATGTTATCACCTTTTGTTTGATTGAGTTATGGTGTTATCACATTCAAACAAAGATGACAATACAAGACCTCAATCAAATAAAGCGAGACAAAAACAGATCTCAATCCTACAACAGACCTCAATCGAACAACGGTAGACGTTCGAACATAACGTGAAGATTAATTGAAATCATATAACAAGACTCAATCGAATAACATGAGGTAAAGTTAATTGAAACTTTTAAATTGAAGCACCTTGTCTCCCTACTCGCTTTATGTGTTTTTTAGTTTTAGTTAAATATTAATTTATTAATTTGTTTTAATTGGATCATTAAGGTGCTGAAAAAGAGTAAAATACCCTCATATTTAATGTAGTTTTTAACGGTATTAATTGAGTGGATAAAAATATCAGCATTTGGTAAACTATAGTAACTAAAATGATAAAAAAAGTTTTTGGATTAAATAAAAAATTAAACAAAACGTCAGGGACGAAAATGACTTTTACTGTAAATTTTATTACTCTCTAAAGACTATTAATCATCTCACCAATCCTTATTTTTACATTAGAGTAAATTACCATTTTCCTCTTTATGTTTTAGTCATATTTGATATTTTCATCCAAAAATATTTTTTTTACATTTGACTCCCTAAGATTTTTGAAAAAGTTGTTATTTTTCATCCAAAATCATAAATTCTGTGAAACAAATTTTTTCAGCAACACGTAAACATAAATTTGGATTTTGTTTTTATATGAAAACTAATATAAGTACCATTTTAGCGATTAATGTTTAATATTTTAAAACATTGGAGCTAATATTTTTTGGATGAAAATAACAATTTTTTTCAAACCCTGTAAAGCCATAAGCAAGAAAAAATATTTTTTAATGAAAATAATAAACGTGTGTTTAAAACTATAGGAAGAAAAAAATCAATTCACTTTTTACATTATAAACTGTTGTTTTATTATTTATTATTAGTCAATGGTTATCGATCTACTTCTCTTCTTTAATTTTTTTTTCAATACACTATTTTCATTTCCTGCAACGATATAAGCTATACATTCAATAACTTAATTTGTTTCTTTTATTCATTTTACTATCTATTACGATTTTGCCTTCCATAAGTTTACTATCTATTACGATTTTGCCTTCCATAAGTACTGAAGTACTATCAAATATTTATTATAAGATTTTAATTTATTTACAAAGTAATCAAATAATTCTCGCCTTACGCATTTATATCCGTCTTATTTTACCAATAAATTTCTCTACTCTTTTTCTAGGCATGAACATATGTGATCATGTTCTTAGAAGTTCTCACACCTAATCATACATACCATAAAACATTTATAAACATATGCTAGCAGCGAAAAACATATTTAATCATTACAAATAAAGCTTGTCTAAAAGAGCATTCAAGTATACTTAGACGTCAAAACTGTAATCATATAAACATCATTTCAAAACTATGGATGCTACACTTGAACTATTACAGTAATTTTCAGGTTCATGCTATATCTTCTCAGCTCAAAAGTTACATGCCAACTATTATACATACAAAATCAACATCGCTGATTGAGCTTTAGTTTTAATAATAAGATACATTTTTCTTACTTTACAACCATAGACTTTTCGTATGTCAACGTGCATTAATCAATATATATTAACATGATCATTTTTTCTTTAACTTTTCTCATCATTCCTTTTATTTCTTTATCATTATCTTTTACCATAATGAATCAGTGTCATATGCTAAACCTCCCATCATAAGTTATAAGACTGATCATAATCTCAAGGCCAAGCGACAAAGATCACCTTTCTATCATGGTCAACTGCAAGGATTGGAACCCCGTAGGTATCCTCATGGGCTAATTAAGTCAGCCAAAGATGAGTTGACAACCTATTATTAGGTTATGAGCCTCCATTCATATACGTATGCAAGACTTTCATTCATTCACTACGTTTCATTTTTCATTTACATTATCCTTCATTTTTATTACATCATACTTTACTTATAATAGTACTTAGACATACCAAGTAATCTTTAACTTTAAAACCTTTATCATTTTGAAACCAATTCAAGTCATATCAAATAAAACATTCCTCATCACTAAGTCAAGCTAGAACTTCCTTAGCAAACCAATGAATGCAAATACTATAAGGCTTATGCGAAAAATTCAGTATAAACGAGAACATTACTATACAAGAAAACATAATACATGCGAACAATACATATATCGAATCCCTTGCATGCCAAGTTACCTATACGTACGTGAGAACACCATAGTACATAAGAACCTATGGGCAAACACATCAACCTAGGCCAAAACATCTATATACTTAATGCGAAAACATCCTATAATCAGCCTATACTTTGACTTAATCTCAACCAATTCATTCATAACATAATCATTTCAATCACAATCATCATCATAAGAATTAACAAACATAGTAGTATGCATAACAACCCTAAAACTTGTAAAAAAAAAAACTATAACTCATAATTTTTAAGATTGCTAACAAAACTCTCAAAGTTGCATATTCATGCATCATTATTATTACTAAACATTTCTTAATGCATAAACGAATCTAACTTGAACACCATTTTTCCATGTTTTTTTCTCTAGTTCTCGCCTCTCTCTCTCTCTCTCTAAAATGAACCAGTAGTAGTTTTCGCATGAAAGTAGAGAACAAGGGGTGTCCTTACCTCTTTTATAGGCTTCCCCCTTCAAGTGAGCATGTTCTCGTGCAAGAACATCCACTCGTGCGAGAACCTCCTTACATATCAACTTAATTAGTTGAAAACTTTATACCTTCTTTGATTTCTTAAAAATTTCAGGGTGTAACAAAACAATCTTTAATTGTTTCTCCAAAATTGCATTTCTATCTTCTTCTTAACAAGTCATTATGTCGAAATAGAAAACTTTCCAACTTTAAAGGAAAACTAATTGTTTTATAGTAATTCATCAATTAAATATCACATTAAAACTTTTTTAAATAAATTTTCCTAAGAGTGTCTCCATTTTTTAAAAATATGTCAGGGATTCAAATAATGACACTTCAAAACATATAAAGTTTTTCAAATTTTCTTATTATGTCAGTTTTATATATTAAATATTTTACAATGTTCAAACACTATGTAATAACTTCAGATTAGAAATAATTTGTCTTGTATTTTCAAAGGTAATTTTGAAAAGATAAATTGCAGCAAAAGCTGTATTTAATAATATTAAATTCAAGTTAGTTTCTTAATCAGTAATTTACTTTAATATATTATAGTAGGAGATAACCTCATTTATTACACGAGTTGAATAAAAAATACTAATTATTTATTAATGAAGAGTTAAGAAGTATAAATCTTTATTTTGATATAAGATATAATTGAAACAATGTATAAGTAAGCACCTTTATTAGTTAATAAATATTTTTATTATTTTAAAACTTTCATTCTAAAAAAATATTGCTTTGTTGAAAAAAAATCATTTTCTTTATCAATATCTGTTCGTTTAATCTCTAGTTTTAGTTAACTTTTAAAACAATATATATTTTATAAGAAATAGTTCTATATAAAATTTCTATTTTTTTAAATGATCGATTTCAAAAACATTTTATAATTCAAAAAGTTATGTTTTATTAGAAAAAAAGTCATATTTTCAAAAAGAATTGTTTTGAAAAACGGTAACTTTTTTAATCAAAATACAAAGTTTTTATTTAATGAAAACAAATATTTTTCTAAAATTTTATTGATTTAAAAATGACTTAGATTTATAATATAAGAGAGAGAAAAAGAAAAATTTAAAAATTAGTTATTGGACTTTTATAAAAAAAATAAATAGTTTAGACGGAAAATTAGAGTGGATGCGAGGTTGAATGTGATGATTAGATGTGTTATCACATGTAATCAATTATTAGTATTAGGGTTTGTTTGGTATGGAGTAATGGAATAAATGAGGGAAAGGAATGAATGAAAGAATGGAATGGATGAAAGAATGCAATGAATCATTTCATTCCATACTCTTGTTTGGTTACCCTTTAAAAATGAAAAGAATCATAACTTTGTGTTGTTTATTATGTATAAAAAATAAAAAAATGAAATGTGAAAGTACTTATGGTGGTGATGGTGGCCGATGGAGCTTGCCACGGCGATGGCGGCCGGTGAAGGCCCTCGGGGGCGGGGGCGGCCGGTGGAGGCCCCCGGCGGCGGCAGGCGGTGGAGGCCCCCGGCGGCGGCGGCGGGCGGTGGAGGCCCCCGGCGGCGGCGGCGGGCGGTGGAGGCCCCCGGCGGCGGCGGCGGGCGGTGGAGGCCCCTGGCGACGGCATGTTGCCCTGTGGTGATTGTTGTGGTAGGTGAGTGAGTGGTGTTGGTAACAAGAAGGGATGGAATGAAAAAAAAGAAGGGGGACTAGATGGAATGAATTTGAAGGAATGGAATCAACCATGTAATGGTTCATTCCATTATGTTTGCCAACCAAACATGTGTTTTTTCATTAACCCTCAATGATTCATTCCATTCCGTCATTCATTACTCCACACCAAACGTTACCTTAAAGATTCCATCTTACATACCATTTGAGCTATTCAACGGTGATTTATTCGTCTTAATGGATTGGTGATGGGTTTACACCGGGGAAAACTTGGGAAAACCAAGGCTAGTCAGGAGTACCGCTCTCCTGGTTCAATTACTCAATGATTCACCGGGTTGCATAACCCAGATGCAACTTCTATCTGTAAAACCTCTGAAAACTCCCAAAGATCAGTAACACACGATCTCAATCTTGTGAACGCGGAATATAAACAAGATTGGAGTAGAAGAAGATTGAATTGAATCACAAAAGAAGATATTCGATTGATAAACAGAAACCTATAAAAGGTCTTGTGCGATTTCGCACAGATACAATGATAATGAACGAAAAGCTTAATTACAACACGAAATCTAGCTATTTATACTAAACTACGAGTTCTCGCGCGAGATCCCTTTCGCGTGGATCATACTTTCGCACGGCAGCTGTCTTTCGCGTAGTATGCGACTCGCATGGATCTGGTCTTTCGCACAGTAGGCTTCTCGCGTGACTTGTTGTTGTCGCGTGGCTTTGGTTTCGCATATGATGTTTTGCCGAGCCTTGATTTGTCTTCTACAATCTCCCCCTAGGCTCGGTGAAACATAATCAATCAAAGTCAATGTTCGCCTTCTTGTAAGATCCAGCATAAGCATACCATTTATTTCTCAGGATCCGGTCAATCATCCATACGTACTGGCAAGATAGAAAGTAAACAGACTCATCAGCTGAGATAGGGCAGTGTAACAGCTTGGATAAGTCGTCTTTGCCAAACTTCATTAAGTCTGCTGGATCAATGATTCGATAAGACTTGTCTATACATTTGATCACAGCGTGACCGGAATCCTTTTCACATCTCCAGGATAGAAGTTGCTTCAAAGAGTTTGGAGGAACTGGAGCATGCACAGGGACTTTTCTGATAAATTTAGGATGTTGATAGACTCGTATTTTCATTGGAGCTTTAGTATTTTCATCAATTCGTGTTGAGTCATTTATCAACTTCGATTTTGCAGTCTTAAAGTCTTTGAAATTTGTGCGCATCTCCCTTCTAATCATGGATCTCATGAGCTCAGCTTCACTGTGATTACTCTTATTGAAGAATGGAGCTTTGCCCATAGAGTATAAATCAGCAGCACGTAAAGTATGAAAGTCTTGTGTGCTCTTTATATAATCAATCTCTCCATTTCTTCTCTTTATAACATACATTCTTTTCTCACCATCATAAGCCCAGCTGATAACGTGAGACATTTCACCATACTTTTGTTTTGGCTTAGATATAAACAGAAAGTGAGCTTCAGTAGGTGGTGGTGGTGCTTTGAACTGTAAACCTCCTCTAGTGTATAGGGCAATCTGACCAGTATTATCTGTCTTTGTAGTATCAGTAGGAGTTTCACCACTCACAGTCTCTGTAGGAATTTCTCCTTCTTCAAGATTAATATCCTTGAATAATTCTTGAATATTGTTGCCAAAAATATCTGTGTATTCAGTCTGTTCCTCCAGATCTTCAAAAATATCAAGTTCTTCTTCAACAATTTCAGATGAAGTTTGTTGAAAAGAATATAATTCCTTTTCATACACACTTTCTGTGGCTGGGTCTATTGGATCATATCCTTCTGGATTACTAACACTTGGTCTATCGACATTGTCAGTGTTAGTCTCTCCAGTAGGACTTGAAGAAGAACCTGTAACATTTCCACCATCTCCACCATCATCTCCACGATCATCTCCATCATTATTTCCATCATCATCTCCACCATCATTATCATCACCATTATCACCATCTTCATCGTCATTCTCATCATCATCATCCTCATCATCATCAGAATCACCATAATCAACTAACTCCTCATCCTCCCTTTCATGAACAATGGGCAGAGTAACCATGTGTTCTGGCTCAACAAAAGCAGTAGATGTGTACGCTTCAGTGATCGGTACTTCAGATGAAATAGTAACATCCTCAGTAGGACTGACACTTTGCTGTACAGTAGATGTTTGGGCTTCGTTGACCGTTTCCTTTTCAGGAACTATCTCAGTGGGAGGTGGGCTTGGAGATCGTCTGCTAGATTCACCAACCACAGTAGTAGATCTTATGTTCTGTGGCTGATGAAAGTAGGTCTGAGAGATAAATTCTCTGAGCTCGTTTAGTTGTCTCTCCAACCCAGATGAGTAGTCAAATATGTTTTTCATTTGTTGCTCAAGAGATGCTAATCTGGTATCTTTGATAGCTGAGTCAAGATGAATCATGGTTATCTGATTAGACTTTTCTTCATTACTTTTCTTCAACTCAGCAATCAATTTCATATTTTCAAAATTTTCCTTCTCCAGGTTCTTTATTCTTTCTTCCAATGTGATAGAACCTGGAGTGCTTGTTGATTCTTCTCTCCTCTGAAACTCAGGAGGAGTATTCAACAGTGTGTCTACATCAAACTCCAAATTCTCCTGATGAGGAGGTGTAGAGAAACCAGAAACAGGAACATTAGATGCTCCAGAAACAGGAACTGTTTCTGTTTCAGACTAACAGTAGTCGTATCAACATGAGATTCTTCCCTCGTGATCACATTTGCAGGTGATCTCTGAACTTCAGAAGAAGTGGTCTGATCAGCCTCTGTAATAACCACTTGTGTTCGTGGTTTCCTGGGAATAATACCACCACGACCTCTCTTTCTCGATGGGAAGTCTTTTCTTTTTGCCATTCGTTTGCGTCTCGATGATGTACTTGGAGACTCTTCCGGGACATAATCAGTGTCCCTCTCTTCCTCACTTGGTCGAGATGATGTTGGAGTGGAAGGAGTTGGATCAGTCTGAATCACATAAGGAACATTCCCTATCTGATCACTAACAGTATCGGAACTAGAAGCAGAATGAACTACTTCTTCCATTCCTCCTTCATGTGTAGGTTCATCTTCAAAAAGCTTTTCAATCTCTTCCTCAATATTTTCTCTAGTAGAGGAAGTAGAAGCACCAGCTTGTGCCTCATCAGTATGAGCACCACCTTCACCTAGCTCATCGACATTTTCTTCAATCTCAGAAAATCTTCCAATCTTGGCAAAACTTTCACCAGAGCATTTGTTGCCTCTGGCTCCAGTTAGATGTGAGAAAATCTCCTTCTTCACAGTCTGTACAACATACTTAGGAGATCTCTGAGTAGCAAGCTCAGGATAAGCATCATTTATAACCAACTGGATAAATCTCGGGTACATAATGAACTTCTTTCCAGGATTTGCTGTAGCATTCTTTACCATCTCCTGAAATATAACCCCAGATATGCTAAAGGGAATGTCATCAACCAATGAAACTAGTAATGAGCCAAACACTGCACTCAAGCTATCCATCCCAGCCTTGAGGTTGCTCAGACAATGAATCACCATATGAAATAAGTATTTCCAATACGGTGGTAACCATTTCTTCTCAAGACTTGGATATCTGTACTCGTATCCCATACGATTCAAGCAATCATCACAGTGTCATCATCAAGTCTAGTTGGTGCTCCTTCTTGATCATCGAATAGAAGAACTCGGTTCAGGATGGACTGAGAAACTGTCACTCGTTTGTCATTCACAGTAGCCGTGATAATCTGGTTTCCTGCTTGGTCCTTTTCCAGAGCAGCAGTGCTCCAGAAAGAATCTATGAGCTCAGAATAAATAGCAGGATCAGCTGATATAGCATAGACAATACGAGAGTTCTTCAAGCCTTCGATCATAGAATGAAATAGTTCCTTTCCTTCCGGAACCTCGTCCAGATAAGCAACACAATTATGATTCTTGTTAAAGATCATTTGTGCCATCTGCATTGTCCAATAAGATCAAATTAGAACACTCTTGAAAATAACTTAATTATGCATATAGAATTTTAACACTTAAAACATTTTAGCTTTTAAGGTCTTATTATTTGAAAATTTTATCACTTAGAAAATTTTTCATTTCAAGACTTAGTCACATGTGAGTACATGTAATTCACTTATGATTTTATCAAAATTTATAAGTGAGAAATCCATGTACGACAACAACAGAATCAACACTTAGAAACATTTTAGAATTTTTTCTGTCACACGAAAACAACTCATGCGAAATTCAACAATTCTTGCGAAAAATGATTTTATGCAATAAAGCCTTATCACGCGAAATTAGTTTACACGCGATAAGCCTTTTCACGCGACATCTAGTTCATGCAAAATGACTTTGTGAAAACTTAGTTCAAGCGAAAACGCGTATGTTCTCATGCGAAAACAAGACTCATGCGAGAACCCAATTCACGCGAGAAATCATTTTCGCGACTGTTCAGCTTCTTGTGCGATTCGCACAACCCCAACTTCAAATTAACCTTTCAAAAATCGATTTTAATCCATGAAATGCATATCATTGCTGTCGCCTAGATCTATTAGGTTAATTTCATTCATCAATTTCATCATTTAATTCCATTTATTTAGATTTTAAGTTCAAGATGTTAAGTTCCTCTTAGTTTTTCAGATCTACAGTAACCAAATCGAACATTTTATACCTTGAAAATCACACTAAACACGTACTGAGTATGATGTGAATCAAAATAACAGAAGATGAGTGAGATAATGTAATGTTTGGAGTATGCGAGAGGAGATTTCGGGTATGTGAGCGAAAAGGGTTTTCGGGTAGGTTTTGAGCGAAAAGTGGCTTTGTCTAGAACATTGTGCCTTTTATACCAAAAGCTAGTCACGCGAAAACACATTTTCGCGAAACATCCCTTTTCGCGTGAAGTTCCCTGTCGCGTGAATTAGTTAGTTTTCAAAAATTTTTTCAAAATTTTTCAAACTTTTCAATCCTTTTATTTTTAATGAATTTTGTCAACATAAAATGTTATTTACCAAGTGACCAATTATTTTAATGAATCTTCAATTATCAAACATTTTCTTGTTATTTAATTGTCCTAAAACTAAAACACTATAAAAGTGAAATAAAAAAACAAACACTTACAAACAAACAAAACAACAAAAGAATAAATACAATTAAAGAATCAAGATCGGATTTGCTTGTTTTGTATAAATTTTCATAATGAGATCATATAGTTCTTTGTCAAGTTAAGACTCTGTCCAGCTTTATTTAAAATAACTGGTTAAGTTGATTGTCAATATATTTTGTCCTTTTAAACTTATACTTCAGGTTTTACTCAGACACATAATGAGTGATATATATATCATGTTTTGTGTTAATTTGATATAAGTCAGTGGATCCCACAATCAGAACGTCTGTAGAATTATTATTATCCTTCAAGACACTATTGAGATTTTTCAAGTCACCCCAATTTGATTTAAACCATGCATTGATGATCAGTGATACCATTTATTGCAATCCTAAATATAACTATTTGAGCATAACTAGCCTGAGAAATAATTCTTAACCCGGAATATTAACAAGTTTAAGGACTTACTGACAGCCATTCGGACTTACGTCTGCCCTCTCAAGATGTTTAGGACTTACAAGCCTTTCGGACTTACATGCCCCATCTTTCGATTTTGCCTTCCAAAGTTAAAAACTATTCTCAAAATCAGAAAATATATACCATATAGTATGTATGTCATATAGACATATCTTTTGATTTGTTGTGCTTCTTGGCATCTTTTATCCTATATGGCCTTTTCCTTTTGGCATCTTTTTGCTCAATTATTTTCTTTTTGTATTTTTCTCTTTTTGTTTCTTTTTGTATTTTTGTCTTTTATATATATATATAGTTATGATAATCACTGAATCAATCATATACAGGCTTGAGTATGACAAGATTATATCTCTCAGTCTGTGTTAGAACATTTTTGGCACAGAGTCCTGATATGTTCCCCACTAAATCATATTTCTTTAATTCAAGTGTAATCACTCAATTATGATCTTTTCATTTCTGAAAGCAAAGCCTATCAACATATCAAACATAATCCAAGTGTATTCGTATTTAAGCCTTTGAAAGTACTTATACTCGTTTTGAACTTTGTAATATCATTTCTCATTTAAACATGAAAATTTCTTCTTTTTGATTTTGGCAATCCTTTGATCTTAACTCCCCCTAAGACCAAAAAAATTTTTCAGAACTTGCTTTTCTAATTTTCTCCCCCTAAAATTGTGATTGTCCTTTTAAGAAAAAGAAACAATTGCAATTTTATTCATTATTAAAAACTGAAAAATCTTTTTATGAAGATTCATTAAACCAATTTATCCAAAGTTAATCATTCCCAATGATTGCACTAGGAAATCAAATCGAGAATGATCAAACGCCTTGGTAAATAAATCAGCTATATTTTCAGTTGACGGCACTTGTTTAAGATGAATAAGTTTACGATCAAAACAGTCGCGGATAAAATGTATGCGGATGTCAATGTGTTTAGTTTTTGAGTGTTGGATGGGATTTTTCACGATGTTTAAAACTGCCGTGTTATCACACCAAATTGGTGTGTCATAAATGTTGAGACCATAATCGAGAAGTTGTTGCTGAATCCAGACAAGCTGGGAACAACAGCTCGAAGCAGCCACATATTCAGCTTCGGCAGTGGATGTAGAGACAGTGTTCTGCTTTTTACACTGCCAAGAAATGAGTCGGTTGCCCAGAAATTGACATCCTCCTGTGGTCGATTTCCTGTCTAAGTTACAACCACCATAATCACTGTCAGTATAAGCAAATAAATTGAAATCGGAATTTCGAGGATACCAAAGACCAAGTTTGGGTTGACCCTTGAGATACTTGAAAATCCTCTTGACAGCTTTCATGTGTGATTCCTTTGGATCACTTTGATAGCGGGCACACTGACAAACAGGGAACATAACATCCGGCCTGCTTGCAGTGAGATACATAAGGGAACCAATCATTGATCTGTAAAGATGCTGATCAACTGATTCTCCTAATTGATCTGGAGTAAGAGTAGGACGAGAAGCCATTGGAGTTGGAGCTACTTTGGAGTCTTGAAACTTGTATTTCTCAAGAATTGTCTGAACATACTTTTCTTGATGAATGAGAATACCAGTCTCAGATTGAGTAACCTGAATACCCAAGAAAAATGAAATTTCTCCAAGTGAACTCATCTCAAACTTCTTCTTCATCACCTCTTCGAACTCCGTGCACATACTATCATTTGTGGAACCAAAATAATATCATCGACGTAGATTTGAACCAAAATAATATCATCCCCTGATTTTCGTATGAATAAGGTTTGATCAATTGCACCTCTTGAATAACCATTTGCAAGCAAATGTTCAGTCAGAGTTGCATACCAAGCACGAGGTGCTTGATGTAACCATATAAAGCCTTATCCAATTTGTAAACATAATCAGGATGATCTGGGTCTTCAAATCCAGGAGGCTGACAAACATAGGTTTCTTCCTTCATTTCTCCGTATAAAAACGCAGTCTTAACATCCATCTGGTACACCTTGATGTTCTTGAATGAGGCAAAGGCTAAGAAAATACGTATTGCTTCTAGTCTTGCAACTGGAGCATACACTTCTTCATAATCTAAGCCTTCAACTTGATAAAATCCCTGCACCACGAGGCGTGCTTTATTTCTAACTATAACACCCTTTTCATCCGTCTTATTCCTAAAAATCCACTTTGTTCCAATCGGAAGCTTATCTTTTGGTAGTTCAACAAGATGCCAAACATTGAGCTTCTTGAATTGCATTAACTCATCCTGCATTGCTTCTATCCAGCTGTTTTCTTTAAGTGCCATTTCCACATTCTTGGGCACTATTTGTGATAGAAAGCAAGCATACAGACATGTGTTGATTGCTCCTGATCGACTTCTGGTAACTACACCTTCGTGCAACGGGCCAATGATTGCTTCAGTTGGATGAGTTTTATGTATTCTCAATTGAGGAATATCGTCTGCAACCATTCCATCTTCCAAATTTGTAATATGTTCAACATTATCAAGAACTTCTTCAGTATGTTGAGATAGAGGCACATAAGTTTCATCAATTGTGTCATCTGAAATAGGAGTTTCAGAAGCAGTTGACACATTTGGAGACTCATCAAATGGGACCTGAATGATCTCTATCGGTGTGTGTATAGTGTCTGAAGAAGATGAAGATAATGGAGAACTCAACGATTCTTCCAGCTCCTGAGTAGGAATTTGTTCTGAAGAAATATCTAAAGACTCAGAACAGGCAGATACTGGCACAGAAGCTGTCGGAATATCTTTGGATGATGAAGCAGTAGCAGAATCATCAGATATCAAAGAAGGAAGTTCCTCAATTATTTGGTTATCCAAGGTGATTGATTGAGAATTAGAATCTGCAGATGAAGATTTAGAAATATGAAAATTTATGAACAAAGATTCATAATCATAAACCCATGAAGGAGCTGAACCTGCATCAGTTATGTTAAGTTCGTGCCAATCAATGTTAAATGACTCGATTATTTGTCTAGTTCTTTTATTATAAACACGATATGCAACCTTATTGGCAGCATATCCCACAAAGTAACATTCATCAGCCTTTTCAGAAAATTTTGAAGATGATTCGGTTGTATGTAACAAAGTGCAACAACAACCAAAGGCTTTAAAATATTTAACTTTGGGTTTGTGATTATAAAAGATTTCATAAGGAGTCTTATTTAATCTTTTGTTGATTAACACACGATTCTGAACATAACATGCAGTATTTACTGCTTCTGCCCAAAAGAATAAAGGTAATTTGGTGGCAGAGATCATTGTTCTAGCAGCTTCAATTAATGTCCTATTTCTTCTTTCTGCAACCCCATTCTGTTGTGGAGTGCCAGCAGCACTGAATTGTCTGGCAATTCCCTTGGATTCACAAAACTCATTCAGAGTTTGATTGCAAAACTCTGTCCCATTGTCACTTCTGATGCATTTTACCTTTTTCTCTGTCTGATTCTCCACCAAAGTAATGAATTTGATCAATAGATGTGGAGTCTCATCCTTAGATGCTAAGAAAAACACCCAAGTAAATCTAGAAAAGTCATCAGTAACAACCAAACAATATGATCTTCGACCCAAACTTAGAACACTTACTGGACCAAAAAGATCCATGTGTAAGAGTTGTAAGATTGATTCGACTGAGTTGTGTGCAACTGGTTTGTGAGGAAGTTTATGTTGTTTACCTTTTGAACATGACAAACAATGTTCAGTTAAATGATATTCTTTTTCAGGTAAACCAATTACATGATTTCCACGTACAAGTTTATTCATGTTTTTAAGATTGACATGTCCTAATCGACGATGCCATAACATGGAATCATTCTCCGAGGCTTTGGATAATAAGCAAGAGGCTGTTACCAAAGAATTAGAACAATGCATATCAAGAAGATATGTGTCATTGTCTCTCGGAGTCCTCATCAAAACCCATTCTTCTGGAACAACAAAACCTGGTTTTAATATTAAGCATTCGTTATTAGTAAAGTGTGTTGAATATTGTTTGTCGCAGATTTGAGACACACTTAGCAGGTTATGTTTTAATTCCTCAACAAAATTAACATTCTCAAAACTCAGGACGCCATTTGTAACTGTACCCCGTTTTGTAATTCGTCCTCCTCTATCTCCTGCAAATATCACTCTTCCTCCGTTGTATGATTGCACATCTTGTAGTAATGATAAGTTACCAGTCATATGTCTTGAACAACCGCTATCAACATGCCATAGACTTTCAGTAGCCTTTTGCGGTTGTCCCTGCATTAGTAACAAATTACTTAGATTTTGGTACCCAAGTCAAACATGACTTGAGCACATTCTGAGTTGCAGTAAGACAAAATGATTTGAGATTATTATATTTTGTTTGCACATCATTCTTTTCATTTATGCTTTTAGGCTTGACATTTTCTTTTATATCATTGGTCAAATTCTTATCCCGTTTGACATTAAACTCATTAGCAACCTTTGATTTCATATTATTTGATAATTTTCCACTTGTGAAAAATGATTTTCTATTATGAGAAATAGAATTATGAAATCTTTGTTTACTTAATGATTTTTGTCTAAATGGACAATTATTTGCCAAGTGATTTGTGTTTCCACACTGAAAGCATCTCTTCAGTTGTGTGTGGAAAACAAACTGTGGATGACAATTATGAAAATTGTCATAAAAACCAAAGTCAGATAGACTAGGTTTAACTTTCTCCACAGTCTCTCGAATCTTTGTCTCGTTTGACAATTGCAAATTCATCTTTTGCAGATTCGAGGAAATCGAAAAATTATGACCACTTTGATTCGGAGATTTGGCAATTTTGACTTGTGAAATTGTTGGTGTTGGAATATGAACAGTCTTTGTCTTTGCTGGAGTAGGACCAGACTTTGAATGTGCTGGAGAAGGACCAGGCTTAGAAATACGGATTGGTGCTGGAGAAGGACCAGGCTTTTGAATTGTGAGATTGCATGCAGAAGAATTATTCATTTGCAGATCTGGGCTACAAACATCTTGATTCACAAGGTTAGCATTATAATGAAGTTTATTTTTAAAGAATCGAGAATTCGTTTCTTTAAAAATATGTTCTTCATTTTCAATTACACCCTTAGAAATGAATCGACTCTTAAAATCATTTTCAATTCTTTCCTTTTGATTAGCCCTTTGATTTGCATTCAAATGATTTTTACTATTAGATTGAAACTCATTCAAATCAACCTTCTTTTCATTTCCAGACAAATTTTGAGTACAAGCAGATTGTGAAACTTTTACATTCTTATTATTTAAACATTCATTCTCATTCTCATTCTCACTCTCACTTTCCCAATCTTCAACCAACCCATCCACCTTCATTTTATCTGCAAAAAGATTTTCAGGTGATTGTTTAGTTTTGGGTGCTATGATAGGATCAACTGATAAGTTTATTTTAACAGAAGGTTTTATGTTTTGAGATGGAGAAAATCCAATCCCATATACCATATCAGAATCACAAATATTCTCAGAGGAAGGTAAACATGAATAATCATGATTAATTGGAGGTGCAATGTTAGAAAACCCAACACCACATTTTCCTCCTTTGATTTTCTGAGTCATTTGTGACTTGATTATGCCTTCAACCATTGTTGATGAAAGTTCAAATTTCTCAATAGTCAATTTAACCGTGGCTAATTCACTGTTGAGTCTGTTAATTTCTAGAGCGAGTTCATTATTTCTATTTGTCAAGTCATTATTAGTACATTCTTTATCATGAAGATTTAATTTCAAATTATAAATTGTTTTATTTAAACCTTCAAGTTTTTCTTTAAAAATCCTTTCATTTGACTTGTGTTTACTCGCTTGATACTGAAGTTTTTCAACTTCCATTATCAGGCTTTCATTGTGAACTCTGTATCTTTGAACTTTCTCAACACATGCATTTTGACATAAGTCATCATATACCTTGGGTTCTGAAGTTTCTCCTTCTGCTTCTTTGACCTTCTTCACCATAAATGCTTTCAATTCACCATCTGATTCTTCCACTGGAGCACTAACAACAGTCTTTGGATTAATACATGGACTTTTGACTGTGAGCTCAACAGTGTCATCTTTAAACACAATCTTTTCTTCATCAACCTTCTCAACCTGTTCTTTCTTTTCAGCTTTCTCTTTCTCCTCTTCAATTCTCTCCTTCTCTTCTTCTTCTGTAGCAAACAAGCCCTCCAACAAATCATCAGACACGAATTCAGCAAACAAGTTTTCTTCCTCTTCTGGTTCTGACACAATCTTTGCAATGAGAGCATGAGACAAAGTCAGATCAAGGGCCTCCATTTGATCAGACCAATCGTATTCAGCATTTGTTTGAGAAACTAATGCTTTATTGCCACTAGAAGTACCAACTTTGTCTTTCTTCTGCTCTATCTCCACAGTCACCATCTTCTTTGGGGCTTCATTTTGAACTGTTTTTGGTTCAGTACACTCTCTGGCGAAATGACCTGGTTTGTTACAGTTGTAACACCTCAGGTTGGATTTGTCGAAACCGATTTTGCTAGAATTATTAACACCAAACATTTTCCTTCCAGTTCTTCTAGCAAAATTCTTTGCCCTGTAAACTACCATGGCCATCTGATATTTGATGTCGTTTTCTTCAACATCATCCGGATTAACTTGTTGAAGATCATCAACAAGAATATTAGGAGCAGAAAGTCTTCCGGCCATAAAAGCTTCATAACTTGACATAAATGTGGTGAAAAGAGCAAGATGCTCCTCAGCGATTTGGACAGTCTGTTTGGATGGATTAGTGGTAGCAACATAAGCATGTTGACCACTATGAGAATCTTGAGGTTGAGAGACTTGTTGGTGGATGATGGGGGAATAATGTTGAGCTGCTGGAACATGAACTTGATGAGTTACTGCTGGTTGCATATATGAAGATTCTGCACTTCCTGATTGTTGTTGCTGACACATTTGTGTATAGCTGACATAGTAATTTGGATTACTAGCCATCTTTGCGTAGAGAGCAGTTCCTTCAGCACCTAGAGAACTGAGATGATTAGCAGCTCGCTGCTTATCATCCATAGCATAAGACTTGATAGTTGAGATGAGATCGGTCAACTGAAGAGTATACAAGTCTTTGGTTCTCTTTATCAAAGTACAGTTGTTATTCCAACTGTAAGGAAGTGAGTTGAGTAACTTCTTGTTCACAGTAATGGGTTCCATAGTAATACCAGCACTCTTCATTTTTGTGACCAGTCTAACAAACCTGGCCATTTGAACTTCCAACTCCTCACCAACAATATGATTGAACATGTTGAATTCTTGATTCAACATATCCTTCTTGCTCTCTCTCATGTCTTTGTTGCCCATTATCTGAGATTCCAGAGCATCCCATAGCACTTTAGCACCCCTGAACTCTTGAAACTTTTGTGAGATCTCAGTAGTAAGAGCCATAGTAATTGCAGCATACGCCTTATCATCCAATTCCAGTCTCTTGATGTCGTCTTCATCCCACAAATGTTCAGGTTTCTGAACCATTTCTCCTTTGTCATTTTTGTACAACGGAATGTAAGGGCCATACTGAATGGATCTCCACATTTTGGTTCCGTGTAAATGACATATCTTTCAAATCGAAACGCCCAATCGTTATAATCATCTTCACATAAAAGCCTCGGTGGCTTGTTACCAGTTCCAATCTCAGTGTCTAGATGAAGTGAAGCAGTAAGATGCTTCAAATTCGGTGTAGTTGAAGCCATGATGAGCAGAAAGTTTAAAATCAGAATTCGCGTACGAAATACAAACTTGTGCGAAAACAGGTTTCGCGTGGAAAGAGTTTTCGCGAGAAGTAGAGCTTCGTGCGAAATTCCAAAGATACCTTTTTATGCGAATCGCACAAAAAGTGAAATAACTGTCTTTGCGAAAACAACACCTTTTCGCGTGCGAGAACTTGCAGATCAAGCGAAAACGTCGATTTTGTGCTGAAACAGATTACCAACTGTTTGTTCTTGCGAATTTCACCTCCAATTTACTGATTAAGTTTGATTGAACCCATTTTAATCCAATTTTAATGAATTTTAAGTCAATTTTAATCAAGATTAAGCTTAAGGTCCACTAATTCAGTTCAATTCTGTTCTAATCAGTCCAAATCCTCCACAATCGAGCAGCATAACTTTGCCATTTCAGAATCTAAGGTAATCGATGATTAATTCTTCAAAAATCAGGTAGAACTCAATCCAATTCTTCTCCAAATCGTGGTTCAAGAGCCTAATGCTCTGATACCAATTGTAAAACCTCTGAAAACTCCCAAAGATCAGTAACACACGATCTCAATCTTGTGAATGCGGAATATAAACAAGATTGGAGTAGAAGAAGATTGAATTGAATCACAAAAGAAGATATTCGATTGATAAACAGAAACCTATAAAAGGTCTTGTGCGATTTCGCACAGATACAATGATAATGAACGAAAAGCTTAATTACAACACGAAATCTAGCTATTTATACTAAACTACGAGTTCTCGCGCGAGATCCCTTTCGCGTGGATCATACTTTCGCACGGCAGCTGTCTTTCGCGTAGTATGCGACTCGCATGGATCTGGTCTTTCGCACAGTAGGCTTCTCGCGTGACTTGTTGTTGTCGCGTGGCTTTGGTTTCGCATATGATGTTTTGCCGAGCCTTGATTTGTCTTCTACACTATCGTACCACCCTTTAGCATGTTGGCGGAATGTGGGGGAAAAACAGGGACGACACAGTGATAAACGAAAAAAAACTAAGAAAATATGAAAAACTGATGTACATGGCGTTGATGTGCCACACATGAAGAAACAAAGAAAACAAGACGGTTGTCAGTGACCTAAACAAATTTCTTAATGATATATATGAAAATTTTCCTTTATAAGGAAGTGTTATGAACAATGATAATATTCATTAATATTGTTTTGTTATAAAACAAATGCTTTTTTGTTGTATATATGACAATTAGTCAACTACCCTAAAATATAAAGGGGCCTACTAAAGAGACGCCCAGATGGATATCTGGACGCCCTCTTTACGGGCCGTAAGGCCCTTCACGGGCCGTAATGACTGTCGGGCAATCAAATCAGTCATTCAAAAACGTAACGGCCCGCGAAGGTGTTCACGGTGTTAATTTTTCACGACTCGTTAGCCCTTTCACTTACGGCCCGTGAACCGCTTTACGGATCCTATTTTCACCTTTAATAATTTGACGAGACATATTATTCCTCGTTTTTCGTGTAATTTTGTATTTATTACGTTATTTGATATGACGTAATATTCCTCGATAGTCGTGTAATTTGTATTTATTACGTTATTTGATATGACGTAATATTCCTCGATATTCGTGTTAATTATGTGACGGGATGCAATATTCCATGTGAACTACTATATAAACATTAGTTTATAAATTCATTTCATAATTCAAATTTCTACGATAAGTTTGAAATAATATTTAACATTACGATGTCTTTCTGGGATAGCAACTATTTATTCGGTTCGGAATCTAACTATTACCCTGAGGAGGGTTACGGTTATTACGATGAGGGTGCTTCAAACTATTTAGGACAGTTCGCGTCCAATTACGGCGGGAATGACGGCGGCGATAACGGGGGTGATAACGGTGGCGATAGCAGCGATGATAATGATGGTTCTGGTTCCGGTAAAAGAGGTTTATACGACACGAATCAGGTTATAAGATATATCATATTTAATTTTACTTTCTTTTAGTAATAACTAACTAAAATATAAAATTTATTAGGTTTTCTCATCTCGTGAATAATTAGTTGATTGGGCAAGTAACATAGGGCGAGAAAATGGGTTTGTTATTGTCACCAAACGTTCAGAAAGAAATTCGAATGGTGTGGTGGTTAAAATTTAGTTGAAATGTGATCGAGATGGTGTATATAAGGGAGCATCCACTCTAAGAAAAAGTGACACCAAAAAAACAAACTGTCAATTTGAATTGCAGGGTAAGTACGAGATGAAGAGAGATGGGTGGATTATAGTTGTTGTGGACGATACTCATAACCATGAACCTGCTGAACACCTGAAAGGACATGCATACGCAATGAGGCTTACCGAAAATAAGCTTTCTACTGTGAAGAATCTGACCGAGCAAAATATTGACCCTCGAAACATTCTAGGCACGTTGAGGGAACAAAATCACAATAACGTGTCTGTGTTACGAACCATATATAACGCTCGGGCAAAAATTAAAAAGTCTACCAGAATTGGTGAAACCCCAATGCTGGTTTTTTTTCTATACTACAACAACATGAATATATTTACACCCCTCACATAGATGAACTGACAAATACCGTCGACGGGGTATTTTTATACATCCCACATCTCACACATTATGGCGTGCATACCCAAACGTGTTGATGATTGATACAACTTACAAACTAACTTGTATAAAATGCCATTTGTTCAAATGGTTGGTGTGACATCCACCCTGAAATCTTTTTCTGTTGTCACGCATTCATTGATTATGAGCGTGAACCCAACTTCAGATGAGTGTTAGAGCAACTAAAAGCAACGCTGGAAGAAAAGTGTATGGAGCCCCGTGTTATACTAACCGACCGCGACGTCACTCTGATGAAAGCGTCAGAAGAAGTTTTTCCGAGTGCTGTTCGATTACTTTGCAGATGACATATTTTGGAAAATATTACTACACATTGCAAGGTGAGCTTTTCAAATGAAGAGTAGGGTGCTTTTGAGCATGTGTGGTCGGTACTTATTAACTCTGCAACGACGGACATATACGCTTATAATTACGACCGCCTTTATCGCAGATTGGTGTCCAAACATTCAAGTAAGTTTTCAAGTGTTATTCTTAAAATATATGTATATTTACATAAAATAACTACATTTTTTTAAATAGGAGTGCTGATGTACCTAAAAAATAACTGCTTGGACCCTACAAAGAGAGATTTATGTCGGCGTGGATAAATAAAAGTTATAACTTCGGTCAGCACACAACGAACCGAGTTGAGAGCCAACATTCGTTGTTGAAAAGTACCTGAAAGTAACCAATAGCACCCTGGATAGATTTATTCCTTTTATCATAATATCTTAGTTACCCAGTAAATTGCTATAAAAGAAAGTTTTACCAAAAGCAAAATCATGCTTATGGTGCAGTATAATCATAAAGTGCTTAAATTTCTGCGAGGTAACGTTTCTTTTGCAGCTTTAGATCTCTTAGTTGGTGAGATTAACAGGATAAATCATCTAATTATATCCAAAGAATCATGTGGCTGCCATCTTTTTACCAGCTGTGGTCTTCCGTATGCTTGTAAATTAAACAATTACTTTCAAACAGGTGAATGTTCTTTTACATTTTTTATTTTTTATGAAAAATTTTATTATATTTAATTTAATCTATTATTTTATAGGTCAATGTATCCCGCCCGATGCCATTGATGTTTTTAGGAGGAAGCTAGATTTTTCACCCGCGTATATTGTACGGGAGGTTCAAATAGATGTACATAATGAGATGCAGATGGTGACAAAACATTTACTTGTCCAACCCGAAAATGTGAAAAAATCTTTGATTAATATTTTCAAATCTTTCATTCATCCTTCAAAACTGATAAAAACCTACTAAAGTCCAAACACATACACGGGGTCGTCCTAAAAAAGATAAGCAAAAAGAAACAATATTAGACCCCCCCCAGACATAGTTCATATGTTCAACCTAGAGAAAATTTTGAAGTTCCGCCAATTTATTCAAGTTCGATGGTGAAGTCAAAACAAGTGTCTTTGCAGCGCAGTCAATCCATGTCTTCCAAATCAAGAGCCAAAGACGGATTATCTCAACAGGGTTCCAAGTTTTCATATATCCCGGGCGACGAAGATAAAAACAATTTTTTCCGGTTTAATCGCTGGATTCCATCATTCTTTTTCCTGTATATTTCAGGTGCGGATGATGTTTTAGCCTACGCC
This sequence comes from Flaveria linearis, assembly GCA_024085815.1. Taxonomy (NCBI): domain Eukaryota; kingdom Viridiplantae; phylum Streptophyta; class Magnoliopsida; order Asterales; family Asteraceae; genus Flaveria; species Flaveria linearis. The sequence goes on from CM044012.1 coordinate 41,739,934, forward strand.
AATTGTGGTTTTCGTGCTATAGCACTCGCACTGGGATATGGTGAAAATCACTGGCGATTTATTCGTACGGAACTTATATCTGAGTTGGATGAAAACAAACATAGGTACGCTGCGATATTTCTGATATAAATGAAATAAGGGAATCATTAAACTGGAACGACTTAGGTGCGGCTCCCAAAAAAATTGGATGACAGTGCCACCTGCTACAATCCTTATTGCTAACAGGTTTCGAGTGGTTATAATTTTTATATCTATCGGCAACTCCGCTACTTTTTTCCCGTTCTGGTTATCTCCTCGTGATATCAGTGAACATCATATGATTTTAATTGCTTATGTTCAAGATAACCATTTCATTAGAATTCGATTAGTGGGTGACTATCCAATGCCTGTTCCGAGCAAATATTGGTACTTATACAAAACAGAAAATGCTAATGATTGGGAGGTTATATACGGAAGTCGATTTCAAAAATATCTCGAACTAAGGCCCGTAGACCCGGTTGAACGTATAGATTTAGTATAATTTACATATTTTTTATTTAATTTATCAATTTGTATTTAATTATTTTTAATGTAGTTAATCAAGAATCTCCAAGTCGGATTAATACGTTTCATCATACATCATCAAACAAACATTTAAACGTCATCCAAAATACGTCATAATATATCAACAAAATTTATCAAGTTTTTTACATGAAAGCTAAATAAAACAATACAGGCCTACTATCTATGCCTCATCACCACCACCAGCATCCTCCTCATCACCACCAGCAGCCTCCTCGTCATCACCCCCAGGTCGTCTGACAAACGGAGGCAACTCCGGCCGAGGGGGGTCGATACCCTCACGAGTTGCCCAAATGCTGTACAGATCCGCCATCCATACAAGCAAGGCGTGGGACTGGCGCGCCAAATGGAGTGACTCCGCCATAAACTCCCACGTCGGCGGAATATGTCGAATGGTAGTCCTAGCAACAGGCGGTACTGGCGGTGGGCCGGGTTCTCTGGCGTGTGCCTGCGGCTGCGACTGGTGCTGCGGCTGCTCCTCCTCCTCACCACCGCCCGCCATAGGCTGCCAGATGGTCCGACCACCGTCAGTGGACCATCGGAGTTCGTCGCCAAATTTGGCGGCAATCCCCATGGCCATGACGGTCTGTCGGCCCAAAATCGTAGGCGACGTGTCCGTCGTCTGCCTCGCAATTAAGGCGTCCGTAAACAACCCTAAGCGCGAGGCAATGACGGTGATGTAAGAGCCGCAAACAATGGGGCTATCCATCTGCAAAACAATCAAATTATAATATAATATAATAGATAATACTTATTTATTAAGAATTAATATAAATATTTTTTTACCTTGCTCTGAATGACACTGAAGAAATAGGTGGCCATGCAGTGAGCAAGATTCACCCGTCTAGGTGAAAGCAAAGCCCTCAGAAAAAATAAATCAAGGAGCAACACCTGCTCCATACTCTGGTCTCTGCTGGCAATGGTGCCGGCAATACACCGGTGTAGATACCGGTGCAACAGATCTCTAATGGAGCTCGCCCTAATGGCGCCCTCCCATGGCTGGTCGGAAATCGTCAGCCACCATCCGACCAAAGGAGCCGCCTCTGACTGGACCTCGTCAGAATAAAAACGAGCATCCTGCGTCTCCTCCTGGGTGTAAAACCCAAGAGTCACCGCCCACTGAGCGAGGGTGAACTCAAACCTACGGCTCCCCAGCCTAAATTGAACAGCTAGGTGCTCCCGGGGGTCCTCATCCTCTGTCGCGGGAGTGAACAAAAAAGTCGACAAAAACTCCAACGTGAGCTCCCAGTAGCCCCTCCTAGATCCCAAATCAAACATACGCCTCCAGGGCGTCTCTCCCTCGAGCCCAACGATGTCCTGGGCACGTGCTATATCTCCAACCTCCTCTAGCACGTCCCAATCAATGGTGCGGCTCCCCTTCAGGGGCCGTCCTATCAGCTTCCAAAGCCTTTGCCGTGGCTTTGTCTCTCGAGGTAAACGAAAATCAGTATGTGGGTCCAGGAAGTCACCCTGACCCTCAAGCTCGGTCTCTAGACGTGAACGTTTGTGAGTCGGCATAATCTGCAAAAAAAATTGAAAATCATAAGAACACCTAAAAGGGTTACAGCCCGTGAAGCTAGGTCACGGCCCGTGACCCTCTGAATGTTCAAAGGGTTACGGTCCATGAACCGCAGTCATGGCCCGTGACTGTTAAAAACCCAAAGGGTTACGACCCGTGAGAGCAGTTCACGGCCCGTAACCCCCCAAATTTTTCAGAATTTATTCGTTTTTAAATTAAATTTTAACATATTTAAACGATAAATATACAAAAATAAAATACGAATTTGAATACGTACCGTAGTAAGGAGTCGGCGATATGAAAGTGATGAAAATCCGGAGGTCGTGATAGAGTGAATCGGATGTGTGTTTAGGGGGCGTAAATGAAGAAATGGGCCGTAAGGTCCTATATATAATCTGGCTTCACGGTCGTGAAGGGTCTCACGGCCCGTTACCGAGTACCAAAACGGGCCGTGAGAGACGCCACGGTCGTGAGGCTGGATATATTTTAAAAAACAACCGTTGAAGGGCCTCACGGCCCGTTAACTCCTTCACGGCTCGTGATTGCCAACAAATACGGGCCATGAGACCCTTCACGGCCGTTAACCTTTAAAATGATATTTCTCTTATACGGATCCAGCTTATAGAACAGACAGCTCTTAATAAGCCCAAACTCGTCATAGGGTATTTTTTAGGATCTCGATAATTTCCAAAGTTTAAAGTGATATTTCTTTTCATACGGATCCAGCCCATAGAACAGACAGCTCTTAATAAGCCCAAACTCGTCATAGGGGTATTTTTTAGGATCTCGATAATTTCCAAAGTTTAAAATGATATTTCTCTTCATACGAATTCAGCCCATAGAACAGACAGCTCTTAATAAGGACAACTCGTCATACAGATATTATGACAACAGCTCAAGAACGATATCGGGAGACTTTTGGAATTTCTTTTAACCATTTTGCGGCTTGGATCTTTTATAAAGATCAAGAAGATTAAAATTATGTGTATTTTAATAAAGTGTACTAATAAACGTTTATGTTTTAATAAAATATTTCATTACTGTTCTACATTATACGTCTAGAATACAGTTCGTCTGCCATAAATCTTCGGAATCTAAAGCAAGCATCCTGTAAGCTAACCTCTTGCCACTCTAAAGATCTATTTTGAACCAACCTACGCAATAACATATAAATTACAACTCCCGAATCTCGACCAATATGACCGGCATTAGGAGGCCACACGGTTTCACTGGATACAACCAGTTCTTTGATTTCTTCTTGTCCGGAATGCTGCCAATATTGTATACGTGACAGAAAATGTAAAAGTATGATTCTAATTGTACGAAAATTGTTCGGGCATTACGATGAATGCACCATGAATCATCACACGTATTTGGTCGGCATACGTATGGAGAATATATACGAACTTGTAGTGAGTCCATAGAAATCTTAAAAAGATACCAATTTTCTTCGTCATAAGTCATTGGTACGTAAACCTACAAAACAATTTAATTCACGGTTATAAATTCATGATTTTTATTGTAAAACATGAAAACAGTATTACCGTATCAACTTCCCATAACGCGGGATATAGATAGTCACTTCCGTCACCATATTCGTTACCCTTAACGGACCCCGAGTACATTAAGTTAAACCACTCAAATGGGAGAATCATCCAACGATCACTACCCGGCAACTCTTCTGTTCTACGTATTTCTTCGTATCTCCATATTGTGAGTCTATTTGTCCACGCTCGAACATGCTATAAAATAACAACTTTTTAATTGTTAGAATTTTAAAATAAAATAAAATTTACAAAAAAAACTTTAAATCATACCTCCGTACCTAAAGACACGTTTCCGAGTAATTCACGCCAATATTCTAACTGAATGTAAAGCCCCGTTCCCGGGAAACCTCACAGTTGGCAATTCATAGCATAAAATCAGTTTAATAACAAAACATTGCAGCGGAAAATAATTAAACATTCATTTAAAACTTAAAAACCCCCATTGTACTCATACATTGTCCTTTAAATGTAAACAAAACATATTCTTTGTTCATTAATTACAATAAGACTTCATTAACAGGAATGCCATCCATATCTCCCCAAGTAGCTTCGTGGTGCCATCCTCAGCATCAGCGCTTACCTGTCCACTATTATGCATAAAAAGTCAGCTACGCTGAGTGAGTTCAAGTTTTATATAAATAAGAAAATATAATCTCTTATCCTTCATATAATGAACACACATACATCATAGCACAAACATTACTTGCATCACATTAAGCACGTTCATTATCTTTCATTCTTTCATTATGTTTCACTTCATCATAGGAGAGATTGTACAAAGCAAGAGCTCCATGTTGATCGACAACGAATGTCGATCCCCGTCGGTACACATTTTTCATGGTAGCTACCCCGACAGTTGATCGATCCCTGTCGGTACACATCTTCATGGTAGCTACCCCTGACAGTTGATCCACACTACCAGGCACATAGCCCGCTCATGAATACGGATCTATCTTCATACGTAAGACTCACACAAGTGAAGTCTATCATAGTGCTTGCAAGACTTTCATCATCAAACGGGCCCGGGGGTAACATTCGTTGGGTTCCACTTCTCATTAGTATTATCTTTCACTTAACATATATATAATACTTAGCTTATTAAGTACACAACATACCAAGTACTAGTTATCATAACACATAACCAACCCTCCGCGGGACAGCGGGGGTTCGGGGGCGGCAACCCCTGATAGCGGGGTCCTAGGGGCAGCAGCCCCAAGTGGGGTCCAAGGGGCAACGCCCCTGGCTGGGGCCGGGCTGCCAGGTCAGCGAGCCCGAAAATTATTTTGAGCTATTTAAATATCACATTTTACTTTAGAAAAATGTATTTCCTTGTTAAAACACCTTGAAATCCTTATCTTGAAAACCTTATGTTTACTATGCATAATAGCCCCAAAAACAAAGAAAACGTTTAAATAAGGGGATCTAGAACTCACCTGAACTTAGCTATATAACTTCAATCCTAAGCTACTTAAGCTACAGTGCGAATACTCTAGCTGCACGAAAGTTAATACACAAAAACGTCATTTTCTTCATAATTTCGCCCACAGTTTCGCTGGCAGTTTCGTTGCTAGTTTCGCTGCCAGTTTCGCTGGGCAGATTTGCTGCCTGAGTGCCCAACTTTCGTTGGAATTTCTTAGTTTCGCAAAGTTTATAGGTCAACCTAAGCACTAACGAACTTATCAGCGAAACTGTAGTTTCGTAGTAGTGAAACTGTAGTTTCGTTGGATAAATGAATAGTTTCGCTGGATGAATACTTAAATTCGCTGGATCGGGCCCCAGTTTCGCTGGATGAACAGAAACTAAGAACCTGCCCGTTTTTAACCCAAAATCTTAACTTTTTACGTTAAAATCCTTGGTTTACCATCCATAAAGCCATATCTAACCTTTTTACACGTTTCATACGTAAAAATTGACCTTTATGTGTTTCTTTAAACTTTTCAAAACCCCAAAACCCTAGAATCCGGGTTTGATCTACAGAAGGGTTTAGAGGTCGATTCTTACCTTGTTTGTTGCTCCTTTCCTTGAGATTTGATGCACAACACCCAGATCTTCAATTCCTTGACCTTAGAAGCTCCAAATCTTGAGTTTCTTGCACTTTCTCTCTCTACTTTCTCTCTCTATGAATTTTTGTTGATAGGGTTGGAACGGAGAAGATGGTGGCTGCTTTGGGTAGGTTAAGGGCTGATTATGGGCCTCAATCCACTTAGGCTCTTGTCCATTAGCCTAATTAGCCCATAATCCATTTTTCTTTCTTTATTAAATACCCACAAATTAAGCCCATTATTCACGATGACTCGTTTTGACTTTTCAGGGTGCACACTGAATATCAGAATTACCCATGTAATACACCCTACATGTTTGGGAATCACCGTTACGTATAAACTGAATAACATTTTCAGACCAGTTCCTCTCATTCTGCCAATTATGGTTATCTATGTAACTCCCTAAACCCGGTAGGGCACCGGAGGCACGTCATGCAGTTGGATTAATATTTTAAATACAAATAAGAGCTTTCTACTTACAGCGGAAGACTTTCAACAATATTATATTAACCCAACTTTTAAAACATTTTACATATAATTGTATTTAATTATACATTGCCCTATATCCTATGCCAGCAACTACTCCGGGATAGCGTCCTCGTTCAGCTCGTACTTGCTTTCCTCTATTATTAGAGGATCCTTCCTTACCTAGCACACACAACATACTCAAAACATCAGATAAACTGGTGAGTTCTGGTTTTCATTAAAAAATTAACAGCATCATTACGCACACAAGAGTTATATTTATATTGGCAATATTATAAATTCAACTTTTATCATTACTTTGTCCCACTGGACCTGTCCCACCGAACGTCGGTTGCCCACATCTAGCAACTACCAGTTCCCCATACCTAGTAACGTCGGTTGCCCACATCTAGCAACTACCAGTTACTATACCCAGAAACGTCGGTTGCCCACATCTAGCAACTACCAGTTCCCCATACTCAGTAACGTCGGTTGCCCACATCTAGCAACTACCAGTTACTATCTCTCATCCAGTAGGATGCCAATTAATCATCTAGGGTCGTCACCACAAGATGTTCACAAAGCTGAGTGATCGTCATCACTCCTATCAAACTGTACAGTTTCACACCTATGCATCTTACCCTAACTGGCCTGTTGAGATTTACATCACATCACCATTTCAAAAACATTTCTTTTACTTATTACCAATATTATCACATTCATTTACACCCCACACATCCTTTCTTTTAGCACCAGTTTTAACATAGTTTCATTAATCATTACACCCCATCTGACCCATTGGAATCATTACCATCACGTAATGATTAACAATGTTCAGATGACCATCTTTTTCACTCTACCTGACCCACTAGAATCATTACTATCACGTAATGATTAACAATGTTCAGGTAATCATTTATTACCCCCACTTTCCCCCTAACAGCTTTACAAACTGTTAGAAACATATTAACATCACTATCATAATTCTGGTACTAAAACATTCAATTCATTTATCATTGTATGTGTGCTAGCCCGAATGTTAAAACCAAACATTTGAAAAGGGCTTAGAACTCACCTTATCAACTTCCTCACCATAGTCTACACAATCCACGTACACAAGGTAACTAGTCCTTCCTCTAATCAAGGTATACCTAAAGCAATAACCTTGATTCAGTAAACTTATTCTCAAACGGGGCCCTCATGCGATTGAACACTTATGCGAATGAGCACTCATGCGACTGGACCTATGCGGATGAACCATGCGACTGAACCTTCAGTCATGCGACTGAACCTTCAGTCATACGACTAGCCATTCATTCACACGATTGAATTCTCATTCGTATCCAGTGTTCACTCGTCTTCATTCGGCCTTCTAACCAGGCGACTGGGTTCCAATCGCACGACTGAACCTCCATTCGCACTCAGTCGCACGACTAGACTCTCATTCATACGATTGAGGCATGCGATTGAGCCCATTCGTCTGAAACGGATCAGCAGCTGTGTTCTTGACGTTTTTGATCCAAACTCATTCAAAATTTGAGTTTTAACCATCCAAATCATATCGTATTCAAAACAGATCCTATACACATCGTTTACAATGGTTTCGGACCATTATTTCATCAAAACTACACAAAAACTTGGATCCGAATTCTTCGATTTTAATTTAGAAAAGAAGCAGACCAATTTACTAGTTTAAATAGGTTGTTGGATCAAATTCACTCATACACATAGCTTATAACATCTCAAAAATTGATCCGCAACATCCAAAACTTACCAAAACGGAGTTGCCTTAGTCAATTTCATGAGAACAGGGTGTTTGGGTGTGAAGGGAACAAGAGATTGAAGTTGATGCAGATAAGAATCTGCGTTTAACCCTATGCACCGCCTTACTTATCCATTCCTACAACTTAACCGCCTCACTTCTAGTCGCACGACTGAACCATTCGTACGACTGAATTGTGCGACTGAAGCTCATGCGCCTACTATTCGTACGACTGAGTCTCAATCGCACGTAAGAGGTGCGACTGAAGTTCATTCGCATATGACTCATGTGACTGAACACTTAAACACTCAAAAAACTCCACTTAATTAATTGATCATAACTATAATATAATTTACAAGTCCGGATTTAGAAACCGGATGTTACAACTCTCCCCCCCTTAAATAGGTTTCGTCCCCGAAACCAACTATTCAAACAACTGGGGATAATCTCTCTTCATCTCATCTTCTGATTCCCAAGTGAGATCAGATCCCTTTCTATTCGACCACTGCACTTTAATTAACTCAATAGTTTTATTCCTCAGTCTTTTCACCTTTTTGTCTACTATAGCAGTAGGTTTCTTAACATAGTTCAACTTATCATCTACCTCTATATCATCTAAAGGTACATAAGCATTCTCATTGGCCAAACACTTGCTCAACTGTGACACGTGAAAGGTTGGGTGGATTCCTTGCAACTGATCAGGTAATTCTAGTTTATAAGCCACTTCCCCAATCCGTTCTATAATTATAAACGGTCCTATAAAACGAGGACTTAACTTTCCTCTCTTCCTGAACCTTATAATTCCTTATCAAGGGGATACTTTCAACATAACTTTATCCCCTACTTCAAATTCTATATGCCTCCACCTTTTATCTTCATAAGACTTTTGTCGATCCTGAGCCGCTTAAAACCGAGCTTTGATCTGATCCAGTTTCTCATTCGTAGCTTGTACAATTTCCAAACTGCCCAACTCTTTCTGCCCAACTTCTCCCCAGCATATCGGACTCCTGCACTTTCTGCCGTATAACATCTCATAAGGGGCTCTCCCAATCGTAGAATGATAACTGTTATTGTAGGAGAATTCAACAAATGGCAGATGACTATCCCAGCTACCACCAAAATCTATAACACAAGCTCGTAACATATCTTCAACTGTTTGGATAGTCCTTTCAGTCAACCCATCAGTTTCTGGGTGAAAAGATGTGCTGTGTAACAGACGAGTACCCATATCTTCATGAAACTTTCTCCAAAACCTCGAAGTAAAACGTGTATCTCTATCTGACACAATAGACAACGGTACCCCGTGTCGAGCAATAATCTCTCGAATAAACAGTTCTGCTAACTTCTCAGAGTTATACGTCTCTTTAATTGGTAAGAAATATCCGCTACGTGTCAATCTATCCATTATGACCCAAATGGTATCATAACCTTTAGCTGTACGTGGAAGCTTGGTTATGAAATCCATTGTCAATTCCTCCCACTTACATTTTGGGATCTCTAAAGGTTGAAGCTTACCATATGGTTTCTGATGCTCATCTTTGACCTGAAGACACGTCAAACACCTATTTACGTACTGCATCATATTGAACTTCATACCGGGCCACCAATATTCTTGTTTTAAATCTTTGTACATCTTAGTAGCACCAGGATGTATAGAATATCTGGACTTATGAGCTTCATCTAACACCAATTCCCTCATCTTAATCGGAACCCATATACGACCGCATTTTATCTTGACCCCAAAACTATTTTCTTCTAAATCTTTCGTTTGACCCTTCATTCGTTCTCGCTTCACGTTCTCTTCTTTCAACGCTTCTAATTAAGCTTCTCGTAACTGGTGCATAAAATCTAGGGTTATTACTAACATATATGACTTAACTCGGATCGAAGGGTGTTCATTCTTTCTACTTAACGCGTCAGCAACCACATTTGCTTTACCAGGATGGTAAAGTATTTCACAATCATAATCTTTTACCAATTCTAACCACCTTCGTTGGCGCATGTTAATTCTTTCTCATCGAAGAAATACTTCAAACTCTTATGGTCCGTATAAATCATACATTTCATCCCATATAAATAATGCCGCCATATCTTCAAGGCAAACACCACCGCTGCCAATTCCAGATCATGCGTCGGATAATTCTTTTCATGATCCTTCAACTGTCTGGAAGCATAAGCTATCACTCGTCCCTTTTGCATCAATACACAGCCTAAACCTTGATACGAAGCATCTGAATAAATCACCAAATCTTCATTTCCATCTGGCAACGACAATACTGGTGACTGGGTTAATTTCTGCTTCAGTTCTTGAAATGCATTTTCTTGTTCTGGTCCCCAAACGTATTCTTCATTCTTTCTTGTCAACTTCGTTAACGGGGATGCTATTTTGGCAAAATCATGAATAAATCTTCTATAATAACCAGCCAGACCCAAGAAACTATGGATCTCAGATGGCGTCTTTGGAGGACTCCATTTCACCACTGTTTCAATCTTAGTAGGGTCTACTAAAATACCATCTGCATTAATCACATGTCCCAAAAACTGTACTTTCGCAACCAAAACTCACACTTAGAAAACTTTGCGTAAAGTCTTTCTTTTCTTAATCTTTCCAACACTTCCCGAAGATGACAAGCGTGATCTCCCTCATTCTTTGAATAGATCAGTATATCATCAATAAACACAATTACTGATCGATCTAATATTGCTTTGCACACATTATTCATCAAATCCATAAAAGCAACAGGTGCATTTGTCAACCCAAAAGACATAACTAAAAATTCATAATGACCATAACGTGTACGAAACGCTGTCTTAGGTATATCTTCTTCTTTAACTTTCAGCTGATGATAACCCGAACGGAGATCTATCTTAGAAAACCAACTGGCTCCCTGTAACTGATCAAGCAAATCATCTATTCGTGGGAGTGGATACTTATTCTTTATCGTCAACTTGTTCAATTCTCTGTAATCAATACACATACGCATACTCCCATCTTTCTTCTTCACAAACAATACGGGAGCACCCCACGGGGAAGAGCTGGGTCTAATGAAACCTCTTTCTAGCAAATCTTCAATCTGCTTCATTAATTCCTTCAATTCCGATGGAGCTAGTCTATAAGGTGACTTGGCAACTGGCTTAGCACCCGGAACCAAATCAATTCTAAACTCAACTTCACGATCTGGAGGAATACCCGGTAATTCCTCTGGAAACACATCTACAAAATCTCTAACCACAGGGATGTCCTCTATCTTTCTTACAGGCTTTTGAGAATCAATCACATATATTAAATAAGATGCACACCCGTGGCTTATTAACTTATCAGCTTTTATCATAGATATTATTTTCACCGTTGACTCCTCTCTATCACCATATACATTGATCGTTTTCCCATCCGGTGCTCTTAACTGAATTAACTTCTTTTTACATACAATATGGGCTTCATGCTTTGCCAACCAATCCATACCCAAAACTACATCAAACCCTCCTAACACCATTGGATATAGTTTAACAGGCAACTTATATCCTTCTAATTCAATATAACAACCATCAATCATACTACTAATCATCACAGATCTATCATTAGCAGTTTCAACTATAAAGTCTATCTCTAATGGTCGAATTTCACACGCAAGCATAGGATAAAAATCAACAGATACGAAACTTCCACTTACTCCAGAATCAAATAACACGTTAGCTGGAATTCCATTAACTAGAAACGTACCTGAGACTACATCTGGCAAAGCTTTAGCCTCATTAGCTGACATAGAATAAGCTCGCCCTTTCGCCACACTCGACCCTTCTCCTGACCCTTTCATCGATCTAGCCGGTTCAGGCTTTCTAACAGCTAATTTGGACATTCACTCCGAATATGCCCCGTTTCTCCACACTCATAACATCTACGAGGGCTTTCATTACATTCATTAGCATAATGTCCTAACCTTCCATATTTAAAACAAGTTCTATTACCAATCATGCATTCACCCTTATGTAGCCTGCCACATTTCCCGCAACGTGGTAGCTCATTTCCGACATTCCTTTAGAATTGACCCCTTCCAAACTTACCCTTCTTCTGAAAACTTGGATTCTCAAATCTTCTTTGCACTACAGGTTCTTCACGCCTCCTTTTGCTCCCATCAGGAGCAACATTACTACCATAATCTTCTTGATACATATCAAGTTTACTGTCAACTGGTAACTACTTGGAGCAGATGATCTAACCAACTTTCTGACTTCTTGAGGCAACCCCTGAGTGTACCTCAAGATTTTCTTTTCTTCAGGAACCACCAAATGAGGCACCAACCGCACCATCTCTTCAAACTTAGACTTGTATTCCCTACGTGACATATTACCTGCCTGAAACTGCAGGAAACTCATCTCTATACGATCCATCTCCCCCTTCGGACAAAACTTATCCGACACTAACTTTCTAAATTCAGGCCACAACATTTTGTCAGTAGCCTCCTCACCTAACGTTTGGACAATTGTATCCCACCAATACAGAGCCTCACCTACAAACGAGTGGGCTGCAAACTTTACTTTCTGATCCTCCCTACACTCACTCAACTTAATCACGGCCTCCATTTCACGAAGCCATTTATAAGTGGCTACCACATCCATATCCCCAGAAAATCGTGGAGGATTACACTCTTTAAACTGACTATACGTAACTCCCTTTCTCTCGCTAGACCCCTCAGCTTTATCAACATTCCTACTTTCATCAGGTCTAGCTACATTCAAGGCTTTACAAACCTCCTTAGCAATTGCATCACGGAATTGCTGTCTCGTCATACTAAGCACCTCGGTGCTCTCATCAACATTTCTTTCCGAGGTTCCACCTTGAATTCTTTTACTCTCTCTATCAGCCATAACATATTAAAACGAGATTAGGATTATTTGGTACTCGCATGTAAGTAGATAACCAGAATACTATAAGTAAAGTAAATTATTAATAATGTTGGCCAAGTACTATTAATTGTTTACTTTACTTTTACTATTCTCGTTATTCCTTCTCATGATAGTCCCATCACCTTCTCTTGTTTTAATAAACTATTCTATCTAGCTATCCCTGCTGGCATATCTATTTTCTAGTTAAAGTCTAGTTATTATGACACTAGATCCCTTTAACTACTGCTCTGATACCAACCTGTGACGCCCTAAACCCGGTAGGGCACCGGAGGCACGTCATGCAGTTGGATTAATATTTTAAATACAAATCAGAGCTTTCTACTTACAGCGGAAGACTTTAAACAATATTATATATTAACCCAACTTTTAAAATATTTTACATATAATTGTATTTAATTATACATTGCCCTATATCCTATGCCAGCAACTACTCCGGGATAGCGTCCTCGTTCAGCTCATACTTGCTTTCCTCTATTATTAGAGGATCCTTCCTTACCTAGCACACACAACATACTCAAAACATCAGATAAACTGGTGAGTTCTAATTTTCATTAAAACATTAACAGCATCATTCCGCACACAAGAGTTATATTTATATTGGCAATATTATAAATTCAACTTTTATCATTACTTTGTCCCACTGGACCTGTCCCACCGAACGTCGGTTGCCCACATCTAGCAACTACCAGTTCACCATACCTAGTAACGTCGGTTGCCCACATCTAGCAACTACCAGTTACTATACCTAGAAAGGTCGGTTGCCCACATCTAGCAACTACCAGTTCCCCATACTCAGTAACGTCGGTTGCCCACATCTAGCAACTAACAGTTATTATCTCTCATCCAGTAGGATGCCAATTAATCATCTAGGGTCGTCACCATAAGATGTTCACAAAGCTGAGTGATCGTCATCACTCCTATCAAACTGTACAGTTTCACACCCAGGCATCTTACTCTAACTGGCCTGTTGAGATTTACATCACATTACCATTTCAAAAACATTTCTTTTACTTATTGCCAATATTATCACATTCATTTACACCCCACACATCCTTTCTTTTAGCACCAGTTTTAACATAGTTTCATTAATCATTACACCCCATCTGACCCATTGGAATCGTTACCATCACGTAATGATTAACAATGTTCAGGTGACCATCTTTTTCACTCTACCTGACCCGCTGGAATCATTACTATCACGTAGTGATTAACAATGTTCAGGTAATCATTTATTACCCCCACTTTCCCCCTAACAGCTTTACAAACTGTTAGAAATATATCAACATCACTATCATAATTCTGGTATTAAAACATTCAATTCATTTATCATTGTATGTGTGCTAGCCCGAATGTTAAAACCAAACATTTGAAAAGGGCTTAGAACTCACCTTATCAACTTCCTCACCACAGTCTACACAATCCACGTACACAAGGTAACTAGTCCTTCCTCTAATCAAGGTATACCTAAAGCAATAACCTTGATTCAGTAAACTTATTCTCAAACGGGGCCCTCATACGATTGAACACTTATGCGAATGAGCACTCATGCGACCGGACCTATGCGGATGAACCATGCGACTGAACCTATGCGGATGAACCATGCGACTGAACCTTCAGTCATACGACTAGCCATTCATTCGCACGATTGAATTCTCATTCGTATCCAGTGCTCACCCGTCTTCATTCGGCCTTCTAACCAGGCGACTGGGTTCCAATCGCACGACTGAACCTCCATTCGCACTCAGTCGTACGATTGAGGCATGCGATTGAGCCCATTCGTCTGAAACGGATCAGCAGCTGTGTTCTTGACGTTTTTGATCCAAACTCATTCAAAATTTGAGTTTTAACCATCCAAATCATATTATATTCAAAACAGATCCTATACACATCATTTACAATGGTTTCGGACCATTATTTCATCAAAACTACACAAAAACTTGGATCCGAATTCTTGGATTTTAATTTAGAAAAGAAGCAGACCAATTTACTAGTTTAAATAGTGTAACATCCGGTTTCTAAATCCGGACTTGTAATTATATTATAGTTATGATTAATTAATTAAGTTGAGTTTGTTTGATTGATTGACTATTCAGTCGCATCGGTTATATGCGAATGAACTTCAGTCGCACCCCTTACGTGCGATTGAGACTCAATCATACGAATAGTAGGTGAATGAACTTCAATCGCACGATTCAGTCGTGCGAATGGTTCAATCGTGCGATTGGAAGTAAGGCGGTTAAGTTGTAAGTATGGATAAGTAAGGCGGTGTATAAGGGTAAAAATAGACTTTTGTCTGTATTCTCTTCAATCTTCTGTTCGCTCTACACCCAAAACACCCTTGTTCTTGCCAACTGCCTAGGCAAAACCCCGTTTTGGTAAGTTTTGAACATCAAGGATTAATCCGGAGATGTTATAAGCTGTGGGTATGAGTAAGTTTGATCCAACAATCTGTTTTAATCAATAAAATTAGTCTAGTTTATTCTGAATTTAAAATCCAAGAATTCAAATCTAAGTTTTTGTGAAGTTTTGATAAAATAATGGTCTGAAACCATTGTAAACGATGTGTATAGGATCTGTTTTGAATATGGTATGATTTGGATGGTTAAAACTCAAATTTTGAGTAAGTTTGGATCAAAAACGTCAAGAACACAGCTGCTGATTCGTTTCAGGCGAATGGGCTCAACCGCATGGCTCAATCGCACGAATGAGAATTTAATCGGGCGATTGAGTGCGAATGGAGGTTCAATCGTGCGGTTGGAACTCAGTCGCCTGGTTAGAAGGGCGAATGGAGACGAGTGAACACTGGATACGAATAAGAACTCAATCGTGCGAATGAACGGTTAATCGTACGACTGAAGGTTCAGTCGCATGGTTCATTCGCATAGGTCCAGTCGTATGATTGCTCATTCGCATGAGTGTTCAATCGCATGAGGACCAGTTTGAGAATAAGTTTATTAAATCAGGGTTTATTGCCTTAGATATACGTTGATTAGAGGAAGGACTAGTTATCTTGGATACGTGGATTGTGTAGACTGTGGTGAGGAAGTTGATAAGGTGAGTTCTAAGCCCTTTTAAATGTTTGGTTTTAACATTCGGGCTAGCACACACATAATAATAAATAAATTGAATGTTTTAGTACCAGAATTGTGATAGTAATGATGGATATGTTTCTAACAGGTTGTTAAGCTGTTAGAGGGAAAGTGGGGGTAATAAATGACTACCTGAACATTGTTAATCATTACAGGATGGTAATGATTGCAATGGGTCAAGTAGAGTGTAAAGATAGTCATCTGAACGTTGTTAATCATTATGTGATGGTAATGATTCCAATGGGTCGGATGGGGTGTGATGGTTAATGAAAATATGTTAAAAAAAACTGGTACTAAAAGAAAGAATGTGTAAAGTGTAAATGAATGTGATAATATTGGCAATAAATAAAAGAAGTGTTTTTGAAATGGTAATGTGATGTAAATCTCGACAGGCCAGTTAGGGTAAGATGCCTGGGTGTAAACTGTACGGTTTGATAGGAGTGATGACGATCACTCAGCTTTGTGAACATCTTGTGGTGACGACCCTAGATGATTATTTGGCATCCTACTGGATGAGAGATAGTAATCGACGTTACTGGGCATGGGAGACTGGTAGTTGCTGGATGTGGGCAACCGAAGTCTCTGGGTAGGGTAACTGGTAGTTGCTGGATGTGGGCAACCGACGTTACTGCGTATGGGGAACTGGTAGTTGCTAGATGTGGGCAACCGACGTTCTATGAAACAGGACCAGTGGGACTGAATAATGATAAAAGTTGAACGTATAATATTGCCAATAAAAAGATAGTTGTGATGTGTATGAAAATGTTGTTAATATTTTAATGAAAAATTAGAACTCACCAGTTTATCTGATATTTTGAGTATATTGTGTGTGCTAGGTAAGGAAGGATCCTCTAATAATAGAGGAAAGCAAGTATAAGATGATGAGGACGCTATCCCGGAGCTACTACTGGCATAGGATTTAGGATTGTTAATAATGTAAACAGGGCAATGTATAACTAAATACAATCTTATGTAAAATGTTTCAGAAAGTTGGGTTAATATATATATAACAATGTTTAACGTTTTCCGCTGTAAATAGAAAGCTCTGATTTGTGTTTTAAGATATTAATCCAACTACGTGACGTGCCTCCGGTGCCCTGCCGGGTTTGGGGCGTCACAGGTTGGTATCAGAGCAGTAGTTAAAGGGATCTGGTGTTATAATAACTAGACTTTAACTAGAAAATAGATATGCCAGCAGGGATAGCTAGATAGAATAATTTATTAAAACAAGAAAAGGTGATGGGACTATCATGAGAAGGAATAACGAGAATAGTACAAGTAAAGTAAACGATTAATAGTACTTGGCCAACATTATTAATAATTTACTTTACTTATAGTATTCTGGTTACATACTTGCATGTGGGTACCAAATAATCCCGATCTTGTTTTAATAGGTTATGGCTGATAGGGAGAATGAAAGAATGCAAGGTGGAACCTCGGGAGGAGATGTTGGTAAGAGCACCGAGGTGCTTAGTATGACGAGGCAGCAATTCCGTGATGCAATTGCTGAGGAGGTTCATAAAGCCTTGAATACGGCTAGACCTGATGAAAGTAGGAATGTTGATAAAGTTGAGGGGTCTAGTGAGAGGAAGGGAGTTACGTATAGCCAGTTTAAAGAATGTAATCCTCCACGATTTTCTGGGGCTATGGATGTGGTAGCCACTTATAAATGGCTTCATGAAATGGAAGCCGCGATCAAGTTGAGTGAGTGTAGGGAGGATCAGAAGGTAAAATTTGCAGCCTACTCGTTTGTAGGTGAGGCTCTGTATTGGTGGGATACGATTATCTAGACGTTAGGTGAGGAGGCTACTGACAAAATGTTGTGGCCTGAATTTAGAAAGTTAGTGTCGGACAAGTTTTGTCCAAAAGGCGAGATGGATCGAATAGAAATGAGTTTCCTGCAGTTTCAGGCAGGTAATATGTCTCATAGGGAATACACGTCTAAGTTTGAGGAGATGGCGCGGTTAGTGCCTCATTTAGTGGTTCCTGAAGAGAAGAAGATTTTGAGGTATACACAGGGGTTACCTCAGGAGGTTAGGAAGTTGGTTAGATCATCTGCTTCGAGTAGTTACCAGTTGATGGTAAACTTAGCTGCAGATATGTATCAAGAAGCTTATGGTAATAGTGTTGTTCCGGAAGGGAATAAAAGGAGGCGTGAAGAATCTGTCGTGCAAAGAAGATTTGAGAATCCAAGCTCTTAAAAGAAAGGTAGGTTTGGAAGGGGTCAATTCCCGAGGAATGTCAGAAATGAGCTGCCACGTTGCGGGAGGTGTGGTAGGCTACATCAGGGTGAATGTATGATGGGTAGCAGGAATTGTTTTAGATGTGGAAAGACGGGACATTATGCTAATGAGTGTAGTGAAGGTTCTCGTAAATGTTATGAGTGTGGAGAAACGGGGCATATTCGAAGTGAATGTCCAAAGTTGGTAATTAGAAAGCCTGAACCTGTTAGATCGATGAAAGGGTCAGGAGAAGGGTCGAGTGTGGCCAAGGGGCGAGCATATTCTATGTCAGCTAATGAGGCTAAAGCGTTGCCAGATGTAGTCTCAGGTACGTTTCTAGTTAATGGAATTCCAGCTAATGTGTTATTTGATTCTGGTGCAAGTGGAAGTTTTGTATCTATTGATTTTTGCCCTATGCTTGCATGTGAAGTTCGACCACTAGAGGTAGCTTTTGTAGTTGAAACTGCTAATGATAGATCAGTGATTATTAGTAGTATGATTGATGGTTGTTATATTGAATTAGAAGGATATAGGTTGCCTGTTAAACTATATCCAATGGTATTAGGAGGGTTTGATGTAGTTTTGGGTAAGGATTGGTTGGCAAATCATGAAGCCCATATCGTATGTAATAAGAAGTTAATTCATTTAAGAACACCGGATGGGAAAACGATTAATGTATATGGTGATAGGGAGGAGTCAACTATGAAAATAATATCTATGATGAGAGCTGATAAGTTAATGAGCCGCGGGTGTGTATCCTATTTGGTATATGTAATTGATTTCCAAAAGTCTGTAAGAAAGATAGAAGACATTCCTGTGGTTAGAGATTTTGCAGATGTGTTTCCAGAGGAATTACCGGGTATTCCCCCAGATCATGAAGTTGAGTTTAGAATTGATTTGGTTCCGGGTGCTAAGCCAGTTGCTAAGCCACCTTATAGGTTAGCTCCATCGGAATTGAAGGAGTTAATAAAACAGACCGAAGACTTGCTAGAAAGAGGTTTCATTAGACCCAGTTCTTCCCCGTGGGGTGCTCCAGTATTGTTTGTGAAGAAGAAAGATGGGAGTATGCGTATGTGTGTTGATTACAGAGAATTAAACAAGTTGACAATAAAGAATAAGTATCCACTCCCACAAATAGATGATTTGTTTGATTAGCTACAGGGAGCCAGTTGGTTTTCTAAGATAGACCTTCGTTCGGGATATCATCAGTTAAAAGTCAAGGAAGAAGACGTACCTAAGACAGCATTTCGTACACGTTATGGTCATTACGAATTTCTGGTTATGTCTTTTAGGTTGACAAACGCCCCTGCTGCTTTTATGGATTTGATGAATAGGGTGTGCAAGCCAATGTTAGATCGATCAGTAATTGTGTTTATTGATGATATACTGATCTATTCGAAGAATGAGGGAGATCATGCTTGCCATCTTCGTGAAGTGTTGGAAAGATTGAGAAAAGAAAGGCTTTATGCAAAATTTTCTAAGTGTGAGTTTTGGTTGCGGGACGTACAGTTTTTAGGACATGTAATTAATACGGAAGGTATTTTAGTAGATCCTGCCAAGATTGAGACATTAGTGAGGTGGAGTCCTCCAAAGACGCCATCTGAGGTCCGCAGTTTCTTGGGTCTGGCTGGTTATTATAGAAGGTTTATTCAGGATTTTGCCAAAATCGCATCCCCGTTAACGAAACTGACGAGGAAGAATGAAGAATATGTTTGGGGACCAGAACAAGAAAACGCATTTCAAGAACTGAAGCAGAAGTTAACCCAATCACCAGTGCTATCGTTGCCAGATGGAAATGAAGATTTGGTGATTTATTCAGATGCTCCGTATCAAGGTCTAGGCTGTGTTTTAATGCAGAGGGGACGAGTGATAGCTTATGCTTCCAGACAATTGAAAGAACATGAAAAGAATTATCCAACACATGACTTAGAACTGGCAGCAGTGGTATTTGCCTTGAAGATATGGAGGCATTATTTATATGGAGCGAAATGTATGATTTACACAGATCACAAGAGTTTAAAATATTTCTTTGATCAGAAGGAATTGAACATGCGCCAGCGGAGATGGTTAGAGTTGGTGAAAGATTATGATTGTGAAATACTTTACCATCCTGGTAAAGCAAATGTGGTTGCTGACGCGTTAAGTAGAAAGAATGAACACCCTCCAATTCGAGTTAAGTCATACAAGTTAGTAATAACCCCAGATTTTATGCATCAGTTACGAGAAACACAATTAGAAGCACTGAAAGAAGAGAACGTGAAGCGAGAACGAATGAAGGGTCAAACAAAGGATCTAGAAGAAAATAGTTTTGGAGTTAAGACGAAATGTGGTCGTATGTGGGTTCCGATTAAAATGAGGGAATTGGTGTTAGATGAAGCTCATAAGTCCAGATATTCTATACATCCGGGTGCTACTAAAATGTATAAGGATTTGAAACAAGAATATTGGTGGCCCGGTATGAAGTTCAATGTGATTCAGTATGTGAATAGGTGTTTGACGTGTCTTCAGGTCAAAGCTGAGCATCAAAAGCCATATGGTAAGCTTCAACCCTTAGAGATCCCGAAATGGAAGTGGGAGGAATTGACAATGGACTTCATAACTAAGCTTCCGCGTACAGCTAAAGGTTATGATACCATTTGGGTCATAGTAGATAGACTGACACGTAGCGGACATTTCTTACCAATCAAGGAAACGTATAACTCTGAGAAATTAGCAGAATTGTTTATACGAGAGATTATCGCTCGACACGGGGTACCATTGTCTATTGTGTCAGATAGAGATACACGTTTTACTTCGAGATTTTGGAGAAAGTTTCATGAAGATATGGGTACTCGTCTGTTACATAGTATGTCTTTCCACCCAGAAACTGATGGGCTGACTGAAAGGACTATCCAAACAGTTGAAGACATGTTACGAGCTTGTGTTATAGATTTTGGTGGTAGCTGGGATAGTCATTTTCCATTAGTTGAATTCTCCTACAATAACAGTTATCATTCTACGATTGGGAGAGCCCCTTATGAGATGTTATATGGCAGAAAGTGCAGAAGTCCCATATGTTGGGGAGAAATTGGGCAGAAAGAGTTGGGTAGTTTAGAAATTGTACAGGCTACAAACGAGAAGTTAGATCATATCAAAGCTCGGTTTAAAGCGGCTCAGGATCGACAAAAGTCTTATGAAGATAAAAGGCGAAGGCATATAGAGTTTGAAGTGGGAGATAGAGTTATGTTGAAAGTATCTCCATGGAAGGGAATTATCAGATTTAGAAAGAGGGGAAAATGACAGGATCTCAGCCTCTCGTGTTGATCAATTAGATTATGTTTGCAGCGGATTTAGCACATTAATTAGCAATTAAAGCAAGAACATAAAAGATATTGCAATTAAAGCATAAACATAGAGAGAGAAGAGTTCTGCGAAGCAATAAATGTTCTATTGGTCGCACGTTTCGGCAATTAAAACTGTATGGCTTGCCATCCTTATATAGGCGGCAAAAGCATGGTGGTGATGTCCTTTTCTGACATCACCGAATATTCAAATTACAGCTGTCAAAACATAAAACTACTGAAGATGTCAACAACTGACATCTTCTTACAAAAGTTCCTAAGTGCTGACAAAAGTAAACTACTGAAATCCTACATCGACTGAAGAACAAACTCTTCAGTCGTTTATAACTACTGATACTATAACAACTGAAGAACATGCTCTTCAGTTGTTGTACAACTACTGAAATGAAATAAACTACTGATAAAGAAAAACCACCACAACAACTGAAGAAGACTTCTTCAGTTGTTGTGACAAACTCTGAGTCTTCAGTACTTGGTCTTCAGACTTGGCTTCAGATGATATAACAACTGATGACTTCAGTAGATATCATCAGTTGTTGTCTTCAGTCTTTGTCTTCAGACTTTGTGCTTCAGTAGAAGGTCTTCAGTTCTTTAGTTCTTCAGCTTTTGATTCTTCAGTACTTGTCTTTAGTACTTGAAGTCTTCAGTACTTGTAAGATCAGTACTTCAGACTTCAGTACTTGGTCTTCAGTACTTTGGAGTCTTCAGCTGATATTCTTCAGTTCTTTGATCTTCATACTTTGTTCTTCAGACTTTGTCATAACAGCAGAAGGCTGGAGCTAAGATGCTCTCGAGTTTGACATTCAAGCAAGAGAACACAATAGCTGATGAGAGTCTTCAGATGTTCTCGAGTCTGACATTCAAGCAAGAGAACATTGTAACTGATGGGAGTCTTCAGCAGTTGTAGCAGTGGCATGTGGGACTTAGAGGTTTTCCTGATCTTGGCTCATTGGTTCTTTTGGTCCAACAAACTCCCCCTGAACCAATGCAGCCAAAACCTCTAATTATTGGATGTCCCACTTATTGATGGCATAAAGATTGGTCTATTTCCTTCTAGATCAGATTAGAAGTTGACCCAGATAAGCACTGGCCAGAGAGGTAGTCTCAAGTGTTTGTTTGGCTAAGTATGGATGGGAGCTCTGTCTTGGGGAATAGGACACAGAGCTGTTGCCCCATCCATGAGATCTACCTCCCACGTACAAGCCGGTAGGATTCTCGACAGTAGGCCTGAAGAAAGATCATTTGTTCTTCTTTGGACAGGTCTTCAGGCTCACCTTCGAACAATCCCTCCCGACCGTACAACTCTGAGATGAACTTGACCTGTCTTCCATTTTTGAGCTCAACTGTTGTGATTTGCCTGTATGCAAATTCATCAGGGTGTTTACCCTCCAACAACAGAGTGAGCTCATTCCTATGGAAATTCTCAAGCTTCTTATAGACCAGACCCTTCCTAACCACCCTATTATCTAGCATTGAAAAGGGTGATTGGCCGGCTCTATAAGCTTTCTCGAATTCATCTACTATTTCCCAGGGTTTATTACAATAGCCACAGAGATCTCTTCATCTACGATTCTCTTTAGTTGGCTTTTGTATCTCACAGGCATGTCCTTCTTGACTATCCTGTGAGCCACCCTTGGGTCAGGCCAAGTTCTCACCCTCTCCTTTTCATATTGAAAGGTTTGTTTGAGGGTGAATAATCTCAGAGCTTCTCTCTGCATGTTTATTATAGAGGTGGTAGCAGTATAACATTTGTCAATGCTTTTCAGCATTTCCTCATCATGTCTTTTCTGCTGCTCCTCCTCTTCTAACTTTACCCTCACAGTGTCCTGCTGTGAGGTGGGAGTGATGGTTTTTGGTTTAGCTTTGGGTAGAGGTATAACTGTTGAAAGTGGCAGGCTATCCTCCTCATCCTCCTCTTCTTCATCTTGCAGCCTCAGCACCCTTCTCTTCTTCTTCAAGGGTGGATCATTGGCTGCGGGTTTTGGTGGTAAAGGAGTTGGTTTTGTGGGTTGTGGTTGGGTTGTTGGTGTGGGAATGTTGGCAGGCACTGCTAGCAGCCTGGAGATAAGGGCTGGTTTGGTTAGCTTTACTAGCAGTGTCCTGTTCCCAGCACCAGCTTCAGATAGGGCCTCAGCAACCAGTCCCTTGGTAAAATCATCAGCTGAACAGATCTTGGTGGTTATTGCCAAGAGTCTGTCCCTGGTCCATGCCTTAACATCAAGGACTGGTCTGCCCAGGTACTTCGAAGTGAACCTACTCATAGCCTTAAGTTTTTGTCTTTCCTCTTGGCTATGAGTAGTCCATCGGTACTCAATCTCTCTCCTCTCCATATTCCTGATCTCTTGATCTAGCAAGGCAGTGTCCTTGTCAAAGCCTTGCCTGAACAGCTGTTCAATGACTTTGTTCATTGAACGGTTATGTTCAGCATCAGCCTCCTTGACAAGGGCTGCTAGATCAGGATCAGCCACCTTCTTTCCCTTTCCCTTATTCTTATCAGTGATGCTGAAATCCTTTTGGATTTCAGCCACTTCTATATGCTCTACCTCCCTCACTTTCCTCTTCCCCTTCTCCCTCACCCTACTACTCTCCTCAGCCAACTCCCTCTCTACCACCACCTCTTTCTCTGCCTCTTTCTCCTCTTCTCCCCTCTTCCTCTTGTCTTGCACTGATGTCTCCCCCTTTTTGGGTGCATTGGTTGGGGTTTGACTATCAGCAAGAGCCTTAGATATGGCAACCTCCACCATGGGTTGTATATATGTGGGAAGCCTCTCATCCAGGGTCTGAATGACTATATCTTTAAGGATTGGTGTGATGAGAGGCAGGGATTTCTGGAGGATAGCATCCAGCTGCTCAGGGGGGTTCTGACCCTGAGAGCTGGTGCCAGAAGCAGGGGCTGGTGGCTGAGTTTGTGGGAGTGGCTCAGTGTCTGTGAGACCTTCGGGTGAAGGTGCCATCTGTGGGGTAGTGGTGGCAGATGGACTTCTATCCTGAGTCATTTGAGCAAGCAGCTCTTTGAGTCTGCTTATCTCATCCTCAAGGATAGTGTTTTGAGCTACTACATCGTAGAAGAAGCTCAGGTCATCATCAGCATGAGCTGAATCACCTGACCTCCTTACATTGTCAGGATGAACATGTCCTGAGTGTGGCTCAGTAATGACATGTGCCCCTTGTTCATGGTACTGGGGACTTCTGGCCTCAGGATTGGATCCATCATCGGCCATTGCCTCTGGTGAGGTCTTAGTGATGTTACCATCTTCACCCTGCTCAGATGTTGATGCAGGGGAAGTGGCAGCCTCACCAGATTGTTCTATCTCCCTAGCCATACTGGGAGATTGAACTGATTCTCTGTGCTGTGGGCTCCTATCAGCACTTGTGCCCACCCCCTCTTCGGTTGGAGTCTCCCCAGTTGTAATAGGTTTCTGGGGAGAGGGTGGAGTGCTCAGATCGGTCAGCACTTTGGCTATTACCAATGTTGGGCTTAGTGGAGCGGTCTCCTCAGTATGTGGGCTAGAAGCAGTATGCACATGGGGAGGACTGTGCTCTTCAATGGCAGTCTCCTCAAGTGAGAGAGACCCCAGTAATGTGGTTGCCCCAAAATTGGTTGCATCAGGCTCCTGTTGAGAGGAAGCCTGTGCGGTTGTGGTGGGTGGAGTCGTGGTACCTGCTGGGAGAATCGAACCAGCAGGCACATCCTGCCTTTGTGTGGCAGGGGCATCCTCAGGGGACTCATCTCCCTGAGTAGCCTTTTTAGGCTTCTTTTTGGCTTTTGGCTTGGTGGGGACTGTGGATTTGGAGGTGGAGGCTGTGGGTTCCAGCTGCGTGGGTTTTCGCAGCCGGCCAGCCTGTTTGAGTGTGGGGTCAGTGTTGTGCCTGGAGTATACCTCAGCTTGAACAGCCATGGCAGGGACCCCAGTGCCAACTAGTCCCTCAGCCTGAAGCTGGTATTCGATCATGGCCATTATGAACCGTGGATACAAGTTCCAACGGTTAGAAAAAGGTTTTGTGGCCATGTCCTTGAGTTCCAAAAATAAAAGATCAGTAAAATTTAAAGGTTGTTTCTCAAGGATAGAATACAATACCTGCTGCCACCTTGTGGACATCTGGTCCCACGAAGAGGTCTTGGGAGCCAGACAGACATTCACCATATGGAAGATCAAGCGTTGAGGGTCAGGGAAATGTTTCTTCAACAAGGTGGAGGCGTAGAGGTTACCCTGATAGTCATGGGATGTGAATGAAAGATCCAGGGTACCTTTGGGGTAGGAAGTTGGGTGAGTGGCATCCTCCAGCTCTAGGGTTTGTCGTATGGTGGCTGGAGTGATAACCACGGGTTTGCCGTTGACGGAGGACCGGAGGAAGACCTCGGCATTCTGCTCTCCGGTATGGACGTTGACATTTGTCCAAAACTCCGTCAAGGAGTCGGTGTATAGAGTGGGGTTCAAGAGAAAAGCCGTTTTGTATGGTGAGTCATGCATAAGATCAACGTCTTGGTGAAATTTGGGCCATAATGGCGATTTGTAAGGTGGGCGACACAGTTGTGTCGAGGTTTCAGTTGCATGTTCGCCATTAATGGTGTATGGGAATTTCAGAGGTTTGTAAGGATTAGGTCAAGTGAGGAGTAAATGCTCTGAAGGTGGGGTATTTATAGGGTAGGGCAAAGGTTGAAAGAAAACTACTGAAGGTTTTGGTGTTAGTGATCAGTTGTTGTAACAGCTGATGACGTGGTTTTAACCTTCAGTGGTTGTAACATCTGAGGACTTGGTGTTAGCCTTCAGTAGTTGAAACTACTGAGACCTTGGTTTTGTCCTTCAGATGTTGTGAACGTCTGAAGAGTTACTGTCAGTCTTCAGTAGTTATGAACTACTGATGACCTAGTATTCTTCTTCAGACGTAACAACTGAAGACTTGGTGTTAGCCTTCAGTAGTTGTGAACTACTGAGATCAGTAGTTGTGAACTACTGAAGACATGGTATTGCTTCAGTTGTTGTAAACAACTGAGGACTTGGTGTTAGCCTTCAGTAGTTGTGAACTACTGATGTCAGTAGTTATAAACTACTGAAGACATAGTTTTGTCCTTCAGTTGTTTGTGTATGAAACAGCAGCTGTTGTTATCAGCTGATGTGAAATTACTCATCAGATGTTTCCGTCAAATCAGTTGTTTCATACTAGCCTTGACATTTACTCATCAGCTCTTTGGCTGACTTTCAGATGTTTCATTGACCCTTCAGCTCTTGGGAATATGCCTTCAGCTCTTGTGATCAGATGTTCACAAGTGCTGATGAAATTCTTCAGAGCTGGTGAACAAATTTTGTCTTCAGTATTTGTGTAAGATTACACATCAGTACTTGTGAGCAAAATTTGTTCTTCAGTACTTATTTATTGAAAATCATACATCAGTAGTTGTAATCCACTTCACTACATCAGTTGTTTTTCAATAAATAATGTACATCAGTACTTGAGTCAGTTTAGTCTTCAGTAGTTGTGAAAGAGCTGAAGACTAAATTACTCATCAGTACTTATATTTGACCTTTGCTCTTCAGTAGTTGTGAACTAAGAGTACCAGCATAGGTCAAATCATTCAAGCTGCAGCATACCAAGCCTTAGTACCAAATTTTGGAATGTGGCACTATCCAAAGGCTTAGTAAAAATGTCTGCAAGCTCATCAGCACTAGGTACAAACTTAGGATCAATCAGACCTTTCTCATAGCAATCCCTGATAAAATGATGTCTGATCTCAATATGTTTGGTCCTAGAGTGCTGGACTGGATTCTTAACAATACAAAGAGCTGAAGCACTATCCATTAATAATGGAGTCTTAGTCTCAGTAATGCCATAATCCAGAAGTTGATTCTGAAGCCAGAGTATTTGAGAGGTACAGCTTGCAGCAGCAATATACTCAGCTTCAGCAGTGGATGTAGCAATTGATGTTTGTTTCTTACTCTGCCAAGAAACTAAACAATTGCCTAGGAATTGGCAACCACCAGAAGTGGATTTTCTGGTGACTTTGCATCCTGCATAGTCACTATCAGAGAAAGCAACTAATTTGCATGAATGCCCAGCTGAATACCAAAGTCCTAGTAATTGGGTACCTTGCAGATATCTAAAGATCCTTTTGACTGCAATCAAATGGGATTCTTTAGGTGCAGCCTGAAATCTAGCACAAGCACATGTTGAAAACATGATGTCTGGTCTAGAAGCTGTAAGGTACATCAAGGACCCAATCATACATCTGTAAAGGGTTTCATCAACCGCTTTACCTTTCTGATCAACATCTAGTAATGTGATGCTGCTCATGGGAGTAGAACAGGGCTTACAGGTTTGTAAATCAAACTTATTCAACAAGTCTTTGGAATACTTGGACTGATGGATGAAGATTCCATCATCCTGTTGTTTAATTTGCAAACCTAGAAAGAACTGTAATTCTCCCATAGCACTCATTTCAAATCTTAGCTTCATAAGCTTTGTATAATCATCACACAACTTTGGATCAGAGGATGCAAAGATGATATCATCAACATAAATCTGAACAAGGAGCTTATGTTGTCCCACAGTCTTGATGAATAAGGTTTTGTCAATGGTGCCCCTAGTGAATGTATTCTCAAGAAGAAAGGTTGAAAGTGTCTCATACCAGGCTCTAGGTGCTTGCTTCAGCCCATAAAGAGCCTTATCAAGCTTGTACACCCAATCAGGATGTTTATTGTTCTCAAAGCCTGGTGGTTGACACACATAAACCTCTTCTTTGATTTTTCCATATAGGAAGGCACTTTTGACATCCATTTGATAAACCTTAAGACTGTGAAAGGCAGCATAAGCTAAGAACAGTCTAATTGCTTCTAGTCTGGCCACAGGTGCAAAGGTCTCATCATAATCGATTCCTTCCTCCTGTGCAAACCCTTGAACAACCAGTCTGGCCTTGTTCTTGACAATTTGGCCCTTCTCATCTGTTTTGTTCCTGAATACCCACTTGGTGCCTATAGCACACTTACCTTTGGGTAATGGAACAAGCTCCCACACTTGCTGTTTCTTGAATTGAAGTAGCTCAAGCTGCATAGCTTCCACCCATCCATTGTCTCTTAAAGCAATATGATAGTTCTTTGGTTCTTGCTGACTGATGAAGAGAGCATAGAAGCAGAAGTTGGACAATTGATTCCTGGTTGAAACTCCAGCATGGATATCACCAATGATTTGTGAAGTGGGGTGATTCTTGAGCTCTTGATAAACTATAATATCTGTGCAAGTGTTTGTAGACCCATCAGCAGCAACAGATGGTGATGGAGATTCCTGAAACCATGTAGAGGATGGCAGCTCAAACGAAGTAGAGCAAGCAGAAATCTCATCAGCATTTGTAGTGGATGGAGCTGCTGAGGCTACAGGAGCATCAGGTTCAGTGGAATTAGGCAGGTTGTCACTAAACCTGAAGAGGTGAGTACTGACTTCATCATCTTCAGTACCACCAGGTGGAGATCTGTTGACAGGCTCAACAGATGGAGGTTGATAAGGAACATATTGCAGTATGTCCAGATCAAACAGCTCCACAGGGTTTTGTGGAATCTTGTCCTTTGGAGATTCATTGAACTTAACATGCAAAGTTTCTTCAACCCCCTTGGTTCTACAGTTGAAGACTCTGTATGCTTTGCAAGTTGATGAATAACCAACAAAGTACCCTGCATCCACCTTACTAGCAAACTTATGGAGTGGGTTGCTAGTGTTGAGAATGAAACAAGGACACCCAAAGGCTCTAAAGAATGAAATAAGAGGGGCCAAATGATGAAGAACTTCATAGGGAGTCTTCATCAACCTCTTATTTACTAAGGCTCTATTTGTACATAGCAAGCTGTATTGACAGCTTCAGCCCAAAAGGTCAGTGGCAGCCCTGAGTCAGCCAACATTGACCTTGCTGCTTCAATGAGGGTCCTGTTCTTTCTCTCCACCACTCCATTCTGCTCAGGAGTTCTTGGAATGCTAAACTGCCTTCTAATTCCCTTGGACAGGTAGAAGTCATCAAGTGTGTGGTTTCTAAATTCTGTTCCATTGTCATTCCTCACACACTTGACCTGTAGGGAATATTGCTTTTCTACATGTAACACAAAGTTCATTATTGTCTTTGCTGCTTCATCCTTGGAGTGCAAGAAGAAAGTCCATACAAACCTGGAGTAATCATCCACAATTACCAGGCAGTATTTCTTCTTTGCCATGCTCATCACTCTCACAGGACCAAAGAGATCCATGTGCAGAAGTTGTAAGCAGGCAGTGGACTTTGGTTCTTCTATTGAAGGGAATGAAACTTTGTGTTGTTTTCCTTTCAAGCAAGCAGTGCAGTCATCTTCACACTTGAACTCCTTCAGAGGCAATCCTCTTACTAAACCATGGCTTATAAGCTGATTCATGTTCTTGAAATTTACATGACCCAGCCTTCTATGCCATAGTGTAGACTCTTGAGGAGATGCCTTGGAGAATAGGCAAGGATGGCCTTTTAGATCCATCTTTTTGGAGAGATCTAAGGCATACACTCTTCCTGTCCTGTTGGCCTTCAGGAGAGTGTGTTCATCCAATGCCTTGTCAATCAAACTCAGAACTTTGGATGACAGAATCCTACAGTTCTGGCTTGTGAAAAGGGCAACATGGCCTTTGTCACACATTTGACTGACACTCAAGAGGTTGTACTTGAGATTCTCCACATGGTTAACATCATCAAACCTTATTTCCCCGTTGGAAACAAAGCCTTTTCCGACGATGTAACCCTTTGCATCATTGCCAAAAGAAACAAATCCCTTCTTTCCTTGAGAGTAGTCATTAAGAAGGGAGCTGCTTCCAGTCATATGCATGGATCCTCCACTGTCTACATACCAGATGCTTCTATGGCATGTTGAAGAACCCTGCAAACACAACCATGTGTTAGTTAGTCTTGGAGACCCAAACCTGCTTGGCTTTGGGTCTGTTCTCAGCTACAGGTGTAGCACTAACAGGTGTGTTAAGAGTGACAGCTTGAGGTGAAGAAGATGGTACAGAAGAGGAACCCTTTGGCTTGGACTTCCTTTTCTGTGGTTTCAACATAGGAGCATCTAAGTGGTTGACTCTTCCCACTAGTTGCTGAACCATCATCACCAACTGTGTCTAATTTTGTGATAAAGCCTTCAGCTCTTCAGACACATTGGAGTTTGCTGATGATGAGTTTCTATGTTGTACCATCTTTTTCTGAGCAACCTCAGCTGTTGCCTGAGTAATCCCTACCTTCTTGGATTTAACTTTGGGCCTAGGGATTTCAGGCTTGGATGTTGCCAGTACAAACTTGGTTTCAAACTCATTCTTCATTTTATTGATGCTCTCAGTAATTTTCTCCTTCTGTTTGAGTTTGGAACCCCTTTTGTGCCAGCATTCATCAGTAAGATGATTGAACAAGCCACATATCTCACATGGCTTTTTCTTCATCTTATGCTGATCATCAGCTGAAGAGGATTTAACTGCTGAAGACTTGTTCTTCAGCTGTTTGTCATCAGTACTAGCAGTTTTCTTCCTAGTGCCTGCTTTCCTGGTATCCTCTTTAGCTGTCTTCAAACCTTTCCTACTGTTAGTTTTCTTCTCTTTAGTGCTAACAGTATTTGAGGTTTGAACTTCAGATGTTGTCACTTGCTCTCCAGTACCTTCAGTACTTCTAGTGACAACTCCTGAGTTGATCAGCCTTTTGGTCATGTGATAGTCTATCTCTGATGATGCTGATTCAGAGGATAGTAAGTCACATGATGAGAAGGATTGGTTATTGCTCTCCCCATCAGATTCAACTTCTGCTCTTGAAATGAAGTCTGTGGGAGGAGCAGTGTGATTATAACCAATGCCAAACTTCACATTGGAAGCTGTTTGCTTGCTAAGAAGCATTTCAAAACCCTTGCATGATTGCACCCATCGATCACACTCAACTTGGGTGGTTGCAAGAGTTTCCTTGAGGTCCTTGTACTTCTCTAGAAGTACATCTTCCCTAGCTTTACTATATTTGATTTGGCAGTTGAGCTTGTAAATCTCATCATTTTTATCTTTTAGAACAACCTCAAAATCAGCTTTTCTTTTGGAAATAGTGTGCTCAAGCTCAAGATTTTTATCTATTAAAGCTACATTTGCTTCTCTAATAGAAGCAAATGCTGCTATGCATGACTCTGAACAAAGCTTGGCTTTTGCCTCAGTGGATACCTGAGATGAGGCATTGGATGATGACCCTTCAGCAGAATCAAGGGCCATCAGAGCAAGATTTCCAAAAGGTTGATCACCACCATGTTGACCAGCACCTTGGAGTAGTGGTTCCTGACCAGATAGCTCTTCTGGTAGACTACTCCAGTCAACAGCAGTTGGGGTGAAAAAGCTTTGTTGTTGAGGTTGTGTGTGGTGATGAGATTGGGAAGAATGAGGCTCTGGAAGAGCATGAGGTGGTTGAGCCAGGGGTGCTTGAGTCTGACCAGGCTGAGGCATGTAGTAACAGGGGTAAGGATAAGGCATATGACCCTGTGGCACAAAATAAGCAGGTGGTGCTTGTGCTTGAGATGGATGGGGACAACTGTAGGAAGGTTGCCCTTTGTGCTGTGAGCTATTGCTGGGAAAAGTCACAAAGGGTGCAGATGAGTTAGATCCAGATGATCTACACTCTCTTGCAAAGTGTCCAAGCCTTTGGCACTTGTGACACCTCAACTTGCTCTTGTCAAAACCAACTTTGGTTTTGCCAGAGAGTCCTGGGAATTTCCTACCAGTTCTTTTGTAGAACTTCTGAGAGCGGATATTTATCATTGCCATTTGGTTCAAAATATCCATCTCTTCCAGATCATCATCTGGAATGCCCTTCAAATCCTCCATCAGAAAACACAAATTGTCACCACCACCTCCTGAACTACTAACACCAACAAAAGCTTGTTCTGAGTTGGTAGAGAAATCAATATGCTCATCATAAGAACTTTCTGATGAAGCATATTCTGACTCATGACTTATCAAGGCAGCATTACCTTGGACAAAGTCATCAGCAAGCTTGCCAGAAGAGGACAGCTTCCTCTTTTGCTCTACCTCTCTCTCAAAAGTGAGTAGCTTCCCATGAAGTTGGGTGAGAGATAGAGTGTCCAGGTCAGCACTGGAGCGTAGGACAATGGTATATGTGTCCCATCTCTCAGGAAGTGACCTGAGGAACCTGTTGTTCATCTGGCTGTTGGTGTACTCTTGTTTGACCATCTTCAGCTCAGAGATCAAACAAGAGAACCGCTCAAACTGCTGGGTCAGAGTCTCACCCTTTCTATATGAGAAAGTCTCATATTGTTGGGCGAGGATTTCCCTATTGTTTGCTAAGACCGAATCAGTTCCTCCAAATTGTTTCTTTAGAGCAACCCATAGGTCATGAGCAGACTCATGATGCAAGAGCCCTGAATATATCTCGTTTGGAATGGCCATGGCTAAAATTCCATGGGCTCTAGCATCAATTTCAAACAGCTTTAGATCTTCGTCCGAATACTGTTCAGGTTTCTTCGCAACCTGTTCATTAGATTCCGGGACGCTCACCATAGGCTTGTATGGCCCATGCACCACTGACTTCCAACAACCAGCACTGTTGACAGCCAAGTGGTGTAGCATACGTCTTTGCCATATGTTATACTCGTTCCTAACCAGCATCGGAGGCTTGGTTGCGGAACCAGTATTGTGAGGATCATTGGTTGGTGTTGTCATCTCAGGGTTTGGTCAAAAACAAGTTTAAACACGACAATCGTAACTCAAAACCACCAAAAGACCTCAAGATTTTGGCCGGAAACAGCAGAAACTCACTCTCTATGGCTAACTTCTTGCAAATTGCTAATTCGATCAAACTGAGAGATCAAAAGAGCAGTTTCAAATGATCGATGGTAAGATCGATCAATGATTAACCTGCTCTGATACCATTTGACAGGATCTCAGCCTCTCGTGTTGATCAATTAGATTATGTTTGCAGCGGATTTAGCACATTAATTAGCAATTAAAGCAAGAACATAAAAGATATTGCAATTAAAGCATAAACATAGAGAGAGAAGAGTTCTGCGAAGCAATAAATGTTCTATTGGTCGCACGTTTCGGCAATTAAAACTGTATGGCTTGCCATCCTTATATAGGTGGCAAAAGCATGGTGGTGATGTCCTTTTCTGACATCACCGAATATTCAAATTACAGCTGTCAAAACATAAAACTACTGAAGATGTCAACAACTGACATCTTCTTACAAAAGTTCCTAAGTGCTGACAAAAGTAAACTACTGAAATCCTACAACGACTGAAGAACAAACTCTTCAGTCGTTTATAACTACTGATACTATAACAACTGAAGAACATGCTCTTCAGTTGTTGTACAACTACTGAAATGAAATAAACTACTGATAAAGAAAAACCACCACAACAACTGAAGAAGACTTCTTCAGTTGTTGTGACAAACTCTGAGTCTTCAGTACTTGGTCTTCAGACTTGGCTTCAGATGATATAACAACTGATGACTTCAGTAGATATCATCAGTTGTTGTCTTCAGTCTTTGTCTTCAGACTTTGTGCTTCAGTAGAAGGTCTTCAGTTCTTTAGTTCTTCAGCTTTTGATTCTTCAGTACTTGTCTTCAGTACTTGAAGTCTTCAGTACTTGTAAGATCAGTACTTCAGACTTCAGTACTTGGTCTTCAGTACTTTGGAGTCTTCAGCTGATATTCTTCAGTTCTTTGATCTTCATACTTTGTTCTTCAGACTTTGTCATAACAGCAGAAGGCTGGAGCTAAGATGCTCTCGAGTTTGACATTCAAGCAAGAGAACACAATAGCTGATGAGAGTCTTCAGATGTTCTCGAGTCTGACATTCAAGCAAGAGAACATTGTAACTGATGGGAGTCTTCAGCAGTTGTAGCAGTGGCATGTGGGACTTAGAGGTTTTCCTGATCTTGGCTCATTGGTTCTTTTGGTCCAACAAAAATTAAGTCCTCGTTTTATAGGACCATTTAGAATTATAGAACGAATTGGGGAAGTGGCCTATAAACTAGAATTACCCGATCAGTTGCAAGGAATCCACCCAACCTTTCACGTGTCACAGTTGCGCAAGTGTTTGGCCGATGAGAATGCTTATATACCTTTGGATGATATAGAAGTAGATGATAAGTTAAATTATGTTGAGAAACCTACTGCTATAGTAGACAGAAAGGTGAAAAGGCTAAGAAATAAAACTATTCAGTTAGTTAAAGTGCAGTGGTCAAATAGAAAAGGGTCTGATTTCACTTGGGAATCAGAAGATGAGATGAAGAAAGATTATCCCCGATTGTTTGAATAGTTGGTTTCGAGGACGAAACCTATTTAAGAGGGGGAGAGTTGTAACATCCGGTTTCTAAATCCGGACTTGTAATTATATTATAGTTATGATTAATTAATTAAGTTGAGTTTGTTTGATTGATTGACTATTCAGTCGCATGGGTTATATGCGAATGAACTTCAGTCGCACCCCTTACGTACGATTGAGACTCAATCGTACGAATAGTAGGTGAATGAACTTCAATCGCACGATTCAGTCGTGCGAATGGTTCAATCGTGCGATTGGAAGTAAGGCGGTTAAGTTGTAAGTATGGATAAGTAAGGCGGTGTATAAGGGTAAAAACAGACTTTTGTCTGTATTCTCTTCAATCTTCTGTTCGCTCTACACCCAAAACACCCTTGTTCTTGCCAACTGCCTAGGCGAAACCCTGTTTTGGTAAGTTTTGAACATCACGGATTAATCTGGAGATGTTATAAGCTGTGGGTATGAGTAAGTTTGATCCAACAATCTGTTTTAATCAATAAAATTAGTCTAGTTTATTCTGAATTTAAAATCCAAGAATTCAAATCTAAGTTTTTGTGAAGTTTTGATAAAATAATGGTCTGAAACCATTGTAAACGATGTGTATAGGATCTGTTTTGAATATGGTATGATTTGGATGGTTAAAACTCAAATTTTGAGTAAGTTTGGATCAAAAATGTCAAGAACACAGCTGCTGATTCGTTTCAGGCGAATGGGCTCAACCGCATGGCTCAATCGCACGAATGAGAATTTAATCGGGCGATTGAGTGCGAATGGAGGTTCAATCGTGCGGTTGGAACTCAGTCGCCTGGTTAGAAGGCCGAATGGAGACGAGTGAACACTGGATACGAATGAGAACTCAATCGTGCGAATGAACGGTTAATCGTACGACTGAAGGTTCAGTCGCATGGTTCATTCGCATAGGTCCAGTCGTATGATTGCTCATTCGCATGAGTGTTCAATCGCATGAGGACCAGTTTGAGAATAAGTTTATTAAATCAGGGTTTATTGCCTTAGATATACCTTGATTAGAGGAAGGACTAGTTATCTTGGATACGTGGATTGTGTAGACTGTGGTGAGGAAGTTGATAAGGTGAGTTCTAAGCCCTTTTAAATGTTTGGTTTTAACATTCGGGCTAGCACACACATAATGATAAATAAATTGAATGTTTTAGTACCAGAATTGTGATAGTAATGATGGATATGTTTCTAACAGGTTGTTAAGCTGTTAGAGGGAAAGTGGGGGTAATAAATGACTACCTGAACATTGTTAATCATTACAGAATGGTAATGATTGCAATGGGTCAAGTAGAGTGTAAAGATAGTCATCTGAACGTTGTTAATCATTATGTGATGGTAATGATTCCAATGGGTCGGATGGGGTGTGATGGTTAATGAAAATATGTTAAAAAAAACTGGTACTAAAAGAAAGAATGTGTAAAGTGTAAATGAATGTGATAATATTGGCAATAAATAAAAGAAGTGTTTTTGAAATGGTAATGTGATGTAAATCTCGACAGGCCAGTTAGGGTAAGATGCCTGGGTGTAAACTGTACGGTTTGATAGGAGTGATGATGATCACTCAGCTTTGTGAACATCTTGTGGTGACGACCCTAGATGATTATTTGGCATCCTACTGGATGAGAGATAGTAATCGACGTTACTGGGCATGGGAGACTGGTAGTTGCTGGATGTGGGCAACCGAAGTCTCTGGGTAGGGTAACTGGTAGTTGCTGGATGTGGGCAACCGACGTTACTGCGTATGGGGAACTGGTAGTTGCTAGATGTGGGCAACCGACGTTCTATGAAACAGGACAAGTGGGACTGAATAATGATAAAAGTTGAACGTATAATATTACCAATAAAAAGATAGTTGTGATGTGTATGAAAATGTTGTTAATATTTTAATGAAAAATTAGAACTCACCAGTTTATCTGATATTTTGAGTATATTGTGTGTGCTAGGTAAGGAAGGATCCTCTAATAATAGAGGAAAGCAAGTATAAGATGATGAGGACGCTATCCCGGAGCTACTGCTGGCATAGGATTTAGGATTGTTAATAATGTAAACAGGGCAATGTATAACTAAATACAATCTTATGTAAAATGTTTCAGAAAGTTGGGTTAATATATATATAACAATGTTTAACGTTTTCCGCTGTAAATAGAAAGCTCTGATTTGTGTTTTAAGATATTAATCCAACTATGTGACGTGCCTCCGGTGCCCTGCCGGGTTTGGGGCGTCACAAATAGGTTGTTGGATCAAATTCACTCATACACACAGCTTATAACATCTCAAAAATTGATCCGCGACATCCAAAACTTACCAAAACGGGGTTGCCTTTGTCAATTTCGTGAGAACAGGGTGTTTGGGTGTGAAGGGAACAAGAGATTGAAGTTGATGCAGATAAGAATCTGCCTTTAACCCTATGCACCGCCTTACTTATCCATTCCTACAACTTAACCGCCCCACTTCCAGTCGCACGACTGAACCATTCGTACGACTGAATCGTGCGACTGAAGCTCATGCGCCTACTATTCGTACGACTGAGTCTCGATCGCACGTAAGAGGTGCGACTGAAGTTCATTCGCATATGACTCATGCGACTGAACACTTAAACACTCAAACAACTCCACTTAATTAATTGATCATAACTATAATATAATTTACAAGTCCGGATTTAGAAACCGGATGTTACACATTTTCAGACCAGTTCCTCCCATTCTGCCAATTATGGTTATCTATTGGATCAGGAATACTTTCCACAATATCTCGTAAGTTTGAAAAGGACTCATTTTGACGTCTTCTATTACCTCTACGAGAAGGCATTTTAACTGTTTTGTTTCTCACTAACCGTATACAACAAGATATATATATATAACGTTTTATACAGAATCTAAAATCAAATCAAGGAATAATACGTCACGTCACATAATTATAAAATTTAAAAATGCATGCAAATAGAGGAAAATAAATTTTCAGAAGGACTACTACGGCCCGTGAGATAACTCACGAGCCGTTATCGCACTTGTTCTCGGGCCGTGATGTTAGACGCTTACGGGTCGTGATGTTTTCACAGCCCGTGAGCGGATAAAGCTGCGAATATTAAATTTCGAACACCTAACGGCCCGTAAGACCCTTCACGGGCCGTAAAAAAATCAAAGGGCGTCCAGATAACACCTGACAGGGTGTTCAATTAGCTGGTGCCAATATAAAGTAGGTCGATGACTTGTAAAGAACGTCATGCTTGTGAAAAAGAGCAAGTATCTTAAAACCGATGAATTGGATTATCTATACTATATGTAAAGTGTTGGATCTTGGAAGGATAGGACTTGATCATTTTGTATAGGCTTAGAACTTTAATCAAGTCTTGTAATTAACGATTGTAACTAACTATCAGTGTATATATATATATATATATATGCGTGTGTGTGCATTGAATATATAGGTTAACCCATATACATGTGTGTTATTTTGGTTAATTGCAGGATCAACTATCATACTTAGTCAATTTCTTGAAAATTGACTAAGTGTAAGAAACATTTACGGATGAACATTTTGTTCTTCCATAGATATATTTTTTACTGTGCAACATTACATCCGAATATCTTCTACGGATCAAGACACCTGCGGAAGATTCATTATCTTCAGAAGAAACAAGTTATGCTTCGAAAGGATCAAGACACCTGCGGAAGAACAAGATCTGCTGATGACCAAGTTTCCACGGAGCGATAACACTTGTATTTTTCTGAATACAAGTGTTAGTAATCAACAAGTCAACATTCAAAGTGACAGCTGTTAGTCCAATCTGACAGCTGTGTAATTCCTAATAAATCTGGTGTTTCCTTAACAGAAACAAGCGTGTTTATGAATACGAGTCCTAGGTTTCACATCAAGGAGAACACAATCAAGCAATATTACGGCTGTCAAGCATTACATCATTGTGCAACCCTAGCCGCCGTCACATCAACAACATTCATTCGATAGAAGAAAACATTGTTCATAGTTATTCATAATTATTCTTTTGTAATCATTACTTGATAATTAATGAAATACTTTTGAATAATTATTGTGTTCGTATTTACTGTGACATTGTGTTTGTGTTCTTCAATAACAACTAACACGATTAAACAACAATTAATGATAATTCCGCGATCATTAATTTGATTTTATTTTAATACTGATAATTCCTGAATTGAGATCCTTGGATTCACAGGTGGTATCAGAGCCAAGTGCTCATTGATTTAGATCAATTGATCTATCAGTATTAAAATTGTTTAATTGTCTTTTAAACAATCAATTCAGCAACTTATCTGTCAGCAAGCATTCTCTCATTGCTCGATTGATTTAGATCTATATTCAAATCAATTGAATACTAGATCTGAGTCTTTGATAGATTTGTCTACTTTAACATTCAAAGTTTGATTCATAACATTTAATTAATCATTATAAGTACTTTTGGTGGATCATATCAACCACCGAAGTTGGAAACAAAAGCTGATTTCAAGTCCTGGAAAATCAAGTTCAGGAATCATGTGAACTACACTGATTCTGACTTGTGGGAGTCCATCACTGAAGGTCCTTATATTCCACCCACTCTTGGGCCGGACTATAATGACAAGAATCAGCCAATTAGCACAAAAGATTTGTCACCTGATGATGTCAAAAAGGTTAAAGTTGATATTAAAGCATACAGTTTGCTTAGTATGGCTTTGCCGGAAGAGATATTGATCAGATGTGAGAATTATAAAACAGCAAACTCCTTGTGGAAGATACTCCATACTCTCTTTGAAGGGAGTGATGAGATCAGAAGCATCAGAAAAGACACCCTCAGATCACAATATGAAACCTTTCATCATATTGAGGGTGAATCAATTCTTCAACAACTCCATAGATTCATGCAACTCGTTACTGAGATGAACATCTTGGAGTTGAAGTATACTACTGACGAACTTAACAAGAAGATGCTCCATACTTTGCCTGAAAGTTGGAAGCAGGCCGTGTCTATGTTCAAGAACACCATAGATCTTAAAACAACTGGTCTAGACACACTGGTTGCTAAAGTAGAGGCTCTTGAAATGGATGAACAATCAAGAAACAAGAGTGTGAGAACTCATGTCTCACCTTATCACTTCAAAGAAACCAAAAATGCTGGAAGTGCATTTATCTCAAATAATGATGGTGATAACTCTTGTACTTTGAGTGATGATGAAGAGGAAGTCAGTTTCTATGCCTCTAAACCCTCTAAGAAATCAACTCAAAGTAAAAACCAAAAGGAAAAAGGAAGATCTGCTGAGAAAAGAGATCCAACTACAGCAACTGCAAAATCTTCTCAACAAAACAATCAGTCAGAACCAATCACTGTGATATTGGATTCTGAAGAACAAAAAGCAGCCTTTGCAGCCTTTAGTTCTAGCTTTCAAGCATACCTAGGAAGCTCACTAACATCAGTAAATATTTGCCAGCAAGACTTGGAAGAACTACATCCTGATGTAGTGGAAGAGATGGATCTACAATGGCAGATGGCAATGATTGCTTACAGAGCTAAGCAATATCTCAGGAGAAACAAGAATCTGGCCGCAGCAAGCAAAACATCTAAGATTAGTGTGGATAAGTCCAAGGTCAGATGCTTCAAGTGCAATCTCTATGGACACTTTTCTAGGGAATACAATCAACAATCACCTCCGGAGATAAGACCCAATCAGCAGCATCAGCAATATCAGCATCAGCAACCAACCTCTCAATAATCTCTGCTCAGACAACCTCAGCTGACAAATACATCCCCACCAGCCACAAATGAATCAGCAGGATCGAGTAATTCAAAGGAGTCGGGACTGATCATACTTCAATATGGAACATGTGACTGGAGTATGTATGAAAACGAAGTCTTGGAAGAGAATCAAGCATTAATGGCTCATATAGAAAACAAAGTTCCTCCAATGGCCATAGAGGTAAGAGAAAGGTTATGTTCATCAACATGTGTTGAGGAAGTTGAACGTTATAGAGTCCATGCTCAACAGTTGGCTGACAAAGTAAAAGAAACCACGATTTTAAATGAATCCCATGTTAGAGAACATAAATTATATCAAATCAAAATTAGTTCTTTGCAAAAGGATTTAGAAAAATTTGTTTCTGAAAAATACAGCCTTAAAGCCCAAGTTGAGCATCTGACCACTTCCTTAACCAAATCCATGGCTGATCATGCATCTACTGAAGTGAAACTTCAGAAGTTTCAACTATCATCTCAGCAATATGAGAAATTGTTAAACTCTCATATTGAATCAAAAAATAGGTATGGGTTGGGTTATAATGTTGTTGCACCACCCATAAATGATAATTACACAACTCTACCTGAAA
Source organism: Flaveria linearis (assembly GCA_024085815.1). Taxonomy (NCBI): domain Eukaryota; kingdom Viridiplantae; phylum Streptophyta; class Magnoliopsida; order Asterales; family Asteraceae; genus Flaveria; species Flaveria linearis. Next base: position 41,781,032 of record CM044012.1, read on the forward strand.
TAATGACAAACACATTGTCAAATCATTTTGTGCCAAGCACCAAAATTGACATAAAAACAAGTCAAATAAACATTAACAATGAAGCTGAGGTGAGTAAACTGAATCTTCTGAATCAGAATCTCTAAAACATAATGACTCAGAATTTGATTATGATAAATGTGATGACTTGGATGATTCTGATGAACATGACATTGATCAACTGAACATTGGTAAGAATGTTCAAGTTGAAACTGGTCTTCCAAAAGTTCTTGAAGAATCAAAGCTGCAATATCCTCCAAAGCAACGAAACATGCTGAAGACTATCTGCAAGAGGATTGCTGAACTGAATGTAGGACTTCAAGAACTGAATCTTCACAAAAGTTCATCAAAGGAAGTTCCTAACTATGGATCCAGTAAGGAGGTACCTTTATCACATTCAGATAAAGGTAAGAAGCAACAAACTTCAACCAAGCACAAGAAAAATTCAAGTGTTGAAGATCTGCGGAAGGCAAAATCTGCCAAGTCCGTAGAACATCTGCGGAAGGGAAACTCTGCTGAATCCGTAGAACAGCCGGGGAAGAGTAAACCCGAATCTCCGGATGAGGTGACAAAAGGAACTGCCAACAAACATGCTCACAAAAAGTTGGATCTCAAGCAACAAAGAGCAGCCAAAAGTAAACAAGAATTAGTTGATGATGCTCCTAGCAAAAGCAAGAAAAACTCAAGTGATCCATCACGAAAGGAGTTGAAGCCCAACAAGCTGAACAAGAAAAAGAAGTCTGAATCTAAAGACAACTCAGAACAAAAATATTACAAATGGTGTGATATGAAAAATCACAACACAGAGGACTGCTACTTCAGCAGCTACTGTTCCATATGTAATATGAACAATCACATGACTTCTGAGTGCTACTTCAATAAACATTGTGCAATATGCAACAAAAATGATCATTCAACTCAGGAATGTTATTTAACAAAAAGAACAAGAAAAAGAGCACAAAGAAGTCACATGATGAAGTATCTGAATCAGATTCTTAATCTTTAGACAGTGACAAAGAATCAAAGTTGAAGAAAGATCAACAAAATCAAAGCAAAAATCCTCTGCTGTGGATAAGACTTTGAAGAAAAGAGCACCAATTCAGTCTAAAACACCTCACAAAAAGGTGGATCTTTCAGACAAGAAGACTAAAGTGAATGATGATTTCTTTGATAATTTTGAAAAAGGAACTCCTGTGCCTCAATCAGAATTGAAAGATGAAATAACTTTCAGAAATTCAGGATCATCCTCAAAATCAAAATATCAACCAAAACAAGACAAGATGAAGAAAGAATCAGACAAACAAGAAGACATCCAAAAATCTGAATCATCTTCAACAGAATCATCCTCACCACCATCAAATCAAAAAGAATCAATTAATACTGAAACTTCCAGATTAATTCATGAAGGAGTAACTATTGTAGACACGTCTGGCAAACCCAAGACAATTAAGGCATGGGTTGTCAATTCTAATTGATTTCTTATTTTGTGCAGGAACAATCATGGAGAGCTGACAACAAGTGGTATGTTGACAGTGGTTGTTCCAGACATATGACAGGAAACTATTCTCTTCTCCATGACTTCAAACATAAACATGCCTCTTATGTGGCATTTGGTGGGGATAAGAAGGGAGGTAAAATAGTTGGTGAAGGAATGGTAACAAATGGTGTGTTAACATTTGAAAAAGTGAATTACTGTGAAAATTTGCAGTATAATTTACTTAGTGTATCTCAAATTTGTGATCAAAACTACACAACATTATTTGATAACACTAATTGTTACATTCTTAAGCCAGGTTTTGCAGTTCCAGCAGAATGGATCTTTCTTAAAGCATCAAGAAAAGGAAACACTTATGTTTTGGATATGAACAACACAACACTCACAAGCCATGAGACATGCCTGCTATCTAAGTCTTCAGAAGATGAATCACAATTGTGGCGTAGAAGGCTTGTTCATTCCAACATGAAGAATATGAATAAATTGGTGAAAAATGACTTAGTCATTGGATTACCAAAGAAAGAATTTTATTGTTCAAATCATTGTTCTTCATGTTACAAAGGAAAACAACATAGAGTGTCTCATAAATCCAAATTAATCAATACTAACACTACACCACTCAAATTGCTTCACATGGACCACTTTGGTCCAACCAATGTGATGAGCATTGGAAAAAGGCAATATTGCTTGGTGATAGTGGATGATTTCACTAGATTCACATGGGTATTTTTCTTAAAACAAAAGAGTGAAACATCTGAAACATTAATGGACTTTGTGGTCAAGATTGAGAATCAACTTGATTTAAAAATTAAAATTTTCAGGAGTGATAATGGAACTGAATTTGTTAATACTGATCTGGATTCTTTTTGCAGAAATAAAGGCATAGCAAGGCAATTCAGTGCACCAAGAACTCCATAACAAAATGGAGTGGCTGAAAGAAGAAATAGAACTCTCATAGAAGCAGCCAGAACAATGCTAGCTGACTCTCAGTTGCCCATCACATTCTGGGCAGAAGCTATGAATGCAGCATGCAATGTTCAAAATAGGACTTTAATTGTCAAAGAACATAATAAAACTCCCTATGAGCTTTTATTCAAAAGGAAACATTTTATAGGATATCTTAGAGCTTTTGGATGTCATGTGTCTGTATTAAATACTAAAGAACAATTGGGAAAATTTTCTGAAAATGCCTATGATGGTTTCTTTGTTGGATATTCATCCACATCTAAATCATATAGGGTTTACATTCCAGAACATAACATTGTTGAAGAGACTCCTAATGTTTCTTTTGATGAATCCATATTGTAAAAGGATCATCTTAGTTATTTGATATAGATGCATTAACAGAATCATATAACACTAGGTATTTAATCAATGCAGGTTCTGCTGATACATGCTATCCATTTGCTCCCCCAAGTTTGAATGAAGTGACACTATCAGCTGATCCTCCAAGAGCACAACCTTCAACTATACTATAGCAAGAATCAAATACTCATCAGCAGCATGAAGATACATCCGGAGAAGAAAATCCTTCATCCGCAGTTCAGGCACATACATCCGCAGATGATCATACATCATCCGTAGATGTAAATAATGCTTCAACAGATGCTCCTAGGGGTGGAGAGGGTGTTTTGAATCAACAAAACTTGTCAACAGCTCAACAATCTCAATCTGTAGAAGTTGTTGTAACTCCTACAGAAGAACAAAATGCCTCCGTAGATGTTGCAGTTACTCATACGAAAGAAGAAAATGCATCCGTAGAACTTCCTGCGGAAGAAGACCATGCAGCAACTGAAGTACAAGCTAATACTATTGAACTGAACCCTTTGATTACTTCATAGACTCAACATCACAGCTGAATCCATCTGCTTCATTGGATTTCTCAAACTTGGAGTCCACCATCCCAGTTGATACTATTTCAACAAGCAGAATTCATAAGTCTCATCCATCAGATAATATCATAGGAGACCTGAATGCAAGAACTATAAGAAGCAAAGGGGGAGTGGCAAACATTTGCTTGTTCACCTGCTTCTTGTCTCAAACAATTCCTGCAAACATTACAGTTGCTCTAAAGGACAATAGCTGGATTAAGGCTATGCAAGAAGAACTACAACAATTCAGAAAACAAAAGGTGTGGAACCTTGTAGACTTGCCTCAAGGTCAGCATCCAATTGGAACAAGGTGGCTCTTCAAAAACAAGTTGGATGACAGGGGTATCGTCGTGAGAAACAAAGCCAGACTTATTGCTCAAGGATATACTTAAGAAGAAGGGATAGACTATGATGAAGTTTTTGCTCCAGTTGCAAGAATTGAAGCTATCAGGGTCTTTCTAGCTTATGTTTCATTCAAGAAGTTCACAGTGTATCAAATGGATGTCAAGTGTGCTTTCCTTTATGGGAAAATTGATGAAGAAGTATATGTGGCTCAACCCCCTGGATTTGAGGATCCTGACTATCCACATAGAGTATACAAGCTAGACAAAGCTTTGTATGGACTTCATCAGGCACCAAGGAAGTGGTATGACATATTATCCTCCTTCTTGCTGAAGAATGGCTATAAAAGAGGGACTATTGATCAGACTCTCTTTCTCAAACAAGAACATCAAGATCTTTTGGTGGTTCAAATATATGTAGATGACATAATATTTGGATCAACCAACAAGAAACTGTGCCAAAGCTTTGAAGAGTTAATGAAATCTGAATTTCAGATGAGCTCCATGGGAGAATTGACATTTTTCCTTGGCTTACAAGTTCATCAGAAAACAGATGGAATTTTCATCAATCAAGAAAAGTACATTCATCAAATTTTGAAGAAGTACAATCTTGCTGATACAACTTCATGCAAGACACCTCCCTCAATAATAGACAAGATTGTGCCTGACCCTGCTGGAAAATCAGTAGATCAGAGATTGTATAGATCAATGATCGGATCCTTGATGTATTTAACTGCCAGTAGGCCTGACATAATGTTTGTTGTATGTGTATGTTCCAGGTATCAATCAGATCCAAAGGAGTCTCATCTGAATGCTGTAAAGAGAATATTCAGATATCTGAAAGGAAAACCAGCTGTAGGACTGTGGTATCCAAAAGATGTAGATTTTAGTCTTTTCTCATATTCAGATAGTGACTATGGAGGGTGCAACAACAACAGAAAATCCACAACTGGTGGATGTCAATTTTTGGGACCAAGGCTTGTTTCATGGCAGTGCAAAAAGCAAACTAATGTATCTGTGTCCACAGCTGAAGCTGAGTACATAGCTGCTTCAGCTGGTTGCTCTCAAGTTCTTTGGTTGCAAAACCAATTACTTGACTATGGTTACAGTTTCCTTCAAACGCCAATTCACATTGACAATTCAGCTGCTATGTTCATCACTGCTAACCCAGTTCAACATAGTAAAACAAAACATATTGAAATCAGATATCATTTTCTGAGAGACTGCTCAGAAAAGGGTTTAATCAAGTTAATCAAAGTTGACACAACAAATCAGCTTGCTGATTTGTTCACTAAAGCCTTTGATTCTGTTAGATTTAACTTTCTGATAGAATCTTTGGGGATGATTAACTTAGACTAAATCCTCAAAAGCATATGACTGTCCTTGTGTAGAGTAATCTTTAGGGATGATTTAAGTGTTGATAGAATGTTTGTGCATGTCATATGTATGGGAAATGATCGTACACTATGCTTGGCTTTCTTTAACTAAAACTCAAACTGAATTGTAACATTTTGATATGTGAGTAGGTTCATCTTGAGTGGAAACTACACTAAAAGAATGCCAAACTAAATACAACAGGTAACTGTCTGTGGGAACTCCATTTCGAGGATCAGGAAAGCAAGTCATCTCCTGAGGTGATCAAATCACTTACCAAAGCACACTATATAAAATACTTTATAATTTATATCTTTGCAAATTCATATTCCCTCTGTTTTGTGTGAACAAAGACCTGGGAATATGATTAAAGAGTGTGATCTTCATTCTCCCTCTGTTTTGTGTAAACAAAGACCTGGGTTAAGTACACCTCTGTTTTACGAAAGTAAAGACCTGGTGACTTTATGAGGATCACATCTCAGCTCTCAAAAGAATCACTTATGATCAACTGTACAGTAAATTACAGAGCTTCAACATCAAAGCATTAATGAGACTGTAATATGTCTTAAGATAGAACTTATAACTTAATGTACATAGTCAATAAGTGTGAAAAAGTGGTGATTTGCCTCACCTACGGATGACAAGCTCTAATGAGAATTGAATGTGGAGCACATGACAGTTACTGATTAACAAACTTCAAAACATGATAAACAGCATGCCTAGTTGATACATTACTCATGTATGAATTTAAGTGGACCTATATACTTACAATCAGGTGTGCAATAGATCAACTATTATTCAAATCATCAACATCAGCAGAAGCCTAGAGTCATAGTATGATCCCTCTATATATATGCATGCTTATATCGTTTAAATCATTTGTTTAATTTGTCCTTTTAACTGATTACCTCTCATTTACACTGTCATATGCCTTTCATGCCTATTTCTAACATAAATTTATGATGAATGCAACAGTTTAACATTAATCACAAATTTAGGGGGAGTAGGTCATGCATGAAAAATCAATAAAAAGCTATGAATTCACTTTGAAGGAATTGGAACTTGAGCACTAACTTGAATGCAGGATACAGGAAACTTGCTTTCTTGTACTTAATTGCCATGCAAACAAAGTCAACAATGTCCATATGATTCTACTTACTTAGTAGATATCATACATTTAAAGTTTTAACAAAACTTTAATTTCCGCAGAAGTTTCAGTAATATTTCTCATTCGTAGAAGTAACATTGAAATTTTGCATCCGCAGAAGTTTCAGTAATATTTCTCATCAGCAGAAGTAACAGTGAAATTTCTGCTTCAGCAGAAGTAACAGTAACAATGTAACTACATAATCATAGGATTGCTAAACTACATATGTGCTAGTAACAGAGGCACTGCATTTGAGCTAAGGCATCCGCAGATGTTAAAGCATCCGTAGATGTCAAGGCATCCACAGATATTAAGGTTCCGCAGATGTTCTGTGGAAGATGTGATGCATCCGGAATAAACTTGGTATACGGAAAGGGATAAATGGGAAGTGGGCCCAACATAATTAATAAAAGAAATTAATGTGTCCGCTTATAAATAAGGTTTATGACTTTAAGAATTTATTAATCACTTTTTCAGAGCACTTTTTAGTTTTCTAACCTAGAAAAGCGCACACTTCCCCCCTCATTCAAACTTTCAAAAATCCGTTCTAAGATATCACAAACATCATTATTCAGTAATCGAATATCAGTGTCGCGACGGTAAATCATGTTCTAATCTTCAGTACGGAACTGGTTAATCCTTGATTGTCATTCAAACGATTCGAATTCATGTGAGTTACACTAACCGATTTTCGTTTTACAGATGGCAAACAGATTCGCGAAAGAGCATAATGTGTGCGCATTCTTGAATGCAAATGATCTTGCTTCTGAAGGATGTCGAGATATCATCTGATATCTTCGACGGTCAAGGCTCTTCTATGCCTTGACGGCAGAGCCTTTGATTCATCAAGCTCACATCATCGACTTCTGGAATACAGCTCGAGTAGAAACAGTTGGAGACGAGGAAGTGATTGTTGCTGACATCCTATCTGAAAGGATACGGATCAATGAACGCACAATCAGAAGATCACTCGAGTTGGGAGATCGAGAAGTAGGACACCCTGATGTATTTGAGAATGAATACATTAAGAAGGTGTTCAATCTAATGGGGTATGATGGCGATTTTGACAAAGGCGAGATCAAGAAGGGAAGGTTATGCAAGCCCTATCGGTTCCTATTCCACACCTATCTGAACTGCATCTCTAACAGGAAGGCAGGGCTAGATAGGTTCTCTAGACACATCTCATCAGGAATCATTGGGATATTTGAGGGAAGAACATACAACTACTCCAAGTACATTGTGAACTGCCTTGTGATCAAGTGAAACTACAAAGGAGTGACAAGATGTATATGTTCCCAAGATTCCTGCAACTGGTTATCAATGCTGAACTCCCAAGGATTGCAAGGGAAGGAGAGGTGTTCGTACAATCCCACTTGGGAAGATCTGTACTTAACAAGATCAGTGGCAAATATCAAGGTGAAGATATGCCAATGTTTGCTCACGTTGTGGATGCACAGGCTGATATACCACAAGGACTGATGTGGATAGATGAACAAGCAGAGACATCTGCTGATTCTGAACAAGCATCACACTCACCCAGTCAAACACCCCCTCATCAACACCAATCACCAGCCAGCATAAACACTGAACCCATCTCACCTATTCATCACCATGTATCCCCAGAACAAATATCATCATCATCCACTAACAACAACCAGCCTATCTCACCAGTATAACAAGAATCACCTTCGGTTTCTCACCCATCCTCACATAAAACACAACCACTTTCTCCAATCCAAATCCAATCTCCCCTTCATCCACTCCCTTATACACTAAAACAACCATCTCCGGAAAGTGCTAACACTGAACCCATAGACATAACTGAGTCTCTAAACTCTGTTCACACAGGGGAGACTGAGTTGATGTCTCAAGCAAGCACCATTCCTGTTTCAGTTACACATTCTGAGGATCAAGCTGAGTCTGATCACACTGCTCCAGTATCTCCAATTGAAAATCAGCAACATGTGCATTTGCAACAGCTTGAACATCAGGAAGAACAAGAGACTAAGGTGGATTTGATTGCTTACCATAAGGATGATCTAAGTGATGATGACATCCCTGGTAGCAAGAGCTATTTGGTTGCTGAGTACAACAAATTGGTACTCAAATCAAATAAGAGAAAACAAAGAATCCAAGAGCTCAAAGGAATTATGAAAGAAAAGGATGAAGAGTTGATGAAGCAAGAAGCCAGATTGAAAAGGCTTAGAGATGATGCCAAAAGCAACAATAAAGTAATTGATGCACTTCTATAACATGAACAAGAGTTGCAGGTATCATTGAAAAATGAGAAGGTTGTAAAGGAAAAGTTGGCATCAAACGTGGATGAAATCAATGAATTCTTGTCTGCAAAAGCTGAGTTGATCAAGCAGAAAGATGAAGAGATCAATCAATTAAAAATGAAGATTTATGCTTTGGAATCAAAGGCTGCCCCAAGTGTTGAACAATCAACACAATCTACTGAAGCTTCAAGGAAACTTATTTTGTATTCATGGAAGAAACAATACTTGGGCTCTATCAAGAAGAAAAATGAAGATGAAGTTTCCACCAAAAAGCAAAAGAACACATCTCCTGAGCATACTCCTTCAGTAGATTTATCTACTGTGAAGTTGACATCAAGTAATAATGGTAACAGTGATGAAGAGTGGAATGAGCTAATCAAGATGGACTCACCAACTGCCATTAAAGAATCAAGGGCCGATGACCTTCTAACTACTGAAGACATTATGGAAGAGAGGCCTGAGTCAACCATGTTCATGACCCTTATAAATCATGGATTCCCATATGACATGGTTGAGAGGATGAACTTGACTGAAATGAAGAATCTTCTAAAAGAGATTGAGATTGCGAGATTTATTCTACCAAACTGTAACTATGAAGCATTCACCATCTTTCAATCAGTTAAGAAGATCAAGAAAGAGTTGGGCCATTATACAGGAGTCAGATTCAGAACTGAAGCTCCTAATCCTACTGTTGAACATCATAACAAAATGGCTGCTGAACCAGTTGTGGTGGAAAGCAAAGATCAACACAGGGAAAAAGATAAACTGATCAGAGAGCCAAGGGCAGTTGTTCCAGGAAAAGTATGGCCTTTGGGAACAACAGTTAGAGAAATAACTGAGGAAAAATCAACTCTGATAGAACTGTATGACCACATCATAACACCCAGTTCTATGGAAGAAAACAGGATTATGGCCTGGAAATATGATCCAGACTGGGATTGTGCAATCATCAAAAGAATATCTGGAAGAATCCATTACTTCCATGATGTGGAAGCACTATTGAGTCTTCTTGAGAAAGACATCAAAGATCTGCAAAACCTACCCATTTCCAACTATCCAATCCATTCTAGGGGAAGAGACTTTTCTGTGGCTGTGAGTGGAATGAAAACAAGATTTATTGATGATGTGCTTAAACAAGCCAAGAGAGATGATATGGAGCATAAAAAGATAATCAAAGTAAGAAAAGAAGAACAACTAAAGTCTCATCTCTTGTGGATGATGACATGTTGAAGAGGGTTGGATGCATGAACAAAAATACAGAGTCCATCAAAAGCTTCAAGGGAAATCAGTATACTTCTCCCATAACAGAATGGGGTTATGTTGAAAGAACAAAAAAGCTAGTGCTGCTGAGAAATGCTGAAGAGAAGAAAGCTGAAAAGATAAGAATTTTTGACCCAGTAGAGATCAAAATGCTTCATCCAAGCTATACATCATATCTACATGACAAATTCTTCCCAAGACTAACTGATGAAAAAGCACAGAATGATTTATGCCTGTATGTTTATATGATTCAAGTGATAGACAAACTGCATGCTAAGGCATATAAGAGAAGAAGACATGAAGCTGGGCTGCTGAAAGGAACTATAATTGAAGAAGTTTCAGAACTCAGAGGAAGATGAGCTTGAAATTGTACACAATGACAGTGTAGTGGAAACACTCACTACTGAAGAAGACATTTTGGGCTTGAGCTTTGAGACTCTGAAGAAGATCAGCAAGATGAAGATCAAGTACAAGTACGATGATCAGAAGACTGCTGTATCTTACTTCTACAACAAGATGATAGCAAGAGTCAAAGAACTTTCAGTTTTGAAGGACTGATTACAAGGATCTAAGCCTAAGGGGGAGTATTGTTGGATCTAGGAAGGATAGGACTAGATCATTTTGTATAGGCTTAGAACTTTAATCAAGTCTTGTAATTAATGATTGTAACTAACTATCAGTATATATATATATGTGCATTGAATATATAGGTTAACCCATATACATGTGTGTTATTTGGTTAATTGCAGGATCAATTATCATATTTTGGTTAAGATGAACATTTTGTTCTTCCGTAGATATATTTTTTACTGTGCAACATTACATCCGGAGATCTTCTACGGATCAAGACACCTGCGGAAGATTCATTATTTTCGAAAGAAATAAGTTATGCTTCGAAAGGATCAAAACACCTGCGGAAGAACAAGATCTGCGGATGACCAAGTTTCCACGGAGCGATAACACTTGTATTTTTCTGAATACAAGTGTTATTAATCAACAAGTCAACATTCAAAGTGACAGCTGTTAGTCCAATCTGACAGTTGTGTAATTCTCAATAAATCCGGTGTTCCTTAATAGAAACAAGCGTGCTTATAAATACGAGTCCTAGGTTTCACATCAAGGAGAACACAATCAAGCAATATTACGGCTGTCAAGCATTACATCATTGTGCAACCCTAGCCGCCGTCACATCAACAACATTCATTCGATAGAAGAAAACATTGTTCATAGTTATTCATAATTATTCTTTTGTAATCATTACTTAATAATTAATGAAATACTTTTGAATAATTATTGTGTTCGTATTTACTGTGACATTGTGTTTGTGTTCTTCAATAACAACTAACACGATTAAACAACAATTAATGATAATTCCGCGATCATTAATTTGATTTTATTTTAATACTGATAATTCCTGAATTGAGATCCTTGAATTCACATAAAGCATATGAGAGGGGTATTTTAAGATACTAAAAAATTAAAACACTTACTATATTCAATGCATAAGATACAATCAATTTTAAGGGTAAAATCGTATTTATAACATTATTTACACATTACCCCTTATAATTAGTTACACAATAACCTTACACTTACTAATATTTGCATAAAATTTTATATTATCTACCCATACACCAAAAAAACTTAATATGTTTTATGATTTCAGCTCTATCTTTTAATCTATCATATTAAAAAACGTTTTGAGACTACAACTTAACCTGTTTTTATTTTTAAATATTTCGATGTAAACTTTTTGCTGAAACGATCTGTGTTTTGTGAGATACAATAAGTTAATGCGTATATACAAGTCATCATGCAAAACTCATTTATCTGTTGTGTTAAATTTTAGCTTAGAAAAAATCATAATAAACTTTTGTAAAACTAGTACAAGAATAACAAAATATTAAATGCGCGTGTCAAATGTAAAATATCGTCCCGCTGCATTGCGCGGACACCCTTCTAGTTTAAATATAAACAGATTAAAGTTTTTTAAGATCACTACGTTTGTTATTCGATATAAACATACATACATATACATAATACTAAAGTCACACTCTTGCATAAAATCTAAAACAAGCATGTGGTAAGTGTATTTTTGGACCTTAAATGTCACAATCATACCATAACAAAAATAAGCTCACGATCACTAGCAAAAGAGAATGAAATTATGGCCAAACAAAGGTGTCGCTATTAAGAAAATTACCATGAATTAACATAAAATAAAAGCTATAATAAAATAGAAAAGAAATATGCCAAAACAGCAAAAAGCCAAATTTTGCATCAATTGATTAGTGGGGAAGAAAACAAGCATCACCAAAAGGAGAATCCTCCAAGATAACTTAAAACACAATGGCCCACATTAACCCCCACCACCATTTTGTATTTCTCAAAACCACTACCAATAAATTCTTAAAATTAAGTTAAAAACTATTAAAAATCAAGAATTATATCACATTATATAAATTATTTTGGGATATTCTTGAATGAACATAATCTTTTCGGAATCATATCGGTATGAAACATAAATTCCCTTTTTAAATCTCAAATCTTCCACAAAAGAAAGTGGTTAGTGAAAAGGCATATATTCGTGTTAGAACGAAAAAAGATCTACTATATCTCTATAGAACCTTAAATAGTTTCCAAATTGAAACGAAATGAATAGTTTCCAAGTTGAAAAGAAAATATTTGAAAATAATAATAAATATATTATTTTCCTTTTATATTATCTTTACTTGATATGATACCGTAATAATGATATGGGAAAGTATCATAAAGAACCATAAATAATTCGTTACGGTAATAATGATATGGAAAGTATCATAAAGAACTATCACTAATCAAACAACAAAAGTACCATTTCAGTGTTCCGTTTGTCTAGAAGCTTGAAAGTTAATCAATAGTTCGAACTAAGCTTAAATGCACCGAATCCAACACCGAAACCATCCCACTAGAGCTCATTCGGTAAGCAAGATTTTCGATAGAAAATTAACAACCTTTCGATAGAAAATTAACAACCTTTTGATAGAAAATTAACAACCTTTCGATAGAAAATTAACAACCTTTCGATATAGAACTATTTGTAACCATCACATGAACCAACCTCAAACTCTTGAATGAATCTAAAGAAAAGCTAAACTTTTATTTTTACTAAAAAAGGTAGGTCCCACATTAGGATATACCCCATGAAACACATTTGGTTGATACACCTTCCCTTCCTTTCTTCCCCACCCACCCCATTAAAAACAAAACTTAAACTAAGCTTAAAAAAGGCTTCCAAAAAAACTAAATAAAATAGAAAAAAAAAAAAAAGATAAACAAACACCCAACCAAAGCCTTAAAAACAGCAAGAAAACTACACCATCTATATTGTTAATAAGTTAGAACTCTCTAGGATCAACAAAAATGGATAACCCAGGCTGTGACTTTCTCCAGTCACCAACAGATCCGTCACTGTAGTCTTCCCCAAGCCTCTTTATACACCACAAATCCGTGAACGATAGAACCTTCCAATGTGGTATTGCTAACTTAAGCGGATCTTCACTCGACACCTCGGTTGCAACCACACCACACTTGCACTTCTTGGCTAGGTTATGTGCGAACCCAAACAAATCCTTTGCGAACCGCGTGTACAATGGGCCCGAACCACCTAACCCATACAACATGTGGAGCCCAAATGGGCTAAAGATTTTCGGTAACGATGGTAACCGTAAAAACGGGAAAACCCGATCGAGAACCCGTGTCGTTTTAGCAAACCCCTTTCTCCATTTTGATGCCCCTTTCACCTGTAGCGTAAAAACGTCCTTACTATTCCACACGCTCATAATAGCCCAGTTTTCTGGCGGGTCAGATAAGAACTTATCTGACCCGCTATAAATGTACTCCTTGGTATTGCTAAATAAGTACCAAGGTTGAGGTGATTGTTGAGTATCGAGTCAATGTCACGCGGGAAAAACTCCGTCGTGGAGAACCGGTGACGGTAAATTGACTCGCTGTCCGTCGGGCTCAGCTTGAGTATCGTTACTCGGCTACTGATGGGCAGACGGTGTGCGAACACCGGGTGCACGAGCACCGACGGGTTGCGAAACTTGGTGTAGCCACATTTTCCGGTGAAGAGGCTCACCGACGGTTCGTTGGCGTCGTCGGTGGCGATGTATGAGTACTCCGCACCGTTGTCTCCGAACCATTGCTCCATTCTTTTCACGAGCTTTAATCCGATTCCCATTCTCCTGTAACATAAGATTAATCAGTTAATCTAACACGAAATCTTTTAATTTCCGATGAGATTAACAGTCGCCGGTGATGAATTTACCGGTGAAACGGAGACACCCTGAGGCCTAAGATGTAAGCGAGTTTAGTATAAACCGGAAGCGGTTTCGGCGGTTCACCGGTTTTACTCCGCGAGAATTTCGTCCCACAAGTGACGGTTTTTATACAACCCCTTATCATCCCCACAATCTCCTTCGTCTCCGGCGAGTGATCGCCGCCGTGGGTCACCGTCTCCGCCACCTGCAAATTCCATTTCCGACGTTAAATCACCCATCTTTAATTCATTCAAAAACTAACTTACAAATTGTTAGAACAACAACAATAGTAATGATGATGATAACAACAACAACAACAACAACAATAATAATAATAATAATAATAATAATAATAAATAAGTGTGAAGGAGGTGAATTACGAGCATGAGATAAGCAGGTGAGTTTCGAACTCTGCAAATGGGATCACCCAAAAGATCAGTGTAAAGAGATAGTTCGCCGTTGGGACCCACTTCACAACTACTCTCCACTTGTTCAACTCTCTCCCTATCGGTTTTCGGATCGTATTCTCTGATCACCACCACCGTCGTCTCCATCGCACCACCACCACCGTTAATATTATTATTGTTGTTGTTGTTGATGTTTTCTTCTGCCATTTAAAGTGTTTGAAAGTGGATATGAAAACGCAGGGAGAGTGACAAAGACGATGGAAAGGTGCCTCGAGACCCGATTAAGATTTATAAGGGGCCGTTTTCACACTTTCCCTTTCGATTTTAGAGAGAGAAGGTGTCTAGAGAGAGAAAGAGTGAGTAGTTCATCATTAACGTGATTTCTTCTTCTCTCATGGTTCCATTTATATACATGATTCCCCGATTTTTTTATTTAATTTTGCGCTTTTTATGCTAAAAATTAAGTACTGTTAATTGTTTTGGTACTCTATACCCGCGTCATGACAAACATAAATACGTTATCTTTAAACTTAACTACGTCAATCCCAAACTTAAACGGTTTTTTGTGACAAATTAACCTTTTCAAAACTCAACAAACAAATAGTGTCTTGCAGAAAACGTGAGATGAAATTGTTATACTGGCATCATCCAAGCTTAGATACGTCTCTTGTAAATTTAAATTGACGTTTAAAGTTCAATTGACTATGAGATTAGACATAATATACTAACAGTCGTTTTACCTTCTACTTAAACTTTACGTGAAGATAACAAGTCGTTTATAGTTAGTGTGAGATTAGAGGGAATAGTGTGAATATTGTTGTTGTCTTTTAATTTATTTAAGAAAAAGGAGAAGGAAATTGGCGGCTATGACTGCGCAGTTTCTCTCTCTCACATCTTTATTCCGATATTAATCATTTTATTTGATGTGAATGTGCATCCATGATGACCCGCTTCTATAATCATTGCCTATATATTAAATCACTTCAAGTTATTTTATATATAATAAATTAATTGATCAATATATTATTGGATTTAAAAAATTAAGTTGTTGTAGTCGACATATATGTATATATATGAGGGTCATCTTCCTACACACATAATCTTCGAGATTACTTCTGTATTTTATGTCGTCTTGATTCGTATTCCATATAATAAATTAACGATTTCTCACTTAATACTAGTTTGGTAAAACGTTTGATTTAGAGATTAGATTTGATTGTTTGAAGGTAATATTATCTTAAATTAAATAGTATTCGCGTAGACTCTCTGAACCGGTGGTTTATGTCGTGAACTTGTCTTGACGGCGTCATGCTCACTTTCTAGAATCCGCAAGGATAATTCATGTCATCGACTTGTGATGAAGATTAATTCTTTTGTCTCGATTTGAACTCCTTATAAAGTAGTTCCCCCTCGTGACATACGATGTTAAGAAATAGAGCCACTTTTGATATGCAACTTCCTTTATTGTTGAGGTACTCTGAAACATAAGTAGGAGTGACTAGCAGTTAGATATTATGTTCATTATTTTAGAACGTCGACATTTGATGTGTCATCGTAAGCTAAATGTTACAGAAACACGTGTGTTATATGGGTTAAATAAAATAATAAATTAATAATTAACTCTTAATATTTAGAAATTGTATAATATATCTATTTTGAGATAAATATGATTGAAATTACAAATAATTATCTATTTTAGAAAATAAAACATAACAACATTATTTTCAAATTTAGTCTTAAAAACTTTTGCTTTCAAATATTTCGTTAAACACTCTTTTGTTTTTTAAAAATAATTTTTTAAACAAAGTCATTTGCAAAAGCTTTTCGAATTAAAATTACATATTTCATAAAATTTTGTTTCTAAAAAGTTGTTTTAAAAAAAACATGTTTTAACTTATAAAAAATCTATTTATAATTTGGAAAGTATTTAAAATATCATTAACATTTAATATATTATTAAATAATTAACTTTCATTCTATCTAGTAACAATACGTGTTGAAATAATAGGTGAAGAGTAAGTGAACAATATAAAACATGTCACGTGTCTTCTAGACATATTTCTTTATTAGTATAGATTTGATTGTCTTGTTTATTAAAAAAAACAGACGAATAACATCGGGTTTTTTGTTTTTATTTTATGTTCGTCCCTGATAGATATTAGATAATAATTTTAAAAATTGAAAATTATATAAATGAATGAAAATAAAATACAAATATTACTGCTAATACTCGACGTACAGTACCAATGCCATTGGCTTGTCAGGTGTCATATTAATTATATAAACTTTGTTGGGTTCTAAATAACAAATTGAACCAATACTACTATTACTTTTCTTTATTTTTTCTTAGAGAGATGAGATACTCCTATAAACTACGCTATACTATTATGTAATCTAAAATCACATATGTACTCTCTATACTATTATGCAATCCACAAATCACATATTGTCATATCATAAATACTCTGAACTACACTAAAACATTCAAAAAGTTGAAAATGCTACTTTAAACTACCCTGAAATTATTTTTTTAATATTAAAATAATTCAAAAGATAATTTACTTTTATTAAAAAATATAATTACAATAATTAAAAATAAAGCATTACATATTTAAAAATAAAAGATTACATGATTAAAAATAAAATAGTACATAATTAAACTAAAACATTACAAATATTAAAATTAACTTATTCATCGTCCGAATCGAGGTACTCTAGACCTAAACTTGAAAGATGTTCGACAAGAACTATTCACCGTATCCTTCAGGGATTTTTCGATAATATTTTCCATAAACAAGAAACTTTATCATCTGAATTGTTTCGTTTTCGAAAATGTTCAATTCTGGATACTCATCAGACATGGTTGATGTTGTTTGTGTAATTGTTGTGTTTGTATGATTTTGTTTGTTTTTGTGTAGATAATATTGTGTATGTGTGTGAATATTTATAGTGTAAATTTTCTTTTTCTTGGCCTCCAACAGTAACATTTATAACCGTTAGAATCAGCTTCTTTCTCGACGATTAGAACCCGACCTTGGGTACCCGGGTGCCTACCCGAGAGGGTGGTGGCGGTGTTACCACCCGGGTAAGACAAACCCGAAATGCCCTTCGGGCACCACCCCCTCCACCCTTATACTTGGACGATGATTTCAAAAGAAAAAAAGTTAAATTTGGTTTTACTATATGAGGTTTAACAAAAATAATAATTTTCCTTTAAAAGATTATAAAAATCAATTTACATGTAAAAGTTTTATAATTTGTTTTAAATTTCATTCCAAAGTTTCATAATTTGTTTTAAATTTCAGTTCAAAAGTTTTATTAGTTTTTTAAACTAAAATACAAGATAAGGAAATTTAAAATTGAAATTGAAACAACTTATGAAAATTTTGTAAGTAAATTGATGTTTCTAATCTTTTAAAGAAAAATAGTTACTTTTATAAAAAATTAGGGAAAAAAATTAAAATTAACTCAAAAGAAAAAAAAGCAACTCCAACTACCTTTGAAAGGTTAATGGAATGACAAATTCAACATCCATTTTCACGTGTCACCTTTTGTCTTCTTAAACTTAGTACTAAGCAAAAGTCATTTTTTTTTATATTTCACTTTGTCATGTAAAAAAATATACTAGATAAATCTAAGGGTAAAAAATATACTAGATAAATCTAAGGGTGGAACACTTTGAACCTAAAACCACTATAACTCATAACCAATAAAAGAAAATCACATCAATTTATCTAAAAGTATTCGAAAACTACCCTAAAAGAAGCAGCCAAAATCCTTTCAATCATTTAACATAAAACTTCCCACGGCTAGAATCCCCAACGTTAAACAAACACCCAAACCTGAAAACCTACCAGCTAACATAGTTCGTGACACACAAGACAATGTACCGACTATACTTGTAGGTACTAAGTCCTTAGGTACTATCAGTTTCGCACCTTAAGCGGGATAAATAATAAAAGAAATCCATATTGTTTAAAATAAGATATTGATGAGCTAATTAATATATATATATATATATATATATATATATATATATATACACACACTATACTTAAAACTAAAGGTCGGTGGGTATTATTTCATTTTTTATTCCTTATAAAGCAACTTATGTTGTTTTTTAAAAAACCATAACACTATTATGTTGTACTCTTTTCTATCTAAATCAAATCGACGCGCATTTACATGTTTCTTTTACGTACTTAACAACGTCAATATCACCTTAAAGCGCATGAGAAGGTTTAAAAACGCGCCGCGTCACACGAGTTTTTTTTAAGTTGAAAAAAAGAGTTGTTTTACGTTTCGATGTTAATTTAGTTTGGATACAAATGGGATGATAGTAATCTATACTTTATCATAGCGCATACGGCGTCACTGGAAGTTTTTATTTATTTATTTACGTTTAGAGTTGGTCGACGTTTCTACATCAATTTGATTTAAAAGGGAGTATGGTCTAAATTAGAACGTGTTTATTCAACGGGTATAAATTCGAGTTACTTTATATTTAATTGTAAACTTAGTTCAGAAATGAGTTATATAATTACATTCTATACCTTATCATACCGACGCGCTAAGGATAAAAATGCTATTTTGGATGAAGCATTATGATCCATGGCATTCCATGTGAAGCGATGAGTCACATATTTTGGGCATACTTTTTTAACATTATAGAAGCTTAACGTGGCATCCCGACATACCGTCAATTGTTACCATTTCCCTAAAGTCCGATGATTACTGGCCGTTAGATTTTCTTTTAAGCCAAAAGCAGTTGTGCTTTTTAATGTCGTACTTTTTTTAAAAATAATTTATTGTATTATTTAAAATAAAAGGCGAATGCATTAAACCCATCTAATTGTAACTGGTTGCGTGGCTCTCCTAATCATCATCTCAAATATAGTGGTCCTCTCACAATCCCACGATCTTCATTTATCAATCATAACTCATCTTTTAAAAAATTAAGTTGATAATGATATTGATAATTTAAAAACATTCTCGTTAAGATTCAATTTATGTAAAAAAGAAATCAATAGAATATGTTGGAAGTAACATGTGTTAAAGATTTAAAGGTCGCTCAAATCGTACTTTTGAATATTTATACCATTTGAAATTGTATGCTATTATATCAATCTAAAGCCTTAAGGGAGTTGATGATAAGCACATATAAGCTCGAGTTTTATGTTCTTTTGTTTTTGGTAAATTATGCGATGAGCTTTTGAAAGCATCATCAAAATATTTCAATTTGAAAATAATTTATTACAATTTATAGAGATATCTAGGCTACCATAGTTTCTAAAACCTACCTGAATAAATAAATATGAAATTACGATGATAAAAATACATGTAAACGTGGGAGATTTTATGTTGAGGCGTCCCAGTCACTTTTGTGTAGTTAATAACCATAAATCTAGGACGATTCGTTTAATAGAATCCAAAATTGGTGTTAGATTTTCTTCACCCGAAATATAGTTGAACTTGTTGTATCTAGGAGTGCAAAGTAGTAGTGGCTTGGAAAATAGAAAACTTTAAAAAATGTTGTTATTTTGAACATTGAAAGGATTTTGAGAGCCGACTTGTCGCCACAGACCTTTGTCTTATTTCCTTGGTGTTGATGGTTGATTGAACAAGACATGTTTTTTTAAGATTGGGTTTGTAAAGAGAAACAAGTATAATATATTTAAAATTTGGTTTGAAATTTGATTTATTTAATAGTTAGTTTAAATTTTTTTAAGTTGTCTTTAAAGGAGGCTGGCGCCTTTTTCTTTTTCTTCTTTTTAAAATAGCATATCTTATTAGACGAGAGTCACGAGACTAGGCTGTTCATCACCCTCTCCGATCCCTGACCTCAAATCGCATGGGTGGGGTGGTGTTCTTGATAGGATATTCCGACCACGTAGGCCTCCCCAAGTCACTCCCTCACCCAATTCACCTCCTTGTGGAAGTAATAGTTTCTTTAAGTTTTGACATTATACAATTTGTAAAAATCTTTTATATATAAAGTATAACATAGAAGTCAAGAGTTTATTATATGGTTTTGCATGATTTTAATATACGTATATGATTTTTTAGATGGTAATACATAACCTGGATTAAGAACATTTGAGAACTAACAAACATCTTCAGAATTATGAGAACTTCCATCAACACATACTTTTTTGGTGTTCTATATAAAATATGATTGAAATATAATGTTAATTTATTTCTCTTAAAATTTAAAAAAAAACTAATAAATAAATTTCATTTATGTATATAATTACACATGTGTAACTCAGGTTTAGATTATACTATTTATATATGTGCAGCTAAAAAAATAAAAAAAAATTAAAACATGTAAAAACATTATTTTGATGGTTTTTTATGTTAGTTTGATGATTTTTACTCTACCTAAACATAAACATAAGTATATAAAAAGTATTAAAATTAAAAATTATCATCTATTGATATTAGTTCTTGTGATTTCAAAGATATTTGTAACTTCTTAAATGAACATAGCCTTACACCAAGTTAATCTTTGAACAATCCGAACCTAATAACTAATCCAATCTTGAATAATTCATATTTAAAATCTAACTAAAATACACAAATCGAACACAATACCAAACGATGAACCAAAAGTGTAAAAGGAACTATTAGTTATTTTGTACTACATCAATTTGTACTACCCTTATCGGAATTCATAGGTTCGTTGCCGAGTAACGTATTACATTATTGATGTGATTGGGGTGTTTAGTTAAATTTTAATCAAGTATCTTCTTTTAAATTTAGAATGAGTCATACGAGCAATTATAAAACTCGACCTTTGTACGTCAATTAAGTTAACATTATTACATTAGCATGAGACGAGTTTCAAAGGTCACTCCCATTGGGAACTATTAGAAAAAGAATATGTGTAAACAATATATTAATTACGTTTAAAAAGTAATTAATGTTATAATATATAATAAAATGAAGTCATGAAATTCTTTATTTTTTAAATATGTATGTATGGTGCACAAGTTGATTTTATAATGTTTGATAAAGACGTTAGAAATTTCTCTGAAGCTTAATAATTTTGGCGGTTATTTGGGACCCTCTTGATATCATATTCATGTCCATTATTTAATTGACTGCTAATTGAGATCGATAATTATGTATAGTTTTATTAATTAACATCTTGATTAATACTTAATCTTAAAGTAACGTTTTATATTAAACCAGGAATATAATAAACTTAAAAGTAAATAATTGGATATAAAATAAAGATGTTGTCGTTGATCCTTGTCATATAAGACTTCATATAACTAGAATAATAAGGAATCATTCAATATATATTCAACTTGTTATGGTCAATAAAGCATGAATTTACTATTAAGTGTGAGTTTACGGAACCAATTTTCACTAGAAAAGTATGTAAGATAAGTTTTAATAGAGAAAGAAACACACGATCATTCTGTTCTAATAAAAGTGTAACTAATTATAATACGTGTCACCACCACGTGTATTTTTATCAAATTTTTCCGATTTTCTCTCATATTAATTACTAAACTAATTACTAATAATTTTATTTAATTTTTTACATTAAAAAAGTATTTTAATAAACTAATCAAGAAATATTTTTATTAATGTTATTTTAATGAAATAACATTAATAAACTATTAGTTATGGTTCCTATATTCCACGATGCCACTCGTAATCTATAACCCTTTTTCCCTGTATGTAACACCCCGAAAAGTCAAAACAAGTCATCGAGGATAATGGGCTTAATTGGTGGGTATTAATAAAGGAGGAAAATGGATTATGGGCTAATTAAGCTTGTGGGCAAGAGTCTAAGTGGATTAGGGCCCATAATCAGCCTTCAAACCCACCTAATTAGCCACCATCTTCCACACTTGAAACCTAGCCACCAAATTCGTAGAGAGAGAAAGTAGAGAGAGAAAGTAAAGAAAACTCAAGGTTTGGAGCTTCAAAGGTTGAAGGATTGAAGATCTGGGTGTTGGAGCATCAAATCCTAAGAAAAGAGCAACAAAACCAGGTAAGAATCGACCTCTAAACCTTTCTGTAGATCAAACCCGGATTCTAGGGTTTTGGGTTTTGAAAAGTTTCAAAGAAACACATAAAGGTCAAATTTTTACGTATGAAAACGTGTAAAAAGGTTAGATATGGCTTCATGGATGGTAAACAAAGGATTTGGACGTAAAAAGTTAAGATTTTGGGTTAAAAACGGGCTGGTTCTTAGTTTTCGTTCGTCCAGCAAAACTGTGCCTCGATCCAGCGAAGCTGAGTATTCATCCAGCGAAACTGTGTGTGCATCCAGCGAAACTAGGAAATTTCTAGCGAAACTACAGTTTCGCTGGTGCGAAATTACAGTTTCGTCGGTAAGTTCCCTAGTGCCCAGGTTGATCTATAGACTTAGCGAATCTAGGAAATTCCAACGAAAGTTGGGCGCTCATGGCAGTGAATCTGTCCAGCGAAACTGGCAGAAGTGCTGCCCAGCGAAACTGGTAGCGAAACTGCCAGCGAAACTGGCAGCGAAACTGCCAGCGAAACTGGCAGCGAAATTGTGAAGAAAATGACGTTTTTATGTATTAACTTCCGTGCAGCTCGTGTATTCGGACTATAGCTAAGTGACTTAGAATTTAAGCTATTTGGCTAAGTTCAGGTGAGTTCTGGACCCCCTTATTTAAACGTTTTTCTATGTTTTTAGGGCTATTATGCATAATAAACATAAGGTTTTAAGGTAAGAATTTCAAGGTGTTTTAACAAGAAAATACATTTTTCTAAAGTAAAATGTGACATTTAAATAGCTCAAAATAATTTTTGGGCGCGCTGACCTGGCAGCCCAACCCCAGCCAGGGGTGTTGCCCCTTGGACCCCACTAGGGGCTGCTGCCCCTAGGACGCCGCTGTCAGGGGCTGCCACCCCCGAACCCCCGCTGTCCCGCGGAGGGTTGGTTAGGTGTTATGATGACTAGTACTTGGTATGTTGTGTACTTAATAAGTTATATATTATATATATTAAGTGGAACATAATATTAATGAGAAGTGGAACTTAACGAATGTTACCCCTGGGCCCGTTTGATGATGAAAAGTCTTGCAAGCACTATGATATACTTCACTTATGTGAGTCTGATGTATGATGATTGACCCGTATTCATGAGCGGGCTATGTGCCCTGCAGTGTGGATCAACTGTCGGGGGTTAGCTACCATGATGATGTGTACCGACAGGGATCGACATTCGTTGTCGATCAACATGGAGCTCTTGCTTTGTGCAATCTCGCTTATGATGAAGTGAAACCTAATGAAAGAATAAAAGATAATGAACATGCTTAATATGATACAAGTAATGTTTTGTAGTATGATGTATGCGTGTTCATTATATGGAGGATAAAACTTATATTTTCTTATTTATATAAAACTAGAATTCACTCAGCAAAGCTGACTTTTATGCATAATAGTGGACAGGTAAGCGCTGATGCTGAGGATGGCACCACGAAGCTACTTGGGGAGCTATGGATGGCATTCCTGTTTATGAAATCTTTATTGCAATTTAAGAACAAGTAATATGTTTTGTTTACCATTAAAGGACAAATGTATGAGAACGATATGGTTTTTAAGTATTAAATGAATGTTTAATTATTTCCGCTGCAATGTTTTGTTACTGAACTGATTTTATGCTATGGTTAACCAACTGTGAGGCTTCCCTGGAACGGGGCTTTACACTGTAGTTACACCTCTCTTCACCGAAAATGATCTCAGGGCATCATAATGGGTCCTGTTATCTATTTTACCGCACTGAACTCGCCTTAACCAAAAAAAGAAACCAATACAGCCACTAATCACGGGTCAACAAAACACGAAACATAGATGACGCACCAGTAATATCCAAAAAAGAAGGTGCAACACTAGTAAGGAGGTTTAGCACTAGTAATAGCCAATCAAAGCACAGGGTCACCAACACACAGGTAATAGCCAATCACAACAAGAAAGCAGGAAAATATAAAATCACAATCAAAACAAGCAAGTAAGAATAGCAGCCGAATGGGTGATGACTCTCCGTATTTAAAACAAGAATGCTGGTACTCCTAACCCAGCCAAACAATCTAAACGTAAAGATATAATTAGAGAATACTAAAAAGTAGATATGAAAACACGAGCTGGAACGATCTCACCAAATGTACAATCAAGTTAGGAATCTCGATTTTCTCTCATATTCATAAACTAATCAATAAACTAATCAAAAAAGTATTAATGTTACATTAAAAAAGTATTTTAATAAACTAATCAAAAAAGGTTTTCTCTCTCTCTCTCTACCCTCTGTTGATTTCTCTCTCTCTAGTCACATCAGTAATACCTTAGTACCTTCACCGTCACCATCAACGGTCAACACCACCACCAACGGTAACCACCACCACCGGCCACCGGCCAACCACCACCACCGGCCACCGGCTGACCACCACCACCGTCGATCCCCACCCCCTCGTCGG
This sequence comes from Flaveria linearis, assembly GCA_024085815.1. Lineage (NCBI taxonomy): Eukaryota > Viridiplantae > Streptophyta > Magnoliopsida > Asterales > Asteraceae > Flaveria > Flaveria linearis. The sequence goes on from CM044012.1 coordinate 41,805,985, forward strand.
AGCACCACCACCGCCTCACCCCACCTCACCTCATACGCCATCGCCCCTTCTCTCTCCCCCACCCCTTCGTCGGAGCACCACCACCGTCTCACCTCACCCCACCTTCGCCGGAACCCTTTGCCGGAACCGTCATAGAAACCGGAACGCCTCCCCCTGACGTCCACTAACGCCACCGTCACGATCACCACCGTGACCACTGACCACCTACTAAACCCCCCTCCACTCCACCTCCTAACCCCACCTTCACTTCACGACCACAACCTAACCCACCATCACCGCCGACGACACCAGCCAACAACCAGCCACCACCACCATCACAAAAACCCCACAGTTAGCCACCACCACCACCACAAAACACAAACTACAGCTAACCCACACCACCGAGACCACAAACCATAGCCAACAACCAGCCACCTAACCCACCACTACCGCCGACGACGCCAGCCAACAAACACCCACTACACAAACACGAAAACCCCACAGCCAGCCACCGCTAACCCACCACCACCGTAGCGAACCCACCTACCGTAGCGGACTCCTAACTTGGTTGTACATTTTGTGAGATCGTTCCAGCTCGTGTTTTCATATCTGCTTTTTAGTATTCTCTAATTATATCTTTACGTTTAGATTGTTTGGCTGGGTTAGGAGTACCAGCATTCTAGTTTTAAATACGGAGATTCATCACCCATTCGACTGCTATTCTTACTTGCTTGTTGTGATTGTGATTTTATATTTTCCTGCTTTCTTGTTGTGATTGGCTATTACCTGTGTGTTGGTTTACCCCGTGCTTTGATTGGCTATTACTAGTGCTAAACCTCCTTACTAGTGTTGTGCCTTCTTTTTTGGATATTACTGGTACGTCATCTATGTTTCGTGTTTTGTTGACCCGTGATTAGTGACTGTATTGGTTTCTTTTTCGGTTAAGGCGAGTTCAGTGCGGTAAAATAGATAACAGGACCCATTATGCTGCCCGAGATCATGTTCGGTGAAGACAGGTATAACTACAGAGAAAAAGGGTTATAGATTACGAGTGTCATCGTGGAATGTAGGAACCCTAACTAGTAAGTTATTAGAGTTAATAGATGTACTGAAGAGACGTAGGGTTCAGATAGCATGTCTGTAGGAGACTAGGTGGCGGAGTGGGAGAGCAAAAAAGTGCAATGGTTATAAACTATGGTATTCAGTGTCAGATGGAACAAAAAATGGAGTAGGTTTTCTAGTTGCCAAATAACTTCAAGATAATGTAGTGAAGGTGAGAAGATACAATGATAGACTTAGGCTGTTAAGAATAGTTATAGGGGATGGAGTAGTGGCAGTAGTTGTGCGTATGCACCACAAGTTAGATTAGGCGAAATGGAAATAAAAAAGTTCTGGGGAAGTTTAGACCATGTTATGGAAGACATACCTAGAGAAGAAAAAATATGCTTAGGAGGAGATTTTAATGGGCATATCGGTAAGGATAATGATCACTTCCCATTGGTGCATGGAGGATTTGGGTATGGTCTTAGGAATGACGTCGGTAAGGAGCTTATTGACTTTGCTTTAGCGCACGACCAAGGCATCATAAATTCATGATGTGTGTTTTGATATATAAACTTTAGCAGCAAATTTAACACAATTAAGCTTTAAAATTATAAAATGATTTTCACCTTATGACTAACTACACACACAATAGGCAAGTGTACCTATCGAATAGTAGTATAGCTTTTGGTAAGAAACAAGTATCGATCCATGGACACGAGAGCTCCTGATACTAAATCTTTATCATTATCTAGCCGATGAAAGAGGATTTGTGAATATTATTATTAACTAATTTTAACTAACAATTAAACTAATTGAAGAAAGTAGATAAAGATGAAGATAACCAATAAGAGGAAGGTATTACTTAGACTTTGAATCCGCTTAGCAAAACAATGACGACATGTATGAACCTAGGGTGAGATCATTTTCTACACACGAAACATGGATATAAACTAGACTCTTGTCAAAGTTATCTAATTATATAACTCTTTGGAAAGCTAAGACGATAAACACACAATAGCCACCTAAAGTTATGCCATGAAGAACTAATGATAATATTATGCCAATGTTAAATATGATTTGGACTCCCGTCAAGGATACCAAACCCATAAATCTTTGGAAAGTTAACACGATGAACACGTGGCAACCACCTCAATTCACGTAATGTAACAATACCTATATATATCCTTCAACTTATGAATATCCTAACATGAATTTATGAACCATAAATTTGCGTATTATCTATGGTTTTACATAACAAAGTTAGGAGGTATTCATAACAAACACAATGGTTTTCACAAACACATGTATAAGGATGCATACTTATTCAACTTTACTAGATATTCAACCATTCATTCACTATTTCTAGTCAAATGCCATAAACTACATACTAGGTTATGCAATTCATGAATAAATGTTCCAACACACATGGTTTTCCAACATAATGTCGTTGCAACACCCACAAGATTCAATATTTCATCAAGTTAAACAAGAACACATCACCATTAAAGGACATTCATAGCTTTGTAATGAGCATTGACATAAACACCACCAAGAGTTTCATACAACATGTCAAAGTATGCTAAACTTCATCTAATCTAAGTGATTAAGAGTATTTAGCCTGAGGCTTACAAAAGCCACAACCAAACTTATAGAAATGGAAGAAAACATGTTAGGTCTAGAGATTTTCAAACCAAAGATGAGTGAAGATGGGTTGTGTGAAGTTGAATCTTTCTTTGAAATGCTTGATCTTCAACCTCTCTTGAACTCTTGAGAAACTTCCTTCAAATATCCTTCAAAGATGAAGAAAAACTAGGGTTTCTTCTTCAAAAATCATCCCCCACTTCAATGAAGAAGAAGAAGGTGTTAAAAAGGGGACCTGATGCGTGTCATGCCCATGACCCAGTTTGTCATGGCCATATTGCGCTCAAAAAGGGGGTCTGCAGCTTGTTATGGTCTTGACAGCTCCTGTCATGGCCATGACAGCCTCTAAACTTCCAAACTCTTCATGAATTCTTTGGCTTTTTCTTTTGAAATCATCAAACCACCATTCGAAGCTACAAAAATCAAATTAATCACAATTAAGTATCGCTAAAGATTAATTTGAAACAAAAATCACTTAAAATGGGAAAAGATATGTATTCTTAACATGTGTAATTTTTCACATATCAAATATCCCCACACTTAAGGTTTGCTTGTCCTCAAGCAAAATGACAAAAGATTTGACAAGATTCCCATTGGCATTAATAATATTTATAGGCAGTTCACAAATAATCTAAAGATTTAAATGCATAAGATTTTTAAGAAATACACATTTAAAAGGAAACCAACGAGTCAATCAATTTCCAACGTGTGAGAATATCTAAATAGATTTGACAGTTTATGAAAAGAAATTTATGCCTTAACTTGCACTTCTCACAATGATTCGCTCAACACTCGGATGTATGTATGGAAGTAGGTATGTAAATCACTCAAAGCACATAATGAAGCAACATTATCATAAGCTTGATTAGAGATCAAATTCTCCACCACATAACATAAGAAATTGCACAAATCAAGAGGTCTTTAAAGGTCGTAACGGGGCTAGGGTTGAAGGTGTGGATTTTGGGTGAAAAAGTGGTTAAAATATTAAAAATCCGGAATCGCTAGATGCTTTCTACGAACAAATACAAAACATAAGAAGAATACACAAACTAAAATAAACTAATATGAACATACGTATAATGAGTTATCATAATGGTTTCTCATTATAACATACAAAATTTGTTCATTTTTAATTGATTTCTCCTAAAACAAACAAAGAAAATAATTCACTAATCTTCTTTTTTTTTCCCTGCCTCTTTTTTTTTATATCTTTTTTTTTCTTTTTCTTCTCTCTTTTTTTCTTTTTTCTTTTTTTTTTTGAATACAACATATACTACGCTAATAGAACAATAACACAATTGTTCTAAACATAATTACAACTATATAATATAAGTTAGACAACTAACAAAATCCGGATTTTAACATAAAAATTAAAAGGAAGGAGGCTATTTGGCTAATTAGGTTATTCACGGTGGTAAAACAAAAAACATGAGGTTTAGGCTCAACAAGGGCAACTAAGGGTGATGATCGGGCATGAGAAGAGAAACGAAAATGGAGTAAACAAGGTGAGTTTTCCTAACGCCTCAATCATTTTCATGCAACAACTTAGTTCATGATTTTGAAATGAATCACCTAAGCAAGTTCTAAAATGTTACAACATTCGAGCCACTCCATAATTAACAAAAAACGTGAGCATGTGATATATAGTGAATAACCAATGCTCGAAAGGCACAAGAGTTTTTACTCACGGAAACGGGGTGGTAGGAATCGATGCAAACTTTGGCATAAAAATCTTTTAATCAACATGACAATTATTACGATATTTTCAACATTGTTTCCACCTGGAAGGAACTAGCAGTAGAACAGTGGATCTTGAGGAGGATCAAGATTCACAGCCCGATGCACGTTTGGTTGAAACTAGCACTCAACATGAGGATGTTGAGAATGATCAAGCGGTTGATCAATACACACAAAACGTTCGCAGAAGTGGTAGAACTAGTAATCCACCTGAAAGATACGGATTTTTCATGGATGGATGCTACGTGGTAGATTCAGATGAACCAACCACATATCATGATGCAGTGTCCAATTTGGATTGTGACAAATGGCTTGAAGCCATGAACGTTGAGATGCAATCCATGTATGATAATCAAGTTTGGGAACTTGTCGTACCACCTCACAATTCCAAAGTAGTTGGAAGTAAGTGGGTTTTCAAGAAGAAAACCGATATGCATGGAAACTTGGATACTTACAAAGCTAGACTTGTAGCAAAGGGTTTCACTCAAACTCAAGGTATGAAACCTTCTCACCTGTTGCAATGCTAAAGTCTATAAGGATACTGTTTGCCATAGCTGCCCATTATGACTATGAGATTTGGCAAATGGATGTCAAAACCGCTTTCCTAAATGGATATCTTGAGGAAGATGTCTATATGGTTCAGCCTGAAGGTTTTGTCGATCCAAAACATCCTGATAAAGTATGCAAGTTAAAGAAATCAATCTATGGATTGAAGCAAGCATCGAGAAGCTGGAATCACCGTTTTGATGAGGAGATAAAGAAATTTGGCTTCATCAAAAACGCTGATGAGGCTTGTGTGTACAAAAAGGCTAGTGGGAGCATAATAACCTTCCTAGTATTGTATGTTGATGACATACTACTATTTGGAAACGACATTCCAACCTTGGAAGGTGTAAAAACCTGGCTTGGAAGTTGTTTTTCCATCAAGGATCTTGGTGAAGCTGCCTATATTCTGGGAATAAAGATCTATAGGGATAGATCAAGGCGGCTGATTGGTTTGAATCAAAGTGCATACATTGACAAAATCTTGAAAAGGTTCAAGATGGAAAACTCTAAGAAAGGTAGTGTACCTATTCAAAGAGGGACAATATTGAGTACGACTCAATGTCCAAGCTCAAAGGAGGAGCAAAATAGAATGAAGGCAATCCCATATGCATCTGCTATAGGATCCATCATGTATGCAATGATATGCACTAGACCAGACGTGTCATGCGCTTTAAGCATGACAAGTAGATACCAGCAAAATCCTGGTGATAGTCATTGGATGGCTGTCAAGAACATTCTGAAGTACCTAAGGAGGACCAAGGATATGTTCTTGATCTACGGGTCTGGTGAAGAAGAACTCGTAGTAAAAGGTTACACAGACGCGAGTTTCCAAACCGATCGAGATGATTCACGATCTCAATCAGGGTACATCTTTATTCTGAATGGCGGAGCTGTTTCTTGGAAAAGCTCAAAGCAAGAAGTCGTAGCATTGTCCACTACAGAGTCTGAATACGTCGCCGCTTCAATGGCAGCACAGGAAGCTGCATGGCTGAAGAAATTCATAGCTGATCTAGGGGTAGTCCCCTCCATTCAGGATCCCCTAGAGATCTTTTGTGACAACGAGGGTGCGATTGCTCAAATCAAGGAACCTCGTGCTCATCAAAAGACTCGGCACATTGAACGGAGATTCAACTACATAAGGGATGAAGTTGAAAAAGGAAAGATATGTATTCGCAAAGTCCACACTGATAAAAACATTGCGGATCCACTCACAAAGCTCCTTGAAAGGGCAAAACATGAAGGCCATGCTTGTGCCATGGGACTTAGATATTCAAGTGACTGGGTTTGATGTTGTATTTTGTATTTAGATATTAGAACTTATGTTATTTGACTTAATTATATGATAATTATTATCATTTGTTCTTCTATTTTAGCATGTTTAAATCCGTGAATAAATAAGTTATTCTAAATGTCCGTAGTCGATCATACTTGTGGGAACAATTATGAATGTAAGACTATAATGAAATTGGATTGGTTGATATTCATAAGGTATGAATATAGAGCAAGAGGTTGCTGCCAAGGTTCATTGATATCTATGGGATATAGATATTGGACTGACCCGCTCTCAATTATTTCTGCATGGAATCTTTGTGATTAGTCATAAGAGATATTGAGTAAAGGCGAATATCATTGTATCATCAGACCTGAGATACATATTGGGTCTTGATATTCACCAAGTATTGTACTTTGACTTAGCACTTTGCTGTTCTGAAAAATTGGCAGTACATAAGGCTGAGTTCAGGTATGATATGAGGTGATTGTGAGAGACGTATGTAGTCAAGATGGAATTTGTTCCTCTTATTCGTTGAGAGTAAGATGTCTAAGGCCTGTTAAAGTTAAATCATCAGATAATGACAATTCTGTGTCTCTTGGATTTAACATGACATCTGCAACAAAAGGATAGATGATTAATTCACCTAAATCATATTCAAGAAAGGTACTTGGAAGGGATGATGTTATTGAATGGCACTTAGTCATATACATTAGGGGTAGGAAACCGTTGCTAGGCGTTATTTGCTGCTTGCATCAATTTTCTATGAATCTTGTGCAAGTGGGAGATTGAAAGAATTGATCTGCCCAAGATACATATTAAATTGATGTGGCTAGTGTGATATGATCCAAGTCGGGTCATACCCAATAACAAGCCAAACAAAAACCGAAAGATAATTTATTTGTTGATAAAATCATACAAGTAAGTAGTGACACCAATTTAGAAAATTGGATTTTCTAAATTATTACTTTTGTATATGAACATCATTAAATGTTAATTTGTTCATGAGGGATTACTTGTTCATTGTTTAAAATTAATTAAACTATGACAAATGACAATTTGTATGTGTTATAAAATTAAGGTGGGTTAATTTTATAAAAGGTGAAAGAAAGAGAATGGTTTTATAAAAGGTTTTATAAAAATTTTGAAAATATGGGGGTCAAATGGGAGGCTTACGGCTCCCCATGTTTTTGCTAGTGGGAATCTCTTTTGCATGTCCCAAGTGCATGCATTAAGAAGACATCTCACCTTTCAAAACATTCTCTACACCAACAAACACAAGTTCTCTCATATCTCTCTTTCTTCTTCTCAACTCACGGGTTTTTTTGAAGAGAAGAAACTGATTTTCAGCTTCATACAAACTGATTTTCAGCTTCATACAAACGAATTTTCAGCTTCAAAAAGAAAGGTTCTTGGCTGAAGATTCACACAAGAAAGAGGGGAATACAAGGTGGTGTTCAAAGCCTAGCAAAGCAAGGTGTTTGTACAAGCTTGGGGTACAACCTCTTGAGAACTTCTCCATTGAAGTTTCAGCCACAAACATCATCATCTTCACTTCTTATTTTCGGTTTTAAGGAAGCTACAAAGGTTGTAGAATCTTATCCATCTTATATTTCATTATTGTATGCATTGTATAAAGATCCATGGGTTGGGGTTGTTTGTTAAAATGGTTTAACAATTAATTTGATAACATGTTTTTAAAACATATATTCCGCTGCGTTTTTTCATATAAACAAGTTGTATGAAACTTTGATAAACATGTTAAAACCCCATCAATTTTCGTTGGATTCTCTTAGAAATGCGATTTCAAAATTAAGCTTATGCTTAAAAATCTAATGTTTAAGCAAAATGACCACCATAAAAAAAAATTAAGCCAAAACGAGGAATTTGTTGGAAGCAAAAATATATAAGATCGGTGGTTTTGATGAAATCAAACAAAGATCCTTAGCATCCCCACACTTGAACGATACATTGTCCTCAATGTGTCAAAATCAGTAAAAACAATGCAAGTAGATGCAATTAACATGCAAGAGAGAATGAAAGAGAACAAAAGAACTCCCCTTATCAAAAGATTTCTGGTCGCGCGCGATCAGATTCCAAAAATAAAACAAAGCAGCCGCGCAATTCATGTAACCAAGAGTTCAATAAAATTAGTCCTCCATGAGATCATCTCCAGAAGGCTGGGGCGGGAAAGGATGTGGCTCCCGTCCGGCTGCACGAGCAGCCTGCTGCAACTCCTCAACTATCCACTGAATGGAATCTGACATCTGAGAAACGGATTTGACAAGTATCGCTTGAGTTTGAGCAATTTGATCAATGCGTGTCGCCAAGTCAACATGTGGAGGAGGGGTTGGTGCTTCTTCTCTAATGGTAATCGCGGATGGTTCTTCGCGACGTAGATGAGCAGGCTGCCATGGATTTCCATCTTCATCAATAAACTTCCATCCTTCGTCACCAAAGTGTGCAGCCAAACTCATGTTTTCCAGCATTGATGTGCTAATAACCATTGTAGGAAATAAAGGTGTTAATCCTGAAATAACATCATTAGTCATGAAATCAAAAGACAAAGCCAACTGTGTAATGAAAGAACCACCACAGATGTAACTAGCGGGCTTTGTTCCGATGCACGATGAGAAGAATTGTGCCATAGCGTAAGCCAGATTACAAGGCACTTGCTTGATTAAAGAATACAGGAAGAACAAATCCTTACGAGTCACCACACCCGTGCTGTTTTTCCTACCACAGATCGAATGTGAAATCACACGGTGAAAATAACGATGAAGCGGATCTTTCAGCTGTGTACTCATCGATAGCTTTGGGGAATGATTGCCCGTGCCAATTTCACGCCAGAAAGCAGATAAAGTTCCCTGATCAACCTTCTTTAAACTTTGAAGAAATGACAATCTTTTCAGCTCAGATTTAGTATAAATACCAAGCGCGCCCCCAAGCTGAGCAACAGAAAGCTTGCGTTCCTCACCACCCAATCGGAAAGAAATGGCATTCTTATCATGTAAGTCAGTAACCGGGTGAGCAAACCGATAAGTAGCACAGAATTCCAACACTAGCTCTTTGTACTGAGGCTGACGAATCGAGAAGAAACGTTGCCATGGTTTCGTGAGCATAGCGTCAACACGAGCCTTCTCCCCAAGAGCTTCCAAGGTGGACATGCAAATCGTATGTGATGGTTCAAAGTTCCTTAATCGAATGGCTTCATATCGTTTAGCCCTCTCGCTGTCTTGCTCAAATTGAAGAAACCGATGAAGATCGTCATTCGCCATCACCTGCAAAAATGAAAATGTGAGATAATGATTTAAACAATATATATGTGTATATGTAGACGCATATATATATATACACATACACACACATCAACAGTCACACATCAAAATATTATAAACCTAAAATTGATGAACCGATATCACACAGAATTCAAACAATAACTACCAAACTTATGAGACACATTATACTAACTTCCAATCTTCAAGACACAAAAATGAAGTTGATAACATGCTTTAAACACTACCCCATGACTTTGTCCAAAATGTAGATGAAATAACAAGTCCAACTAGTCATCCAACAAATAGAAATGAACTTGTTATAACCATTGAAACGACACACAAAGAGTGGAACAACATGAAATTGCAATTGTCATGTGAGCTAATTTGATGCATTCAAATAAGAATCATTCAACACACAAGCACCAAATTAAATCAAAACAACACAAGTCTCATCTCAACAATTGCAACAAAAAGATATATATCCATAACCTATTCAACCCCAAAATACATGCGAAAAATCGTGTTATGGTTCAATTTCACCAAGCTAAACCAAGATAACACAATTGTCAACACAACATATCAAGGGAATGCTATGAATCTAACAAAAATCAGCACCATTCTTGTAATCTAACAAAATTGAAGAACTAACAAAGGTAAAAGAAAAGAAAAGAAGTAAAAATGGCTAGTGATATACCTTTGTAGAAGAAAAATCAAAGAGAAAAGAAGGGAAATGAGGTGGAATTGGGGCTGCTGGTGGTTGTGGCTGCGAGATGGTGGGGGCGACGGCTTGGTGATGATGGCTGGTGGTAGGGGTCTTGTGGAGGCTGGGAGGAGACGGCTTCGAGATGGTGGCTGCGGTGGTTGTGGCTGCGGGATGTGATTGTTGCGGTGGTCGTGGGTCGCCGATGGATGGGTTCGTAGATGCGGGATGGTCGTGGTTCGTAGGTGGGTCGCCGATGTGGTGGATGCGGGATGGGTTCGTGGTGGACAGCAGGGATGTGGTCGCGGTTGGGATGCGGTGGGTGAGGCTTCGAGATGGCGACGGCAGGGAGGGGTGAGGGTGGCGGCAGGTGATCGCGATGGTGGCTTGCAGCTGCCGACAGTTGCGGTTGTTGGCTGCTGCGGGATGGTGGCTCTTCGAGATGGCTGTTGCTATTGTTGAGGAGGATGGGAGGAAGGGAGGAAGGGAGAAAGAAATGGAAGAAGATGGAGAATGGAGAAAATGGAAGAAGATGGAAGAAGATCTGAGATTTAGGTTTCTTTTAAGATTCAAATTTTTTTTTTTTTTTTTGAAAATTTGACCAGGATATGGCCATGACAAAAATGGTCATAGTCATGATAGTAGCTTTTGAGCTCCTGACAATGCAAATGTCATGGGCATTACTTTTGTGTCATGGTCATGACAAATACATTTTCAATTTTTTTTTAATTAATAAGAAAATTTATCTTATCATCTAATTTTTTTTTTGTCATTAATTCTATTACAATTACCTAATAAAATAAATATTTGAATTTTTTTTTAAAATATAAATATTTAACGGGTTATACCAAAAGATAATGATTTCAAAATTTAGTTATTGGTTTTTCGAATGATTAGCATAATCACTTAAGAAATACTTACCGAGTGACGCCGGTAATTAAATCTCGAGTTTCATCATGCTATAAGAAAAACAACGATTTCCTAAAAATCAAAACATTATAGAGCCCGTAAAAAGAGAACATACAATACCATAATGCGTTCAAACCCTCGGGTTGCCACCCAGAAGCGCTTAGTTTATTAACGAGTCTTTAGCTTGACTCAACCCCGCATTAATTGTTCTTGGGGTGAAGATTCACAATCTCCAATTCCTCATCCACCGGGCCTTCGATGTAATGTTTCAATCGATGACCATTTACTTTGAAAACTCTTCCGTCCGGATGTTCTATTTCAACGGTGCCATATGGAAATACTTGTTTCACAAGGTAAGGACCTGTCCATCGTGATTTTAACTTTCCTGGAAACAACTGAAGTCTTGAATTGTAAAGCAAGACACGCTCTCCTACTTGAAATTGTTTGTTATCCTTCAAGTGATTGTCGTGGGATTGCTTTGTTCGTTCCTTGTAGATTCGAGAGTTCTCGTAAGCTTGATTTCTCAATTCTTCAAGCTCATGAACCTGCAACCATCTGTTTTCACCTGCACATCTTAAGTCAAGGTTAACTGATTTTAAAGCCCAATATGCTTTGTGCTCAATTTCAAATGGTAGATGACAAGCTTTTCCGTAAACCAACTTAAATGGTGTTGTGCCTATTGGTGTTTTGTAAGTTGTTCGAAAAGCCCATAAAGCATCATCTAGCTTATCTGACCAAATCTTTCGGTTTTGCCCCACTGTTCGCTCCAGAATGCGTTTAAGGCCTCGATTAGTGACTTCCACTTGTCCACTCGTTTGTGGATGATACGCCGTTGAAAATCTATGGTGAACACCATAGTGTGATAAAGCTTTTTCAAGTAACGAGTTACAGAAATGAGTGCCTCGGTCACTAATTAAGGCCTTGGGGGTTCCAAACCATATGAACAACTTTCTTAAAAACTTCACAACAACCCTAGCATCGTTTGTGGGCAATGCCTGTGCTTCTGCCCATTTTGAGACATAATCAACAGCAACTAGGATGTATTTGTGTCCTCGTGAAGATGGAAATGGTCCCATGAAGTCGATGCCCCAAATATCAAATACCTCACATACCTGAATCCCGTTTTGGGGCATCTCATCACGGGATGAGATGTTACCTGCTCGTTGGCAAGCATCGCAAGCTTTTACCAATGCATGTGCATCCTTAAAAATGGTGGGCCAATAGAATCCAGAGTCGTAAACCTTCTTGGCGGTGTAATTAGCCCCATGATGTCCACCAGTGGGTCCTTCATGACAATGGCGAATAATGCTCATCGCCTCACTACCATACACACATCTTCTCACCACTTGATCTGCACATACCTTAAACAGATGCGGGTCTTCCCAAAAGTAGTGCTTTAAATCAGTAAAGAATTTCTTTTTCTGTTGGTAGGTCATTCCTTTAACGAGAACCCCACCCGCAAGGTAATTTGCAAAATCTGCGAACCAAGGATGATCATCAATCTCTTGAACCTGCAAAAGGAATTCATGTGGAAAATTGTCATTTATGTTGGATTCCTGGAGTTCTTCTAAAGACGGGTTCTCGAGACGAGAAAGATGGTCAGCTGCGACGTTCTCAGCCCCCTTTTTGTCTTGTATCTCTATGTCAAACTCTTGTAAAAGCAAGATCCATCGAATCAATCTCGGTTTTGCATCTTGTTTTCCAAAAAGGTATCTGAGAGCTGCATGATCAGTATAAACAACAGTTTTCGATAAAACAAGGTAAGAACGAAATTTATCAAAAGCAAAAACCACAGCAAGCAATTCTTTTTCAGTTGTTGTGTAGTTCTCTTGAGCATCATTAAGGGTTTTGCTTGCGTAGTAGATTGGATGAAAATGTCTTTCCTTTCGTTGCCCTAAAACTGCTCCAACTGCATAGTCACTAGCATCACACATTAGTTCAAATGGGAGATTCCAATCCGGGGCTACCATTATGGGTGCATTTATTAATTTCTCTTTTAACAGATTAAATGCAACCAAGCATTCATCATTAAAAACAAAAGGCACATCTTTTTCAAGAAGTTGGGTCATAGGTCTTGCTATTTTTGAGAAGTCTTTGATAAAACGTCTATAAAAGCCGGCATGACCTAAGAAACTTCTTATTGCTTTGACAGAATTTGGTGGTGGTAATTTCGAAATGGTTTCCACTTTTGCCCTATCTACCTCTAGCCCCGCATTGGAAATCTTATGACCTAAGACAATGCCTTCCTTCACCATGAAGTGGCATTTCTCCCAATTCAAAACAAGATTTGATTCCTCGCATCTTGCAAGCATCCTTTCCAAGTTACTTAAACAATGATCAAATGAATTTCCAAAGACCGAGAAATCATCCATGAACACTTCCATTGAGTCTTCGATCATGTCATGAAATATGGCAACCATACATCTTTGAAACGTGGCCGGTGCATTACATAACCCAAATGGCATTCTTCTGTATGCGAAAGTGCCATAAGGACATGTAAATGTCGTCTTTTCTTGGTCCTCGGGTGCAATAGGAATTTGAAAATATCCTGAAAAACCATCAAGAAAACAATAAAACATGTTCCCAGATAAACGTTCTAACATTTGATCAATGAAAGGTAAAGGAAAATGATCTTTTCTTGTTGCATCGTTGAGCTTGCGGTAATCGATGCAAACTCTCCAACCCGTGACGGTTCTTGTGGGTATAAGCTCATTCTTTTCATTCGTCACCACCGTCATACCTCCTTTCTTTGGTACCACTTGAATCGGGCTAACCCATGGGGAATCGGAAATCGGATAGATTAAGCCTGCATCAAGTAGCTTGATTACTTCCTTCTTTACAACTTCTTGCATGTTAGGGTTAAGGCGACGTTGATGTTGCACCACCGGCTTGTACTCATCTTCCATTAAGATCTTATGGGTACAAAAGGAAGGATGTATTCCTTTTATATCCATGATCTTCCAAGCCATAGCTTTCTTGTGCGTCTTTAACACCTCTAAGAGCTTCACCTTTTCATCATTTGTCAAATCGGTAGCGATAATGACGGGTAATTTGGAATCCTCATCCAAGTAGGCATACTCCAAATGAGATGGTAGCTCCTTAAGTTCCAATGATGGTGGTTCCTCAACAGATGGTTTGGCCTTATTTGCTTCATCTCTTTCCGATACTTCAAATACTTTTGGACTTGAGGATGGTTCATTGGTCAACGAGCAAGTAACTCATCAACAACTTGCACGTGACAAATGTCAAAGTTTTCCCCATCAAGCAATTGTGTGTCCAAAGCATTTTGTTCACAACTTTCCTGCAGATAATGATCCACATATGAGTCAATAGTATCAATAAAATATAATGAATCATCATGATTTTGTGAATGTTGCATGGAATTTTTAATATCAAAGACTACCTCTTCTTCATCCACCCTTAGAGTTAATTTACCATTGCATACATCAATTAAGGCTCTAGAGGTAGCTAAGAATGGGCGACCTAAGATAAGTGGTACGTTTTTATCTTCATCCATGTCAAGAATTACAAAATCAACCGGAAACACAAATTTATCAATTTTAACCAACATGTTCTCAACTATGCCTCTAGGGTACTTTACAGATCGATCGGCAAGTTGGATGCTCATTCGGGTCGGTCTAGGCTCACCTAGGTCTAATTTTGCAAATACCGAGTAGGGCATCAAATTGATGCTAGCACCTAAGTCGGCCAATGCATTGCTAACAGATAAAATACCAATTAAACAAGGAATAGTAAAACTCCCTGGATCGGTCATTTTCTTCGGTAGCTTGTTTTGCAAAACCGCCGAGCATTCTTCATTCAATGTCACATGCGAAAGCTCCTCGAGTTTCTTCTTGTTTGTTAGAATGTCTTTAAGAAACTTGGCATACTTTGGCATCTGTGATAAAGCTTCAACAAATGGTAAGTTAATATGCAATTGCTTAAAAAGTTCAAGAAATTTACCATATTGTTCTTCCATCTTTTCCTTTTTCAATCTACCGGGATAAGGAATAGTGGGCTTGTAAACTCTCAGTGGTTCCTTGACTTGTGCGGTACTTGATGGGCTTTGCCTAGTATGTTGCACCTCGTCTTGAACCTCAACTTCCTCTTCATCAATTGGCTCGGATGTAGAAGCTAAGTTATCCGAATGAGTGGTCTTGCCACTTCTAGTCGTGACTGCCTTCACATGAGCTTTAGGATTAGGCTCGGTGTTACTCGGAAGACCACCAGGTTGCCTTTCGGATAATTGCCTTGAAATTTCTCCCACTTGAGCTTCTATACTTTGCATTGTGGCTCGATGGTTTCTCAATTCCATTTCGTGTTGTTGGTGACGAGCTTCCGAACTTTGATGACGACTTTCGGCTGTAGATAGAAATTGTGCCATCATCTCTTCCAAATTGGGTTTCTTTTCTGGTTGTGAACCACTACTTGATCCTTGATGTTGGAATTGTTGATATTGATTTTGATTTTGGTAGCAGAATTGATTGTGAGTTTGTTGTTGATACGGTTGATAGCCTTGTTGTTGATGGTTTTAATATGTTGGTCTTGGTTGAAATCCCGGGGGTTGGTTGCTACCACTTGCCTTCCAACTAAAATTTGGATGATTTTTCCAACCCGCATTATATGTGTTACAATATGGGTTATTTTGAGGACGAACTTGACTTCCCATATAATCAACTTGCTCCGGAGGGTTGAACATTTCCCTTTGTTGACAATCCGCACTCATATGTGGTCCCCCACACATATCACAAACTACTTGGGCCCTGTTTACCTGCATTTGATTCATTCGATTTGTAAGTGCTTCAACTTGTGCAGATAAAGAATGATATGTATCAACTTGATGAACACCCTGTCTAGGTTGCCTTGTTCTTGGAGCTTGCCATGAACAACTGTTGTTAGCCAAATCTTCAATCAACTCATGTGCCTCCTCGGGTGTTTTATCCCAAAATGCACCTCGCGAAGATGCATCAATAATCTGACGACTTTCCGGACATAACCCGTTGTAAAATGTTTGGATTTGAAACCAAGGTTCCAATCCATGGTGTGGACACTTCCTCATTGAATCTTTGTACCTTTCCCATGCTTCATATAGTGATTCTCCTTCATCTTGCATAAATGATGTGATCAAGTTCCTTAATCTAGCGGTTTTCGATGGTGGAAAATACTTCAGAAGAAATTTTTCGGCCATTTGATTCCAAGTGGTGATGGAACCAACAGGAAGTGTGTTCAACCATTGCTTTGCTCTATCACGTAATGAGAAAGAGAATAATCAGAGTCTAATTGCATCATCACTAACTCCATTAATCTTGAAGGTATCACATATCTCAAGAAAGTTTGCAAGGTGAAAGTTTGGGTCATCATCCGGACGCCCATCAAACTGACAATTGTTTTGGATCATTTGAATTGTGCTTGACTTGATCTCAAAGTTGTTTGCTTGCACATTCGGTCGTACAATGCTAGGTTTTGCACCTTCTAAAGATGGTTTGGCAAAATCATAGATTGTTCTTCTATCTTCTTGCCCCGCCATTGTGTCTTCGGTGTGCTCTTCTTCACTTCCTGTTCCGTTTGTATCCTCCTTTTCACTTTCGGTCTCGTTTGAGTACTCTAGCCTCGTCGCTTCACCTTTGATTTCTTGTGCTACTTTGTGGGATCTTGCCCTCAAGTTTCTCCTGATTACTTTTTCGGGTTCAGAATAAGGCTCTACAAGATCATCAACCGGTGAAGATGCGGACATAAGCTTCCTGAAACACAAACACTACCAAACGCGTAAAGAAAGATAAAGGTAACAAACTAATTATTTTAAATTAAAATAGTAAATACAAAGGATTGGCTAAAGTAATGACTCGGATCTTTCTCAGAATTGCCGTGTCCCCGGCAACGGCGCCAAAACTTGATGTGTGTTTTGATATATAAACTTTAGCAGCAAATTTAACACAATTAAGCTTTAAAATTATAAAATGATTTTCACCTTATGACTAACTACACACACAATAGGCAAGTGTACCTATCGAATAGTAGTATAGCTTTTGGTAAGAAACAAGTATCAATCCATGGACACGAGAGCTCCTGATACTAAGTCTTTATCATTATCTAGCCGATGAAAGAGGATTTGTGAATATTATCATTAACTAATTTTAACTAACAATTAAACTAATTGAAGAAAGTAGATAAAGATGAAGATAACCAATAAGAGGAAGGTATCACTTAGACTTTGAATCCGCTTAGCAAAACAATGACGACATGTATGAACCTATGGTGAGATCATTTTCTACACACGAAACATGGATATAAACTAGACTCTTGTCAAAGTTATCTAATTATATAACTCTTTGGAAAGCTAAGACGATAAACACACAATAGCCACCTAAAGTTATGCCATGAAGAACTAATGATAATATTATGCCAATGTTAAATACGATTTGGACTCCCGTCAAGGATACCAAACCCATAAATCTTTGGAAAGTTAACACGATGAACACGTGGCAACCACCTCAATTCACGTAATGTAACAATACCTATATATATCCTTCAACTTATGAATATCCTAACATGAATTTATGAACCATAAATTTGCGCATTATCTATGGTTTTACATAACAAAGTTAGGAGGTATTCATAACAAACACAATGGTTTTCACAAACACATGTATAAGGATGCATACTTGTTCAACTTTACTAGATATTCAACCATTCATTCACTATTTCTAGTCAAATGCCATAAACTACATACTAGGTTATGCAATTCATGAATAAATGTTCCAACACACATGGTTTTCCAACATAATGTCGTTGCAACACCCACAAGATTCAATATTTCATCAAGTTAAACAAGAACACACCACCATTAAAGGACATTCATAGCTTTGTAATGAGCATTGACATAAACACCACCAAGAGTTTCATACAACATGTCAAAGTATGCTAAACTTCATCTAATCTAAGTGATTAAGAGTATTTAGCCCATGAGGCTTACAAAAGCCACAACCGAACTCATAGAAATGGAAGAAAACATGTTAGGTCTAGAGATTTTCAAACCAAAGATGAGTGAAGATGGGTTGTGTGAAGTTGAATCTTTCTTTGAAATGCTTGATCTTCAACCTCTCTTGAACTCTTGAGAAACTTCCTTCAAATCTCCTTCAAAGATGAAGAAAAACTAGGGTTTCTTCTTCAAAAATCGTCCCCCACTTCAATGAAGAAGAAGAAGGGGTTAAAAAGGGGACCTGATGCGTGTCATGCCCATGACCCAGTTTGTCATGGCCATATTGCGCTCAAAAAGGGGGGTCTGCAGCTTGTTATGGTCTTGACAGCTCCTGTCATGGCCATGACAGCCTCTAAACTTCCAAACTCTTCATGAATTCTTTGGCTTTTTCTTTTGAAATCATCAAACCACCATTCGAAGCTACAAAAATCAAATTAATCACAATTAAGTATCGCTAAAAATTAATTTGAAACAAAAATCACTTAAAATGGGAAAAGATATGTATTCTTAACATGTGTAATTTTTCGCATATCAATTCATTTTTTAAGAAAAGAGAATCACATCTTATCATGTTTAGCAGTGGTGGGAGACACACTGTAACACCCAGGTATTTTCCTTAAAGTCGACGTAGGAAGAAAAAGAAATAAAGTCCAAAGTCGGGGGACCAAACTCACCAACGCGAGAAAGTTGGGTAAATGGGGATATTTTAAGGGAGAGGGCATCCCTTACCCTCTCCCCACACTCATATTTTCAGCCAAGGGAAGAGAAGAGAGGAAGAAAGGGAGAAAAGAAAAAGGGTTGATTCGGGTGGATTCGAGCGCGAAGATAGTCGTGTAGCGGGTCAAAATGAAGTCCTTCTTCTTCTTGTAGTTTGTGTGAGTTCTAGGACCCCTATTTTACTCATTTTTAACTGATTTAGGGCTGGAACACATAGTAAACCCGTTTTTATGTGTGTGTGTGTTTGACCCATTTGGATGTGTTTGCGTGTGATGCGTTTGGAGTTTGTTTTCGAGCTTGTGTGTGCTTGAATGGTGTTGTAGTATGCATTCCTAAGGTTTAGGATGGTTGATTTGGGCTTAGAATGAGTTTGGATGAGCTTGGAGGTCGAAAATGGCAGATTAGGTTCCGGATGAACTGCATTCTGCATCAGCTAGGGCTAGGCGACCGACTGGAGGCCATGCAGCCGAATAAGGTGCGATTGGGGTCTATTTGCACGACTGAGGTTCAGTCGCACGACTGGGGGTCCAGTCGTATGGGGAGTCATGCGACTGAGAGCCCATTCGCATAAGTGCTCATTCGCATAGTGTTCAACCTCATGAGGTCCATTCGCTTAGTGTTCATCCGCATAGGGTCCATCCGTATGAGGTCCATTCGCACGATTGGGTGTTCATCCGCATTGGTATCCATCCGCATTGGTCTATTTGCATGATGTTCAGTCGCATAGAGGCCATGCGACTGACGGGTGCCCATACGCCCAAATAAGGCTGTTGTACCCGAGGAAAAGCATAGATTAATTACTGACTTTTTTTGGAAAGTGCACATGTAAGTTTTGACGTGGAAGTTTTCGTAAGTACATGTAAGATGGCCGTTGAGGTCTTAGAAGTTATGTTAGGCATGATGATGATGATGATGCATGTTTATGCATGATGTATGTTAAGTATGTATGATGTTGCCCTGTATGATGATGACTGTGTATGTCGATGTTCCTTACTATGATGTATGTTTATCTTTCCCGTGGCTTTACATGTTATGTTAATGAATGAAATGAAAGTATTATGTAACGTAAAGTGGAAGATAATGAAAGAGGAACATGATGAACGAATGCATGCATTAACGAACGAATGAATGAAAGTAAGAAAGGCTTGCAAGCAAAAGTATGAGGTGAGCGACCCTGGTGTCGCAACAGACTCGGAAGGGACACGCCATTGAAAGGTGTTAGCCCAACGGTGTGCGGGTTCGCTACCCGGAAGGATGCACATCGGGGTCTTTCTTTGTGATTGACCATATGTATGGGATTCTTGCCGCTCGCCCTAGGTGACTAGATCAGCTTCGTGCACAATGTCCGTGATTTAATTACCACAGGTCCAGCATCAGCTTCGTGCACAATGTTCAGGGTGTAACATATGGCATTGATCCGTAATGAGAGAGAAAAGATAAGTGGTGAATGTACTTGCCCTAGGTACTGGAGTCAGCTTCGTGCACAATGTTCGAGGTCTACGAAAGACCTCAGGCCCAGTAACCAGCTTCGTGCACAATGTTCGGGGTAATGTACATGTCATCGAACGAAATGAACGTACGAATTAAAGTAAGAATCTATGAATGAATGTGAATGAAAGTAACGAATGTGAATGGTAATGATGTACGTTGAACGAACGAAAGTTAACGAACGAATGATGAAGATAATAATGATATTATCTATGTGTACGTATGATGTATGATCGCATGAAAGTAAAGAAAGGTTTTAACGAAAGAAAAGTATGTTTTATCATAAAACTAGAACTCACTCAGCAACGCTGACTTTTTATGTGTTTCCAGTTGGCAGGTAATGTTGCTGAGGATGGCACGGGGCGGCTACTCAGCTCTTTCGGATGACATCCATTTATATAATGCTTTTTGTGATGTAATGCAACAATGTATTTTGTAACTGATTAACGATGTATTATTTTTCAAAAGCTTTTATGATGAAATGAGATGTCATTTTGAATGTTTCCGCTGCAATGTTTACATAAGATAAATGAAAATGTATGTTTTTGTGCGAAGATCGACCAGCTGTAAGTGTCCCGGGAACGGGGCTTTACAAGTTGGTATCAGAGCCAAAGTTTAAGTGAAACGAGTAAATTTTCAAAATAAACCTTAACTTAAACTGAGAATGGGACGGAAAGGGAAGGGATGCCAATCTGAGTAGCTGCGTGCCATCAGGTATTTTCGTAATGTTAACCGGTATTACGTGCGCATGTTATGTGATTTATATGTTGCTGGTAGATTTAGATACTGAGGTAGTCAGGACAGGTAATGCTCGTGGTATGAAGAGTAAAGTAAGTGGCTAATCACAACTGGCCACTGTAATTAGGGACTTACTATACTTGACATAAACTGAGCTGTTCCCTTGAATGACCGTGTTGGTGTTTGAATCTTTTAGTGTGTGATAGAGGATGACCGGTGGTAGATCATCTAAAGCCTCGCGTGGTGGGCTTGGTGTTGCATCGCGGCCTAAAAGAGGCAGGCCTAGAGTTGAAAACGTGGTTCCTTAAGAACCCAAGACTCCTCATCCAGAGGGTGTAGATGAGAGCGCCAATCTGAGAGCCTCGGTAAAGGAGGCTGTAGTGGAGGAGGTTCATCAAGTCATGCAGGCGATCTTACCGTCTGTGGTGACTGAAGTGATTAAGGTTATACGGGAAGGAGAACGAAAAGAGAGGAACAGGTCCTCGGGAGGACGGGAGCAACCGGAGCCTGAAACGGTTCTTTCTGATGATGAAGAAGAGGAAGAAGAGGAGCCTACGCTGGAGGCGGCACGAGACTATAACTATGGGGCGTTTCAATGATACAAGCCCCCTACTTTTGATGGTAACAGCACTGCTGCTGCTGCTCACCGGTGGGTGAGAGAAATAGAAGCTGTTTTGAACATCAGCGAGTGCCGCGAGGATCAGAAGGTAAAGTTTTCTGCCCACTCTTTTATGGACTCGGCTCTGTGCTGGTGGGACAATATAGTCCAAGCCGAGGGTAGCAGGGCTATTGGGAGGATGAGATGGTCAGAGCTAAAAAAGTTGGTGATTAAGGAGTTTTGTCCTCACTGAAAAATGGACAAGGTTGAGAGGGAGTTTCTGCAACTAGAGGCGGGAACCATGACACACCAACAGTATACCACAAAGTTCAACGAGATGGCACGTCTGGTGCCGGATCAGGTGACGCCTCTGCCACGGAAGATTAAGAGGTACATTCAGGGTTTGCCAGAGGATATTCGCAGACAAATGATCGCTGCCCGACCGAGCACGTTTAGGTCGGCAGTGGACTTGGCAGGGAGGTTATATGATGAGAGGAAGGTAGTGGTGGTGGCTGAAGGTAGTAAGAAGGGTGGTGGTGATCGAAACTGGAGTAGAAAGAGGTTTGGTCGGGGTGATGCCTCGACAGGTAACAAGAAGGCACGGGTGGATGATCGCCGTGTAGCCACACCGGGTACGGGATCGAGAAAGTGTGGCAAATGTGGGAAGGAGCACAGTGGCGAGTGTAGATGGGGGTTGAACGTTTTTTTTAAGTGTGGGAAGCCTAGTCATATGGCTAGAGATTGCAGGGGTACGAGGTGCTTCAACTGTGGGGAAAGTGATCATATGAGTAAAGACTGTAAGAAGCCGAGAGCCGAGGGTTCCGGGGTGAAGAAGACGGGAAGTGAAGGACCGAGGGTGAGCGCCAGGGCATTTACCATGACACAAGAGGAAGCTAGCACGGACCCTGATATTGTGTCCAGTACATTTCTAGTGAACCAAACTTTAGCTTCTGTGTTGTTTGAATCGGGTGCTAGTAAGAGTTTTATTTCTACTGCTTTCTGTACTAAGCTGCCGGTTACTAATAGACGTGTTGATGCGCCCTTTGATATAGAAACTGCCATAGGTAAGTCTACCAGGATTTTTGAGATGATAGAGAACTGTGATGTGGAATTAGAAGGCCATAAGTTTCCTGTTAGACCATTTGTGATGATCCTAGGTGGTTTCGATTTGGTTATTGGAATGGATTGGTTGGCGGACTTCGAGGCGAATATAGTGTGTCGTAAGAAGATGATTCGTTTGATAGCGCCTGACGGGAGTTCGGTAACTGTTTATGGGGATCGGGTCACGACAATCCCGAAAGTAATCTCAATGGCGGTGGCGGGAAAGTGTATGAGGAGTGGATGTAGCGCCTACTTGTGTTATGTAAAGGATGTGGAAACGCCAACACCACAACTATCCGATGTTCCGGTTGTGTGTGAGTTTCCCGACGTGTTCCCAGAAGACTTATCAGGAGTGCCACCTGACCGAGAGATTGAGTTTCAAATTGATCTGATATCAGTGCCCAACCTGTTGCCAAGGCACCGTATCATTTGGCTCCGACTGAGATGAAGGAGTTGATGGAGCAATTGCAAGAGCTGCTTGATAAGGGGCTTATTAG
Organism: Flaveria linearis; assembly: GCA_024085815.1. NCBI lineage: Eukaryota > Viridiplantae > Streptophyta > Magnoliopsida > Asterales > Asteraceae > Flaveria > Flaveria linearis. The sequence continues at coordinate 41,829,207 of CM044012.1, forward strand.
ACCGAGTATCTGTCCTTGGGGTGCTCCGGTCTTATTCGTAAAGAAGAAAGACAGTAGCATGAGGATGTGTATAGACTACCGTGAGCTGAACAAGTTGACGGTGAAGAATTGGTACCCGTTACCGAGAATTGATGATTTGTTTGATTAGCTTCAAGGTGTCAGTTGGTTTTCAAGGATAGATCTTCGATCTGGCTACCATCAGCTAAAGGTGAAAGAGCCGGATATTCTTAAAACAGATTTTTGCACGCGTTATGGTCATTATGAGACCAACACGCCAGCTGCTTTTATGAACTTGATGAACCGAGTGTGTCGGCCGATGTTGGATAAATCAGTGATTGTGTTTATCGATGATATCCTGATTTATTCGAAGAGCGAGATAGAGCATGCCGGTCATATTCGAGAGGTGTTGGAGACGTTGAGAAGGGAGAAGTTGTATGCCAAGTTCTCCAAATGCACATTCTGGTTGTGCGAAGTTCAATTCTTGGTTCACATGGTGAATCCGAAGGGGATATGGTGGATCCGGCAAAGGAGGAAGCGGTGATGCAATGGAAGTCTCCAAAGACGCGATCCGAGATCCGTAGTTTCTTGGGTTTGGCTGGCTATTACAGAAGGTTCATTCAAGACTTCTCTAAGATCGCTTCTCCACTAACCAAGTAGACCCGTAAGGATGTAAAGTTTGTATGGGGTCAAGCTCAAGAGAAGGCGTTCGAAGAATTGAAAACGATATTGACCCAAGCTCCTGTTTTATCATTACCCGAGGGAAGCGAAGATCTGGTGGTTTATTCTGATGCTTCATACTCGGGATTGGGGTGCGTGTTAATGCAGAGGGGGAAGGTTATAGCCTACGCATCCCGACAGTTGAAGGTTCATGAGGTTAACTACCCTTCTCATGATTTAGAGCTAGCAGCCGTGGTCTTTGCGTTAAAGATTTGGAGGCACTACCACTATGGGACGAAGTGCACTATATTCACTGACCACAAGAGCTTAAAGTACTTCTTTGAGCAGAAGGACTTGAACATGAGGTAGAGAAGATGGTTGGAGCTCATAAAAGATTATGATTGTGAGATCCATTATCATCCAGGCAAGGCCAAGGTGGTGGCGGACGCCCTTAGCCGAAAGGAGAGACCCGAGCCGATTCAGGTGAAAGCGTACCAGTTGATTATGACATCTGATGTGATGAAGCAAGTCAAAGAGTTTCAAGATAAGGCCTTAAAAGAAGATCATCTTAACTCTGAAAGGATGAGAGGTCTAGTCACGGAGTTAGGTGAGAACACTCTCGGTGTTAAAACCCGATTCGGGCGGATGTGGATTCCTCGTTGTGGGGATCTACGGGTGAAGATTATGGATGAAGCTCACAAGACTCGATACTCTATTCATCCAGGTGCTACAAAGATGTACCAAGACATGAAGAAAGATTATTGGTGGCCGGGTATGAAGCGTGACGTGGTGGAGTATGTGAGTAAGTGCCTTACTTGCTTGAAAGTGAAGGCCGGGCATCAAAAGCCGTATGGAAAGATCCAACCTTTGGATATACCAGAATGGAAGTGGGAGCACATCACCATGGATTTCATTATGAAGCTGCCGCGTACTCCGAAAGGGTATGATGCTATATGGGTGATTGTTGACCGCTTGACGAAGAGTGCTCACTTCCTACCGATCCGCGAGACATATTCATCTGAGAGGTTGGCTGATCTGTCATCAAGGAAGTTGTAACTCGACATGGTGTACCGGTGTCTATTGTGTCTGATCGTGGCACCCAATTCCACGACGCCATGGGGACGAGGTTACATATTAGCACGACTTATCATCCTCAGACTAATGGTCAGTTAGAAAGGATCATTCAGACATTGGAGGACATGCTACGGGCATGTGTGATTGATTTTGGGGGAAATTGGGATGACCACTTACCGTTAGGAGATGCCAGCATTGGTATGCCACCTTATGAGATGCTATACGTTAGGAGATGCAGAACACCCGTTTGTTGGGGTGATATTGGTCAGAAAGAGTTAGGGAGCGTCGAGGTGATCGAGGCTACGACTGAAAAGCTTGAAAAGATCAAAGCCTTCATGAAGGCAGCCAAAGATAGACAGAAGTCGTATGCTGATAAACGACGTAAACTGATTGAGTTCCAGGTTGGTGACCGGGTTATGTTGAAGGTCTCACCTTGGAAGGGTATCATTCGTTTATAAAGGCGGGGCAAGTTGAGCCCGAGATACATAGGTGCTTTCCGAATCACTGCTCGAGTGGGAGATGTGGCCTATAGATTGGAGTTATCAGATGAGTTAAGTGGAATTCACCCGACATTCCACGTATCTTATCTAAGGAAGTGTTTGAAAGATGAAGACATGATTGTTCCACTGGAAAATATCGAGATAGATGAACGGCTCAATTACGTGGAGCAAACAGTGGCAATCGTCGATCGAAAAGAGAAGAGGATGAGAAATAAAGTGGTTCCTCTTATGCGTGTACAGTGGAAGCACAGAAAGGGATCTAAGTCTACATGGGAGACTGAAGAAGAGATGCGACAGCATTACCCACGTTTGTTCGAGGAATAATAGGTTTCGGGGACGAAACCTATATAAGGGGGTGGACTTGTAACACCCGGGTATTTTCCTTGAAGCCGACGAAGGAAGAAAAAGAAATAAAGTCCAAAGTCGGGGGACCAAACTCGCCAACACGATAAAGTTGGGTAAATGGGGTATATTTGAAGGGAGAGGGCAGCCCTTACCCTCTCCCCACACTCATATTTTCAGCCAAGGGATTAGAGGAGAGGAAGAAAGGGAGAAAAGAGAGAAAAAGGGTTGATTCTGGTGGATTCGAGCGCGAAGATCGTCGTGTAGCGGGTCAAAACGAAGCCCTTCTTCTTCTTCTTGTAGTTTGTGTGCGTTCTAGGACTCCTATTTTACTCGTTTTCAATTGATATGGGGCTGGAACACATAGTAAACCCGTTTTTATGTGTGTGTGTGTTTGACCCATTTGGATGTGTTTGCGTGTGATGCGTTTGGAGTTTGTTTTCGAGCTTGTGTGTGCTTGAATGGTGTTGTAGTATGCATTTCTAAGGTTTAGGATGGTTGATTTGGGCTTAGAATGAGTTTGGATGAGCTTGGAGGTCGAAAATAGCAGATTGGGTTCGGGATGAACTGCATTCTGCATCAGCTAGGGCTAGGAGACCGACTGGAGGCCATGCGGCTGAATGAGGTGTGATTGGGGTCCATTCGCACGACTGGGGTTCCAGTCGCATGGGGAGTCATGCGACTGCGAGCCCATTCGCATAAGTGCTCATTCACATAGTGTTCAACCGCATGAGGTCCATTCGCTTAGTGTTCATCCACAAAGGGTCCATCCGAATGAGGTCCATTCGTACGATTGGGTGTTCATCCGCATTGGTCCATTTGTATGATGTTCAGTCGCATGGAGGCCATGCGACTGAAGGGTGCCCATACGCCCAAATAGGGCTGTTGTACCCGAGGAAAAGCATAGATTAATTACTGACTTTCGGGGGAAAGTGCAGATGTAAGTTTTGACATGGAAGTTCCCGTAAGTTTATGTAAGATGACAGTTGAAGTCTTAGAAGTTATGTTGGGCATGATGATGATGATGTTGCATGTTTATGCATGATGTATGTTACGTATGTATGATGTTGCCCTGTATGATTATGACTGTGTATGTTGATGTTCCTTATTATGATGTATGTTTATCTTTCCCGTGACTTTACGTGTTATGTTAATGAATGAAACGAAAGTATTATGTAACGTAAAGTGGAAGATAATGAAAAACGAACATGATGAACGAAAGCATGCATTAACGAACGAATGAATGAAAGTAAGAAAGGCTTGCAAGCAAAAGTATGAGGTGCGCGACCCTACTGTCGCAACAGACTCGGAAGGGACACGCAATTGAAAGGTGTTAGCCCAACGGTGTGGAGGTTCGCTACCCTATTGTCTTAATATCAGAATCTAAAAGGGTGCTTAACGAGAGGCTAGAACAGCACTAGAGCGCAGAGGATTAAGGATAAGTCATACATGCATTGTAACTTTAGTGGTGAGGCTGAAGAGGACACCCAAATCAGTATCCAGGGTATGGCGGTCCCACAAACATCTAGGTTCAAATACCTGGGCTCATACGTACATGAAGATGGAGAGACGTTCAATCAGGATGGTGCAAGTGGAGAGAAGCATTAGGGATTTTGTGTGATAATAGGTTTCCAGAAAAGTAAAGGGAAAACTATATAAAGTGGCAATACGCCCATCTATGTTATAAGGAACAGACTGATGGTCCATAAGGAAATCACACGAGAGACAAGTAGAGGTCGCGAAAATGCGAATGCTGAGGTGGATGTGTAGACAGACAAAGCGGGATCGAATAAGAAACGATGTGTTTCAAAACAGGCTAGAGGTGGCTTGTATCACAGATAAAATAAGAGAGGGAAGACTAAGATGATTCGGGAACATTAAGAGGAGACAGATGACAACACCGGTTAGAGCAGTAGAGAACATCAACGTAGAGGGTAGGAGGAGTAGAGGAAGACCTAGGTTGACTTGGGACGAGATAATTAGGCGAGATATGGTAGACTTGCACCTCTCTGAACACATGATCGAGGATAGGAGTGCGTGGAGGCGCAAAATTAAAATTAAGGACTTTTAGTGGGATATGTGGGTAGGAAGGGTAAATGCAACATTGTTGTGTACGTATTCCCCGTCTGCCCTTTATAGGTGCAACATGCCGCTTTTGTTGTATGCTTTTATGTGTCTTATACCTATGTGTTGTATGCTACATAATATGTCTGCTTATGTTTGCTATTGCTATTGTTTTTGTTATCGAGTCGGGGTCTCTTTTGAGGTGGTCTCTCTACCCCAAGGTAGAGGAAAGACTCGCCACTACCTACACCTCCCAGACCCTACTCTTGAGTGGGATATGCTGGGTATTTTTGTTTGTTTGTTTTGTTTGTATAGATTTTTTTTATAAAAAGATTTTTTAAACATTAAAAAATTTAATACGAAGTATTTAAAAATTAGTGGTTTTAAAAAGTAAAAACTTTAAAATTAAAAAATAATTAAGATTCGAAGATATATTATGGAAATTTTTGAAAATGATAATTTTTAAAACCGTTTGTTTTGAAGAAAAATATTTAATTTATTTTTTAAAAATACAAAAAAATTAAAAAGTTAATATCATTATTAATCACTTATACTGCTTACTCATATGTAATTTCAATTGTATCTTATATTAAAATATTATTCTATAATTAATTAAATTTTATTTTATTTAATATTTTATTTATTCAATCCGTGTGATAACCAGGTTTAATAAAACTATTACATTTATATAATATATAATATCTAATAAAATAAGGTTTTTATTCAACTTTTTGTTAATTTTCTTTTTTTAGACATCCACATCAATTTTCCCTCCAAAAGGGTATTGTAATAATGTAAATATTCACACAAATTTCTTTCTTTTATTAAAACTGAATTTTATTAATTGATATATTTCTCTCTAATCTAAATTTTTTTAAAATCAAATTATCTCTTTTAAAAATAGATTTTATTAAGAAAATCAGAAATCACATCTTTTAATTAAAATCTAAATAATAGAAAAACTAAAATGTTATATAATATGAAATTTTTTAAAAGACTAAACTTTCTTAAACAAAAAAATTTAAATCATTTTTTATAAAAGTTATAAACAGGTGAATTTTTTTAAAAACTATCTTATTAAAACAATTAGAATCATTACAAACCAGAGTTTTTAAGAAATAATATTTTTAAAAAAAATGTACTTTTAAATAATCTTTAAATAAATTTTTAAAAATGAAACTATTTAGATAAGAGAGTTAGAAATAGTATAATTTATTTATTTCATGAACTATTATGTGTATATATAACTTAAATTATAATTTATATCAAAATATTATACTGTAACTCTTCATATTTATTACTAACTATAATTCATTTAATTAATGGTTTTTAGCATATCTATCTATTTAGCATATCCATATATCTGTAAAAAAACTAATATATGCGTGAAACATTTGTAAGACTAATTATACTTACTTTCTTATTTATGTATATTGTTAATAATAATATTGAATACTAATAATATCATTCGTACCATATTCAAATAAAAAATGTATAATTTAATAAATTAGAAAACTATTTTATATTAAAAATAAACTTTTTAAAAATAAAAATTGTATAAAATACAAAATACAATGAACTTCTTTTTTATAATTTTATTAAAACAAAATATTTAAAAATCATAATTTTTTTTGTAAAATAAAAGTTTAAGAAAAATACATAATTATTTATTTATTTAAAGTAGTTATTGTACGTAATTATAATTATATTTTATCTTTAAGTATGATTTTATGATGCTTAAATTTTTAGTACTAATTATTAAATATTTTATTCATTAAATTTGTGTAATATACGATAAGTCGATAACTAACATAGTGCATTTATATATGATGCTTCACACATGGAGTAGAGAGTTAAAAACACAATGGGTAAGAAGAAATGTAATTACCTTATGTACCATAAGTAAAAGATACATATGCGATTCTCTTATCATATATTTAAACTTAGTTTTGTATTAAAACTTACCGATCACTTGCCTTAAACCTGACTAATGTTTTTAGATGAAAATAACAACTTTTCAAAATTAGAAAACTTGATACAAAAATATATTTTTTAAATAAAAACGATAAAATATGACCGCACCACAATAAAACATTTTCGTTCTGTTTATATTTAATCCCACCAACCAAACAAATTCTCAACTTTTTTCTCACAGGGAGGAGTTAAAAAGTAATGATTTCGAATCGGAATATTTTGAATTTTTAATGTTTGAAGCTTCTTAATTTATCTATTGTTACAAAAACGCTGATAGATATTTTGTATTAGTAAAATCTTTTTCTCTTAAGTTAAAGGATTCATCCAAAATCTTATTTAATAACAATCGATAGATAAACCAATAATGTCCTCCGTCTAGAAAAGAAAAAGAATGATAACCAATAATGTTTTGAATGTTAATTTTAAATCATACACGATACATCCACAATGTGTTGGTAGATAACAATAAATACCACATGTTATTTAGATTTTTTTTAAATTTAATATTTAACATAATAGTTTGATTACGAATGAATTAACCGACTTTGCTAATGCATTGATAATCCGACTCTACGTACCGAATTTTACAATGAACTTTCTCCAAATTGTTGCTAATTGTTTGTATTGTATTCCACCATAGTAATCCGTTGATAAATTGTTAACTAGTTTTATTGACGGTTGTTCTTTTAGTGATATCTTGTATATCCTTGTAAGTAAATTAACAACATGAGTAAATTACGAATTACATCCTTTATTAATATATAAAATTGCATGTTATGTCCTTTAGTTTTAATAATTACATGAAATGTCATTTTTTAAAATAATTTGCACATCTATCGTCCTTTAACTAACATCCATCCAAATTCACAGTTAAGTCAGGCAAGTGCTACTCACATGAGAGCTTTATATATATTACATGTCTACAATGCGTCAAAATTAGTTTTATGTCGCTTCATTTTCGTCGCTTCATTCTCGTCGCTTCATTCTCGTCGCCTTCATGTTAGAGTGTTCAAAGTTGAATATCTGATATTTTTGAATAGCTGAAATCACTATCCATATCCGTATCTGAAATTTCAGATATCTAAAATTCAGATATCTGAGATTTAGATATGAATACAGATAACAATTCACACATCTGAATTTCTTCTTTATTTTTTGAAATAATTAGATAATTTAAACAACAATGTTAACAAAAGTTTAAATATACAGTAATAAGTCCCAACCAAAATAAAAAACGTTTAACACTTTAAAAACTATAACAAAAGATATTTTTAAAATTATCCAAAAACTTAAATTCTATTTGTTATTTTTTAAATTGTTAAATGTTTTTTTTTGTTCAGACTTGTTAGTGTATATTAGGACTTTTTAATGAATGTTGTTTTTATATTATTTTATAATAACATATATCTAGTTATTGTAAAAGGAAAAAAAGGAAAAAGAAGTTCAGATATTCAAATCGCTATTTGTATCCATATCCGAAGAATTTTAGATATTTGAATACTAATAGTGATTTCTACAATATGAAAATTTCAAACATCCAACTTTGAACACCTAGCATGAATGCGGCAGGAATGAAGCGACATAAAAATTATTTTTGACTCATTGTAGGCATATAAAATACTTACGCATGACTTAACTATAAATCTTAACGAATGTTAGTGTAAAGGACAATATGTGTGCAATTTTTATATAAAAAGACATATGATGTAATTATTGAAACTAAAGGACACACGGTGTAATTTCATGTATTAATAAATGACATAATTTGTAATTTAATCTAACAACAATATATCCGTTAAAATCAAAACTAGATAAGAACGTTCATCCAGTTAAAAAGTGAATACAAATTATTGTGTGCGTATAATAATATAGGAATTGATTAGTTAACATGAAAAAAACTATACATATAAATAATGCATATAACATCTTGATTGTGTAAAAATCATTAGTAGAAATGAAATCTCCCTCTGATCAAAATGAAACAAAAGGTGATATAACAGTACGTAACTTCATTAGTATATTACTAATAATAAATTAAATCTTTTGGCTGATGCATGCAAATAAAAAACAATATGACACTATAATTATTATTTTACCATTTTGTCTAAACAAGTCTATTTCTTATGTCATGCATGATATATTTCTAGTCTCTTTTTCATAATTTACATAATAAACTTATGATAGAATGGTTATAATATAAAACCCTTTGTATATTGTATTAAAGAGTTAAAAGATGACAAAGACTAAACCCTCAAGTTGCAATCATAGAAATTATTCTATGAAAGTACTTAGAGTAAACAAAGAAATTTCGCTGTTTACGTTATTGAAAGGAAATATAATTAATTTATATGTTTGGTAAAGCGTAACTGATATCATCAATCATTACATATAGTAATCAAACGTAAGAAAATATCTAATTGTAATCCTTCATTTTGATAGGTTAAGTTTTTGATAAAAAATCATTTGTAGAGATCAGAAATGAAAAACATGGAATTTCCTTTCATTATTATCAAACTTCATTAAATGACTAGTTGTTAAGCATATTATTCTCAATTTCTCATTGATCCTGACTTTAGACCATATGATAGGGGATTTTAGCACAAAAGTGAAATGAATTGAAATCGTGGAAAGCTTCTTAATATTTGATGTAATCAAATGATTTTCCGTCTTCATTATTATATAAGGTCGGCTAATAAGGCTGATATTGATGCTAGCAAAGATAAGGTTGATATTGATGCTACTAAAGCCATGTTAATAAAGGAGTTTGAGATGAACCATCTTGGAGAGGCTAATAAAATATTAGAAATGGAGATTTCTAAAGGGTGAAGATCTAGTATCCTGAAGTTATTTCAAATTGGTTACATTAAAGAATACTCTTTAACCTTTGTATTGACCAGAGTAAACCGATTATTACTCCTTTAGCATAGCATTTTAAATTCTCTTAATGACTACTAAAAGTCAATAGAAGAAGAACAGAAAATGCAAGATGTTCCTAATTATGCAAGGGTTGTGACAGCATGATGTATCTAATGGTTTGTACAAGGCCATATATAGGCTATGCAGCTAGTGTGGTTAGTTGATATTTGATTAAGCTTAATAAGAAGCACTAGGAGGCTGTTATATGGATACTTAGATATCTTAATGGCACAAGGGATGTTTCTTTAGTATTTGGGAATAAGTCTTTTCCTAAATTTCTTATAGCTCGATATATTGACGTAATGCTAAAGGTGTACACAAAAGGAGGTCTGTAACTAGTTATGTGTTAATTATATGTAGGAGTTTGGTTAGGTAGAAGTCACCATTACAACATATTGTGGCTTTTTCTTCAACTGAGCAGAATTCATTGCTCCCACTAAGGCTGTTAAGGAAGCCTTATGAATTAAAGGGTTTGTAGTAGAATTGGCAGTTAAAAACTCGAGATCATGTAGTGGTCTGGTGTGACAATCAGGTGCTATAGAATTTTTAAAAAACCCAATGCATCATGAGAGGACCAAGCATTTAGATGGTAGGCTGTATTTTATAAAAAGAAGTGGTTGATACCAGGAAAATTAGAGCTACTTATGTTGATATTCTTGATAATGTAGCTAACATGTTGACGAAAACACTGGAAGGCTCAAAGTTTTTGTATTGTACGAAGTTGTTGGATATTCGGTAGCTTTGCACAAAGGTGGAATTTGTTAGAGTTTGGTTGTGCTGCTATTCCTAATAGTGCACGGGTGTTAAATGTTAATAGTAGTAGGATGAAAGTGTTAAACGAATTAGTCAGTTTGTTAACTCTTGTTATAGGGGTTGTTAGTGGCAATTAATTAGGGTTCGTATCTGTAATAAAAAAACTCATGCTCTTGAGTATCAGTTGTTCTTTTCTTTGTAATAGTATGTTTCTCAATCTGTTATGTTCAATCGAGCAAACAACAGCCGAATTGGGTTTCAAGTTTAACATATCGGGTTTTGCTGAGCTAATCATCGCTTCAAAACCCTCGATCCGAAGGTGATTCAACTGGTTCAATTTCGCTCTGCGTTTAGATCTGCCCCAACATCTCCTTCGCGAATCTAGGGCAACAACCCTAGATCTTACTGCTGGGAGTCCTCTTCTGCCTTGGATTAGCAACCCTAAGTGAAGGTTGCTAAATCTAGGGCACATTTTCTGAAGTACCGCACATCTGGTGAGATTGTTCCTTCTCCCTCTCTTTTACTTTCTAGTTTAGGCTGATATTGGCTGGGTTAGGAGTACCAGCAGCTGTTGAGATAACTGTGTTGCTGATCTGTTTGTGTGATCTGTTTTTTTGGTGCCCTTTACTGATTTACTGGCTTACTGGTTTGTGTGTTGAGATAACTGGTTTGTGTGTTGCTGATCTGTTTGTGTGATCTGTTTGTGTGTGATCTGGTTTGTGTGATCTATTTTTTTGTTGCTCGTTACGGGTTTGTGTGATTTCTGTTGCTCCTTATAGGTTTACTGGTTTACTGGTGCATCACTTGTGTGATATGTTTTCTGGTGCAGCACTTGTTTGATATAATCCTTGTCTAATTGATTACTGGCTATAACTTGCTGATTAGTTGTTTAATTGTTAGTGTTTTGATATTAATTGCTGAGTAAGTTGTATATTGTTGGTTGAGGGGGTGTGTTGAGCATTCGTGGGCTGTTGTCCTCATTTCTGGTCAATCTTAGAACTGTTCTCTACATAGGTTTCATTGGCTTATTTGAATCTATACTCAGGATAGTGTGTCATTGTGTGAAGCGGTGATCATTGTTGCTATTTTTTTGATTAAGTTCTAGTCCATCGTGTACTGTTGAACGCGTGTAACGGATTGTTTTTGATTGTGCTTTACTTCTGCTATAATTCTTTTTTAGGGGTGTTCTAGGGGACTCTGTCAGGTAATTATAGACAGCAGGTGTCATCATGCTGTCCCGAGATCATGTTCGGTGACGAGAGGTGCGGATACAAGGAAAAGGATTTTAGATTAAGAGTGGCATCGTGGAATGTAGGAACACTAACTAGCAAGTTACTAGAGTTAATTGATGTGCTAACGAAACGTAGGGTCCAGATAGCGTGTCTTCAGGAGACTAGATGGCGGGGTGAGAGAGCAACAGAGTGCAATAGTTATAAACTATGGTATTCAGGGTCTGACGGAACGAAAAATGGAGTAGGGTTTCTAGTTGCTAAGGAACTCCAAGATAATGTAGTGGAGGTAAGAATATACGATGATAGAATTATGCTGTTAAGAATAGTAATAGGGGATGAAGTAGTGGCAGTAGTTAGTGCGTATGCTCCACATGTTGGACTAGGAGAAACAGAAAGAAAAAAGTTCTGGGAGAGTTTAGATCACGTTATGGGTGGCATACCTAGAGACGAAAAAATATGCATAGGAGGAGACTTTAACGGGCATATCGGTAAGGATAATGACCACTTCCAGTTGGTGCATGGAGGCTTTAGGTATGGCCTTAGGAATGAAGGCGGTAAGGAGCTTCTTGACTTCGCAGTAGCGCATGACTTAGGAATCATAAATTCGTTTTTTAAGAAAAGGGAATCGCATCTAATCACGTTTAGCAGCGGCGGAAGACACACGCAGATAGACTATTTGTTGACGAGGAGAGAAGATCGTAGCTCGTGGAAGGACTGTAAGACAATCCCAGGAGAGACAGTTGTGACACAACATCATATGTTAGTGGCGGATATACGCGTGAAGAGACCAATTGTCCAACAAAACAAGAGAATTAGACATATGATCAAATGGAGCCAGCTCAAGGACGAAAACATTACCATCTTTAGAGATAAGGTCATACCAATGAACCATCCTGGACCACAGGAAGACGCAAATCAAAAGTGGGAGGCCATGGCAAATACGCTCATCCAAGCAGCTAAAGAAACGCTTGGAGTTACAACAAAGAGGATAGGCGACCATAAGGAATCTTGGTGGTGGAACAAAAATGTACAGGAGAAGATACGAATAAAACAACAAAGTTTCAGAGAGCTTATACGATGTAACAATGAGGAAGAACGCCCAGAGCTAAAAGATAAATACAAGGAGGCTAAGAGAGAGGCGAAGAAATCGGTGTCAGAGGCAAAGAACGCGGCGTATGAGATGATGTATAAACGACTAGAGACGAAAGAAGGAGAGCATCACATGTTTAAGTTAGCCAAGGCAAGAGACAGCAGAAGACAAGACCTGAGAATTGTGAAGTTTATAAAGGCTGCGGATGGAAAAGTTTTGGTGAACGACAATGACATCAAAGGGAGATGGAAAACTTACTTCGATAACCTTTACAACATAAACAACCCAAATAAACAAGCTGAGATAGATAATACAACCCAAACAACACAACAAAACAATTGCTACTGTAGAAGCATCACAGTAGACGAAGTTACGAGAGCTATGAAGAAAATGGGAAGGGCTAAAGCGGTGGGGCCAGACAACATACCGATTGAAGTGTGGAAATACCTGGGAGATGAGGGGCTCAAATGGCTAACAGATTTATTCAACACTATCTTTACGACAGGAAAGATGCCGGACCAGTGGAGAACCAGTGTTATAGTCCCCATATATAAGAAAAAAGGAGATGTACAAAGTTGCGAAAATTACAGGGGGATAAAGCTATTGAGTCACACGATGAAATTATGGGAAAGAGTTATTGACACAAGAATTAGACGAGAAACTCAGATAGCGTCAAACCAATTTGGATTTATGCCAGGACGCTCTACGACAGAAGCAATACACGCCATAAGGAGGATAATGGAGAAATACAGAGAAAAGAAAAAGGACCTCCATATGGTATTCATCGACCTAGAAAAGGCTTATGACGGCATTCCGCGTCAACTAATTTGGGAAAGTCTACGACTCAGAAGGGTACCAGAGAGGTATATCCAAATAATCAAGGATATGTATGAGGGGGCAAAAACGTGTGTGCGAGCCCTGATCGGAGACACAGACTCATTCACAGTGGAAGTGGGACTCCACCAAGGATCGGCACTGAGCCCATTTCTCTTCACAGTAGTGTTGGATGAGATGACCAAGTCTATACAGCAGCCAGTTCCATGGTGCATGCTCTTTGCGGATGATATTGTCTTAATATCGGAATCTAAAAGGATGCTTAACGACAGGCTAGAACAGTGGAGAGCAGCACTAGAGCGCAAAGGTTTAAGGATAAGTCGCTCAAAGACAGAATACATGCATTGTAACTTTAGTGGCGAGGCGGAAGAGGACACCCAAATCAGTATCCAGGGTATGGCGGTCCCACAAACGTCTAGGTTCAAATACCTGGGCTCGTACTTGCAGGAGGACGGAGAGATACACAGCGATGTAGCGTACCGTATTCAAGCAGGATGGTGCAAGTGGAGAGCAGCATCAGGGATCCTATGTGATAAGAGGTTTCCAGCAAAACTAAGGGAAAGCTATATCGTGTGGCAGTACGTCCAGCTATGCTATATGGAACAGACTGCTGGGCCATAAAGAAATCGCACGAGAAACAAATAGAGGTAGCGGAAATGCGAATGTTGAGGTGGATGTGCGGTCACACGAGAATGGATCGAATAAGAAACGAAGTGTTTCGACAGAAGCTAGAAGTGGCTGTATTGCAGATAAAATACGAGAGGGAAGATTAAGATGGTTTGGGCATGTCAAGAGGAGACCAATGGCGGCACCAGTTAGAGCAGTAGAGAACATCACCTTAGAGGGTAGGAGGAGTAGAGGAAGACCTAAATTGACTTGGGATGAGGTAATTAGACGAGATATGATACACTTGCACCTCTCTGAGCACATGATCGAGGATAGGACTGAGTGGAGGCGTAGAATTAAAATTAAGGACTTCTAGTTCGAACTATAGGCAGGAAGGGTGTTCGAAGTCTGGTTGCGGGGCCTGATGTCTAAGTAGCCCATATCTGCCCTTTAACAGTGATTCTGCATGCACCTAGGATATTTGTATGCTATGTGTTGTTTGGTTTATTGTATACTGTAGGCTATGTGTTGTATGATTTATTGTATGATGCCTTGCTAGCGATATGGCTTTTTGGTATTCTGTATGCTATGTGTTGGATGATTTAGTGTTTTTTGTCTTGATATTTGTATGCCTTTTGCTACCGAGTCGGGGGTCTCTTTGGAAGCGGTCTCTCTACCTAACAAGATAGAGGAAAGACTCGCCTACACCTACCCTGCCCAGACCCTGCTTTTGAGTGGGATATACTGGATTTGTTTGTTTGTTTGTTTTAATAATCTGAGAGGGAATCATTCTGTCAATCATTTTTTCTTGTTTGAATATTTAATTGTTGAAGTTGATTTCAAGTATTAGAATTCTACGATTTTTATTTTCTTAGCCCGGGGTATTGTGGTAATACATAAGATACAATTCTTCATTTATAAGATCATTCAAAAGTCATTTTATACATCCATTTGACATAGAGAACAGTTTAATTAGCATATGTATAAGCAAGTAGAATCCTTGTCTATTCTAATCTGGCAACGAGATCAAATGTTTCATCATACATATACTCTTTTGTCTATTTTAATAACATTGAGCTACCTAGTAACAATTCTATTTTCATTCACATCCTTGACAAAACTTTTGTGAAAATAAAGTGCATGTGATATATTGTAATTTGTGTGGTCGGATTGAACAGTGTATCAAATGGCTGAAAGTATAAGTAACATCAGGTGATGCTTTCGTGGTTAACGTTACCGTGCAACGCCATTCCCGGAAGATCTCACAGTTCGTTTCATACATCATAACAATAATTCTCATGTTAAAAATCTCATTAACATAGCAGCGGAAATTTTTAACTTTATTCAATAGTGATCATAAAGAAAATGTTTTTTACTATATAATCTTAAACATTGTCTTAGATATAAAAATAAACAAGATGCCAAGCTTCTAATGCGGGGGTAAGCTATCACCTCATGCCATCTAGATCAGCTAGCATTAGTTTTCCCTGAAAAACCTTACATGCATACTAAAACAATCAGCATTGTTGAATGTGTTCGGTTTTAATTAAACGTAACTTAGTAAATCATACAATACATAATTGTTTCATTTCCTATGATATGATAACCATATCATATCATAATTAGGCAAGGTATCGTATAGAAGCTAGGCAGCTAGTAACATATGTTAACACATGTTTCTGAATTCTATCCTTATGGTTTTAAGCTATTATACCAAATCTTATTATTGCAATTCCCCCCCGGCTTTGTTCATATATCGACATCCCATATCGTAAAAATACCCCCATGGTTTTCTACCCAAAGATCAACATTTTATATCCTAGTGATGCTCATATGGTTCGTTGCCTTAATGTTGTGTGTATTAAGTTAATACATATATATGTTTAGTTTTCCAATATAGTTTAAAAACCTTAGTCCAGACAAAATGGTTGCCACTGGTATTCTATATCTAGTATTTCTTTTTCACATGTCATGATTTTATTAGTTATAACACTTTCACTTTAATAAAAGTGATTAGTTTCATATTAAAATTTTGAATTAAAAATAGGAAAAAAAGATAAGAATATAATAGGAAAAAAATCTGAGATATCATGTAGAAGTAAATAGATGAACTAGTATGTCATAATGGTGGTGCATGGTTGTGTCAAGTGGATTAGTGAATCCTAAAGAAAGCATGAGGTTAGTTAGATTTTGTTATGTATGTGAGGGTGGGGATGATTAAACCATGATAGAAGTTTTATATATTAGCAAGCACAATGCATTTGGTTAGGAGAGACAAGTTTGAGTTTAAAGTTGATTAATATATTAGCAATTACTATTACTATGTTAGTACAATACTGTTTGAAATGAAATCTATTTTAATAATTTTTTGAGTTAATCTCGGTTTTGGTCCCTGTGTTTTGCAAATTGACTCCACTTGAGTACTAACGTTTATTTTGTCTCCCTTTGAGTACCAAATTTTAAAAAAAATGTCTGTTTCAGTCCAAATTTCAAACAGTGTTAACATTTTCTGTTATATTTTTTTAAAAAGACCAAAATACCCCTCAGGGCTATAAAATATCACCATCTCCACCACATACCACCACCGCCACCACACACCACCACCGGCAAACTCCACCGCCGGAGGGACTTACCGATCAACCGATCTAACGAGTCCATTCAGTACTCCGGCTGGGCCGATCTGACTCACGAGTGTGTTCTCAACATCCTCAATCGCCTCTCTCTCGAGGATCGATGTCAATCCACCATGTTCGTCTGCAAATCATGGCTGCAAGCCTGCAAGGACCCTTCGCTGCACACTGTATTCGACCTCGAATCGTCCTTCAAATCGCGTCAATCGGAATCATCTCGCTGGTGGACGCCGGATTTCGAGAGGAGAGTCGATAACATGCTCCGATCTGTTGTCGATTGGAGCAATGAAGGCCTTGTGGAAATTAGGGTTAGGCATTACTCCGATCGATCGCTTGCACTTGTCGCACAACGGTAAAAGTTTATTCTTCGATCGTGATTTTCTTCTTGTGTTCAATTTGTTTGAGTTAGGGGTTGATTGGGTGTGCGATTTAGACTGTCGAAAACAGAGAATTGGGGATACTTTTGCGTCGATTAGACATGAAACGAATTTGAAAACCATGTGTTGATATTAGGAGGTAGCATCTGAAATCATCTTAAATAAAATGGTGAGGATGTGGAGGTTGAATTGAGGGGGGAGGTGGCGGATGTGGATCCAGCCGCGTCGACGACCCCTCCGGTAAGTCCCTCCGGCGGTGGAGTGTGGTGCGGTGGAGTGTGCCGGTGGTGGTGTGTGGTGGCGGTGGTGTGTGGTGGTGGTGGTGGTATGTGGTGTGTGGTGGCGATGGTGTGTGGTACTGTGGAGAAGAAATTGAAAGGTGAGATGGTAATATTTTTAGCCATTAGGGGTATTTTGGTCTTTTTAAAAAAATCTAACAGAAAATGTTAACACGGTTTGAAATTTGGACTGAAACAGACAACTTTTTTAAAATTTAGTAATCAAATGGAGACAAAATAAACGTTGGTACTCAAGTGGAGTCAATTTGCAAAACACAGGGACCAAAACCGAGATTAACTCTAATTTTTTATATCTTTTGACACATTATACTTTCACATTTACTTATTATTTTTCCGTTTAAACTATTATTTTATTTTAAAAAGTCAACTAATTAATTTTCTAAAATTTCTTTCTCTATTTATATTATAAATCAAAGTACTTTTTTTTAAAGATTAATTTCTTTAATTGTGAAATCCTTTATCAAGTTAGTTGTTAGTGGGGTTCGAACCTCTGACCTTGATGTTAGAAACCCATGTTAGCACCACCACACCACAAGGGGTAGGGTTATAAATAAATCAAAGTACTTGAATCAATAATTTTAAAATGACATTTTTCATTAAGCAAAAACTAAATATTTTAATTAAAAAATATAGTTTTTCAAAATTTTTTTTTTCAAAAACTATGATATTTTTTAAACGATGAAACCTTTTTAAATAATGAAATTATTTTAAAATCATTCTTTTTAAAAAACAATAGTTTTATATAAAACATTTTTTACAAAACAAACCAGGAGTTTTTGAACAATGAAATATTAATAAAAATAATTTTTTTTCAAATCAATAATTTTTTAAAACGAAAGTTTTATAAATAATAAATATATTTTATCAACTAATCAAAGTATTTACTCAAACGTAATTTCAATCGTATCATATATCAAAATAACATTTTACAGTTCTTTGCTATTTATTAATAAATATTTAGTATTTTTCTTATTCAAAAATGTGTAAGACACGGGGTTATAGCCTAGCGTTACATAAAAACATTGTAATATACTTTTCCTCGCATTTGTTTTCCCTTTTTATAATTTTAATATTTCAATATTGTGATTAATTTTTATCACTTACAACCTTAATGATATATTATTATTAGTTTTTAACATATTTTGTTTTCTTCTAATAAATTATAACGTTTTGGTATAGATTTTATTTAAACCTTAGCAGGTTAGATGTAACTTTACTAAACATCCGCTGGGGTTAACCCAATAGTTAGTTAAAGCTTGATATCTAATTTTTAGAACTACCAGAACATGTTGTCTTCTGTTAATGAGGCTGGACACGACACTACATTTTGAATACAAATTACTGAATCCTAACATGACATGTTTAGTAAACATTTCATTTTATTCGATGCTAACAAATACATGTTTAAGAAATGAGTTACAAGATATGTGTTAATTAATTTAACATGATTAATGGGAACCAATTTAATAACACAAATTACGTTGAATGACTTGATAAAAAAGGTAAATATAAACAACTTAATTACGTGAATGATAAGAGATGTTTAATACAATTCATTAACACACGGTTGAAAAATAATCAGACCCAATTAACATTACAAAATAAAAACTAGGAGAAATTATAATTCATATTTTAATTATTTAAAAACTTTAGAATTATATCATTTTGATAAACGTACAGATGATAAACATGTCACATCTGCCTAAGTAAATGTGTTATGTGTCGTAAATGGGTTAAGCGGATTGGACCCATTCAAAAACAATTTTTAATCGAGTCATTAATGTCCCACCTGTTTATAACCGAACACGTTTACCTAAACACTAGTAGCTCGTTTAACTTTGTGTTGAATCATGCTGCGGTAATAAGTTGTGTCATAAATTTCCAACCTTATAATTTCTAGGCGACTAACTCAGCTTCGCAAAAATTTTATATATTCCAAACTCCTTCCCTACAACCTCTTTTTTTTTTCAACAAGTTCCACATAACCATATGCATATATAATTAATAACGTTGAAAGAATCTTGAATTGTTTCCGTCAAATGTCAGGGGGTCAAAAGGACGAACGGGTCCAACGTTTGAACGGGTCACTTTCGAGGATTATTAATAAAATGTTGTCTCAATCATGGAATGAAGAACATGGGTCCTTTGAAAAACACCATATCCATAAACAATTACAAATTTAAACAATCACAGACAAACGGATGGACAATTGCTTTGGTTTCATCAAGCCAGGGATCTTGTTCCCTATCAATATAATGTAAACTAAATATTATACCAATCTCGGTACATTCTGTTTTGGCTAATCATATGTAGATGACAGACATCGGGCAAAAACAACGTTTTTTGTATCACAAGTGCGAAACATTATATCCTTAAATCAAGTAATTTAGATTTGGACTAGACCTTAATTACCTCATGACGTCACTAGGGTAAATAGTTAGCATAATATCTGCTTTTGTATTTTAGATACGGAAAACCAGGTAAATAATATATAAAATGAGAACAGAATTATAATATAAGATTACATTATTTAAAAAAGTAACGATTTAAGCATGCAAAAGTGCAAAATTAGGAAAGGTAGGTGGTGTCAGTGATCTTATAATCAATTCAATATAAATTACAAAACAATGTCTTTTTGTCAACCTTGTATTATACACTATGTTCTCATTTTATAACTAGAAAAAAAACCTGTATTATATTTTGAGAGTAGTTAGTTGCACCCTAGGGCCTACGGGTTGTAGTCCAGGAATACCAAGAAAGTGTAAAATATGTTTTCTTACTAAATAGTCCATGGCTCAAGTCATATATGACAAACAAAATATATAGATTTTAGAATAAGATAAAAATTGTATGAGTTAATCATTTTAAAAAAAAAATCTTCCATGAAGTTACGCATATAAAACTTTACAATATTCTGCCTATTATCAATATATTGGTCCTGAATGTTGGGTTCTTTGCAGGGTTTAATGAACCTTTTTTGGTCCTATTTACGGTCTTTTGACCAGTAGAAAGGTCTAATGATGTTGATATAAATATATGTGTAACTCATTTGAGAAAAGAAGAAAAGACAGAATCTTGAAAAAAAAAATCTTTCAAAGTTTTTATAATTGTTTATTAATTGGTTTAATATAATAATGAAAAAAAGAAAGAATCATTAATGATCAACCCGACAAGTTGATCTTACACTTGGTTTTATATGTTAACCTAGAAAAAAGATTTTGTGGATAGTTAAAGTAGGGTTTATTAACTACAGAAATAATGGAGAGAAGACGAGAAGACAGCACGGTGGCGACTGAGGATCTCCGGCGGAGAAAGGCTGAAGAACTGAGGAAGCTCAAGGAGGAAAAAACGAAGGTAACAGACGGATGGGAGGTAGTGAAGAATAGAGGAAGAAGATACAAGACTGAAGTGGTATATACTAACATGGCAAACTTTTTTGTATCCAATCTACCGGACGGCTGCACGACGACCGGACTCTGGCAAGCATTCCAGCATCATAATAACCTTATGGACGTCTTCATTCCCAGAAAAAAGGATAAATGGGGGAGCACTTTTGGGTTCCTGCGTTTTGTGGACGTTAAAGATGTGGAGAGTCTCTTGAAAAAGCTAGCAGAAACGAAGGTTGACGGGAGAAGAATATGGATAACAATTTCAAAGTTTAACAGGCCGAAGAGGAACACTGCGAGAGACACAACTGTAAGCGCCATCCGCTATCAAGGGAGTCATATACGGAACAACACGGAGGAAATGGGGGCCAAACAAGATTATGGGATTAGAAAGAGATCGGTATCGTATAGAGATGTTTTACGTCCAGCCACACAAGAAGGAGTGATCCTTATGAAGACAATACCGCAGGGGAATAAGCTTACTGCAGTATCATTGATAGGAGAAACCCATAACTTAACTATTTTGAACGATCTGCATACGTATTTACAAGCAAAAAAGGGAGTGCCGGAATGCACAGTTAGATACTTGGGAGGATTATCGGTACTACTATCGTTTTCTACTAATGTCGAGGCAAGATCATATCTGAATTCAATGGGGCACGCGTGGCAGGCGATTTTCTCGTCGTTAAGAGAATGGGATGACTCAAGTTACTCTTATAGCAGAATTGCATGGCTAATAATCAGAGGGGTACCCCCATATTTGTTCGACGGATCCGTATTTGACAAGATCGGGGAGGCATGCGGAAAGGTTGTCCATCAATCTCAAGCATCCATGATGGACGGAGTCCTATCATATGATAGAGTTGCAATACTTACTACCTCGGGGGAAAGGATACAAAAATCTGTTACGGTGACTCATAACCAAAGAAAGTTCTCATGTTGGGTGATTGAAGACAATGATTTGTGGACCCCGGAATTCATCAAGGAAGGAACTAGGCAGGAGAAACCTTCACAGCCTGAAGATAGTGGTGATCATCAATACTCCGCCCCAATGCCGGTGGAGTCAATAAGATCCGGAAATAACTTCGAAGCAGAAAAGCTACGGCGATCGGAGTTCCGGCCAGAAGCTGAAAGGCCAAGCGATGAGGAAGACGGAGCGCATTCTTCGGTGTTCGCATTGCATGGCCTCACGCATGATGGATGTTTCCCTCGGGAACGTACCCCGCCCCCCATGCAGTCCCCCATGCAGTGGGCTCATACGGAATTGATGACATGGGCTCTGATCCTTTTAATTTGGGCCAGACTATTGAAAATGTTATGCGAAGGCCTAACTCCAGTAAAAATAATGGAAAAACGAGGATGAGCGGGTCCCCAAGAGAACCTAGGGCTTCTAAAACTGGGAGCGTAAAGGAAAGAAGAAAAAGACAGAGGATCCCTGATTTGAATGAAAGCTTATGGGATATTCGGAGATTCAGAATTAGCAAGCACTTATTGGGGGAAAGGAGAAGAATGGCTAAGAAGAGCCCTACAAAGGCGCACTCAGATCCGATCATTAAAGAAACCGAATAGGAGGTTCCGGGGACAACTGATTCCACAACTGAGGGGCTAAACAATAATGAAGAAAGGAGGGAGACGAACAGCGTGGATGTGTTGGCTGATGAATCAACCCTGCAACAGGATACGGTATCAGGAACAGGGGCGATGGAGAATGATGGTATTGACTTGGAGGAGGAAGTAAGTGACACTATTAGAATTAATTCGTGCGTCAACATCAACCTAAAAGGGTTTGAATCTCAAATTCATGAGATAATTAGGAACGAGGGTGTGGAAAATGGTAAGCCATGAATTGTTTATCAATTAATCTAAGGGGGGCAGGTGATCCAGGAAAGGCTCATTGGATCAAAAAACTAAAGGCGAAACATGTTGTGCTGTTCATTGTAATACAGAAGACTCAGATTGCTGATTCATCAAAGATTAGTTTTCACACTTATTGGGGAAGGTCAAAGTATGATGTCGAATATTTTGATGCTATAGGGAGGTCTGGAGGGCTAGCAGTAATATGGAATCCCTCCGTCTTGATCAAACAACACATGTTCAAATCAAGACATTTTCTAATCATCAAGGGCACCCTTGCTGGAGTCAACTCTCCAATCTTAATTGTCAACGTATACGCCCCTCAAGATATTCAAGCCAAAAAGGATCTATGGAAGCAACTTCTAAGTCATACTTTTAATTATTCGGGACTGCTGCTGTTAATGGGGGACTTCAACGCAGTTAAGGAGCCTCTAGACAGATTAAATTCTGAATTCTGCCCAAACATTGACTAATGATTTTAATGAATTCATCTTCAAGGCCGGTTTAACAGAGTATAAGATGGGTGGTGGGAAGTTCACTTATGTGGGAGGTAATGGGAGTAAATTTAGCAAAATTGATAGAATGCTAGTGTGCACAGGCTTCGTCAATCAATGGCCTGATGCTACACTATCTATTCTTCCAAATGAAGGCTGGTCAGATCATTTTCCACTGCTACTACAAACTGATGCAGCGGATTTTGGTCCACCACCGTTTCGCTTTCTTAACTCATGGTTACAAATCAAAGGACTGGACGAGGAGGTCAATAGACTATGCACTACTTTTCAATATGAGGGGCCTCCAGACAAGAAAATAGCATATAAATTAAGGTGGCTGAAATCTGGAATAAAGCATGGATATCAGGCATTAGAACCAGAGAGAATGAGGCAGTGGATGCCCTAAACACCCAACTACAAGTAATAGATCAAGAAGCAATGGGTGGCGGGATAATGGACGATCATACTCAAAGAAGGGCGAAAGTGATTAACAAGATAAAAACAATTCAAGATAGGAAGAAAGCAGATATTATACAAAAATCAAGAATTCGTTGGGCTTTAAATGGTGATGAGAATTCTAGCTTTTTCCACGAGATGGTGAATTCAAACATAGCAAACAATAGAATACATGGAATGATGATCAATGAGGAATGGCTCACTGATCCTAGCGCTATCAAGACTCATACGACTGATTTCTTCAAGGAGAAGTTTGATGCTAAACAGATCGACAGACCGGAACTGCTCGTCTCGGGGATCAAAAAACTAACGGGCCAACAAGCCGAAGGATTGATTAGACTTTTTTCAATTGAGGAGCTGAAGAAAGCGGTTTGGGAATGCGATGGCAATAAAGCCCCGGACCTGATGGTTTCAGTTTTTGCTTCCTAAGGAAATTCTGGGACCTGTTGCAGGTTGACTTCCTTGAATTCCTAAATCACTTTTATGAAAAAGGCTATATTAGCGAAGGCTGTATGTCGACTTTTATCGCGCTTATCCCAAAATGCAAAGATACGCCTACACTCAACGACTACCGACCGGTGAGTTTGATTAGGGTGGTTAATAAAGTTCTCTCCAAAATTTTATCAAACAGGCTCAAAGAAGTAATTGGAAGCTTGATTTCGGAGGAACAAACCGCCTATGTATCAAAAAGGTCAATCCTTGACGGCCCACTGATCGTAAACGAGGCTGTATCCTGGTTAAGAAAAACAAAGAACCAGGGAATGATCCTGAAACTTGATATGGCCAAAGCTTTTGACACGGTATACTGGGAATTCATTGATCGGGTGCTCACTCAAATGAAATTTCCTCCTATATGGTGTCGGTGGACTCAAGCTGTTCTGAGAGGTAGCAAAGCATCTGTACTGATAAACGGATTGCCCACGAAGGAATTCGAATGTAAGCGGGGTTTAAAACAAGGAGACCCCTTATCACCTTTCCTCTTCATAATCACAATGGAAGCGTGGTCGTGCATTATGAAGAAAGCGGTTCATGAAGGAATCTTTCAGGGGCTAAATATAACAAATAATGGGCCACTTATATCACACTTTTTATTTGCGAATGATGTCATTCTGATAGGGAAGTGGTGTGAGCAAAATGTGCGAAATGTAACAAGGCTACTAAGAGGATTCTTCTTGGTTTCGGGGCTAAAAGTGAACCTAAGGAAAAGTTATCTATATGGCGTGGGCGTTCAGGAAGAAGAGCTCTCCCTTATGGCATCCATGCTACACTGTAATACGGGTACTTTTCCATTTTCATACCTTGGCCTCAAAGTAGGCGCGAACATGAATCTCGTTAAGAATTGGTCACCGGTGATAGATGCTTTCAAAAGCAGATTGTCCACATGGAAAGCTAAGACACTGTCGATTGGTGGAAGGGTTACGCTAGTAAAATCGGTTTTAGAAGCATTGCCATTGTACTTCTTCTCACTATACCGGGCTCCAGAGCAGGTCCTTAATTCCTTGGAAAAAATTCAAAAGAGGTTCCTATGGGGGGGAGACGAGAGCAAACGGAGAATACACTAGGTGGCTTGGGAGGGAGTTAACATGCCAAAGGAGAATGGAGGACTGGGCATCACACCTCTTAAACACTCGAATATGGCATTGCTATCAAAATGGTGGTGGAGGTTTAAGAATGAAAAACATTCATTATGGTGGAATGTAATTTGGTCCATACATCATACATCAAAAGATTGAATTCAATACCGGTGAGACTATCTCACCCGGGAGTATGGAGAAATATCTTTAAAATAGGGGACGATCTCAAAAAATCGGACATGCATCTGAATTGCATCTTTATTTGAATAGTTGGAGATGGCAAGGACATAAAATTTTGGGTAGATAGATGGTGTACCGAAAGGCCTTTAATGGAAATTTATCCCTCTCTTTTTGCTTTGGAGCACACTAAGGAAGTTACAGTCAATGAATGCTTATGGGTCCAAGGTCAAACAACAACATGGAGGTGGAGATGGAAAAAGGAGGTAATCACAGCCCAAGAGAGGGAAGATTTAGGTAATCTAATGGAAAGGTTGAGGTCAATAAACTTAGATGGGGAGAAGGATCGATGAAAACTATCTGAGGGGGCGGAGTCAATTTTATCCACGAGATATATCAAGGATATGTTGATAAGTAAATGCATCATTGGAAATGAATTTAAGTTCCCCTGAAATGATTGGGTACCAAAGAAAATAAACATCTTCAATTGGCAAGCAGAATTAAATAGGTTGCCCATGTGTGATTCGTTAAGTAAAAGAGGTATTCATATCACCTATACGGGTTGTAGGCTGTGCGGGTTGGAAGAGGAGTCCGTAGATCACGTTTTCATCGAATGCCAACTAGCTAACCAGGTTTGGTCCATAATTAGCTCATGGTGCAACATCAACCAGATATTTGCTTTCTTATTCAGGGATCTTATGACCATCCCCTACCTATTAGAAGGAGATACCGAGTTTAAAAAGGCGATCCATGCTATCATCATGTCAGCAACATGGTGCTTATGGAAGCTTCGAAATGAAATCACGTTCGGCCAGGCACGACCATCAATTTCGAGATTACTAAATGACATAGTCGCACTCGTTTCGCTATGGTTGAAGACAAGAAATAGAGGGAAGACAATACCAGGTCTATGTAACTTTCCATGGGCTCCTAGAGGAT
This sequence comes from Flaveria linearis, assembly GCA_024085815.1. Classification (NCBI taxonomy): domain Eukaryota; kingdom Viridiplantae; phylum Streptophyta; class Magnoliopsida; order Asterales; family Asteraceae; genus Flaveria; species Flaveria linearis. The sequence goes on from CM044012.1 coordinate 41,855,435, forward strand.
GATGGTGTTATTGTATGCATGTTATTTCCTTTCTCTTTTATCTTTTGTATTGTTGAGGTTCTTAGCTACTTGCTAGCCTCTTTTTCATTAATATAAATGTTCTTGCCGTCCAAAAAAAGTTAAAGTAGGGTTTAGGAAGACAAATATATTTTCAGAAAGATTTGAGGGGAAGCAAGTAGGTAACATGTTTACATGTGTCGACGTGATTGGGGACTTAGGAGTGACATGGTTGTTAGTGGGTTGGTGTGTTCTATAAATAAAATTTAAAGCCAGTTGTAGGTATCGATCCACTCACTATGTTGAAAGATAAGATGGTAATGTGGCTCGAGAAATGATTTACTCTCCTCATTAATGTTTTATCTATGCATATATAATAATTTAATGGGTGAACCACCCATACTACACACACTAATTTGATATATATTTTTATTATTTTTAAACCAGTACTTTTCTTTAGGTAAGATGAAGTGCAGAGAGAAAAAACAGGTGATATGATGTCTCAATAAAGTTAAGGGGTGTGTGACTACACCACATATTTAGGAACACCTTTAATATAGGTGTGTTTTTGTAATCCGAAACCCAAGTGGCATCTTGGTGGAAGAGAGAAAAATAAGATGAAAGAAAAGAAATGTAACAAATCCAATTAATCTAATATGCGTGGATGAGTTTTGTAAGGATGAAGAAGAGAAAAATAGACGAGCAAGAAGAAAGAAAAAAGAAAATGATACTGAGTGATTAGTGTGTGTTCCGTCTCTCTTTTGAGGCACATACATATTGCATATATACGTTTTTTTTGGTTAAGTTTGTTACATGAATATGCGGGAAGTGATTTACACATAAGATTATACTAGAAGGGTGCCCGCGGAATGCAGCGGGACGACATTTTACATTTGACACTTGCATTTAATATTTTATTATTCTTGTATTAGTTTTATAAAAGTTAATTATGTTTTTTCTAAGCTAATTAAAATTTAAAACATCAAATAAATGAGTTCTGCATGACAACTTGTATATACGCATTAACTTATTGTACCTTATAAAATACAGATCATTTTAGCAAAATGTTTACACCAAAATGTTTAAAAATAAAAACATGTTAATTAAGTTGTAGTCTCAAAACGTTTTTAAATGTGATAAATTAAAAGATAGTGCTGAAATATTAAAACATGTTAAGTTTTTTTGTTGTATGGTTAGATAATATAAAATTTTATACAAATATTAGTATGTGTAAGGTTATTATGTAACTAATTATAAGGGGTAATGTGTAAATAATGTTATAAATACTATTTTACCCTTAAAAATGATTGTATCTTATGCATTAAATATAGTATGTGTTCTTAATTTTATGGTATCTTAAAATACCCCTCTCATATGCTTTATATATAGTATAGATATTACGATTTCATGTAAAATAAAATAAATGATTTTAAAATTCAATCTTAAAAATTTATAAAGAATATGGATAGATTAAAATTTTGATATAACTAGACATGTGAAAGTCATTTTTTAGTCTCCTAAGCTATTCATAATTTACTCCTATTAATTATTTATATTTAGACCTTGCAAAATTTAAACTATTAATCTTTCGGGTAGAGATGAAACACTTACCATCAAAAGTTCTTTGGAGAGACATATGTAGTTAATATATTGGTTATATTACCTATACATGATACGTATGTGAATGCAATAAAATTTAAAAATAATACACGTTTATAAATTATTTGTGTTCTTTAAATATATATACATAAGAACCAGTAGATTTTTATAATGTACCATTGATAAAAAATAATAATAAATGGTTTAGCTTTGTTTGCGTTTTAAAAAACTCCCCACCCACTCACACACACATAGAAATAAGTTAAATAACAATTATTTTTTTCCTAAATATCCTAAGAATGATTTTAATCACCTTAATACGGACTCCAATGAACCTCGATTGAACCTATTACAGTCACATTGAAATCGATCTGTCCTATAGTTGTATATATTATCAACGATAAACCAATCCCCCTAACTAAAAAGTTCAAAACATTCAAGTATAAAAATTAACAACAAAAATATACAAAGACAACACGAATTCAGTTAGACAACCTAAAAAATAATCAAACAACCCTAGTTATAAAAAAGATAATATGATTTCTTTATAAAAAAATATTCATAGGCTTTTGAGGTAAATATTAGTTTGTATGTTAAAATTCCTCTCTATCTCTATACACACACTAGCTTAATACCCTGTATATTAAATATGTCAAATAATTCAAATATTTAATAATTAATAATAAAAGTTTATAAATTATAAAATGATATTTTAAGATAAAATATAATTCAAATTACGTATGAGTACAGATTTTTAAATAATAAAAAGTAAATTTCACTTTTTAAACTTTATTTTTTAAGTTATTTTTTGTTAATTTCAAAAAAAGTTTTTTTAAAATATGTTGTCTCAACACAAACTGTTTAATTAGAAATGTTATTTTAAAAAAAATCCTTATTATAACTTTGAATATAAATTTCTTTTATGAAAACAATATTTTTTTAAGAACATAGGCTTTAAAATATTTCATATTTTAATAAAATTTTTATTTCATAAAAAAATCATTCCTTTAGAAATTGCATTTATAGAAAGATTTCTTCTTAACTTATTAAAAAGTTTTTACTTTGAAAAAAAATAAATAATATTACTAGTAGTTAATAAATATAATTATTTAATAAAAGAGAGGAACGGAAAAATTAGATTTAGGAGGCCTACAAAATTGTGCCATGTGTCCTTAAAAACCTTTTCGTTATTAGCGCGCGCACACACATACACAAACACACACAAACACACACGAGCGCACACACACACATACACACACACACACATATATATACATATATATTGGATGGTTCCTGAGAAAATCAATATTTATGTGAAAAGCAAAGAAAGTCAATAATATAAATCATAAATTTTATATTATTTTAATTATTAAAAGGGTAGTTAAGTATTTGTTACATATATGTTGAACTTAAATACAAGAATAAAGAGTCTTGCGTATACGTACCACCATTTTAAATGAAAAATGGTTACGTATACGTAACTTATATGTGACGTATATGTAAAACCATGCTACGTTTTTTTCATTTGACCCATACCATTATTTATTTATTCACACAAATATAAAGGGTAATGATAAAAAAATTATAAGTTATGTTATCGATTTAATTGGTTTTCTCTAGTTTTCACGTAACATTGTGGTTTTCTTAGGATCCCTCCTCTCTCTCTCTCTCTATATATATATATATATATATGTGTGTGTGTGTGTGTGTGTGTGTGTGTGTGTGTGTGTGTGTGTGTATGTGTGTGTATGTGTGTGTATATGTGTGTATATGTGTGTGTATATATGTATATAATAGATGTATTCTTTGCTAACTAATCTTAGAAAGTAAAATTGAGAAAAGTAATAATAGAATGGTCATTTGGGAAAGTAAGAAAAAAATGCACAAGGTTAGAAAGAAAGGTGATCATAATGAACACATGAAAATAAGAAAAAAATGCACAAGGTTAGAAAGAAAGGTGATCATAATGAACAGATGAAAATGCACTTAAAAAACTATGGTTCCTTCGGTAAGAAAGTAGGAACAATGAATATGTCTACTATTGATCTGAAAATAAAATAAATCAAGAGAATAGTTACAGTTGGAAAGCTTCTAAAGTGAGGAATCAAAAGCCAACTGGGAAAATGAGTAGGGTGGCAAGACTCTTGGTATATAACAAAGTCTCCTTAAGATATGTAATTTACTAGTATGTTAATTAAATAACTTTTCAAAAATAAATAAACGTTTTATTTAAATTAGTTAAATTTGTTAAAAGTTAATTTAATTTATAAGTAATTGTTAAAATTTAAATACCTTCAACATCGTGTTTTTTTAAAGAAGCATTCAAAAACTATCAAGATTCACGAATTGAAACATTTCACTGGAATTCTTAAAATCTTGATAAAAAGTTTAAAAAAGTATTTACAAAAATATTGCCCTTATCTGACACTATGGTAGATGGTCAACCATGTAGCTTGTAAACACCATCTATGAACCCTTAAGCCACTTGAGAAGCAAAAAATGGTGACCAAAAGTCACAAACGGGCATACTTGGTGAGTTTGTCTACTACCATAAAAATGACCTATCTATCTCCGGATTTAGGTAATCTAGTAATAAGTACATGCTAATATCACCAAAGACATCATTAATAATTAGTAGAGGTTTCTATAAATCAAGGAAAGTTATTGTTTAAGTCTTGACCTGCTAATATATGTGACTATGTCTAATAACCCTCCCCACCCCATCCACACCTACACATAATTGTTATAGCATAATAATCTTGATTAGATCATTCCTCAAACTTAAATCCAAGCCAACCTGCAGGATCATTACAAGTCACTCAACACAATCGTTCTCTCTTAAACTCACTTGATATCACTCGAATGATGATAATAGAATCCTTTAAGAGTTAATGGTAATATATTAAGTAAGCAAGACAAAAAAATAAGTTTATCAAGATACGTGAATATATTAATTTTCAACTCAAAGATTACAAGACTTTTTCTTGGCACTTACTCTAATGAGCTTACAATAAAAACTATATATACTACTATCTACAACCAATTATACTTGGAAAAGCAGCTGGAAAATACAACTAGATAAAATACTACAGTTGCTAGAAGTATGTAAACTAAGATAAAGTATTATCCTAGTATTAGGTAGTCAGGACAAGTCCATGACTTACCTTTTGTCACCAACTATGTATGGTGACTATACTAATCTATGATGGAGGAACAGTGGATAAAGTAAGTTCAAACATACCCGCATGGAAAAGCTCCATGCAGTCTGTCAGTAAAGTAGTTGACTGTACTGATAGGAACCTTACTTTTATCCACTAGTTACAGTTGATTCTTCCAAAGGTAAGTGTACTTCAGAAGACATGAAGTCTTCTGAAGTCACTTTGGCTTCGGAAGAAACAACTTCTTCTGAATCAGCTGCTCCTTATCTTAGTCTTCATGATACTTCTGAAAAGTAACTCTCTTCGGAAGTTCTTCTTGCCTGTCTTCGGAAGACTCTTGACTTGGCTTTGGAAATGTAGCATTGTCTTCGGAAGTCCATTGTAGATGTACCAAAATTAAGCTAAGTATTGGGTTTTGGTTGCACCAGCCTCATCATTCCTCACAATCTCCCCCTAGGCTGATGCTACCAAAACTCTACTTATCTTTCTTCTCCAGTGCCTTCCTGATCACAACCATAATCTTCACATCTTTCTCTCAATTCTCCTTGGTAGATATGAGCAGCATTTGGAACAAGTCTTTCCTGGTTAAGACATCAAGCCTATCACCATGAATGATATGAATCCATTGGCTATTCCCTCTTTATAGAGTAAGCTGACGGGTGTTAGAGTCATACACCCATCGAGCTATAGGCTCCAAAGCTGGATCTTGAACCATCTGGAGAAAGGCTTGACCTTTTGTAAAGGCTTCAGCATCAGCAGCAGCTTGAGCTCTTCTTATCAACTCTGCTTCCCTCATCTTGAGTATGTGCTTTCGGATGAGAGAAGCAAGAGGAGAGTTAGAGGGGTTGGATATTGGTAACTCTGCTAGATTGTTTATATCAAATCTGCTAGAGTGTAGCAGAGATAATGTATCTAGCTGGTTTGTTTCCTCACTCTCTCTCCCCAGCTGAAAGGCATTTAAAGGCTCATCGAACCTCCACTGGACTATAGGGCTTCTTGGAACTTGAGGAGTAGTTGGAAAATTTTCTATCTTGCTTTTGTGCAGTAGAGTCACCAGTTTTCTTCTCAGCTTCTTTTTCTTATCATTTAGGTCATGTATGTTGAGGGAAAAAAGAATGAGACACTGGTCCAGGGTTATTGCAGGGAGATCTAGGAGAGCTTCCCTTGAGAGAAGATTGACTGAGTCATCAAGATATCTCAGTTTGATCAAGTCTTCATCCCAAGAGAAAGAACTCAACCTAGTGCATTGGTTAAGTCCTTCCTGAATTTACTCAAACTCATGTATGGTCAGGGGTCTTGGTAAATTTAAGGATGGTTGGGTTATTAGTTTGGTTTTAGATATGGTTTTAGGTTTCAGAGTTGGTGGTGGTGGTGGTGGTTCAAATATTTATGGTGTGGGTTGTGAGGTGGTTGAAGGGGTTGGTTCAAGGGTGAAGGGTTCATCTGTAGGTTCAGGTTTTACAAGGAAGGGAAAAGGGAAGGGTGTAGGTGGTTCAGTGGTTTGTGAGAGTGGTGTTTGTTTGATTTTAATAGTAGGCGTTTGTTTGGGTGTGGTTTTGGTGGCCATCCTCTTACTTGCAGTTTTCCATTGAACCTCCTGTTGACTCCCCATTAGAATGTCAATCTTTATGTCACTGACATGTCGTTGGAGAGTATTTGTAGCCATTGACCCTACTTGCCTTGCTAAGAAGCCATGAGCTTTCAGATAGGACTTCATCCAGTCCCTATCATTAGCTTGTTTAGCAGCTAGCTTCTTAGCCTTCTCCTTCTTCTTCTCTTTCTCTCTCAGCTTCTCCCTAGCAGCCCTCTTCCTTTCCTTCATGATTTTCTCCTGTTCTTGTTTGAAGAAGAACATGATAGTGTCAAACTCATGAGGAGCCAAGTATTCTTACTTATATCCCCTAGAGTAGAGAAATGCTATCTTCTCTGCTCTCACCTTGTCCTGAGCCTTGATCTTATCATCTTCTTTCTTCTTCCTTCTTTCCTCCTCCTTTGCCAATCTTGCTGCTTCTGCTCTTTCCTTTTGCAGTAAGGTTTTATTCCCTAAGTTGATAAGATCCTCATAGGGAAGTAGAAGAATTTCTTCACTTTAGATCCCAAGGTTGAGGATCCTGTCAATCAATTCTGCGCTTCTTTTGTTGGCAAAGTGCTCATGAGCAGCTGCTGCTTTAGTTACTGCCTTCTTACTACCAGCCAACAGCTTCTCAGAGTCTACTTTTCCTTTCCTCTTTAACTTCTCTAGTCTGTATTCCTCCTCTAGCTCTTCATCTGTCAACTTCCTCTTTCCTTTAGGATCTGAGGAAGCTGATGGCTTAAAAGACTCAGATTTGGATGGTTCAGGCAGGCTGGGCAGATGAGAGATGGTGGCAGAGAGGTTTACTATTACTTCCGCGACTTCAACCTCAGCCTCGGAAGAAATTTCCATGGCTTTGAAAATAGATTTGATTGTCTTGGAAGTAGACAGTAAACCTTCTTCGAAAGGGATTTCCTTAGCTTCGGAAGAGATTTCCTTAGCCTCGGAAAAGATTTCCTTGGCTTTGGAAGAGATTTCCTTAGCCTCGGAAGGGATTTCCTTGGCTTCGAAAGAGATTTCCTTAGCCTCAGAAGTAACTTGAATTTCTTGCCCTGCTAAGTCAGGTGCTGGGCCATCGGTTTGTGCTTCTCCTTCGAAGTTAATCTCAGGTTCCACACTCTCCTTAGGTTGACCAACACCATTCCAAGAGGTAGAAGGTCCAGTTAACCTTTGGAGCTCTTCAGCTCCAAAGTAAGTACGAGTATGATCAGGGAGGGAATGTTCAGATGGGTATTTCATCAGAAACTGGTCTATAAGATTAATGGAAGTCATAGGTTCCATCTGGACAGAAGAAATTGGCTCAGGAAGGGTATGTGCAGGGGAAGCTGGGATAGAGGAGGTGACTCCAAGAGGATGGGTTGTGGCAATAGTAGGCTCAATGAGGACTGATGCCTGCTCCAAAGATTGAGCAACCATCTCCCCCGAAAGTGGTACCTGCTCCAAAGAATAAGCAGATACTCCTTAACAGTTGTTTGATCCAGCAAATTCTCCCCCTCTTTGGTAGCATCATCCTGAGAGTCAGATGAGCTAGAGGAAGAACTTATAGAGACCTGGATCTGTACATGCCTAACAGATCTCTCTATCTGTTTCTCAGCTTGTTAGGCCTTGAGAGTGTTAATCTCAAGTTGCTGAGTGGCAGATCTACTTTCTAAAATATTAACCTGAGATTCCAGGTTTGCGATTTTAGAGATTAGATACTTGATGGTAAGTTGCATACTACCCTCATCCTTATTAGAGGAATCATCAGGAGATGAGATAACATACCTAGTATGCTCATCCTCATCACTTGATATGGTTTCGTGGCACCTAGGGTTCTTCTGCTGATCCATGTCTCTTTCAGAAACATGGAGTTGCAAAGTTGCCGTGGATAGAGTCTGATTGATGTTACCACTTTCCTGAGGGACTAATGAAGCACCCTCGGTAGTGGCAGCTCTATCCTCATGAGTCCCCTCCATATCTGTGGGACTCACCTCAGTACTTTCTTCCTGATGTGGGTTGAATATCAGGGGCTGCAGAGGGCTCTGTTGATCAAAAGAGTGGTGAGAGGGATCAACTTCACTGCCTTGTTGTAGCATGATATTCTCATCAGGATGGGTTAAAAGGTCAAGGAAAGATTTAGTAAATATATCTAATGACCTGAGACCTTGGTCAGCACCTAAGGATTCCCCTGCATCAGCAGTGGATTCCAAGATGTGGATGTCCCTTTTTGGCGGATCAGGAGAGTATTGTGGCTCAAACTAAGGACTTAAGGCTTGGTTAGTGGGCTCGTCTGGTTGAGACTGAGGAGACTCAACCATGACATTGAGGTCTATGTGGGAGGAAGTGGAGACCTCAGACTGAGTTGGAGCCCATGTTTCCACTCTAGTGTTTTTTGATTGAAAAGAGCGGACTTGATCAATCAGAGTAGATTGATCAAGGGTTCGTTTTGGGCGTCTATGATAAGTGAGCTGTATGGGAATACGTATAATGGGTGTCTGGTCGGGGTATATCATCGGCTGGGTTTGTAGGGATGTCACTATGAGCCATTGGCTCAAACATACCTTAGGGCAAATTAGTGAACCTACCAGTGAAATTGGGTGAAACCTTCTTTAAAATCTTGAAGACACCAGGCTTCATGTGAGGAACCGGAAGTGGTTGATCAAGTTATAGTCGATGTTGGTCCAACTCGTAGTTTATGAAGTGCTGGATGAACTGGGGATACATTAAGAAAGAATCCCTAGTTAGCTTGCTGATTAGGTTCATCAGCGCAAACTTAGAGTAGTTGAACATTCAGCTCCTTACCATTCCAATGACCAGGCACCCGAGATCATATGGGATTTGATCCCATCCCCCAGACTTGTTTGATAGGCAATGGAGTACAATGTGTAGAAGGAACTTCCAGTTGAATGAAAAGTTGTAATGATATACATTCGAGCTCTGCACATTTCCACCATAACCCATTTGAGTGTAGGTTTCTTCCAAGTCTGTTTCGGGGAAATCCACAGGGGCACCCACATCGTGGAGCTCCAGATGCTCTCGGATGGTGGTTTCAGAGATGATCAGCTCCTGGCCGCTTATCGTTGACCGAATAACCCGTTGATCATTTAGAAGTTCACTCCGTCCATTGGCCAAAAATTCGGCCATATGGTTGGAGTAAACAGTTGGATTTACGGTGAGGGCGGTGAAATATGTAGATTGGTTTAAGAATTGCATGATTGGTGCATAGTCAGCATCCTTGGTTTTGGGGATTGAGGGCCATTGTTTCAGAAATTTGGTTGAGTGAAGAAATAGATGAAGAAGACGACGTATAATGGGGATTTTGGGAGGTTTTCTCTGGAACGTGGGTATTATGTAACGGTAAGAAAAGTAGGATAGTTGGAGGTTGTGTATAAATGGAGTAAAAAAATCTTATCGGATAGGGTGAAAAGATGTGAAAAGATAGTTTAGATTTGATAAGATTTAGGCGGCAAAATAAACCCATTTAAATAATACGACATCATTTCTTTTTGCGAACAAAACTTCACTTTTTACAGAGTGGGGCCCGAAACCGTATCCGTTACAGTAATTTCTCTTCCGAGGGTTAAATTGCTTCCGAATAAAAACACTTGTGAATTCATCAAAGTGTTTCTTCCGACGAAAATCTTTTCTTCCGAAGGAAAATGACGTCCTAAGACATATTTGCTTCCGAGAGAAAGATTGCTTCCGAGAACATTAGTTAAAGAGTTTCAGAAGAAAATTTTGATACTTGATCAAAAGTCTTCCGAAGTCAAAAACTTATAGGAAAGAGGAAACACTTAGATGAGTTTATCTATGGAAGACCGAGATAAACTCTTCCACAGCTAAATTTCTCTTCGGAAGAATTTATACTTAGAAAATTTTATGGATAATATTTCTGTAACAGAGCTTAGCTTGTAATCAATTAGACAAGAAGGCCATGGCATATTTAAAAAGGTTTTTAAAAGAGATTAATCAAGGTTGATCATCCTAATAGCTGTAATTAAATATTTAAATCTCTGTTCATCAAATGCCTTTATGAACAGGTCAACATATTGTTTATTTGTATCAACCTTAACAAGTTTTATAAGACTCTTCTCATGAATATCTTGATTGAAATAATCCCTGATGTCAATATGTTTAGTCTTTGAGTGCTTCACTGGATTCTCTGTGATTGAAATAGCACTCTTGTTGTCTATGTGGATAGGAGTCTCCATGAAGTTGAAGCCATAGTCTATCATCTGATTTTGAATCCACAGCAGTTGAGCACAGCAGCTAGCAGCCACAATGTATTCAGACTCAGCAGTTGATGTAGACATACAAGATTCCTTCTTGCACTGCCATGAAATAATCCTTCTACCAAGAAATTTACATCCTCCTAATGTTGATTTCTTGTTGATGTTGCATCCTCCATAGTCACTGTCAGTGTAACCGTAGAGGTCAAAATCCTTATTCTTGGGATACCAGAGTCCTAGTTTGGGAGCTCCTTTGAGGTATCTAAGGATTCTTTTGACAGCAACCTGGTGAGATAACCTTGGAGCAGCCTGATATCTTGCATAAATGCAAGTGGCAAACATGATGTCAGGCGTACTTGCAGTCAAGTACATTAGAGACCCAATAATTACCCTATACTGATGCAGATCAGTATTCTCCTCCTCAGATTCGGGACTCAGATTATGATTTCTGGCTATAGGTGTCTGGCTGGCTTACAATCTTTCATCTCAAATCTCTCTAAGATGTCTTTGACATACTTAGATTGATTGATGAAAATCCTTTCATTCATCTGCTTCACTTGAATTCCAAGGAAGAAGTCCATCTTGCCCATTGAACTCATTTCAAACTTCTTCTATACAAGAATGTATATTTCACATCAAGTTGGTAGACAGTGAAGTTCTTGGATGCTGCAAAAGCAAGGAAAATCCTAACAGCTTCAAGTCTTGCAACAGGTGCAAAAACATCTGTGTAGTCAATTCCTTCCTCTTATATGTATCCTTAAACATCAAGTCTAGCCTTATTCTTGATGATTAAACCTCTGTCATTCTTCTTGTTCCTAAACACCCATTTGGTACCTATACGGACTTGGCATTTTAGTAGAGGACATAAGTTACATACCTTTTACCTCTTGAATTAAAGCAACTCCTCTTGCATTGCTTCAACCCAATTATTATCCTTCAAGGCTTCTTCCACTTTCTTGGGCTCAATTTAGGAAAGGAAGCATGAATACAAGCAAACATTCCCTTGATGGGTTTGACTCCTTGTTTTTACTCCCTCTGTGACATTCCCAATAATGTTCTCAGCTGGATGGATGTTATGGATCCTGAGCCTAGGAATCACATCTAGTTGCAGAGATAGACCCAGGTTAGAGATGTTTTGCTCTGGACTGTGAACATCACCACCTGCTGTTGTCTCACATTCATTGAATGAGGACTGATTCAATGAATGTGTTACAACATCAGTCATAAGATGCTGTGAAGCAGGATCAACAGTTTCCTGTTCCTCCAAGTCACTGTCTTCATAAGCTTGGTGTTGATTTCTGAAGTTGTCTATTGGTGAAGATTGGGGCTCATGTGTATGACAACTTGTTGATGCTCCATTGGTTCTTGAGATGGTGAGACTCTCTGGATTACCAGCTATAGGAGCTTGATCTTCATGTTTTCTTGGAGATCTTGGAATAGGTCTTGACAACTCAAACATTTGATCTGTTTAGGAATCTGTTTGTCCACCTGTTCCAGCTAAAACAATCTTACAAGAAGGTTTAGAATAGTTAGGAAACAATTCTAAGTTGAAGATATATTTAGGGCCATTCCCCTTAACACAAGGAGTGTGCTCATTAACAACAATATTAAATGACTCCTCAAATTATTGATTCTTAATGTTGTATACTCTATAAGCTTTAGAGCTTGAAGAGTATCCAACAAAGATAGCATCATTTGACTTTTCAATAATTTTTGCTAAATTGTCCTTTGGGTTAAGTATGGTACACCTGCTACCAAAGGACCTAAGAAACCAATGAATGGTGGTCTATTTGTTCCATAGTTCATAAGGGGTTTTACGATATGGCTTAAATATAAGAACTCTGTTATGCACATAGCATGAAGTGCTGACTGCTTCTGTCCAGAATGTTAGAGGAAGCTTTGAATCAGCCAACATAGTCCTAGCAGCCACAATAAGTGTCCTATTTCTCCTCTCAGCAACACCATTCTGTTGAGGAGTTCTAGGAGCACCGTATTGTCTGGTGATTCCCTTAGAATCACAGAATGAGTCAAGAACTTGATTCTTGAATTCAGTCCCTTGGTCATTTCTTAATACTTTTACCTTATGATCTATCTGGTCCTCAATTTTAAGAATAAAAGATTTTAGAATTTCAGCAGTTTCATCCTTAGTTCTCAAAAAGAAAACCCATGTATATCTAGTGAAGTCATCAACAATTACAAGGCAGTATGATTTCCTTCCAAAGCTCATTATACTTGTAGGACCAAAGAGATCCATGTGTAACAGGTATAATGGAGTGGTGATAGAATTCACTTCTTTGGATTTATCAGGTACTTTGTGTTGCTTTCCTTTTAGACAAGCAACACAAATATCCCTACATATAAATTCCTTCTTTGTCACACCATGTACCAAGTCATTCTTGAACAACTTGTTCATGGTCTTGAAGTTGACATGACACATTCTCTTATACCATAGAGTGGACTCATCACCATTTGCTTTGGAAAGAAAGAATGATACTTTACCCAAAGTAGAAGCATTACTCATGTCCAGCTTATACATATTCCCTCTCCTAGGAGATCTAAGAAGCACCAATTCCTGAGGAATTGTCATCCCAGGTTTGAGAATGATACACTCATGTTCTGTGAAAAGCATCTGGTGCTTTTGATCACAGAATTGAGAAACACTAAGCAGATTATGTTCAATCTGTCTGACAAAGTTAACTTTGTTAAATTTTAAATTACCAGTGGATACACAACCTCTACCTGATATGTATCCTCCGGCTTCAACTCCAAACTACACAGGGCCTCCATCAAAATGCTTAAATTTTTGTAGGAGAGCCTTGTTTCCAGTAATGTGCCTTGAGCATCCACTGTCCATAATCCAAAGATTGTCATTTTTATCATGTGGATGTCCCTACACATAAGGTGGAAGAATTAGTTTTTGTTTGAAACCCAAGCCTCATTGGTCTCGAGCTGTTCCATTTCAGAAGTAATTGAACCAAAATGAATGCATGATGATCCAACTTCATTGTTTGAAGAAGAGGAATAGGCTACAGCATCATGTTTGATCTTTCACTCCATCCTATGGTTGATTAATGTTGATGAGCTAGAGCAGGATTGAGCAACCATATTTGCTTCTGAGGCTTCTTTGTACTCGAAAGAAGCCATAACCACTTTTTCTTCTGAATGAGTCTTCTTCATGAAAGATCTCAAGGAAAGATTTTTGTTTCTTTGTTTTGCTTCCGAAGCTACTTTGTCTTCAAAAGAACTTGCTTCCGAGGACATTTTTGCTACAGAAGAAGACTTAGAAATTTTGAAATTGTCTTCCGAAGTTGTTTTCCCTTCGGAAGAGTTATCTTCCGAGAGTAGATTGGCTTCAGAGACAAATTTGCCTTTCCTTTTCACTTGGGCCACTTGGAATGGTCTAAATGTGAAGTCCTCCTTGCCTCATTCTTTCTTGGTATGACATGCATAGTGAGTGCTTGCAGGATTGTAGTAACAATCTTTGGCATATGATTTTGCAAACCACAAAATATACATTCAACCATCTTTTTGTTGGGGATATATGGTTGTTGTTTCTTGCCCTTCACAGATTCAGCATCCTTACCCTTTAGCTTTAGATCCTTTTTCTGAGGAAGTGAGCTAGTACTACTCAACTTCTCAGAGTCATGATTTCCCACTACCTGGAATCCTGCTGAGATGAAAACACCCTTTTGCTTGGGGTTTATCTTCAACTTTGACTCTACCACTTTCTTAGCAGTTCTTCTTGCTACTTTTGCTCTTCTTTTTCTTTCTTTGGTGGGTAGAGTTTGAGTTTCAGCAGTGTGAGTTAGATTTTCTACCTTACCCTTTTTAGTAGTGGTTGAATCATCCTTCAACTCAAAAGGCTAAGCATCAGCAGACGGAACCTCTTGCTCTTCAGTACCACACCTTGGTTGTCTTACAGATACAAATGAGTATGGTGGAGCAATTTAATTGGTTCCCAACCCTTTCTTGTTTTGGTAACAATCAAGGATGATGGAAGGATAGTTTTGAAGTTACGCTCCTTAATGGCATACTTCTGTGCTTGAGCTTCAGCTATTACTAGCTTAGCTTGAGCTTCAGTCAGTTTGAAAATTAGATCTTTGATCTGAGTCCTGTAGTTAGTATGTTCATGTTTCAAAATAGAATTCTATAACTCATCAATTTTCATTTTATAATAAGATTCAACCTTTTTAAAATTAGATTTTAGGATATTTAAGTACTCAATATCAGACCTAATTTTCTTATTATAGTCCTGATACATCTTAACCTTTCCATCACAGGCTGGGGTGCAAAGATGCTCATATACCTTTGCATCATCAGTGCCAACCATGAATGCTTGAGTTGGAGTCACATCCGGCACTATAAAGCTCCAATCCACTTCTTGAGCAACTACTGTAGATTGCTGCTCGGTAGGATTTGTTGTAGCTTTGGTTAAAGCAGGATGTTGAGTGGCATGTGGGACTCCAGGGTTGGATCATGGAGCCTTGCATTCCCTGGAAAAGTGTCCGAGTTGGCTGTAGTTGTAGCACTTTGCCTTGGTTTTGTCAAACCCAAACTTGTTGTTAGTTGGGTTCTGAGGGAACTGCCTTCATGTCCTTTTGAAGAACTTCTTGGCTCTGTAGGTTAAGAGAGCCATCTGCTGGACAAGGCTAAAGCACTCTATATCATCAAAGCAAAATTGAAAGTCACTAGAGTGATCACTTCCTAAAACAAAAGCACAGCTATCCTGGAAAGGATTTTGCTGAGCCTGTTCAGACTTGGGTGTTTCAGGGAAAGTGATGTATGGCCCGGAAGATGAAGAAGGCTATTGAGGATAGTTTACGTATAACTGGGACTGACTAAATCTTGGTCCTTCAGCAACATGAAGAATATTGCTAGTGGAAGGACCAGTTATTCTGTTCATCTGATGACCTTTCTTAGTTTCCATCTCTACACGATATCCATTAAGAATACCAAATAGTTCAGTCATTATGAGACTGTTTAAGTTCTCTGATCTCTTGATAGAGACACAGTAGAAAGTCCACTCTTGAGGAAGTGCGCACATGAACTTCCTTGTTAGGTCTCTTTTCTCAAGAGAAACTCCAACTAACTGAAGTGAAGAGATAAGATCCATGTAACTGAAATATTGCTGGCTAAGAGTTTCGCCAGTAATATAGGTAAAGTTTTCAAACTCCTACTTCATGGAGTCTTTCTTGGAGTCATTAGAACCAGAGTACATCTGAGTCAAAGCATCAAAGAGTTCTTTGCCTGTCTTGCAGTGCTCAAAGCCTACCATGATGAAGTTTGGTATGGCTGTAAGCAGTATAGTCATGGCTTTGCTGTCGATGTCCATCTTCTTGTGGTCTTCATCTGAGTAGTCTTCAACATCCTTTTCTATCATGGCACCTTTCCCATCAGTTGATGCCAGCTTTGGTTTGTAAGGACCATTAACGATGGATCTCCATATTTGGCTGTCTTGATACTTGATAAAGCCTTTAATCTGCATCCTCCAAGATCTGAAATTTTTAGGAGTGATGATAGGAGCTTTAGTCATCGTTCCCATTTCTAATTCTAGATATTTCTGGTTCGTGGCCATTTTGAGTGAGGTGGGTGTATGAGTGAAAAGTCAAGATGATTTGGGATGGTAAGATCTCACAATCAAGAGCCTGGAAGCTCTGATACTAATTATAGGATCGTTACAAGTCACACAAAGCAATGGTTCTCTCTTAAACTCACTTGATATCACTCGAATGATGATAATAGAATCCTCTAAGAGTTGATGGTAATATATTAAGTAAGCAAGACACAAAAATAGGTTTTTCAAGATACTTGTATATATTAATTCTCAAACTTAAAAATTAGAAGACTCTTTCTTGGCACTTACTCTAATGAGCTTACAATAAGAACTATATATATTACTATCTACAGCCAGTTATACTCAGAAAAGCAGATGGAAAATACAACTAGATAAAATACTACAGTTGCTAGAAGTATGTTAACTAAGATAAAGTATTATCCTAGTATTAGGTAGTCATGACAAGTCGATGACTTACCTTTTGTCACCAACTAAGTATGGTGATTATACTAATCTATGATGGAGGAACATTGGATAAAGTAAGGTCAAACATACAACATGGAGAAGCTCTATGCAGTCTGTCAGTAAAGTAGTTGACTGTGCTGACAGGAACCTTACTTTTATCCACTAGTCACAGTTGATTCTTCTGAAGGTAAGTGTACTTTGAAAGACATGAAGTCTTTCAAAGTCACTTTGGCTTCAGAAGAAACAACTTCTTCTGAATCAGCTGCTCCTTATCTTGGTCTTCATGATACTTCCAAAGACAAACTCTCTTCGGATGTTCTTCTTGCTTGGCTTCGGAAGACTCTTGACATGGCTTTGGAAATGCAACATTGTCTTTGGAAGTCCATTGTAGATGTACTAAAATAAAGCTATGTATTGGGTTTTGGTTGCACCAGCCTCATCATTCGCAACACAACCACTAACCTATCTTTCCTTTTAAGAAGAATGCCATCCTTACTAATTAAAGTGAGAGTAGGTCATGCGTTACTACATTTGTTGTACAAGTTATTAGGTGTTCGCATATGTTTCCCAGGATTGTTTGATCCCAAACAATGGTTGAAAGTACTATTACATTTATACAAAATTGTGGTCTATTACGTATGTGTGTAAATTTACATGTGCTACAAAATGTAACACGCGTGTATACTGTAAACTATAGAATGAAAATATGTGTTTTGTGTAGTTACAAGTTACACATTTGTTAGTTTTTTTAAAATTATGTGAATTTACAATATACTTAAAACATCATAATGTTGTATATGTTTATAATGTTATTCAAATAATAAAATAATAATTTTAATTTATCTTGATTGGTTTCGCAAGTTTACCGGATAAGGAGTGCTTTTCTCTTGATAAGCTCCTTGTATATGTTTATATGTATACTAGATTATAGACCCGTGTATTACACGGATTGAAAATAAAAAAATATATAATTTAAAAATTATTTATTTTTAATTCAAATGATAATACAATGAAATAGATTGTATTCAAATTCTATTACGACAAGAAAAAACACTGTTGTGTAGCTAAAATGGTGATCAATGTTGCACACATCAAAATTAAATACATGAACGTGTGATTCACTTGGTTGAGCTCATTCTTTAAAAAAATAGTTTTTCTTTAGAGTTTAAAAATTAATGTATATTCGACATAATGGCTTGTTAAAGAAGATGTAGAAATACAGTTTTGGGGAAACAATAAAACAACTAAAAGATTGTTCATGCCTAGAAAAGAAAATCAAAAAAATAAAAAAGTTTATTGACAAAATAAGATAAATATAAATTTATAAGCCAAAAACTATTTGATTATTACATATAATATATACTTAGTTTGAAATCAATCAAATGCTAGTAACAATAAATTAATATTTATTTTCTTTACATTGTGATAATCAAAACCTAATAATAGATATTCAATAAGTGACTATGATAAATATCAAAACATAAAACATAAAGTAAACAATGAAATTAATACCTTATGAAAACAAATTAGTAATGGACAACAAAAAGGATAAAAGAACAAAAAATAATCGTTGGATGTATAGTAGGTACGATTATAAAAGATGAAAATAACTTACTTGATGTTTGAACAAAGTCGAAAAAGAGTAGATAATAATGCAAAAATTAGAATTTATGAGATGATTAATGTATAATATAAGGGGTTAAATAAAATTTAAAATGATTGATGTAAGGAATCTAAAATCCTTAAAATTTTGATGGTGATTGAGTTAGTTAAGAAACTAAAATCTTACATATAAATAAGATAACATGATTTACGGAAGATTTGTTAAATGAGGTTTAGGCGAGAAAGTTTTGGGAGGTGAAACCTCGTGATAACACTTGACATCACATGTAATCATTTATTGGTATAAATGTGTGTGCATGATTTTTGGAACCAACACTTCATAAGACATTATATATTTCTTAAATAAAATTGTAAAATATAAATTGGTTTATTTATTTATTTTTCCTTTTTAGTTGATTTTATCTTTCTTTCCTAGAGTTTTAATAAATTATAAAACTACACAAATATGTAATTACATGTGTGTATAATGTGTATGCATATATGCATTTAGATAAAGGAGTATCAATATTATATTTTCTAGAATAAAATTTGAACATACTGAAATGTATATATAAATCATAGTCAATTTTAAAATAATAGTGCCAAAAATAGTACGGTTTTTGCAGTTCTTGTCCTACTATTGATTTTGAAAAATTTTAAAGGAACCATCCGTTTAGAGCAGACTCCTAGAAAAACTATTGCAAATGATATGCATCAAGTCCTACAATCTTGTGATGCCCTCCATCCTGACTAAGACATTCAAGGAAATTGGGAAAGATAACAAGACAAAAAAGAAAGACAAGGCCAGCAAGAGAGGATTTGCAAGTAGTGCTAGTATTGAGGAATAGGAAATGGAAAAATAAGGGAGTGACAACAAACTTGATGTTGTGCAAGGAAAAGGTTGTGATCGCAAAGCCTGCAAGGGGTGCAATTCCTCTTTTCTTCGCTTGATAGAAAGAAGGATGTGTGCTACTTTTCAATCGGTTTCGAAGATGGAAGTTGTCATCAAGACAAGTGAATGTTGGAAGAATCGGGAAGCCAAGTTTGTTACACACTTCTTCATTTTAGAATCCCATCATTGGTGGGCTACAATTAGATAAACTAAGGGTAATCAGAAATCAAGAGGAAGTTATGGGTTAAATTGAAGAAGTTGGTGATTAAGAAGCTAATTGCTTAGTTTGAGTTGGACAAGGTTAAAATAGAATTTCCGAGTCTGAAGGCAGGGAGGATGAGTCAATAGGAGTACACCTCTAAATCAACAAGATGGCTAGGTTATTTCCCATCTAGTCAATAACTAGGTAAAAAGGATGAACCACTACACCTAAGGGTTGTCATCAAGGGTTCGTACCTGATTGGGTGGTGAAAGTTCAACGCTTAACGGCTTTATTTCTGGGTTTTACGTGTAAATGTATGAGAAATAGAGTTACTTTAGGATTTATCTAGTGTTTGTAGGTAAATTTTGAAGAATACGAAGAACTGGGAAGAAACATGATGATAATTGGAGCTAGAGAAGTCAAGATATGATAAATCGAAGTTGTACGACCCTGGTATCTTAAAACGAGCATAACTTGAGCTAAGAAAATAGTTACGGGACTCATGAACTGTCCACGGAAAGGTCTCAGAAAGTTACACATGAAAATCAAGTTTTTGCAGGGGGTGGAGCCACCGACGCCATGGCCACCGCTACCGACGCCGATACCATTAGAAACATCGTCAGAGCCATCGTTGGTCAGTAACTTTCAGCCCAGATAGCGCTGGGGCGCCACCAATACCGATCACCGCGTTTTGGTGTATTTTAACCTAATTTAAGGGATTTAAATGGGGGAAAAAACCCAAATACAATTTTTAACTTTTCATACAACAATCTTGGACGAAAGTCAACCATCTTGGATCATTCTCAAGCTCTTCCGACATCAAGAATATCAAATTCATCCGGATTTAATGATCAATTACAATTTTGTTGAAGAATAGATGATGATGCAATGCTAAATCTATTGCGATTCACTTTGGCGGAAGGGCTTGTGCAAGTTCTTATTTTTCTTAGTTTGTAACCTATATTTGGGATTGAATCTTGAACCTTTTATGTTCTTTTGGATTCAATTTATGATTTGATTATTTAAATGGTTTGATTATGTTTAAAACCTAATTTTGATATTTTATAATTTTGGTTTCTTTAATCATTGTGTGATTGATTATTAGAATTAGGGTTTCATTATTCAAATTGGTAATTATGTGAATAAGGTCCTTTAAGCTTTAATCCATAAGCTTTAATCCATAATTATCGCTTAAATCTATCATGTTAAGTCACCATTAATGACTTCCCATTAGGTTTCATTCAAGAAAAAAATGTAACTTTGCCAAACCTGGATCCGGAAGTGGGTTACTTTTTAAGCAAGATTATTAAAAACTTAAACTTTATTTCGTTAATTTAATTATTTCTCAACAAAATCCAGAAATCAATTTCCTTTTTAATGTTTAGTCTTTTTAGATTAATCGTTGCTAGCACTTCCCTGTGATTCCCTATGGATTCGACACCCTGCTTACCCTTTACTATTATGGGTGATTAGGTACTCTTTAATATATATTTTTGACCGACCACACGACATCGATCAAAATGGCGCTGTTGCCGGGGAATCGTTGCGCTTAGTGTTAGTAATGGTTATACATTTTCTTAAAAGATCCATAAGAAATCAAAAGATTTTCTTTTTCTTGTTTTTATTTTAATTGTTCGTTTTGTATTTCGGAATTACGTGTGGTATTTGCTCTTTGTTTGTAGGTAGTTTCTTTACAGGCTTAATAGAATCTTATAATTTTGGATATTATCATGGATTGGGACTGGGAGAATGATCCATGTATGTGTTATGGAAGCCTTTATCATTGGGTTCAAGATTGTCCAATGTTTGAGAGAAAATATGAAAATATAGAAAGAAGATGTTCTAAATACAGGAGACAAATGGGATATGTGAGGACAAACTACGAATATGAAGAAACTCACTCATATTATCCACATTATGAACCACCTCCACCATCAAGTTATCAAGAAAATTATCATGCCATCATAGATTACAAATATGTCCAACAATAGTATCTCAACCACTATGAACCCAAGATGTCACATTTATCAAGTTACTGAGAGGAGTATGATGACTACTATCCTGAATATCCTCAAGTGTCATACGAGGAACCTCAAGATTCAATGAATTCTGACTTTGATGAAATCTTGAACATGTTGGTAGAAATGAAAAAAGAAGACAAAGAAAGAGATAAAGTACTCAAGGTATTAGTTAAGCAGGTTGGCCAACTAGTTGAGAATGTGGCTTAACTAAGATAAGAACACTTTGTATTGGATAATGGTACCGTGCTTGATGGTGATGTGGTTGAAAAGGTTACACGACTTCAAGATCATGAACATATATGCTTAAATTTGATAGAAGACATAACATCTTTAGAGGATCCAATGATTAAAATAATCCAAGTTTATCCTGGTCCTTCTCCCGTGCTTAGTATTCCAACCAACAAAGTTGGAGAAGATGGTTTGAGGACAAAGAAAAAGAAGGTGGCATTACAAGACGTTGGACAAATCATCATAAAGTGGCTCCGCAACAAATATACAATTAACTTGCTGATTATTGGAAAGCAATTACAGAACTGGCACGTCAACTACCAAGCGTTTGTCGGGAGTTCGGTAGACAAATGTGAACTTAAACCACTGTAACAAATATCAGGTATGATCTTGCTGAAGACCTAAAACTTAGCGCTACTTGGAAGGCAACCCAATGTATTTTGTGTTTTTTTAGTCTCTTTAGTTTATTTATGATTTTATTTTATCTTATTTTATTTTAATAACTGTGTGGCTGTGTTCACTAGAAACCCTCACGAGACTACACTTGTCCACCCGGGTCTACCGGATTGTTTAAAAGGCTTGTTGCATATTCTAAATGCAATCGTGATTCCTACGAAAGTGAGTTTAGGATTCTTATCATTAAATTGATTGTTTTATATTTTTTAAAAAGTTAAATATTTTTAATCAAATTTCCACTTAAAAGTTACATTGAGGACAATGCAATGCTTTAAGTGTGGGGAAGGGGATGCATTATTGATTTAAAAGGAGGTGTTAATCATGAAGTGAGAAGTTCGTTATTACACGAGTTTGTACTATGTAGATTATGTAGTACAAGATGACTAGTGATAAAGATACAAGATTTAACCAGGTGCATTTATTTTTATTAATTTCAATATTAATTTGTCATTGTTTTATTGTAAATTGTTTATGAATATGATATTGTATATTAAAATTATTTTGTTTACACTTATTGTAACATTTTGTTAGTATATTAGGGGCAATGTACATCTTAAATGGGGGATAAAGGGATTTGATAAAAGTTTTTTAAAAAAAGTTAAAATGTGAATTTTTTTTGTAAGTGTTCAAGTGAAGTTTATTGTGTTTAAAGACCAAAATTTTCAATATAAATCACTAGCTTGTTGCTTATTAAAAGATTGGTGTAGATCCTAGGTCATGGTCATATTCTTTAAGTTGCGAGATAAAGTTTTTCTAGCGGGTCATTTTTGAAAATGTGACGGATGCCTCGTTAATGTTAATAAGCCTTTGATATAATAAACTCATGTGCACATCGGTAGTCTAAATTCATACTTGGTGAGATTTTGAGCCTATGACTTCAAACACATTATATATATATATATATATATATATATATTCACTTGTTGAGGGTAGACCATATACTACTATTGTTGCAGAACTTGTATTGTTTGATACATATCAAGACTATAAGCAAGATGTTGCACATAAATGATAAAGGCAATTTAGAAACCCAGTTACTTGTTAAATGATTGTTAGAGTCATCCATCTTACCCCTTAGTAGCCATGTTGAGCCTTAAATCATTCTCTTGTTAAACCCAATACATAAAGTCCAAATTGTTAGTTGATAACCAATCATTAAGCCATTCAAAGTAAAAGAGGATCCAAAGTCAAGCTTATATTATAAATAAAGATAGAAAAAGGAAAAAAATATATATTGAAAAACAAATAGTGGTTCAAAAAGGATCAAAGTGATATAATTCCAAGAGTCATGATAATAAGGATGGTTTAACTATTTGGTTTATATTTCTCTTTGTGTTAGCCACTTTTAAAAAGCCAAAAAGTTTCAACCCGTGCCTAAGCCCAAAAACCTGTAAGTCCTTTAGATGTGTGCAAGATCCTTGCAAATGGTAGAGGTGTGATTGCTAAACAAGCTTATGTGGACAACGTGGTACATTGGGTTATTGAGTGATTACACTAGTATATCTTTAGCTAGTCCAGATATAAACCGAGAAGGGTGAATTATTATGAGGGGTGTGTACATGAGATTAAAAATCAAAATCATGTTAATATTAGTTGGGTGATGTGTTATTTTGCTTATAATTGATTTGCTAGAACGTAAATCTATTAGACGATGTAAGTCGTGTGAATGAGGGTATGACCATGGACCTTAATTGATTTTTAATAGGTGACTAATGATATATATTTGAAATGATGGTTTTATAGATTACAATTGAGCTTTGCTTGAGGACAAGCAAATGGTAATTGTGGGGATTGTGATCGGGTGGTGAAAGTTTAACGCTTAACGACTTTATTTTCGGATTTAACTTGTAAATGTATGAGAAATAGAGTTAATTTGGGATTTATCTTGTGTTTGTAGATCAAATGTGAAGAATATGAAGAAATGGGAAGAAACAGGATGATAACTGGAGCTAGAGAAGTCAAGATTTGATAATCAAGTTGAGATTTATCTTGGGATTTATCTTGTGTTTGTAGGTCAAATATACGGTAACGATATCTTAAAACGAGCATAACTTGAGCTAGGAAAAGAGTTACGGGACTCACGACTTGTCCACAAAAAGGTCTCGGAAAGTTACACATGAAAATCAAGTTTGTGCAGGGGGTGGCGCCACCGACACCATGACCACTGCCACCGACGCCGATACTATCAGAAACACCGTTAGAGCCATCGTTGGTTAGTAACTTTCAGCCCAGATGGCGCTAGGGGCGCCACCGATGCCGATCGCCGCGTTTTAGTGGATTTTAACATAATTTGAAGGGATTTAAATGGTGAAAAAACCCTAATACAAATTTTAACTTTACACACATCAATCTTGGACGAAAATCAACCATCTTGGATCATTCTTAAGCTCTTCCAATATCATGAACATCAAATATATCCATATTTAATGATCAATTAAAATTTTGTTGAAGAATCGATGATAATGCAAGGCTAAAATCCATTATGATTCACTTTGGGGGAAGGGTTTGTACAAGTTTTTATTTTTCTTAGTTTGTAACCTAGATTTGGGATTGAATCTTGAACCTTTTAAGTTCTTTTTGATTCAAGTTATAACTTGATTAGTTAAACGGTTTGATTATGCTTTAACCTAATTTTGATATTCTTTAAATTTGGTTTCTTTAATCATTGTGCGATTGACTATTAGAATTAGGGTTTCATTATTCAAATTGGTAATTGTATGAATAAGGTCCTTTAAGATTTAATTCATAAGTATCACTTAAATCATATCATGTTAAGTCACCATTAATGACTTCCCACTAGGTTGTATTCAAGAAAGATTGTAACATTGCCAAACTTGAATCCTGCAGTGGGTTGCTTTTTAATCAAGATTATTAAAAACTTAAACTTTATTTTGTTAATTTAATTATTTCTTAACCAAGTACATAAATCAATTTAGTTTTCAATGTTTAGTAGTTTTAAATTAATCGTTGCTAGTACTTTCCTGTGATTCCTTGTGGATTCGACACCATGCTTACCCTTTACTATTAAGGGTGATTAAGGATTCTTTAATATATTTTGACCAACCACACGACATCGATAGTACATATGTAAACAATAGTAGCCTATAGAAACTTGAGTTATTGGTTAACTGGGTGGCATTATGTAAGATGATGTGATATAGAAGTCTGATGAGGAGTGAACAAAGAAGAAGTGGGTTAGTGGTGTCAAGAAGACCCATGAGGATAGATTTGGGGATTAGTTCGAGAATGTGAAAGTAAAGAATATGGGGATATTTAGAAATATGGGAGTAAGCATGAAGGCACAGGGTTGACATAAATCTGTGCTACCATTGCGGGAGGAAGGATCATTTTGCTACAACTCTGGTGGAACAATGCATTTTAGCCATGAATAAAGGAAGTTTAAATCTAGTGGTTTTAAAAGTGACAAGAAAGATGCAATAAAAGTTGGTGCTAAGCTAAAGGCAAATGGTAGAGATTCACAATGACTCGAGAGGAAGCCTTGAGCTTACTTGATGTTTTTCACGTATGGTTCTAGTAAATAATATGCTTGCTTTAATTTTATTTGATTTCGGTGTAAGAATTTTATTGCTTATATTTTACATAGTGCTTAATAATGATGGTTAAGATATAAATCAAAATTTTAAAGTAAATACTATCATTTGTAATACTACTATGATAATAAAGGCAATAGATGACTATAATGGAATTGGAAGTCACATGTTTCTCGCTTGATTGCATGTCATGAAGTTTGGTAGATTTTATGTGGTTTTAGGTATAGATTGTTGGCCGTCGATGGGGATAATAATGTATGTCAAGGAAAGGTGATTTTTTGACAATGCCTTATGGAAGTCAAGTGACGGTTTAGGGTGAGAATGTATACATGGTTCCAAATATCATTTTTATGATGAAAGATGGAAAGTTTAATAAGGGATGGTGTTAAGCTTATTTGATGCATGCTAAAGATATTAAAGCTGAAATGGTAAAGTTGGTAGATGTTTGTGTGGTGTGTGTTTTTCCTGATGTGTTCTCTAAAGACTTTCCTGGACTACCACTAGATAAGGACATAAAGTTTCATTTGATTTATTACTGGGACCTTGGCCCGTTGCTTAAGTGTTGTATTGTTTGGCTTTGTCCAAAATGAAAGAGTTATTGACTCAACAGAAGGACCTTCTCGATAAGGGTTTTATCAGAACAATCATTTCTTCATGGGGTGCTCTTTTTTTCTTGACAAAGAAGAAAGATGAGAGTCTGAATATGTGCACTGACTATATGGAGCTTAAGCTAATAGTAAAGAAAAAGTACACATTACCTGGTATCCGCGATCTATCCGAATAATTGCAAGGCGCAAGCTAGTTCTCAAGGATTGATCTTAGGTTAGGTTATTATCAATTAAAGGTTAAGGAGCAAGGTATACTGAAGACAACATTTCACACGCTGTATAAATATTACGAGTTCTTAGTGATGTCGTTTGGTTTGACGAACACCTTCACAGCTTTTATGAATTTGATTGACCAGGTTTGTCGAATAACATTAGATATATCTGTCACACCCCAACCTTAATGGCGGAATCGTCGAGATGTGAGGGTTAAGATTGTTCATAACCACATAACGCTATCTTAAAATGTAAATATTATTATCATAAGTTTCAAATGTAAATACAACCATAAGTCTCAACATGAAATAAATCAAAACATAAAACAAAAAAATAATCCAAAGCTCTTTATTTAGGTCCAAATCCTAGATTTAAGCAACTTCAAATGATGACTTCAGACATGCGCGTTACCTGAAACATGTTAAAAATAAAAGGTCAACTATAAAGTTGGTGAGTTTCTAAGGGTTTCATATACATAATATATCAAAGGTTACAAGTAGCAATTCATGTCATAAGTTATGAGTTAAGCAAGTTTATAGAACACATACAACTACAATCAAATCTCGACTTAATTACAAGTTTATATGATTGGCTAAGTGTACTTGGTTCCCATGATGAACAAGTCATACGTCATAAGGAGCCAGCAATATATCGGATTTAGTACCAAATAGGCTTGTCAGGCCCAAAGATCTAAGACGTCGCCAGGCTAGCAATAGTTAATGTTGGACCAAAAGAACCAATGAGCCAGATCAAAAAAACCTCTAAGTCCCACAAGACATCACAACAACTGCTGAAAGCATCTTCAGCTGTTTGACAAAGTCTGAAAGCCTCAACAGCTGAAGATCAAAGTACTGAAGAACATCAGCTGAAGACACAAGTACTGAAGACTCAAGTACTAAAGACTCAAGTGCTGAAGACTCAAGTACTGAAGACTATCAGCTGAAGATCAAAGTACTGAAGATCAACAGCTGAAGTACAAAGACTGAAGACAAAGACTGAAGACATCAGCTGATGACAACTACTGAAGTCATCAGCTGATGAAACATCTGAAGTTAAAGTCTGAAGACAAGTGCTGAAGCTTCAGAGTTTGTCATAACAGCTGAAGAAGTATTCTTCAGTTGTTATGATGGTTTATCTTTCAGCTTTTTCTTATCAGTAGTTGTATTTTCTATTTCAGTAGTTTGTGAAACGACTGAAGAGTATGTTCTTCAGTCATTGTAGTTTTCAGTAGTTTCTTTTCAGCTGTTGTGATAAGTTTAACACTTAGCATTTTGTAAGGAGATGTCAGCTGTTTGACATCTTCAGTAGTTAAGGTAGTTTCAGTAGTTTGTTAGAATAACGATTTGATGTCACTATCAAGTGACATCAGCTGACGTCATTCTTCCTATAAAAGGAAGATGACCTAATTGTAATCCTTGCTGAAGCGTGTGATCTAATAGAAAACACCTTTTTGCAGAATTCCTCTCTTTCTCTATAACATACTGTTACATTGACATATCTCTTGTGTTCTTAGTATAATTTGATTAATTGTTGTGCTAAATCCCCTGCGAATACAACCTAATTGATCAAACTAAAGGCTGAGATCCTTTCAAATGGTATCAGAGCTGGTTAATCATTGATCGATTTAACAACTGATCATTGTAACTGCTCTTTTGCTATTTACGTTTGATCGAATTAGCAAATTTGTAAGAATCGGTTATAGAGATTGAGTTTCTGCTGCTTCTGGCTATTAAACTTGAGGTTCTCGTGGTTTTGAGCTAGATTTGTTTTGTTTACCTTGAATTTGCTTGAATTCTGAGATGGCGACGCCCACTAATGATCCTCACTGGCTCCTCAACAAAGCCTCCGATGCTTGTGAGGAGTGAGTATAACATATGGAAAAGTCGTATGCTCCATCACTTGTCTGTCAACAGTGCTGGTTGTTGGAAGTCAGTGGTACATGGACCATACAAGCCTATGGTGAGCGTTCCTGAATCAAATTAGAGGGTTGCGAAGAAACTTGATCAATATTCGGACAAAGATCTTAAGCTGTTCGAGATTGATGCTAAAGCCCATGGAATTCTGGCCATGGCACTGCCTAATGAAATCTATTCAGGGCTGATGCATCATAAACTGCTCATGATCTCTGGGTTGCTCTAAAGGAATAATTCGGAGGAACCAATGAGGTCTTAGCAAATAATAGGGAAATCCTCGCCCAATAATATGAGACATTCTGTCACAGGAAGGGTGAGACAATGACTCAATAGTTTGAGCGATTCTCTTGTCTTATTTCTGAGCTGAAAATGGTTAAACAAGAGTATTCCAATAGTCAGATGAACAACCGTTTCCTCAGATCCCTGTCTGAGAGATGGGACACTTATACCATTGTCCTACGCTCCAGTGCAAATATGGATACTCTATCTCTCACCCAACTTCATGGGAAACTGCTTACATTTGAGAGAGAGATAGAGCAGAAAAGGAAGTTGTCCACCTCTGGCAAGCTCACTGATGACTTTGTATCAGGCAATGCTGCACTGATAGGTCAAGAGTCAGAATATGCTGCATCAGAGAGTGCCTATGATGAGCATATTTATTTCTCTACCAATTCTGAACATGCTTTTATTGGTGTTGATGGTAGTTCAGGAGGTAGCAGTGATAACCTGTGCTTTCTAATGGAGGACTTGAAGGGCATTCCAGATGATGATATGGAAGAGATGGATATTTTGAGTCAAATGGCAATGATAAATATCAGATCTCAAAAGTTCTACAAGAGAACTGGCAGGAAATTTCCTGGTCTCTCTGGCAAAACCAAAGTTGGTTTTGACAAGAGCAAGTTGAGGTGCCACAAGTGCCATAGGCTTAGACACTTTGCTAGAGAGTGTAGATCATCTGGATCTAACTCATCTGCACCCTTTGTGACTTTCCCAAGCAATAGCTCACAGAACAAATGGCAACATTCCACCAGTTCTGGTCATCCATCACAAGCTCAGTCATCACCTGCATATTTGTTCCTCAAAGTCCTATGCCATATCCTTACCCATGCTTCTACATGCCATAGACCAGTTAAGTTCAAGCATCCATTGCTCAACAACCACATGCTCTTCCTATGCCTCAACCATCCCAATCTCATCAACAATCTCAACCTCAACAACACAGCCTTTTCACCCCAGGAGTTGTTGACTGGAGCAGTTTACCAGATGATTTATCTGGTCATGAACAACTGTTTCCTGGTGCTGGTCAACATGGTGGTGATCATCCTTTTGGGTACCTTGCTCTCTTGGCCCTGGAGTCTGCTGATGGGTCATCCTCCAATGCTTCATCATAGGTATCTTCTGAGGCCAAAGCCAAGCTATGTTCTGAATCTTGCATAGCTGCATTTGCATTTATTAGAGAAGCAAATGTAGCTTTAATTGATAAAAATCTTGAGCTAGAGCAAACCCTTTCCAAAAGAAAAGCTGAACTTGAGTGTGTGCTTACTGATAAAAATGATGAGATTTATAAACTTAAATGCCAAATCAAAGACGATAAGGCTAGGGAAGAGGTACTTCTAGAGAAGTACAGAGACCTCAAGGAAACACTTGCAGCTACCCAGGTAGAGTGTGATCGCTAGGTGCAGTCCTGCAAGGGTTTTGAAATGCTTCTAAGTAAGCAATCAGCTTCCAATGTGACGTTTGGTATTGGTTATAATCACACTGCTCCTCCAACAGATTTTACTTCCAGAGCAGAAGTAGAATCTGATGGAGAAAGCAATAACCAATCCTTCTCATCATGTGACCTACTATCTGATACAACATCATCAGAGGTTAAAGTCAGCATTAATTCCTCACAAAACCAATCAGCTGATGCTACAACAGCTGATGGTTCAAATACTGACTGTCACATGATCAAAAAGTTGATCAACTCAGGTGTTGTCGCTAAAAGTACTGAAAGTACTGGAGAGCAAGTGATAACACCTGAAGTTCAAACCCCAACTACTGCCAGTACTGAAGGGAAGAAAACTGCAAGTAGAAAGGGTTTGAAGACTACTAAAGAAGATATCAGGAAAGCAAGTACTGCAAGGAAGAAAACTGCAAGTACTGATAGCAAATTGCTGAAGAACAAGTCTTCAGTAGTTTCATCTTCTTCAGTAGATGATCAACTAAAGATAAAGAAGAAGCCATGTGAAATATGTGGCTTGTTCAATCATCTTACTGATGATTGCTGGTACAAAAAGAGCTCCAAACTCAAACAAAAGGAGAAAATTAAAGAGAAAATGAATGTATGAAAACTGAGTTTGAGACCAAGTTTGTACCAGCAACATCAAAACCTGAAACCCCTAAGTCCAAGAAGAAATCCAAAAAGAAGGATAGGGTTAATCAGGCAACAGCTGAGGTTGCTCAAAAGAAGATGTTGCAACACAGGAATCCATCACAAGCAAGCACTAATGTGTCTGATGAGCTAAAGGCTTTATCACAAAATCAGACACAGGTTGTTATGATGGTTCAACATCTAATGGGAAGAGTAAAGCAATTAGATGCTCCTGTGCTGAAACCATAGAAAAGGAAATCCAAGCCAAAGGATTCCTCTTCTACACCATCTCCTTCACCTCAGGCTGTCACACATAACAAACCAGTTAGTGTCACATCTATTGATGAGGACAGACCCAAAACCAAAAAGGTTTGGGTCTCAAAACCTAACTAATTTGTTGTGATGATTGCAGGGTTCTTCAGCATGCCAAAGAAGCATCTGGTATGTAGACAGTGGAGGATCCATGCATATGACAGGGAGCAGCTCTCTTCTTAATGACTACTCTCAAGGAAAGAAGGGGTTTGTCTCTTTTGGCAATGATGCTAAGGGTTACATCATAGGCAAAGGCTTTGTTTCCAATGGGGAAATAAGGTTTGATGATGTTAACCATATGGAGAATCTCAAGTACAACCTCTTGAGTGTCAGTCAAATGTGTGATAAAGGCCATGTTGCTATTTTCACCAGTCAGAATTGTAGGATTCTGTCATCCAAAGTTCTGAGATTGATTGACAAGGTGTTGGATGATCATACTCTCCTGAAGGCCAACATGACAGGAAGAGTATATGCCTTAGATCTTTCCAAGAAAATAGATCTAAAGGCCATCCTTGCCTATTCTCCAAGGCTTCTCCTCAAGAATCTACTCTATGGCATAGAAGGCTGGGTCATGTGAATCTCAAAAACATGAATCAGCTGATACACCATGGTTTAGTAAGAGGGTTGTCTTTGAAGGAGTTCAAATGTGAAGACAACTGCGCTGCTTGTTTCAAGGGAAAACAACACAAAGTCTCATCCCTCCAATAGAAGAACCAAAGTCCAATGCCTGCTTGCAACTTTTGTACATGGATCTTTTTGGTCCTGTCAGAGTGATGAGCATGGCAAAGAAGAAATACTGTCTGGTAATTATGGATGATTACTCCAGATTTGTATAGACTTTCTTCTTGCACTCCAAAGATGAAGCTGCAAAAGCTATAATCAACTTTTTGTTATATGTGGAGAAGCAGTATTCCCTTCCAGTCAAGTGTGTGAGGAGTGACAATGGCAAAGAGTTTAGAAATCACACACTTGATGACTTTTATCTGTCAAAGAGAATCAAAAGGCAGTTCAGCATTCCAATAACTCCTGAACAAAATGGACTGGTGGAGAGAAAGAACAGGACCCTCATTGAAACTGCAAGGTCAGTGCTGGCTGACTCAGGATTGCCACTGACCTTTTGGGCTGAAGCTGTCAACACAGCTTGCTATGTGCAGAATAGAGTATTAGTGAATCAGAGGTTGATGAAGACTCCTTATGAAGTACTTCTTCATTTGGCCCCTTTGATTTCCTTCTTTAGAGCCTTTGGGTGTCCTTGTTTCATTCTCAACACAAGCAATCCACTCCAGAAGTTTGAATCAAAGGTGGATACAGGGTATTTTGTTGGTTATTCATCAACTTGCAAGGCATACAGAGTTTTCAACTGCAGAACAAAGATGGTTGAAGAGACTTTACATGTGAAGTTTAATGAATCTCCAAAGGACAAGATTCCACAAAACCCTGTAGAGTTATTTGATCTGGACATACTGTAATATGTTCCTCAACCTCCAGCTTTTGTTCCTGTCAACAGTTCTGCACCTGGTGGTACTGATGATGAAGATGCCAGTACTCACATTTTCAGGTTTAGTGACCACCTGCCTGAGTCAACTAAACCTGATGCTCCTCTAGCTTCAGCAGCTCCATCCACAACAAATGCTGATGAGATTTCTGAATCCTCTACTTCATTTGAATTACCCTTTCATACTTGGTTTCAAGAATCTACATCACCATCTGTTGCTGCTGAAGGTCCTACAAACACTTGCACTGATCTTATTGTCTATCAATAGCTGAAGAATCACCCAATGTCTCAAATCATTGGTGATATCAATGCTGGAGTTTCAACCAGGAGTCAATTGTCCAATTTCTGCTTCTATGCTCTCTTCATCAGCCAGCAAGAGCCAAAGAATTATCATGTTGCAGTAAGAGACAATGGATGGGTTGAAGCAATGCAGCTTGAGCTTCTTCAGTTCAAAAAGCAGCAAGTGTGGGAGCTTGTTCCTTTACCCCAAGGTAAGTGTGCAATAGGCACTAAATGGGTGTTTAGGAATAAAACTGATGAAAAGGGCCAAATTGTCAAGAACAAGGCCAGGCTGGTTGTACAAGGGTTTGCACAAGAGGAAGGCATCGATTATGATGAAACATTTGCCGCTGTAGCTAGACTGGAGGCAATTAGATTGTTCTTAGCTTATGCTGCCTTTCACAATCTTAAAGTTTTTCAAATGGATGTCAAAAGTGCCTTTTTATATGGTAAAATAAAAGAAGAGGTTTATGCGTGTCAACCACCAGGCTTTGAGGATAATAAACATCCTGATTGGGTGTATAAGCTTGATAAGGCTCTTTATGGGTTGAAACAAGCTCCTAGAGCCTGGTATGAAACATTATCTAATTTTCTTCTACCGAATAATTTCACTAGAGGCTCTATTGATAAAACTTTATTCATTAAGAATGTGGGACAACATAAGCTACTTGTTCAAATTTATGTTGATGATATAATTTTTGCATCCTTTGATCCAAAGTTGTGTGATGAATTCACTAAGCTAATGAAGCAAAAGTTTAAAATGAGTGCTATGGGAGAATTACAGTTCTTTCTAGGTTTGCAAATCAAACAAAGGACTGATGGAATCTTCATTCATCAGTCCAAATATACAAAAGTTCCTTTGCATAAGTTTGATTTACAAAACTGTAAGCCCTATTCTACTCCCATGAGCAGCACCACACAACTGGATGTTGATCAGAAAGGTAAAGCGGTTGATGAAA
Organism: Flaveria linearis; assembly: GCA_024085815.1. Taxonomy (NCBI): domain Eukaryota; kingdom Viridiplantae; phylum Streptophyta; class Magnoliopsida; order Asterales; family Asteraceae; genus Flaveria; species Flaveria linearis. The sequence goes on from CM044012.1 coordinate 41,889,073, forward strand.
CCCTTTACAGATGTATGATTGGGTCCTTGATGTACCTTACAGCTTCTAGACCAGATATTATGTTTGTAACATGTGCCTGTGCTAGATTTCAGGCTGCACCTAAAGAATCTCATTTGATTGCAGTCAAAAGGATTTTTAGATATTTGCAAGGTACCCAATCTCTAGGTCTTTGGTATTCTACTGGGCATTCTTGCAAATTAGTTGCTTTCTCTGATAGTGACTATGCAGGATGCAAAGTCACCAGAAAATCCACTTCTGGTGGTTGCCAATTCCTAGGCAATTATTTAGTTTCTTGGCAGAGTAAGAAACAAACATCAATTGCTACATCCACTGCTGAAGCTGAGTACATTGCTGTTGTAAGTTGTACATCCCAGGTACTCTGGCTTCAGAATCAACTCTTGGATTATGGCATTACAGAGACTAAGACTCCATTATTAATGGATAGTGCTTCAGCTCTTTGTATTGTTAAAAATCCAGTCCAGCACTCTAGGACCAAACATATTGAGATCAGACATCATTTTATTAGTGATTGCTATGAAAAAGTCTGATTGATCCAAAGTTTGTGCCTAGTGCTGATGAGCTTGCAGACATATTTACTAAGCCTTTAGATAGTGCCACATTTCAAAATCTGGTACTAAGGCTTGGTATGCTGTAGCTAGAATAATTTGACTAATACTGATGCTCTCAGCTCACAAGTACTGATGAGCATTAGTACGCAAAAGTCAAAAATAAGTACTGATGAGTAATTTAGTCTTCAGCATTTTTCATAACTACTGAGGACTAAAATGCTTCAAAGTACTGAAGTACATTATTTGTTGAAAACAACTGATGTAGTTACAACTACTGATGTATAGTTTTCAAACAAATAAGTACTGAAGGACAAATTTTATTCACAAGTACTGATGTGTAATCTTACACATAAGTACTGAAGACAAAAATTATTCACAAGCTCTGAAGAATAATCTATTTCATCAGGTCTTATGAACATTTGTTCATAAGAGCTGAGGAATAAATAGTCACAAGAGCTGAAGGCCAATGAAACATCTGAAAGTCAGCCAAAGAGCTGATGAGTAAATGTTGAGGTCAGCATGAAACAACTGAATTGACGACAACAGCTAGTGAGTAATTTTACTCTTCAGCTGATTTCTTCTGCTGTTTCATACCAAACAACTGAAGGACAAAACAATGTCTTCAGTAGTTTTCCAACTACTGATGACTAACTCCATGTCCTCAGTTGTTTACAACAACTGAAGCCAAAACCATGTCTTCAGTAGTTTACAACGTCTGAAGATGAAAAACATGTCTTCAGTAGTTTATAACTACTGATGACTAACAACAAGTCTTCAGTCGTTTGCAACATCTGAAGGACAAAACCACGGTCTCAGTAGTTTCAACTACTGATGACTAACACCAAGTCCTCAGATGTGTATAACCTCTGAAGGTTAAAACCATGTCATCAGTCGTTTCAACAACTGATGCCTAACACCAAAACCTTCAGTCATTTTCTTTCAGCCATTTCAATCCGTACCCTACAAATACCCAACCCTACCTTCAGATTTTTTTATTCTCTCATAACCTAATATTTCAAAAACTCTGAAACCTCTCTCACACCATTAATGGCGACCATGCAGCTCAAGCCAAGACACAACTGTGTCGCCTACCTCACCAAATCCCCATTTTGGACCAAGTTTCATAACGCCATAGATCTCATGGTCGATTCTCCTTACCAAACGGCCTTCCTCCTCAATCCCACAATATATGCCGATTCCCTTACACAGTTCTGGATGAACGTCACCCTTGATGGAGAGAACGACGCCGAGGTCTCTCTCTAGTCGTTCGTCAATAACCAGAAGGTGGTTATCAATCCGGCAATCATCCGCCAAACCCTAAAATTGGATGATGCCACCTTCCCAATCGAATATCCAAAAGGCACCACTGATCTTTCCTTTGCACACCATGACTATCAGGGTGACCTTCATGCCTCTACCCTGCTCAAGAAACATTTCCATATGCCGAACAACTTATTTTCCATATGGTGAATGTTTGCTTAGCCCCAAAGACCTCCTCATGGGACCAAATGTCATCACGGTGGTAGCAGGTAGTATTCTCTATCCTTGAGAAACAAAACTTAAATTTTTCTGAAATAATCTTTTTGGAACTTAAGGATATGGCCACAAAACCTTTTGCTAACCGTTGGATACTATATCCACGGTTCATAATGGCCATAATAGAGAACCAGCTACATGCTGAGGGACTTGTTGGCCTTGGAGTCCTTGTCATGACTGTATTGCCTGAGGTATACTCCAGGCACAACACTGACCAAACATTGAAAAAGGCTGCCAAGCTGCGAAAACCCACGCAGCTGGAACCCACAGCCTCCACCTTAAAATTCAAAGTCCCCACCAAACCCAAACAAAAGAAACCCAAAAAGGCTACTCAGGGAGATGAGTCCCTTGAGGATAGCCCTGCACAACAAAGGCAGGAAGTAATTGTTGGCACTATTCTCCCAGCAATTACCACGACTCCACCAACCATAACCGCACAGGCATCCTCTCTACAGGAGCCTGATGCAACCATTTCTGGGGCTGCCACACATCTGGAACCTTTCTTACTTGAGGAGGTTGCCATTGAAAAGCACACATCTCCCCATGTGCATACTGCTTCTACCCCATCTCCCACTGCAACCACCCCTCAAAGCCCTACATTCATAATTGCAGAAGTGTTGACTCATCTTAACACTCCACCCTCTCCCCAGGAACCAATCACAACTGGGAAAACTCCAACCACAGAGAGGGTGGATACAAGTATTGATGGCAGCCCACAACACAGGGAATCAAATGTCTCATCTCCAAGTATGGCAAAGGAGACAGGACAATCTGGTGAGGCTGCCACTTCCCCTGTATCAGCACATGAACAGGACGAAGTTGGTACCATCTCTAAGTCCTCACCAGAGGCAACTACCAATGATGGATCCAATCCGGAGGCAGGAAGTCCCCAGTACCAAGAACAAGGGGCACATGTGATCACTGAGCCACACTCAGCACATGTACATCCTGATTCAATCAGGAGGTCAGGTGATTCAGTTACAACTGATGATGACCTGAGCTTTTTCTACGATGTAGTAGCTCAAAATACTATTCTTGAGGATGAGGTGAGTAGACTCAAAGAGCTACTCGCCAAAATGACTCAAGACCAAAGTCCATCTGCCATCGTAAACCCACAGATGGCACCTTCACCTGAAGGTCTCACATACACTCAGCCACTCCCACAAACTCAGCCACCTGCCCTTGCTTTTGGCACTAGTTCTCAGGGACAGAACCCCTGGGCAATTAGCTGCTATCTTTCAAAATTCCTTGCCTCTCATCACATCCATTATCACAGATATTGTGATAAAAACCCTTGATGAGAGGCTTCCCTCTACTATACAGCCTTTAGTGGAAGCTGTTGTTATGAAGAAGCTTTCTGACAGTCAACCCCTTGCAACCAATGCAACCAAAAAGGGAGAGACTTCGGTGAAAGCTAAGAGAGAGAGAGTGGAGGAGGAAGTGAAAGAGAAAGAAGTTGAGGCTGAGGTGGTATATGAGAGGGAGTTGGTGGTGGAGACTGAGAGGGAGAAGGAGAAGGAGAGTGCTGAATTGGAAAAAGTGACTGAAAGTCAAAAAGACTTTCATGTCACATACAAGAAGAAGAAGGAAGAGAAGGAGAAGAAGAAGGGAGAGAAGGAGAAAGATCTAGATGTCCTTGTCAAGGTGGCTGATGCTGAACATAGCAGGTCAATGGATAACATCATTGATCAGCTGTTCAGGCAAGGCTTTGACACTGACACTGCTGAGCTAGATCAAGAGATAAGGAAGTTGGAGGTGAAAGAGATAGAATACCAATGGTCTTGTCATAGCCAATAGGAAAAAGAGAGACTTGAGGCTATGACAAGATTCATTTTGAAGTATCTAGGGAGATCAGTCCTGGAGATCAGATCATGGTCCAGGGACAGCATCTTGGCAATAGCCACCAAGATCTGTTCGTCTGAGGTATTCACCAAAGGACTGATCATAGAAGCCCTTAGTGAAGCCAGTGCTGGGAACAGGACTAAGTTAGCCAAACAAACCAAATCCTCTCTCACATCTAAATTGCTAGCTCAGCCTGCCCAATTTCCCACACCAAAAACCAAACCACCACCCACAAAACCAACCCCTTCACCATCAAAACCCATTGCTGATGATGCACCTTTGAAGAGGAAGAGAAGGGTGCTGAGGCTAGAAGAAGAAGAAGAAGAGGATGATGAGGAAGAAGATAGGCTACCTCTCTCTGCAGTTCTATCTTTGCCTAAAGCCAAACCTTTACCCATCACTCTTACCTCACAGATGGAAGCTGTGAAGGTTAGAATTGAAGAAGAACAGCAGCATAGGCTACATGATGATGAGCTGTTGAAAAGAGTAGATAAAGCTTATGCTGCTTCCTCATCAATCATGAATATGAGGAAACAAGCTCTGAGATTATTCACTTTAAGGCATACATATCAATTTCAAAAGGAGAAAGTGATTATTTGGCCTGATCCTAGGGTGTATCACAGGATCATGAACAAAGACATTCCACTGAGATACAATGGCTAAGTAAAAAGGATTGTAGATGAAGTGATCTCTTTCGCCATTGTAGTATCACCCTGGGAGATCATAAAAGATTTCAAGAAGACCTATCAGGCTAACCTGCCACCACAACAGATGTTGGAGAATAGGGTGGTTAAAAAGGGGTTAGTCTACAAGAGGTTTGAGAATCTTAGGAGAAATGAGCTCCAGTTGTTCTTAGAGGGTAATCACCCTGATGAGTTCGCCTATAGGGCTATAACAACTATGGAGCTCAAAAATGGTAAAAAGGCCAAATACATCTCAGAGCTCTATGGACCTGAAGGATTTTTTGAAGGTGAGGCAGAGAGTCTTACCATGGAGGAACAAGTAATGTTTTAGAAGCCTACACCAGAGAATCCTAGAGGCTCATAGTTGGGAAGTAGGTCTCATGGATGGGACAACAACTTTGTGTCCAGTTCCCCAAAACAGAGTTCCCATCCATACTATGCCAATCAGATCCTTGAGACCTCTTCCCGAGCCAGTGCTTATATGGATCAACTTCTGAGTTGATCCAGAAGGAAATAGACCAATCATTCTGCCACAATAAGTGGGGCCAACAATAAGCTTAGAGGTTTTGGCTGCATTGGTTCAGGGGGAGTTTGTTGGACCAAAAGAACCAATGAGCCAGATCAGAAAAACCTCTAAGTCCCACAAGAAATCACAACAACTGCTGAAAGCATCTTCAGCTGTTTGACAAAGTCTGAAAGCCTTAACAGCTGAAGATCAAAGTACTGAAGAACATCAGCTGAAGACACAAGTACTGAAGACTCAAGTACTAAAGACTCAAGTGCTGAAGACTCAAGTACTGAAGACTATCAGCTGAAGATCAAAGTACTGACGATCAACAGCTGAAGTACAAAGACTGAAGACAAAGACTGAAGACATCAGCTGATGACAACTACTGAAGTCATCAGCTGATGAAACATCTGAAGTTAAAGTCTGAAGACAAGTGCTGAAGCTTCAGAGTTTGTCATAACAGCTGAAGAAGTATTCTTCAGTTGTTGTGATGGTTTATCTTTCAGCTTTTTCTTATCAGTAGTTGTATTTTCTATTTCAGTAGTTTGTAAAACGACTGAAGAGTATGTTCTTCAGTCGTTGTAGTTTTCAGTAGTTTCTTTTCAGCTGTTGTGATAAGTTTAACACTTAGCATTTTGTAAGGAGATGTCAGCTATTTGACATCTTCAGTAGTTAAGGCAGTTTCAGTAGTTTGTTAGAATAACGGTTTGATGTCACTATCAAGTGACATCAGCTGACATCATTCTTCCTATAAAAGGAAGATGACCTAATTGTAATCCTTGCTGAAGCGTGTGATCTAATAGAAAATACCTTTTTGCAGAATTCCTCTCTTTCTCTATAACATGCTGTTACATTGACATATCTCTTGTGTTCTTAGTATAATTTGCTTAATTCTTGTGCTAAATCCGCTGCGAATACAACCTAATTGATCAAACTAGAGGCTGAGATCCTTTCAGTTAATGATTGTAAATAAAATATGTATCTCATATAAGACTTACAATAAAACAAATAACCATGACAAATAAAAGTATGAATTGCAAGTGCTTTACAAGATTTAAACGTTTACAAGTGTATGTTGATAAGATTAACATATTTCACCCCAAAACGGTGTAAAAATGTAAAAATAGGCAAGGAAACTCACATGGCAAATAAGTTTAAATATGACGACTAATAAGAATAATAATAGGCGTCGTTCCAACGTGAATCGTCACAAGGATCCTAAATATATATATATATATATATATGTATATCTATGTATATATATATGTATATATATATGTATATATGTATATATATATATATATATGTATATATGTATATATATATATGTGTATATATATATATATATATATATATGTGTGTGTGTGTGTGTGTGTGTGTGTGTGTCCCACCTCGACCGACGGCGGAATCATCGAGGCGGACGAATGTAAAACGATTGCTCATAGCACATGGAACTAATTAAGTTGAAATAATATTGAATGCCATTATTCATTAAACTTTACAAGACAAATAAATCATTACAAGACAATCTAAGATACAACCAATAACATAAGATTTTCAATTAATCTAGATCCAAGTCCTATATGAGCACAAGAAGATCTTCAAGTAGGAAACCTGAAACATGTTAAAAATAAAGGGTCGACTATAAAGTTGGTGAGTTCCCATGGTTTAAACACACGCATATATGTATATATATAAAAAAGTTACAAGTAGCAATTCATGTCAATGGTTACGAGTTAGCAAGCTTATAGAACACATACAGTTACAACCAAACCTCGACTTGATTACAAGTATATAACATTGGCTAAGTGTACTTAGTTCCCATGATGAACAAGCATACGTCATCAGGAGTCGGCAATACATCGACTTTAGCACCAAATAGGCTTGTCAGGCCCAAAGATCTAAGATATTGCCAGGATAGTAATAATTAATGATTGTAAACAAAATATGTATCTCATATAAGACTTACAATAACATAAATAACCATGACAAAAAGGTAAGGATGAATTGCATGTGCATTTACAAGTATCAAGTAATAATTTAAACGAGGCTCCAACGATTTCTTTTACAAGTTTCCTAAACGTATGGATTTCAAGATTAAGTTCGTTAATAAGATTACAATTAGACATGAACTAGGGTTTCAATTGGGATTTGGGGGTTTAAATAGTTAAATAAAATAATGAATCGTTTACGTTTTGGTTTAATAAAGATAATATAAATCAATTAAGTCCAAGAATGATTAAAAAAGATCTCAACAATTTAAGTTATTTATTTAATATAAACTAAGTATAATATGTGAAAAGAAATAATTAATTTAATAATTAATTATTTAAAACTTGTTAAAGGTGATTAATTGAATACTTATTAAATGACTTTAAAATTATTTATAATCATTTTATAGTATTTGAAATTTTTAAGTGATTTATTATAAAGATCTTATAATACAAAACTTTAAGAATAAAGTATAATATGTTGTTTTATAAGTTAATTAAAGTTTAAGAAGTAGATTTATTAACTATCTATGATATAACATAGTTAATTAAAATATTGAATAATTAATTATTTAAATAATTATTTGTTCAGTTAATTATTTAAATAATCATTGAATAAGTAATTTTTTAAATAATCATTGAATTATAATATATTTATAACATAAATGACTAAATAGTATTTTTTTATAACTTTTTATTCTTTAAAAATAACTAATTTTAAGGATTATAAGTTTTAAAAAGTTTATAAATTAGCTTAATAATTTCAGAAATATTTTAGTTAACAAAGTAATTATAATTCTAACTAAACAATATATTAAAATCTTATGCAATTAAAAGAAACTTAAAGAAAACAAATATTTAAAAAGAATGAGGGTCCCGGGGTCGAACCCGGGTCTCTCGTGTATATGCATGATGTTGTAACCAGTTGGGCAGAAGCCCATATTTGATTAAAAGTTCAATTACAATGTTTAAAAACATTAATTACCGAAATCCCCAAATTCAACATAAACCCTACATTCAACTTGAATCCAATTGAGCATCAATTCGCTAATGATAATGGAATCAATCTTAGGGCTTTGATTGCCCATGTAAAACCGAGTGTGTACGAGGGTTTATTTACCAGAATGATACTCGATTCGACGCTACAATGTGAAGACCCAGACGCGCCCACGGTCGAGTATGCTTCAAGATGCAAACATTGATGAAAATCAAATTAACTTCACGTAAAGGTTCCTGGAGTCATTCCGATCAAAAGCCCTCTATCAATTTCGTTTAATGATGCTCGGAAGGCGGATTTTAGTTGAGTTGCAGGTTCGAAGTGAAAGTGATGATCGATGGTGATATGTTGTTGTATCTCAGATGCAATTGCGAGTTCTAATAGATTAAAGGCATCGGTTTGATATTTTCCCTCGATTATTAAAGCTCTTTTGATCAGTTTCAAGCTGAACGGGTTCATGATTTGATTATGATTTTTGGTTTAAAGTTAAGATGGTTTAATAGGTGTTTAATCCAAATTAATTTGAGTGTTTGATTCGAAACTGTCACACAAAGGTTAAGAATGGTTTAATTGCACTTTAAGTTATGCGTTTTGGTGGATTGGTGGTTGCCGGAGCTCACCGGTTAAGGCGGCCGGAAAAGAGAGGGTCGACGGGAAGGGGGATTTGGTTATAAACCAAGTTACACTTTGGTCCCTCATGTTTCATATTGTTATTATTTTATGCCAAAACTATTAAAAACAAAGTTTCAATAATTACACTCCCAACCCTATACTTTATAAAACCCAAATTATAAATGATTATTCCATTTATTTGATTATAAAATATTATAAATCTAATTATTAAAATGATTAATTTATTAAAAATTATTAAATTGTAAAATGATTAATAAGTCTTTATAACTTTATGAAAAGAATTATTTATAAGACAATAGGTTATTACAATTTGATTACTTAGTTGATGTATTTGATCCATTAAAGTTATTACATAATTTAATATAAAAAAAACTCAAAATAAGTTTTGGTTTGGGTTTTATCTCGAAAAAATGACGGATGTTAAAGTCTCCCCTACTTTAAGAAATTTAGTCGCGAAATTTAATCACGAGGGGACTAATTTCAAGGATATGAGGAGACTTGGATTTCATGTCATATTCGCAAGTGACACTTGGAACGTTTAAATTCAATAATTTTAGTTATGATATTTTAGTATGCTTAATTTTTTTTTAATTTCATAATTTATGATTTTATGTGTTTCCTGGCAAAGGGTACAAGATTAAATTAGAATTTCAATTGATACACTACAAAAAATTGCCATTTAGTGGCACACGTTTTTTGTGGTATTTAACTCTTGTGCCACTAATATATAGTTTTAGTGGCACTTTGTGTGTGTCGTAATTGTTTGACCAATATATTTAATCACATTTTTCATCTATGCTTCAAAATTAAAGTTTTAGTGGCACTTTATTATGCCATACTTACATGTTATATAATTTTATAGCTTTTAATTTTATACTATTTTTCAATCCAATACTATTAACCCTCTAATTTTTCTTAAAAAACTTTTAGTGGCACATATTTTTATTAAAATAACTCCCTCCAAACAAATCCCTCCAAAAAATTCATTAAATTAAAATTATGTTCATATATTAACCTAAATTTTATTAAATCATTCAAGACCCACCACACCCATCGACCCCACACCCATCGACCCCACACCCATCGACCCCACACCCATCGACCCCACACCCATCGACCCCACACCCATCGGAACCCATCGGAACCCATCGACCCGACACCCATCGGAACCCATCGACCCGACACCCATCGGAACCCATCGACCCACCTGCCTCTCCACCCACCATCGGAATTCCATCGACCACCTGCCTCTCCACCCACCTTCGGAACCCCCTCCTCGGCGACTCCATCAACCGTCGACTCCATCAACCGTCGACGACACCAACCGTCGACGAGCAGCCCCATCCTCGGCACCTCCATCGACGAGCAGCCCCGTCCGCGGCAGAAGGTAACCCCATCCTCGGTGAGTTCTCGGTTTTTTTGTGAATTATTGATTCAATAGAGGACCTAAATTTGATTGCTATTATTTTCTGGTTTGATATGTCTGAGTTAGTTTGTAATTTGAAATTGAATTTGATTCTGATTTGGTTTTTGTGAAGCTTTAATTTGATTGCTATTGTTTTCTGGTTTGATATCTCATTTGGTAAACACCTTCTGTTATTGATAGTTCTAATACTTCTATAATTGTTTATTTTAGTTTTGCACTTACTAATGAATGATTTTGTCTTAATTCTTGTTAATTGTTGGATTTGATCACCGTTCATCACTGTTTGAAAGTTGAAAGTTAGTTGTTTAATGTAGTTTTGCGTTTGTAGGATCCTTACCATTCGAAAGTTTTGTCCTCCACGATATTCATCGCTACAACTATGTTCCTCATTCTTTTATTTCATCAACCTTACTCTGCTCAGATATTGAATTTCAAGATCATCACCAGTATATGTTTTTATGTTTGAATCATAATCTAATTGAATCATATTTTGTTTTAATGTTTGATCATAATCTATTGGATGACTATGTTAGCTTGTATGTATCTTCACTAATTTGTTGACTAACAATTAATGTAAACCTAAACCATGTAGTCATGGATAGATCTTGGATGTATGATGCACCTAGATCAAGTCAAACTTTTGTCAACGGAGTGCAAACCTTCTTGAATTTTGCATTTAAGAGAATATCTGTCAATGGGGGAAAGATAAAGTGTCCCTGTACAAAGTGTGTAAATATGAAATATCAAAGTAGACAAAGTGTTCTAGATCACCTCACATGTTTAGGGTTCCGGCCAGAATACTATAGATGGGAATATCATGGCGAAGGCACAACGATTGCATCGACTAGCACAACCCTGAATGAGGAAATGCATGATTTGTTGAATGATGCTTTTGAACCAGATGGTGGAAGTGGAGTGGAAGTACAAGAGAATGCTTCAAACAATAGTCAGGATATGAACAATAAAGGAAGAAAGTTTGATGACCTCATCAAGGAAGTTAAAGAAAAGGTGTACCCGAATTGCAAATTCAACAAATTATCTTGTGTGGTATATCTATACCATTTAAAATGCTTGAATGGATGGAGTAACAAATCTTTCTCTATGTTGTTAGAATTTCTAATCGACTTGTTACCTGAAGGAAACTTGTTACCCAAAACAACCCAACAAGTGAAAAAAATCTTGGCCAACTTGGGGTTAGGGTATGAAAAAATCCATTCATGTCCCAATGGTTGCATGCTGTTTTGGGATGACAAGGAGAATGATGAAGTTTGTTCTTTTTGTGGATCATCAAGATGGAAAGTTTATGAAGCGAATCCTGACGATGAAATAAGCGCTCCCAAGAAGAAGGCTTCAAAAATATTACGGTGGTTTCCTTTAAAGCCTTGACTACAAAGATTGTTTATGTCATCAAAGACCTCTGACCTTATACAGTGGCATCACAAAGAGCGTGTGAAAGATGGAAAATTACGACATCCAGCAGATGCACTAGTTTGGAAGAATTTTGATGAAAAGTTTCCAGAATTCGCCAGTGATCCTCGTAATGTTCGTCTTACACTGGCAAGTGACGGCTTCAACCCTTTAGGACAATGAATGTGGCACATAGTATTTGGCCAGTTTTTCATTCCGTACAACTTGCCACCATGGATGGTTATGAAACAACCAAATATTATTCTTTCTTTAATCATCCCAGGTCCTAAAGGTCCAGGAAACAAGATAGACGTGTATATGCAACCTTTAATTAAAGAATTGAAGGAGTTATGGGATGATGGAGTTAATACCTTTGATGCATCAACTAAAGAATACGTCCAGTTGAAGGCTTCTATAATTTCTACCATATCGGACTTTCCAGGTTATGCCAATTTATCTGGGTGGAGCAATAAAGGAGAAATTGCATGTCCTGTATGTGCTTTTGGTACTGATTCCAAATGGCTAACTTATGGAAGAAAATGGTGTTACATGTGTCATCGGAGGTGGCTTCCATCCGACCATCGTTGGCGATCAGATATTAGATCCTTTGTTGGACGCCAAGAATTTAGAACTGCTCCTATTCCTCCTTCTGGAGATGAACTTCTACAACAATTGGATGCCATGGAATTTCTTGTAGAGAATAATGGTCGTGGTCCATGGAAAAAGAAAAGCATTTTTTTTATGTTGCCATATTGGGAGCATTTGTTGTTGCGTCACAATCTTGATGTGATGCACATTGAAAAGAATGTTTGTGATAACATAGTTGGTACTTTATTGGGACAAGAAGAAAAGTCAAAAGATAACTATAAAGCAAGACTTGACTTGCAAGAAATGGGTATTAGAAAAGAACTGCATCCAAAGAAACGACCTAGAAATAATATGACTTTCATGCCGAAAGCTTTCTATCAAATGACACGAGGTGAAAAGACTGAATTTTTAAATACACTCAAGTCAATCAAGCCTCCCGATGAATTTTCATCAAATATTTCTCGATGTGTACAATTAAATGATCGTAAACTAATTGGGATGAAAAGTTATGATTGTCACATGTTGATGCAAGAGTATTTGCCGATTGCATTACGTGGAACTTTGCCAGACCATGTAACCTCTATTATAATCGAGTTATGTGAATTTTTTAAGGCCATTTGCTACAAGGATTTGTCTGAAGATGATCTGCGTTTTCTTGAGTCTAAAACTGCTCTCACTTTATGAAAGCTAGAGAAGATATTTCCTCCATCTTTCTTTACTATAATGGTGCACTTAGTGATCCATTTAACAAGAGAGGTTAGGTTTGGAGGTCCTGTTGTGTTTCGGTGGATGTACCCTATTGAAAGGTAAATAATATTTCTATAAATTTGATTCATTATATGCTATGTTTTTTTTAGTTTTTAAATGATTAGTAACTAGTAACCCATGAACAAACAGGGATCTTTATGATGAGGGTCACCAAAATCGCATTGAAGAATCAAACAATCTTTGCCCCGGTCGTCCAATTGGTCGTAATTTGCATGCGGGCATATCTCTTCACAAAAAGAGAAGAAGATCTTCAAACTCAGAAATTGATGAGAAGTCTGTCACTCAGGCGCATCGTTATGTCTTATTCAATATTGAGTCGGTTACACCTTTTCGAGAGTAAGATACTTTTTTTGTTACTAGATACTCTTGCTCCTCATTCATCTATTAAAAAATATAATAATACAAGTTTCTTTTTAAGGGAACACAAACGAATAGTTAAAGGACAACAACGTTCTCGTCGGATACCAGATTATGAAATTAACAAGATCCATGGCCAACATTTTGCTGATTGGTTCAAGAGAAGGGTAATTCCATTATACCCTTCAATTATGTTATAATTTGTTATTTAAGATGTTAGTGTTATGAGCATCAACAACTACGTTATAGGTTGCACGTATGGAAGAGCAAGGTGATTTAGTAACAGAAGATATAAAATGGCTTGCTCGTGGTCCACTAAAAAGTGTCAAACGATACTCTAGATACCTTGTCAAGGGTTATCGTTTTCACACAAAAGAAAGAGAGAAATCATTAAGAACGTAAAATAGTGGTGTCGTCGTTATTGTAGAAGGTGCAAATTATGCTAGTAGTCGAGATAGAAGACCTGTTCATGGCATGATTAACTACTATGGTAAATTAAATGACATTATTGAGTTAAACTACTCGGGTCAAATACGAGTAGTTTTATTCAAATGTGATTGGGTTGACATCAACAGGGGCTGCAAGATAGATAATGGTGTATCATTGAATTTCTCATACAAGGCACATACAGGGGCTAATTTAGCTGATGATCCATTTGTATTGGCTTCACAAGTTGATAAAGTGTTCTATGTCAGAGATTCTAAGCATAAAGATTGGGAGGTTGTCAGACATGTAAAAGTAAGAGATGTATTTAGCATGGGAAGCGTTGATGATTAAGTTGGCCTTTATTCAAATGATTGCACATTTAATGTGCCTAACTTGCATACGAGTGGTGAAGATGGTGAAGATGGCATAGACATTACACCCGAAATGGAACATGAAGTGGATTTTGAAAAAAACGATGATGACTCAATTCTTTTATGATTACTTATTAATATTATGTCATAAACATTGATATTGTTTCTTTTGCATAATCATAGTATTATTATGTATATCTATTATATTTGGGATACTTATATTGCTTTTTTTTACTTGCATATTATTTTAATCTTATGTCGTAAATAACGACATTCATATTGCATGTATTTTTGAAACTCAAGGTCTTCATACCGGTGAAATTCAAGGTGATCGATCAAGTTCTCAAAAATTTTGGTCAACAAACGAACAAGGTACGTATTTTCTTCTTATTAAAATTGCTATTCTTTGCATTATCTGTTAACAATAAAAATGACTTTGATCAGTTCCAATGACAAACCAAAGCAAGAACAATTAGAATATATTAAGAGAAGTTAATGAGTATGAGAAAAATAGAGAATTGAGGGTTCAAGAGAACCAAAAACGTCAAGCAGAGCTAGGAGTTAAAAACATTGTGAAATCTATGACAAGTTTGGCACAAAGTCAAATTATGAAGAAGAAAAACGTGAAACAAAATGTTCATGCCGGAGATGTAAACTATATTCCAGATATGGGTGATGACGAACAATCTGGTAGAAATGTTGTACTCAAAAAGGTAATTTAATTATCAAAACTTTATTTATTTTATTCTACATACACATATTTTCTAATGAAAATAATTTTTTTATAGCAACAACCTCCAAAATTTATCTCACCAATGTCAAGCAATAGAGTGGTTAATCTAAAAAAGCTGCATTGATTGCTTGCTTCAAATGTCACCCAAAAGGTTCCATTAGCATCAATTAGAACAAAACTGAACACGGGTGAAATAGTTGGAGGTAATAAAGGAGGAGCAAAAAGAAGGTTGGTTCTTGTTGATGAGGAGATGATGAGGATGATCATATATTTCAAGGTATTATTTCATTGATTTAAGTTTATTCAATTAAAAGTAAATTTTATAATAATTACTACTATTTTATGCTTTAAGGAGGTAACAGAGCGGATATTGAAGTAGATGATATTGATCAAGATCATGAGTATGAAGACATGGATGATATGATACATACAAATAATCAACATGATGCACAAATGGAAGTTCATGACAATGTTCAAGAACAATTACAAGGCCCTTACAATGAAAAAACTACAGGTTCTGCTCTTAATTTATTTTTAAAAATGCAACAGCATCTGTTAGAATTAATTTTTCGCATCTGCTTTAGGTAATAACCCAATTGTTAATATTATGTTAGGATCATGTTTAGGCAACTTTTGGTTTTTATGACCTGTTCAAAATGGATTTCTGTGTATAAGTATTATAACATGCATCCCAAACTAAATCTTGAAGTTATTTGTGATATTGTTTTGATGTCATTTATTTATTCTATTTTATCGAAACTTCCTTAGGTGCTCCCAAAAAGGTTAGAGGTTATACACAGAAGGCGGAAATATGGAAGATGAACAGTAATGAAAGAATACTTGTCATATTTAACACGTATGGAAAGTCAGTGGGGGATACAGGTAAAGAACTTGTTCAGTACCTTGGGACACTTGTAAGGATGGCCGAGCATGTATCAATTGAATATTCTGACTGGAGAAAGGTTCCTATGTAACAAAAAGAGGATATGTATTCACTTGTTAAAGTATGTCTTTTAATTTACTTTATAAGGGTAAATTCATTAAGGTAAAAGTTATACACTAATATATATGTAATTTGTATTTGTAGTCCAAATTTACTTTTCATCCGAATGAAACAAGTCAGATTAAAAAATGGATATTGCATAGCATGGGAAAAAAATGGAGAACATGGAAAGGTATATTAAAGTCACGTGGATATGATCCAAGCCTCAGTATTGATGAAATTATGGCGCAACAAACTAGTAATGATGATAGAGTGTATGCAACTCAACTTAAAGAACTTGTTACTCATTGGTTCACTCCAGAACTTCAGGTAGCAATACCAATTTCTGATTTTATTTTCAATACGCCTTCTAGTTTCCTATTTCCTTAAAAAATTAGTTTGAATCATTTTATTTCAATACGCCTTCCATTTTATTTTCTCATTTTATTTTGTATGATTTCTTGTCATGTGCTAAAATACCAATTACTATAGAATACATGTGCTAAAAAACGATCAAGCAGCTCAAAGATGAAGGAACCTCATGTAACTGGGACAAAGTCATTTGCTAGACTTGCTCATGAAGTGGTATTAATCTTGTTAAATTTTGATATTATTATTATACATTCTTTTGAACTCTCTTACTAACCATCAAACATAAATTATAGGCAATGAAGAATGATGGTGTGTACCCAACAAGAGGAGAAATGTATATAACAACACGAACTCGTAAAGATGGAAGTTATGTAGATGATGAAGCTGCTAGAGTTATGGTAATGCATTTTTACATAATAAAATTTTCCTATTTATCATGTCCATGTTTACTTTAGAAATAATAATTAGAAATGCTCACCTGCATTATTATCTATTTAGAGTTCATTGAAAGCTATTGCAAGGGACTCTACAACCACACCAGGAGATCTGGATGATTTTACCAAAGACGACTATTCAAAAGTTAAAGGCCCAGAGAAAAGAGGGTATGTTCGATTAATTGGAAGGATGCCGGCCACACAAAGTAATGACAATTCTCCGAGTAATTCACAAATTATTCATCAGCTACAGAGTGCTGTGAATGTGATGATGAACATTATCCAAGAACATATCCCCAATGCAAACTTGTCTACAGTTCTCAGTGATATGAACATACAAGTACTTACATACACGACCCGTTTATTACTATATGCATAGCTTTACTTGTTTGACCCGTTTATTACTATATGCACAACTTTGTAGGTCCACAAACACTTGAATCAATGGAAATTGTAAAGAAGATAAAAAAATCTCTATATAATGCAATGTAAAAAAAAACTATCATTTGGAAATACAAAAGAAACATATGGATGTTAGTAAGGAAAATAGGGGCATAGCTGCATAAGAACAAAAATAAATAATAAAAAGTCAACAATCCTTCCAAAGATCGATATTATACATGGTGAATTCAACCAAGAATCATGTCTTATAGATACTGGTGGTAAGAATGGACGAAAAGTAATGGGTCGGAATGGGTTCAAATTGTTTCGTCTTATGATACATTAATACTCTAAAGCTAGATGTCACAAGAGCCCCTGAATTTTGATGATGAACATCAATGTTTAGTGATCCGGGTGGGTCCTTCTTTGTGCTAAGGTAAAGCCCTAGCTTGGGGCATCCAAATCTCAAGAGCCCCTGAAATTTGATGATGAACATCAATGTTTTCTACCTGAAACCTGTATTTGATCCATCCAAATCTCAAGAGCCCTTGCAGCCATCACTTCTTTAGTTTCTGATCTGTCATCCGTTGGGGTTCAAAATGTATGATTAGGACTGTGTTAGATTTGCTGGCTACCAATGGGTTGTTACCTGTAAACCAGTCATATTCAGACTTTCTTTTGGCTCTGAACAAGCATATGCTGATGGCCTTGCTACTGGTTTACGTGTAGTTCTCTGGTGATATCTGGACTGGCCTAATGCTCCTGTTTGGATGCAGATTATAATTGGATTTGGATGATGATAAAGTTCTTTATTGTTGCTGTTATTATGATCATTTTGATGCTGATTTTGGCGCCTTTTGGTGAGTTTGAAGCAACACAAGACCTTGTTACTAGTTATGGGTCTACTTTGAATTTTGCTTGGTTCTGCAGATTCTGCTATCATCGTGCTGGTTCATGCCTCATGGTATAGGGGTAGATATTTACCTGCAACAAGGGCTGTTACCTGCAACAAGGGCTGCTACCATTGTGCTACCAATGGGCTGTTACCTGCAAAACCAGCCCCTGTAACATCGTCTTAGTGCAGCCCCTGCACTAATCAGATCAACCCAAAACACCATTAATCTCATCATCAAAAACAAACCCCATTCAATAAAACAAACTGCACCCTCCTTCCTAACCATTATTATATATATAGCTTTACTTATTTGACCCGTTTATTATTATATATATAGCTTTACTTGTTTGACCTGTTTATTACTATATGCATAGCTTTACTTGTTTGACCCATTTATTACTATATGCATAGTTTTACTTGTTCGAGCCGTTAATCACTACATGTATTACTTGTTTGACCCGTTTATTATTATATATATAGCTTTACTTATTTGACTCGTTTATTACTATATGCATAGCTTTACTTGTTTGACCCATTTATTATTATATGCATAGCTTTACTT
Organism: Flaveria linearis; assembly: GCA_024085815.1. Classification (NCBI taxonomy): domain Eukaryota; kingdom Viridiplantae; phylum Streptophyta; class Magnoliopsida; order Asterales; family Asteraceae; genus Flaveria; species Flaveria linearis. The sequence goes on from CM044012.1 coordinate 41,907,534, forward strand.
GTTTGACCCGTTTATTACTATATGCATAGTTTTACTTGTTTGAGCCATTAATCACTACATGTATTACTTGTTTAACCCGTTTATTATTATATATATAGCTTTACTTATTTGACTCGTTTAGTACTATATGCATAACTTTACTTGTTTGACCCGTTTATTACTATATGCATAGCTTTACTTGTTTGACCCGTTTATTACTACATGTACAACTTAACTTGTTTGACCAGTTTATTACTTTATGTACACATAATTTTGGGTCCTTATATATAGTTGCTCGTCCCTACTACTTTATATTAACATCTATTTTCATTACTTTGTATTTTTTAGGTCCCTCGTGTTGGTTCTTCATCTAATAATGAAATATCATCTTCAAGAAGTCATGATGATAAAGGAAGAGTTGACAAAATATGAAGTGTTGGTGCAGTAGAGATAACAACATTCATGGATTACTTGGAATAGAGTTGACGAACAGAAAAATCATATTTATTTTGTTTGTAAACACTTGAAATACGTTTGGAACTTATTATGTATTTGTTCGTTAACATTGGAACATGTTTTGGATTGAAACCATAATCTATGTTATGATCATGTAATTTTAAGTGTTTTTCATTTCCATTTTATCTTAAATTGTAATTTAGAAATGATTCAAAACCATCATTTATCTCTAACTAGAAATACATTTATTGCCACAATATTCGTGCCCACAAAAGCCTTTTTTAAATTTATGGCAAAAACAATCGTGCCATTAAATTGGTATATGTATTTTGTAATTAATATTATGGCAAAAATAAAAGTGCTACTAAAGATCTTCCCAAGATTGGGTGGCACATAAAAAAGTGCCACTAAATGGCTTTAGTGGCACTGCTTCTAGTGGCACTTTTTTTGTGTGCCACACAAAAATATAGGGGCCATTAGTGGCACTTTTTGGGTATTCTGTGACACTTTTTGTGTGTCACTGTATGACAATTTTTTTGTAGTTATAGACTTTAACATTTCATACGGTTCAAGCCGATAAGGAAGGTTTTGTCAAGAGGAAAGCACTAAGTATTAGTGTGATACGAGACTCGTAAATAAGTTCAGGATGCTTTTGGATGGGAAATGGATTTCATAAGAGCTTCTCAAAGAAATAACTTTAACGGGGTTTCTAGGTGATTGATTCTTGTTTACTTATGTCTTTGAGGTTTCAAAATTTTATTAGTGTAACGTTGATACGAGGATCATGCTTTTAAGATTAAAGATTCAATTCAGAATGAGGGCATCATTGAATAGGTTTTAAGGATAAGTACGGTTTTGAGGCGAAGGCGTTTAGGAAGATTTTTAAGGGTCACTAAGAAAAATAAGATAATGAGTTTTAAGTTTTAAGGGTACAAAATCAATGGTGAAACGATTCAAAATAACAAGATATTTTGAGTGTAACATTCGGTTTACAAACCAAAAACATTACGTTGACTTATCAAAGTATTATGTCAACTACAACCTTAATAAAGGCATGCGTACCTATAAGCGGACACTCACCCCAAGGGTTCCTAGGTAAGGTAAACGGATCCATCGATTGATTTGGATTTATATGAATACCTTTCCTAGACAGAACACCTCGAGATACAAGCATCACACTCTTCCAGCATTACATGTTTCAAGTTGTAAGACACAGACTTTGACGAATTTGAAAACCACGAATAATGATTCAAAGCTCATTTTGAAAACCATTTGATTTAGGCACACAATGCCTTAGAATATGATTTAAGATTCGTGTGTGCATTGATAAGATTCAAAGTATAAGAGGAATCACATAAGGCATATAATCACATAATTAAGTATAAACATATAAGGCACGTAAAATCCTATCTAAGCATATAAAACACATGAGAGGACTCATGTGTAAGGGTACTTAGTTATAGTCTAGGTCATTCCATTTCTAATAACCTAATTCCCTATAACCATGGCTCTGATACCAATCTGTCACAACCCGACCGACGGCGGAATCATCGAGGCGGACGAATGTGAAACGATTGCTCATAGCACATGGAACTAATTAAGTTGAAATAATATTAAATGCCATTATTCTTTAAACTTTACAAGACAAATAAATCATTACAAGATAATCTAAGATACAACCAATAACATAAGATTTTCAATTAATCTAGATCCAAGTCCTATATGAGCACAAGAAGATCTTCAAGTAGGAAACCTGAAACATGTTAAAAATAAAGGGTCAACTATAAAGTTGGTGAGTTCTCATGGTTTAAACACACGCATATATGTATATATATAAAAAAAGTTACAAGTAGAAATTCATGTCAATGGTTACGAGTTACCAAGCTTATAGAACACATACAGTTACAACCAAACCTCGACTTGATTAAAAGTATATAAGATTGGCTAAGTGTACTTGGTTCCCCTGATGAACAAGCATACGTCATCAGGAGTCGGCAATACATCGACTTTAGCACCAAATAGGCTTGTCAGGCCCAAAGATCTAAGACGTCACCAGGCTAGCAATAGTTAATGATTGTAAACAAAATATGTATCTCATATAAGACTTACAATAACACAAATAACCATGACAAAAAGGTAAAGATGAATTGCATGTGCATTTACAAGTATCAAGATGTTTACAAGTGTAAGTTTATAAAGTTAACATGTTTCACCCCAAAAGGTGTGAAATAAAGTAAAAAGGGGCAAGGAAACTCACATGATATATATAAGATGATGATAAGAATTTAAACGAGGCTCCAACGATTTCTTTTACAAGTTGCCTAAACGTATAGATTTTAAGATTAAGTTCGATAATAAGATTACCAATTAGACATGAACTAGGGTTTCAATTGGGATTCGGGGGTTTAAATAATTAAATAAAATAATGATTCGTTTACGTTTTGGTTTAATAAAGATAATATAAATCAATTAAGTCCAAGAATGATTAAAAAAGGTCTCAACAATTTAAGTTATTTATTTAATATAAATTAAGTATAATATGTGAAAAGAAATAATTAATTTAATAATTAATTATTTAAAACTTGTTAAAGGTGATTAATTGAATACTTATTAAATGGCTTTAAAATTTATTCAAAATCATTTTATAGTATTTGAAATTTTTAAATGATTTATTATAAAGGTCTTATAATACAAAACTTTAAGAATAAAGTATAATATGTTGTTTATAAGTTAATTAAAAGTTTAAGAAGAAGATTTATTAACTATTTATGATATAACATAGTTAATTAAAACATTGAATAATTAATTATTTTAATAATTATTTGTTTAGTTAATTATTTAAATAATCATTGAATAAGTAATTATTTAAATAATCATTGAACTATAATATATTTATAACATAAATGACTAAATAGTATTTTTTTTAGAACTTTTTATTCTTTAAAAATAACTAATTTTAAGGATTATAAGTTTTTTAAATCTTTAAAAATTAGCTTAATAATTTCAGAAATATTTTAGTTAACAAAGTAATTATAATTCTAACTAAACAATACATTAAAATCTTATGCAATTAAAAGAAACTAAAAGAAAACAAATATTTAAAAAGAATGAGGGACCCCGGGTCTCTCGTGTATATGCATGATGTTGTAACCAGTTGGGCAGAAGCCCATATTTGATTAAAAGTTCAATTACAATGTTTAAAAACATTAATTACCGAAATCCCCAAATTCAACATAAACCCTAGATTCAACTTGAATCCAATTGAGCATCAATTTGATAATGATAATGGAATCAATCTTAGGGCTTTGATTGCCCATGTAAAACCGAGTGTGTACGAGGGTTTATTTACCAGAATGATACTCGATTCGACGCTACAATGTAAAGACCGAGACGCGCCCACGGTCGAGTATGCTTCGAGACGCAAACATTGATGAAAATCAAATTAACTTCACGTAAAGGTTCCTGGAGTCATTCCGATCAAAAGCCCTCTATCAATTTCGTTTAATGATGCTCGGAAGACGGATTTTAGTTAAGTTGCAGGTTCGAAGTGAAAGTGATGATCGATGGTGATATATTGTTGTATCTCAGATGCAATTGCGAGTTCTAATAGATTAAAAGCATCGGTTTGATATTTTCCCTCGATTATTAAAGCTCTTTGATCAGTTTCAAGCCGAACGGGTTCATGATTTGAATGTGATTTTCGGTTTCAAGTTAAGATGGTTTAATAGGTGTTTAATTCAAATTAATTTGAGTGTTTGATTCGAAACTGTCACACAAAGGTTAAGAATGGTTTAATTGCACTTTAAGTTATGCATTTTGGTGGATTGGTGGTTGCCGGAGCTCGCCAGTTAAGGTGGCCGGAAAAGAGAGGGACGACGGGAAGGGGGACTTGGTTATAAACCAAGTTACACTTTGGTCCCTCATGTTTCATATTGTTATTATTTTATGCCAAAACTATTAAAAACAAAGTTTCAATAATTACACTCCCAACCCTATACTTTATAAAACCCAAATTATAAATGATTATTCCATTTATTTGATTATAAAATATTATAAATCTAATTATTAAAATGATTAATTTATTAAAATTTATTAAATTGTAAAATGATTAATAAGTCTTTATAACTTTATGAAAAGACTGATTTATAAGACAATAGGTTATTACAATTTGATTACTTAGTTGATGTATTTGATCCATTAAAGTTATTTCATAATTTAATACAAAAAAAACTCAAAATAAGTTTGGGTTTGGGTTTTATCTCGGAAAAATGACGGATGTTACAATATATATATATATATATATATTCACAAGGTTAAAGTTTTAATTATAAGTTTAACGAATTTTCGTGGACTAGAGTTCAATTTGATTTTTGGGGCTTTGTCAAGTAATATATTTAACAAATGAAAATCAATTATATTTTCTTGGGAACAATATATTTATATTTTATATAAAGATATGAAATAAGAATAACATCTATAATAATTTTGTTATATTTATAAAGTTTAAATAAAGTTTTATAACTAAATAAAATAAACACGATTTGAACAATAATTTAAAGACAATGTTTGAAATAATAGTTTGTGTAAATTAAACTAGTATTTAAAGTCTAAATTTTATAAAAATATACTAACTATATCATTAGTTTTAGAATATTAAATAAAAATATAAGGGTATTTTATAAATAAATTACAGAAAAATGATTAAATGGTTTTAAAAATAAACAAAGTTTATAAAATGATTTTTTTTATAATTTTTAGAAATTTTTTACATTAAATTTGAAGGCCAAAAAGGCCTAAAAAATATATGAGGTTCCCGGGATCGAACCGGGGACCTTTCGTTTGTGAGGGCGAGTAGGTAACCAGTGAACCAAGGTCGTGGCCGCGGTTTAACTTGGTTTTAAAATGTTAAAAGCATGAACATAAGGAAACCCCAAAATCCAAGAACCCTAGATTGTTCAATCCCAAAATTGAAGATCAATTCGGATGATTCAACGTAATTAAACTTAAGGCTTTTGATCCCTAGGTGTAATCGAGTAGAATGATGTATCATACTTACTTGATTAAGATCGAATTGTGGATTTTAGACTCAGTTTTGCTTCGGTTAACTTGCGATGAACAGAGCTTTAGAATTTGATTGATTGAGTGTGTGTATCACAAATTGTGGTTTACAGAGAGTTGAAAGGGATTCGTACGTTAATGAACCGAACATGTTTCACATTTGATTCATTTGTTTCGGTTTTAATCAAGTGATTAACTGGGTGTTTAACTCAAATTAAACTTCACCTTAATCTTGGTAATGATTATACGAACGTTTATGTTCGATTAATTCGATTATTATTATGATTTACCTGTTGAACGGTTTGTGATTGTTTGATGTTTCGGTTTCAAGTTCGAAGGCCTCATTAACCGAGTTAAAAACCCAATTAAAGTTGGGTTCGAGTTCGAACCATCTCCCCGAAGCAATTGGAATTGGTGTTGAATCGAATAACGGCTTTAAAAATGTGTATTTGGGGTGGCCGGAGCCGCGGCCGGCGGTGGCCGGATGCTCGGCCGGAAAAACGGGGGTTAGGGGGTTTTGGTTTAGGATTTAATAAATTTTACACAAATAGTCCCTACGGTTTGGTCTTTTGTTATTTTATGCCCAAAACCTTCATTTAAGTTTTAAAATTTGCATAAAGACCCCCTTAACTTAATTATTTTAAGTTTTGAACATCTTTATGTTTAAATAGTTTTTATAAATTATTGTTTATTAGTATTATTATTATTAGTAGTAATATTATTATTGTTATCATTATTTTTACTATTATTTATATTATTATTATAATTACTATTATCATATCTATTATTATTATTATATTATTATTATTATTATTTTTGTTATTATTATTATAATTTATATTTTATTATTACTACTATTATCACTATTATTATTGTTATTTATAATATTTTTATTATTTATTGGCATGTTCAAGTTAATAATTAAATTATTTATATCCAAATAATAAAAGAAATTAAAGACAACTAATAAATAAGCAAAGTCAATCCCTCAAGCTTCATAAATGCATAAATGGCCCTTACTAGAATGTAACCTAGTTAACCATTATTTAACAAAAATTCAAATGGTTACACGTCATGGTCATGCTTATTATGAATAAGGGTGACTATATTTTGCAAATCCATAAGGTGCTAGAAACCCCAAGAACGGAGAAGTTATATGTAAAGTTCTCAAAGTGTGCTTTTTGGTTGTATGAAGTGCAATTGCTGAGGCATGTGATTAATCCAGATAGGATCATGGTTGATCCTCCTAAAGTGGAAGCAGTTATGCAATTTAGTTCTCCAAAGATGTCATCTAAGATCCGAAGCTTGCTAAGATTAGTGGGTTGCTACAGGAGGTTTATTCAAGATTTCTCAAGAGTTTTATAACTATTAATGAAGTCAATGATAAATGATGTAAAGTTCGAATGGAGCTATTTTCAAAAGGAAGCATTCCAAACGTTGAAGGAAAGGTTGACACAAGCTTAAGGGTTAACCTTTCCAGAAGGAAATGAAGATTAGGTAGTCTTTTCAAACACTTATTGTAAAAGGTTGTGGTGCATTTTCTAATGCAATGTAGTAAAAAAATAATATGTGCTTCTCATGAATTGAAGATCCACAAAGTCAATTACCTTACCTATATTTACTAAATGAGTTACATGGAATTCATTTAACCTTCTATGTATCACACTTGCAAAACTATTTATCTGATTAAGTTGCCCATGTACCACTTGAGGACATGGAAATAAATGATAGACTGAATTATGGTAGAGCGTTTGGCTATTATTGAAAAGAAGGAGAAATGATTAAGAAAAAAAACAATATAAATAGTTAGGAAATAATTAGGAACCACTTGGGAGTTTGAGGAAGAGAAGAGAACATTATCCTTAGTTGTACGACGAGTAACATTTTTCGATGATGAAACCTAAATAAGGGGTACTTATAACATCTCAAATTTTGGTTAAAGCCAGTTAAAAAAAATAAAAGGTGGCTACGGTTTTGAAAAAAAGTAAGAGAACATTATCCTTAGTTGTATGACGAGTAACATTTTTCAATGATGAAACCTAAATAAGGGGTACTTATAACACCTTAAATTTTGGTTAAAGCCAGTTAAAAAAAATAAAATGTGGCTATGATTTTAAAAAAAAAGTTAAGAAACAAAGGTGAATAAAATGAGAGCTAATTAATACCCTAATGGACCCAATAAAAGCAAAGGAGCGCACCCTTTCCTAATTTCATTCACTTAAAGCATACCAAAAATGTTGTGAGAGAGACTCATGTTTTAGAGAGATAAAGTTAAGAACAAACCAAAGGTAAGGAATTTCTCATGTGTCTTGATATATCTAAGCTTAGATGTTTTTATGTATTGAATCCATATTAAATTTAATATTTTAATATGTGCATGATATAGATTTCGGGTGTTATCCTTCTTGGTTATAAGGTTTGCTCAAGATAATGAAAAAGATGAATTTTAGATCATCATTTTCATATGTTTTACGATGTTTTGGAGCTTGTATGCATACCATGAGTTTTACTAATGTATAAAAGGATTATGATGTAAAGTTTATATTTTATGGGTTATACTATGCTTGCATGTATGTATAAGAGTTTTAATACAAGAACCAAAAATGATAGTATTTTGATATGATAACATGCTATAGTTAAAGGATTAAGTGTTTATAGATTAAGCAGTCAGCTTTTCTCCCTTAATGCCAACCTTGTTCACACATAGGTGAAATGGTTATCCACATGTGATTTCTATTTGGAAATTACTCTAAGTGTTGTTCACTTGTACTTGATAGTTAATACGGATATTGCTTACTTAGTCACATATGATAGACCACTTGAATCTGATATAGCTTACCTAGTCACATATGATAGACCACTTGAATCTGATATAGCTTACCTACGCCTGTTATTCATAGGTGATGTAAGTTATATGTGATAGATCATTCGAACCTACAACATTCACATGAACCTAAAACATTCAATCAAACCTGTACATTCATCCAAACTTGAAAATTCACTTGAATATGACCTTAGCCTATTGCATCTAAAATATGCACATGAATTAACTGTTCACCTGTATGTAGTTATTTACCCGTATGTGAATCACTAAGCCATACGTAATATCATTCACTCACATGTGATTCCTTCATCCACATTTGATTATCTCACTTGCATCTAACCATACTTAGAAAATTATCGTGATAGTATCTAAAGTCGTATAAAGTTTTATGATTAATGTGACTTTCATATGTACATCATGATGTTATCTATTATAGTATGAACAATAAATAGTACAAATAGTATATAATGGAATGTTTAAAATGATAAAATCTTAAAGAATGATTACTCCTGTGATATCATATGAAAGAATGATAAAGATAATAATAGTGATGATTAAAGAATTTTAAGGGGCCTAAAATGCTAAAGTTCACATATGAAGCAATAGTTTTAAAGTCTTACAAGCCAAATAAAAGTTAGTATTTTTTTATTCTCACTTGCTAAAGAAATATGCTTGTATAATCTCACCTAATAGGAGTTGTACCTTATCTACACTCACCGGATTTGAGTTATGTTTTGTATGCAATCACATGATAGGGGTCTTATCATATGTTGGCTCACCCTATACGAGTTATGCCTATCTACACTCACTCACAAGAGCATAGTAATTTATTGATAGCTCACCGGCTAAAGGAATTTTGTAAATGTACAAGCTCAAAATAAACATTATTAAAGTTAATAAAAATGCTAAAGTATGATAATTGTTAAAGTATTAAATGACAAGTATAGCTAAAGTGACAGATAAAATTAAAGTGATAGTTAATGATAAAGTAAATAATAAAGCTAAGGAATGTTAACGACTGATTTGATAAGTATTTTGTTAAAGTTAAAACTAAAACTCATTCAAAAACACCGATTTTTATATACATATTAGGTTGATATGTATAATAAAGATAAAGAACGATGGCTTGGCATGAATCGTGGAGCTAACCGGTTATGTGAAAGACCGGCGTTCTATTTAGAGAAAAAAATAGTTTAGAGTTTGAATGTAATAGTATAGACAATGATTGATGTAATGATATTTTAATTTCGGTCCTACGTATGCAATGATTGTTTAAAGTTAAAAATCATATGTTTCGGATGTTCAAATCAAACTACGAGGTTGACCGGAGACTAGACCTTACACTTTACTCAAAATCTATTACCCTAAAGTGGTACAAAATCTAACAGGGATTCTAGTGGAATCGAAAGTATGTGGTCACTCCCATTTTATCTCAAAAACTAATCATATGGCTTTGTTTTACTTATTATACAATTGAAGAATTACAAAAACGTAACCAAACTTACAACTTTACGATACAAGATGAGAATGTAAGCTATAACCTGATTGCTCTACTTACCTCTGTTTGAATAGTTTGGTGATGACCTAGTCGACTCATGTTCAAAATGTCATCTTTTACTAGTAAGACAACAGTTAAAAAACAACTTTCATTTTAAAGTTTTTTTTTTCCAACATATAATAAACGTATCATACATGTTCATAAGTTTCAAAAAACACAAACATTCGCATGGATACAAAATATCGTTCATACACATTTCGTAATACAACATCAAATATTAGTAATTCTTTTCATCCTTAGTTCCCTTGGACCTCTTTTATACTCGTTACATTAAATTATTCATATCAAAGATTCATTTAATGGTTATATACGATTCAATGTATGGCGTTCACCACATTACTTAACCCCACTGGTTACTTTTCATAGTCACACCAACATATGAACCATGCCCCATCCTGCGAAAGTTATTAGATCATTATGAGGAGTGTCGTGTGCCTCGTCTCTCGCCATTATGTTGCTCTTTACCAACAAACGAATTGTCACATCTTGTCAGCACATGTCCTTTTTGATTCGGTATCGTCAACTTTTTTTTAATACGAACTTAAAAGAATGTCACCTTTAACCGGTTCAAAACCTGACTTGATTTTTTTTCAATTTTTTTTTTCAATTCAAACCCAACCGAAATCCATATATATGATTCACAATTATAAACCCGTAAACTTATTTCATCATTCATAAAATAACCACATCCATTACACGACTTTTTAACACATTTATAATATATCTACCAACCAAACTTTCTTTTGAGTCGGTAGCATGAATGTGTTCCACATAGCTATGCATGCATAATGCATATGGAGACCCTTTTGACATTCCAAAACGATATCATTATTAGGGATTATATAATTGTATTATTAGTTATTAATTGAAATTTTCATAACAAATAAATATAACATTATAGCGAGACTTGATATCATTGTTAATTTGGATGTTAGCGGTGGACTGGTGGACGCAAACAAAGCTTCCCACAAGTTGACAGTATATATATACCTGAACTCTTTTGTCATTGAGACCTTCAATTTGACCCACCAAATAGATATTTCCTGTCACATAATATATTTAATTATATTGATGAAACGAATTTTTTTAGCTAACATTAGAAAAACTAAAATATTATATAGATTAAAATTTGGTAGACTTTTTAAAGATTCATTAAATTATATGAAGAGTAGCTAGGACCCTTACGTTGAGATGACGAAATTAAACCATGAAAGACATATAAAATAAGCTGGGGTGAAACTGAATTAGGGCCGTGAAAGATAAATAAAATTATGTAGTTGTACATGAAAGCATGAAAATGAATTTAGAAGATCATATAAACAAAATATTTGTGGCTAAGCGTATTAAATAAACAAATAATTTATAGACTTTCATTTAATAATATATTTTAAAAAATCTATTATGAAAGCTAAGTTAATATAATTATAAATATAAACTAGTAAACTTCTACATGCGCTACGCTATGAGAAAACTATCTTAAAAAATTTAAAAAGAACAAGAAAAATTATTCAACAACGTGTACGAGAAAATAAAAAGCTTTACGTACAACAAAATTAGATTTAACAATCAAAATTCAGTTTTTAACATCAACTCATAAGGAATTAAAATCAACTAGTTATATTTTTGAGTAAATCTCGGTTTTGGTCCCTGTGTTTTGCAAATTGACTCTACTTGATTACCAACGTTTATTTTGTCTCCATTTGAGTACCAAATTTTAAAAACGTTGTCTGTTTGAGTACCAAATTTTAAAAAAGTTGTCTGTTTCAATCCTTTTAACTAACGGTGTTAACATTTTCTGTTAAATTTTTTTAAAAAAGACCAAATACCCCTAAGGGCTATAAATATATCACCGTCTCTACACACACCACATACCACCACCACCACCACACACCACCACCACCACACACCACCGCCACCACACACCACTGCCACCACACACCACCGCCACCACACACCACCGCCACCACACACCACCGCCACCACACACCACATACCATTCATCTTTCACCCTTTTTCCCCCAAATCAAACACCATGAACCCCAATCAATCATCATCTTCTTCATCTTCTTCATCACAATCAACACCACCATTGAAATCAAATCCACCACAACACCCCACAACCCCATCATCATCATCATCATCATCATCATCATCATACTATTATCACCCATCTCCTTCACGCACCATCTACAGCGATCGCTTCATCCCCTGCAGATCCTCCTCCAATTTCGCCCTCTTCGACATCTCCCCTCCGCCGCCTACGCCGCCGCCGGCCGACGCCGCACGTGGGGAAGATAACTCCTCTTCGTCCGCCGCGTACACCGCGCTTCTGAGAACCGCATTGTTCGGGTCGGATCTGGGGTTTGGGGTTCAACCCGGCACGCCCGATAAGAAGAGTTTTCCGGTCAGTAGTTTGCCGGTTAACCGGAATATCTTCAGGTTTAAGAGTGAGACTAAACAATCGCTGCATTCGTTGTCGCTGCTTGGGTTGATGATCAGTCCCCTGGGGTTAGTCATAGCCCTGTTAAAGCTCCGAGAAAAGTCCCCAGATCCCCTTATAAGGTTGGTGTTTTCGCAGAATTTGTCGATTTGATGACATATCTTTCGATCTTTGAGGGCTAATTTACGGATTATTGGGTGCTGTTCTTGTTAGGTTTTGGATGCACCTGCATTGCAAGATGATTTTTATCTAAATCTTGTTGATTGGTCTTCTCACAATGTGTTGGCTGTGGGATTGGGAAATTGTGTTTATATTTCAAACATTAGGTCTGATATTGGATATCATTGATAAAATGTTTATGTGGTGTGTGGTGGCGGTGGAGTGTGGTGGTGGTGGTGGTATGTGGTGTGTGGTGGAGATGGTGATATTTTTATAACCCTTAGGGGTATTTTGGTCTTTTTAAAAAAACCTAACAGAAAATGTTAACACCGTTAGTCAAAAGGACTGAAACAGAGAACTTTTTCAATCTTTGGTAATCAAAGGGAGACAAAATAAACGTTGGTACTCAAGTGGAGTCAATTTGCAAAACACAAGGACCAAAACCGAGATTTACTCTATATTTTTAGACAATAAGATTCGTAACATTTTTAAGAGTTTCATTATTTAATATGTATTTTTAGAAAATGTCTATGAAGAGTGTTTTTATGGAAGTAATTTAGGTGTTGTTTGTTTTTTTTGCAGCAAAATATCTGCAGTCTACGGATCACATCTGCAGACATGTACAGGAGAAGAGGTGTACCAAAACTCTGCAGTCTGCAACAAGAACATTATTTATTTTTTAACGTCTACAGACCACTAAAATCAACTGGTGGTGTACGGTGGTGGTGGACGGTGGTGGTGATGGTAGATGGTGGGTGGTGGTGAGCAGTGTGTGGTGGTAGCGGACGGTAAATGGAGGCAGACAATGGTGGTGGAGGTGGACAGTGGTGGTGGTGGACGGTGGTGGTGGACATAAGTGGTGCTGGGTAATAGTGTTTAATCCTCTGTAAACTTTGAAATACTTTATTAGTGGTTGTGCCAAATCTGCATTATACAGACCTCACGCAGATTTTTTTAAATGAATTTTTTTTAAAAAAACGAACACTCTGCACATTTCAACGTTTGCGCATGATATGCGTGACGTAGACAAAAGAGGTCAGGAAAAACGTTTCTGAAATAGCAAACACCTTCTTAAACTCTTGAAAAGAAAAAACAAATGATGAATTTGGTTTTTTCAGTTGAATTCGGTATTTTCGGTTTTTGATTGAAATGCATTAAATCTGATTTTGTTAATTATTTAAGTTTAACTTTGGGTTATGCCAACAAAACTTAAAGCTAAACAAACTAAAAAGAATAAACCAAACAGTGATAACCGAATCAATCAACACCCGTATAACAACTAATTTGCATGGGTAGTTCAAGCCATGTTATTAAAAAAGAAATTTAAATAATTTAAGCATAACATAAACAATTATGTATTAGACCTATTTAATTCTTAACATGTTTACCCTATTTAACTTAACCCAATTAGTTATTTATCTTAACATTTATTTTTTGTTTAAGCAAATAAAATAATACAAAAAAACCAATTTTATCAGGAGACAAGAATATTGTTCGACAGACTCCAAACATGCCCTTTGATTGTTGATCACCACAAGCATGAAGCCCACATTCGCCAACCACTAGAGCTTCTACTGAATGTAACAAATTTGTTATGGTAAAGATGATTCATTACAATGCAAGCCTCTCCTTATATGAGGAGCAGATCAACAAATAAAAGGAAATAATAGATATATGGAAGCCATAATTAAGGATATAAATAGGAGAAGATCGTGGAGAGATTTGTAATCTCGTTTACTCCCCCTCAAGTTGGAGCGTGGAGATCCGTAATGCCCAACTTGGTAAGTAGAGTGCGGAAGCGGTGGGTGCCCAACGGTTTGGTGAGGAGATCGGCAAGCTGCATTGTGGTGTCTATCTTCATGGTTGTAATCTCGTTCAACTCGACACGTTCACGGATGAAGTAACAGTCCATTTCCACATGCTTGGTTCGTTCGTGAAACACGGGGTTGTTAACAATATGTCGGGCCGCTTGGTTATCACAAAATAGTTGTGTTGGTTCCCCTTGAGGCAAGTCAAGTTCTTTTAAAAGCCATCGCATCCAGATGACCTCACTAACGGCCGCTGCCATAGCTCGATACTCAGGTTCAGCTGAAGAGCGGGAAACCACCGATTGCTTCTTTGATTTCCAAGAGATGGGAGCACCTCCTAGGAGAAGTAAGTAACCAGTGCGAGACCTCCTAGTAAAAGGACAACCAAGCCAATCAGAGTCACAGTAAGTTATAAGGTTTGTTCCGCCTTGTTTTGGTAGAAGGATCCCTTGTCCAGGTGTGCCCTTGAGGTAACGAAGGACACGATTAGCAGCCTCTAAATGACTTACCCTTGGGTCGCCGACAAATTGGCTCAAAATATTAACGACATAGGCAACATCGAGTCGAGTAGCCTGGAGGTAAAGGAGTTTTCCAATCAATCGTCGGTATTGGTTCGCATCGACTTGAGCTTCTTTATCACATTTATCCAACTTCAAGTTTTGTTCCATTGGGAATTGACTTGGATGACAACCCGTCATTCCCGTATCCTTCAAGATATCTAAGATATACTTGCGTTGGCTAAGCACAAGTCCGTCTTTGGTGCGAGCTACCTCGATACCCAAAAAGAATTTCAAGACTCCTAGATCTTTGATGCTAAACCGTTTGTCTAGGAAGGTTTTGACATTTTGCATCTCTTGTAAATTGTTCCCAACAAGTATAACATCATCAACATAAATGAGTGCAGCCATGAACACTTCTTTTGTCTTGAATAAAAATAAGGAATGATCCGCCCTTGTTTGTCGGAAACCGATTTCAAGCAAGGACTTGGTAAACTTTTGATACCAATTTCTTGATGCTTGTTTTAGGCCATAAAGTGATTTCTTGAGTTTGCAAACCCGTTTGTCATTTTGTTTCATAAAGCCTTGTGGGACTTTCATGTATACGTCCTCATGAAGATCTCCATGCAAGAAAGCGTTGTTAACGTCGAGTTGATGAATGTGCCATCCTTTTTTAACCGCTACGGCTAACAAGCTTCTAACCATGATGAGTTTTGTCACCGGTGCAAAAGTCTCATGGAAATCAATGCCTTCCGTTTGTGTAAAGCCTTTTGCCACAAGACGTGCTTTGTACCTTTCAATTTCTGCATTGGGTTTATATTTTATTTTGTATACCCACTTCGACTCGATAGCACGCTTTCCATTCGGAAGTTCTTCGAGGACCCAAGTTCCATTTTCTTCAAGTGCTTGAATTTCTTTCTTCATGGCCTCAACCCATTTTGGGTCCTGCACTGCCTGACTGAAACATTTTGGCTCATGATTGGAGGTTATAGCCGCCAAAAAAGCTTTGTGGTTGTTAGTAAACTTATCTTAGGAAATAAAATGTGCAAGAGGATGTACCGTTGAGGATTCTTGATTAGAGGTTGATTGCTCGTGATCAACGGATGGGGGGAGACGAACTTCATAGTCATCAAAATGTTTGGGCCGAGATCTGATTCTCTTCTCCTTTGGCGGTTCAACATTTTCAAAAAATTCATGAGAGGTTTCCTGATTAGTAGTTTGTTCATGGGTCGTGTCGGATTGGTCCATTGACTTATAAGTTTGCGGCCTGCTTTGTTCTTCTGTTGCAGTGGTTGGGCCAGGTGGAAGGTGTTGGTCTTCTGGGCCGGTTGGTGGGTGAAGGGGTCCATGTGGATCAGGGTCATGTGTGTTCACTGCACCAAGGCCAGTGTCCGGTTCAAGTGATGGGCTGGATGGAACAGTTGGCCCATTCCTTTCCTTTTGTGTTACATGTTCATCATCCCACCATTTTGGAGGTACGAAGATCTCCTCCTTTTCAAAAGTGGCGTTTTTGAAAGGAAAAATATTTTCAACAAATTTGACATCCCTTGAAATAATAATTTTGTTTTGTTTGACTGCAAATATTTTATAACCTTTTGTGCTCGGTGGGTACCCCACAAAAATGCCCGATTTACCCCTTTCAACAAATTTATCACAAAGTGTTTCCGTGCTCTTATAATATGCTAGACAACCAAAAACTCGCATGTGTTCGTAATCGGGTTTTTGGTTGTATAGTACCTCATAAGGAGTCTTGTTATCAATGGCTTCCGATGGTAGTCGGTTTATGATGTATGTGGCGGTAAGGATGCATTCGCCCTAAAACCTCATTGGAAGGTTTGATTCGAATCTTAAAGCCCGTGCAATCTCCAAAAGGTGTCGGTGTTTTCGTTCAACGACACCATTTTGTTGTGGCGTGTGTGGACATGTCGTTTCTATTATAATTCCTTCCTTTGTATAAAAATTAACCATTTGAGTAGATGTGAACTCCCCCCCATTGTCACATCGAATTCTTTTTATGTTCTTCCCAAATTTCACTTATATCATTTTGTGAAAGGCAATGAGACAAGTGCTTGCCTCATACTTGTGTTTTAATAAAAATACCCATACCGACCTACTGAAGTCATCGACAATTGTCAAAAAATAGCTTGCCCGTGAAAAGGAGAGTGTTCGATATTTTCCCCACACATCACAATGTAATAAATCAAAGCAAGCATTAGTTTTAGTGGTACTAATAGGAAACGGTAATCGGGCAAACTTGGCCTTAACATATGAATCACAAAATAATGTTTGGTTTAAACAAGCGTTCTTAAGAAAATCAACATGAAGAAGTTTGGAATTTGAAGCATGACCTAATCTATTATGCCATAAATCAAACGTCGTTGCCATAGCTCTCCTCTTTACTCCGGTCATCCCCATCCTGTATAGACCGTTCTTGCAATCACCCATTCCAATCAATGTCCTCGAACTCAAGTCTTGTATGATGAAACAATCAGGAAAGAAAGTTACAACATATTTGATATCCTTTGTCAGTTTACTTACGGATAAAAGATTGCATTTAAAATAGGGTATGTGAAGGACATTTTTTATTTTTAAACCATTGGGTAAAACAAAATCTCTCTACCCTCAACGGCTATAGCATCACCATTTGGTATGACAACCGGGGTTTCATAGTGTTTCTTTTTTTATTTTTGAGCATGGTGTCATTACAAATTATGTGTTCGGTTGCACCCGAATCAACAACCCACTTACCTTCAACCCATTCATTTTTATGATTAGTGTTACCTGCCATGTTGGCTACGGGAGGTTCTTGCTCTATAGTTGCATTTAGTTTCTCACCAAAAAACTTTATGAGTTGTTGATATTGTTCGTCCGTTAATTCCGGCATCTTGCTCCTCTCCCCTTCAACACATGCAGCTTTGGGCTTTGACTTTTCTTGTTTTGCTTTGCCCGGCCACCATTCTGGGTATCCTATTATCTTGAAACAACCCTCTTTAACATGACCATGTTTTTCACAAACATCACAATATTTGGATTGTTCGCCGTCATTACGTTTTCCATCCCTTTTTGTGAACTTACTTTGTGATGTATTATGGTCCTTCTTCTTTGGCACAAAGGCTTGAAATGCTGCTGCATCTACAGTGGGTTTTCTAACACCAGTAATTGCTCTTTGTTGTTCATCTTCAGCCACCAAATGATACGCGGTACCAAGAGATGGTGTGGGTTGCATGGCCAAGATCTGAGTTCGTATGGTTCCAAACTCACCATCTAGACCAAGTAAGAACTCATACAACCTCTCACTTTCCTTGAGACTGTTAAGTTTTTTTCCGATATCGCACGTGCAACCGTTGCACTTGCAAACTGGAACTGGGAGCACGGATTGGATCTTGTCCCATATGGAACGCAGCCTTGTGTAGTAGGCGGAGACGGACGTACCTTCCTGTTTGATCGTGGTTAACGACTGTTTCAGCTCGTACGCCCTAGGCGCGTTGATTTTTTCGAAACGCTCTTTTAGATCTGCCCAGATTTCTTGCGCCGTAGCTGCATATTTGACGCTTGCTCTTATTCTTTTTCCATTGCAGTGTTCAACCAACCTTTGAGCATGGCATCACATCTCATCCAAGCCATGTAGGTTGAAGAAGCAAGTTCTGGTTTCTTGATTGTCCCGTCGATGAATCCGACCTTGTTTTTAGCAAACAAGAAATTCAACATCTCCTGGGACCAATCGGTGTAATTCCCGTCGGTGAGTACGTCATTGACATGTAGTTGCCTCGGGTAATCAGATGGATGTAGATAATATGGGGAGTTATGGTCGATGGTTGCTCCATCATCTTTGTTTGTTTCTGGTTTGTCGCCGGCCATGGTGGCGATTAGGGTTTTGTGTATAGGATCGGAAGGTGCTCTGATACCATAACAAATTTGTTATGGTAAAGATGATTCATTACAATTCAAGCCTCTCCTTATATGAGGAGCAGATCAACAAATAAAAAGAAATAATAGATATATGAAAGCCATAATTAAGGATATAAATAGGAGAAGATTGTGGAGAGATTTGTAATCTCGTTTAGAATGTTACCATCACCGCGAGTCACCCTAGCTTTTACAAGTTATGTACCAGTTGTTGACCATACGATCATCCCTTTTGATTTAAATTTTCTGTTTTCTAAATGCTAGTAAAACCTCTCACATAAAACATCAAAGAAGGAAAGGTTACAATATCAAATACTTACAATAAAGAGACAGGTAAACGGGAAACATGTTGCGCCGCATGCAACCCCTTTTGAATAGCGAAACCTAGCCTACTAAAAATAAAACCTTGGCCCTTAGGGGTCGAAACATTATTGTGGATGACCCGTTGAACCCGATTTAGGAAGTTCACGGCCTCCGGGGCTAGGAAACCAAAGGTATCAAACGCCAATGGAATAAAAACATGTTGATTTTCAAGACAAGTTTTCTCATGTTTAGTGACCTTTGATGATTCCACATTCAACGCCGTCTGTCCCGTAACAAACCCATTTTCCCTGAGCCCAACCAAAGGAGATACCCTGGTAAGATCCACGCAAGCGTGTTTCCCCCGTGCCCACCCAAATACAAGAACATAAGCTGGGCGCAGAGTAGACCTCTCCTCTCGTGGATCCGTAAAAAAGTTCACGGGAGCTTCCTTTTTGGTTGAAATTCCTTCCCGCTTAAGGACATCGCAAACGACATCCCTAACCAAATCATGTCTGTATTTAAAAGCAGGCAACTCCTTACAATGATCCGCATGGTCACCAAAAGCATCCAAACAAACTTTGTGGCAAACTGGACAAGGCTCATCAATCAAAACAAGGGAATCATTAATCTATACTTAAGGATAGCCCGATACTCTAAAGATGACATATGCTGCCTCAATGGGAGGACGGTAAGAAATCCTAAGCCCGAGGAGCCCGTAAGCATGCAAACACCGCTTTTTGACAGGGAGATAAATCAAAGCTCATTTCCAAATTTTAAACGATCCTACCAAAAAGTGCACTTTCCAAAACATGTTGAGCTTTAGGGGGCGGTGTCCTTTTTAGAGAACCCTCTCATATCAAAATCAAGAAGAGATTGGTGCACACGATCCAACGCTCACCCATAATCAGAATCTAACTCGTCCAAACTACATCCTCGAAGAATATGGTCCTACAAAACCCACGATTGTGCCCTAGAGGCCACAAAATCATACGTCGATACATCTTCAGCGGAGCATTAACCAAGGCCCCCGAAACGAGTCGGAAGGGATGCTAGTCTCCACTGAAGATCCCCAAAAAGGCCTTCCAGAAACTACAATATCCTCTATTGCCTCCTGAAGCCCTTTGTCAAACACAGATACAGCTTTCCCTACATACATAGGCTGACACGTTCTAAGGCCGAATAGTAATTTCCAAACTCCTATACATAAGCGGAGTAGAAGGAGTTCGCACTGAGGGTCTCGTAGGCATGGGAGGCACCCCAGTAGTTCCACAGCCCGAGAAGCCCTTTTCATAGCGAAATTACTGGTGAAACCCGCATCATAACTAACAGCACCCCCAAGGAGTTTCACCCGTAGCTCCGGTCGTCCAATCTCGCAAGGAAACAAACCATCTTCCACCTTCACCCCATTACATGACGACGAAAAAATTTCTGTTTTCTTGATGTTGAGTTGAAGACCCAAGCATTACCCCTCGGCCATGATGACATCTAAGGCCTTGGCCACCTCTCTAGCCTTTCCAATAATCGTACCATCATCAAGATACCAAGCATGAAATAGAAGCTTGCAACGATCCTTGATCTGATGCACAAACAGGTGCAGAACTAGAGCAAAAAGGAGAGGCCCTAAGGGGTCCCCATATTGAACCCCTGGCGTGGACAAGATATGGTCATCCCCCACATATAACCTAGCCGATTGGCCATATAAAAAGTCCACCCAAAGAGAAATTGACGGGCAACGAATCCAAACCCACCTTAATAATGCAATTCTATCAATCAAGTTAAAGGCATTAGAGAAATCGATGGTAAGCATAGCTAAAGACCCATCCTAGTAAAACTTATTTACGACCCTGTCACACCCCAACCTTGACGGCGCAAACGTTGAGATGTGAGGGTTAAGATTGTTCACAGCCACATAACGCTATACTTAAATGTAAATATTAAAATTATAAGTTTCAAAAGAAAGTACAAACATAAGTCTCAAACATGAAATAATCCCCAAAATAAGCAGAACATAACATAGTCATTTTATTCTTTTATCTAGGTCCAAATCCTAGTTTATTGCAAGCTTCACTTGATCACTTTAAACTTGGGCATTTCCTGAAACATGATAAAAATAAAAGGTCAACTAAAAAGTTGATGAGTTTCTAAGGTTTTCATACATAATATAACAAGGTTACAAGTAGCAATTCATGTCATAGGTTATAAGTTAGTAAGGTTATAGAACACATATCATTACAACCAAACCTCGACTTGATTACAAGTATATATATGATTGGCTAAGTGTATTGGTTCCCATGATGAACAAGCATACGTCATCAGGAGCCGACAATACCTCGGCTTTAGCGCCAAATAGGCTTGTTAGGCCCAAAGATCTACGACGTCACCAGACTAGCAATAGTTAATGATTGTACACAAACTATGTATCTCATATAATCACTTACAACACACAAATAACCATGACAGAAATATAAAGATGAATTGCAAGTGCTTTACAAGTTTCAAACGTTTATAAGTGTATGATATATAAGTATCATGTTTCACCCCAAAATAGTGTGAAATACATTAAAAAAAGGGCAAGGAAACTCACATGATGATTAAGTATATATAAGATGATTAATAAGGATAATAATCGATGTTCCAACGAAATCCTTCACAAGGTATCTAAACGTGTATATATTTACAAGATTTAAGTCTAACAATAAGTTTAACGATTTAACGAGTACTAGAGTTTCAAATGGAATTTGGGGGTTTTATTAACTAAATTCAATAAAATGATATAATTGATTATGTTTTGATTCAATAAAAATGAAATATACTAGTTAAACATTTTAATACAAAGGAATGCAAAGGAAAATCGTTTGTAATAAAGTTTAAATATAAGTTTGATTAAACTTATATAATTTCCAAAAATATTCATGATTTAAACAATAATATATAGTCAATGTTTGAACCAATAATAAGTTGGTGATTTAAACCATTTTTCAAAGTCTATTTTTATAAAAAGATAAACTAAATATATCATTTTTCTAAAATATTTAATGAAAATATTAAGATACTTTAGGAAATAAATTTTCAGAAAATAGTTACGTGGCTTTAAAATTAATCAAAGTTTATAAACTGATTCTTTTTTATAATTTTTATAATTTTCTGAATTTTTTAAAGGCCAAAAATGCATTTTTTTAAAAAGTGAAGGTAGCCGGGTTCGAACCCGGGACCTCGTGTGTAGGGTGTGAGAGCGTAACCATTGAACCATGGCCGTGGTATCACTCTGTTTTAAATTCTTAAAACATAATATCAATGAAATCCCCAAATTGCATAAACCCTAGATCCTTCAATCCCAAAATTGAACCTCAATCTGATGTTGTTACCCAGATTAATCATAGGGCTTTTGTTCCCTATGTAATTTCGAGTAAGATGGTGTCTTAAACTCACTTGATTATGACCGATTGGTAGTGTTTAATCTTCGGGTTTGACTCGGCTCGCTCTTGAGGATAAAGCAGATTGGAATCGATGATCGAGTGAATTATTAGAGCAATTGAAAGTTCAGAAAGTTGAAAGGGATCATATGTAAGCTTTCCCCTCTGTTAAATAGTCCCAATTTGTACGTTAAGGTGCCAAACAAGTTTCAGTTCTTATTCGATCAATTCGGTTACAATTAGGTGCTTAATTGATGGTTAAACTCGAATTAAACTATGCATTAGTTTCGTAGTGATTAGATGTACGTTTCTGATCTTTTAATTTGATTACTCATCGCAATCTATACATTGAACGGTTATGAATCGATTGAGTTATTTGATTTCGGTTCAATCTCTTTAATTTCGAATGAAATGGTTCAATTAATCATGGGTTCTAGTTCGCGGTTCTACTACGGTTCGATTGGTACTTTTAAAAACGTGTAATAATGGGTGTTTGGTGGTCACCGGAGCTCGGCCGGAGGTGGCCGGCCGGTGACCGGAAAAATCGGGGAGAGAGAAATGAGTTTTGGGGTATGGATGTCAATTTTACACAATGTGTCCCTGTAGTTATAATTTTGTTATTTTATGATGGGTGACCGGAAAAACGTGTAATAATGGGTGTTTGGTGGTCACCGGAGCTCGGCCGGAGGTGGCCGGCCGGTGACCGGAAAAATCGGGGAGAGAGAAATGAGTTTTGGGGTATGGATGTCAATTTTACACAATGTCTCCCTGTAGTTATAATTTTTGTTATTTTATGTGTTAAACTTTGATTTAAAGTTTCAAATTTAACATAAAGGTCCCCTTAACTTAATTTAACTTTAAGTTTTAATGTTTTTCTATAATTTATCAATCACTTAACTTTTATAAATTATTAAATTTTTTATTATTATTATCATTATATATGTATATATATATTATTTTATTTAGACTATTATTATATATATTTTTTTATTATCATAACCAAATGTTAAGTTTTAAACAAAAATTGTAAATACTATTTTTATTATTATTATTTGTTAATTTAATTTATTAACCTCAAAATTAACTAAGAAACAAGCATAAACAAGCCCTCAAAGTTTCATAAATGGCATAAATAGTCCTTACAAGAATTTAACAAAGTTAACTTTTAATTAACAAAATTACAGGATGTTACAGTCCCTCTAATTTAAAAGAATTTCGTCCCGAAATTAAAAATGAAACTATACGAATAAATGCGGGTACTTCTTCTTCATATGTTCCTTACGTTCCCAAGTAAACTCAGCTCCACGCTTATTCTCCTAGCGAACCTTGACGATTGGGGTAGTTGTGGTTCTAGTCTTCTTCATAACACGATCCATAATTTCAACGGCTTTCTCAACAAAGTGTAATGACTCGTCGATCTGGATGTCGTCCAACGGAACATGCAGACTCTCGTCAGCCAAACACTTTCTCAAATTTGAGACATGGAAAACTGGATGAACTCCACTAAGGTCGGAAGGTAGTTCCAGTTTATAAGCCACTTTCCCAATCCTTTTCAGGATTTTGAAAGGTCCTACAAATCTTGGAGCCAGTTTACCCTTCGTTCCAAAGCGAACAACGCCCTTCTATGGTGAGACCTTAAGAAGAACCATCTCCCCAACTTGGAACTCTAATGGCTTGCGTCGCTTATCGGCATAGCTCTTTTTTTCCGACTTCTTGCCACTTCAAGGTTCTTGCGAATTATAGAGACTTTATCGGTCATTTCTTGTATGAGTTCAGGACTAGTGATGATGTTTTCACCAATGTCGGTCCAGTAGATCGGTGAACGACATTTGCGACCATAAAGTTCTTCGAATGGTGCCATCTTGATACTCGAGTGGTAACTATTGTTATACGAAAATTCCGCGAGCGGTAAATGCGTATCCCAATCACCACCATAGTCAAGGACACAAAGGCGTAGCAAATCCTCCAAGGTTTGGATTGTTCACTCGGTTTGACCATCTGTTTGAGGATGGTAAGCAGTACTTAGATCCAATTGAGTACCCAAGAGTTCTTGCATAGACGACCAAAAGTGCGAAGTGAAACGTGCGTCTCGGTCAGATATGATGTGCAGAGGTACCCTATGACGGCTTACAATTTCATCAACATATATACGAGCCAACCTTGATGTCTTGTAAGTGTCATGTATGGGTATAAAATGTGACGAATTGGTCAATCGATCGACGATCACCCATATGCTATCATGTCCACGGGAGGTTCGGGGTAGCTTAGTTATGAAGTCCATAGATATATGTTCCCATCTCCACATAGGAATCTCGGGTTGTTCAAGTAATCCACTTGGACGTTGATGTTCGGCTTTAACCTTCATACACGTGAGGCACTTAGCTACATAAGTCGCTATGTTTTTCTTCATTCCAAGCCACCAATATTGGCCACGCAGGTCCATGTACATCTTATCGGAGCCAGGATGAATAGAATAACAAGTTTGATGAGCTTCATTCATGACAAAGGTACGAAGATTATCACGATTTGGAACCCAAATTCGATTCACGAAATACATCAACCCATTAGGTTTCATCTCCAATTGAGTTAGAAGATTATCCTCCAGTTCATCCTTCATTCTTCCTTCTTGTTGAACCGCTTGTTGTGCCTAAAGGATTCTAGACTCGATGTCACTACCTATTCTCATGTTTTGTAGCAGTACGGTAGTCTCGTTGACATCCAGTCGTATCTCGGTATCGAATTCTCTTAAAGTGTTAAACCATTGTCGTCGATCGCGAATTTCTTGAAACGAGGTCATCTTATTATGGATTTTACGACTTAGTGCATCGGCTATGACATTTGCCTTCCCAGGGTGGTAACGAATGTCACAGTCATAATCACTAATCAACTCAACCCAACGACGTTGTCTCATATTGAGATCTTTTTGATTAAAAACTTGTTGAACGCTTTTTGCGATCGGTGTAGACTATACATTGCGTACCATAAAGGTAATGCCTCTAAATCTTTAAGGAAAAAACCACAGCACCAAGTTCAAGATCGTGTGTCGTGTAATTCACCTCATGGACCTTCAATTGTCTTGATGCATACGCTATGACCTTTCCTCGTTGCATAAGAACACAACCAAGGCCTTGTTTGGACGCATCACAATATACGGTGAAATCATTGTTTCCATCGGGTACGGTCAAGATAGGAGCATTGCACAGTTGGTGCTTTAACGCTTCAAAAGCTTCTTCTTGCTCGGAACCCCACTCGAATGGTTTATTCTTTTGTGTCAAAGATGTGAGTGGCTTCGTGATCCTCGAGAAGTTGGCAATGAATCGCCGATTGTGACCTTGAGGTCATGGGTTCTAGCCGTGGAAACAGCCTCTTGCACAAAATTGTGCAAGGAAAGGTTGCGTACATCAGATCGCTTCGCGATCCGGCCCCTCCCCGGACCCTGCGCAAAGCAGGAGCTTCATGCACCGGGTACCTAGGAAAGAACGAACTTCAGTAGGAGTTGTAGGAACACACCAATTCTTCACAGCTTCTACCTTTGCAGGATCAACGTGAATTGCTTGGCTATTCACCACGTGTCCTAGGAATTGAACTTCCTCAAGCCAAAATTCACACTTCGAGAACTTCGCATACAATTGATCTTTCTTCAAAAACTCAAGAACTTGTTGCAAATATAGCTCATGATCGGTGTTGGACTTGGAATAGATAAGTATGTCATCAATGAAGACGATCACAAACTTGTCTAGATAAGGCTTGCATACTCGGTTCATGAGGTCCATGAAAACAGTAGGAGCATTGGTTAAACCAAAAGGCATAACCATGAACTCATAGTGCCCATAACGAGTACGGAACGCGGTCTTTGGGATATCATCATCATGGACTCGTAAATTGATGATATCTAGAACGTAGATCAATCTTTGAGAATATAGCAGCTCCTTGAAGTTGATCAAACAAATCATCGATGCGAGGAAGAGGGTAGCGGTTCTTGATGGTAAGCTTGTGAAGTTCACGATAGTCGATGCACATATGAAACGACCCATCTTTCTTCTTCACGAACAGAACAGGTGCACCCCAAGGCGAAGAACTAGGACAAATGAAGCCCTTCTCAGATATTGCTTGAAGCTGACCAGAGAGTTCTTGCATTTCCGATGGTGCAAGTCTATATGGTGACTTAGCCATGGGGTTCGCACCCGGAATCAAATCGATTTTAAATTCGAATTCACGCACGGGAGGTAAACCACTAAGGTCATCGGGAAATACTTCAGGAAAGTCTCGTACAACTGGTACATCCTTAAGGTCTTTCCCTTTGACTTTATGTTGACCACGTAAGCCATGAAAGCCATATAGTTCTTACTTAGGCACTTTCGGGCTTGGGTGCCCAACATGAGTTTAATCCCTTTGGAGAATTTTCACCGAACACCTTCAATGTATCACCAGGAGGTAACGGTATACGAATGCACTTCTCGAAACAAATGATCTCGGCATGGTGTTTGGCTAACCAATCCATACCAATAATGACGTCAAAGCTTCCAAGTTTCATAGGGATAAGATCGATAAGGAAATTGTGTGTGTCAAGACTTAAGACACAATCACGAATAATGACATTAACGATGATCAGTTCTCCATCGGCGACTTCAACGGTGAGAGGCCTTTCTAGTTTCGTATGTGGCTTAGCAAGAATAGGTTCAAACTCTAATAAAACAAAGCTCTTATTGGCTCCAGAGTCAAACATAATGTAGGCATAAGTATTATTAATAAGGAACATACCTGTTCAATTTTAAAGGTATTTAACGACGCAGTTAACGCATGAAAAGACTTAAGTCATAAAAGTTAAGGGTAAGTTAACATACCATTCACCACATCATTGTTTGCTTGTGCTTGATTTGCATTGATGTTGAAAGCACGTCCTCGGGCTTGTGGAACATTACCCACAAGACGAGGGCATTGTGGGTGAAAATAACCAGGTTCCCCACAGTTGTAGCAAACACGGTTTGTGACCATCGCGGCGTTATTAGGTGCACGGTGACAAGTCGCCACCAAGTGACCATATTTACCGCATAAGGTATAGATACGACGTGGTTGATTCCCCGGATGATGATACCTACAAGTGTTGTACATAGGTTGTGGAACAGCATAGGCCCTAGCCCCAGGCACTTGTGCCACAGGTGCAGCTGCAGGTATAAGTTGTCTTTGGGGTTGTTTGGGTGCAGCCACGGCATAGTTGCGCGCCGGTGTGAACTTGCGCTTCTTTTTGTTGTTGTTGTGAGATGGATCAGCTTTAGTCTCCTTAACGGCCTCGGTAGCCGTCTTTTCCACCTTATTTGCACCCTTCACAGACATGGTGCCCGCTCGTATATGATTCTCGGTGAGTTGAGCGGTGATAGTAATGGCTTCTTCCAAGGTTGTGGGTCGGCTACCCAACACATCATCTAGAATTTAGGGTGGTACACCCTTAATGAACTTCTTGATGTTGCGTGGGACAGTGTCGACCATATGAGGCAGTAGTATACTCAACTCATGATGCCTAGTTGAGTAGGCCAAATGATCACCACCATCTTGCTTCAAGTTATAGAATTCTTCTTCCAACTTTTGCAATTCACTTTTCGGGCAGAACTTCGCGATGGTGATGTTCTTGAACTCATCCCAAGAGAGTGCCAAAATAGCATCAGCTCCTTCATTTCTCTTCTCGCTATTCCACCAGGTAAGTGCCGTTTGTTAGAGCATACTAGTGGCATAACGAACTTTGAGTGCCTCAGGACACTCTCAGTTGACAAAAGTGTTCTCCATGCTCTCGAACCACTCAAGAAGACCAGTGGCTCCTTCCTTGCCACTAAAACTAGTGGGCTTGCAAGAGCTAAAATGCTTGAAGGTACAAGTTTGGTTGTTGCATCCTTGGTTAGCACTATTCTCCCCTTGACCATTTCCATTGTTGCAAGAGTTGGTCATTAAGGTGCTATTGAGTTTAGCAACCATGGTCGGGATGACAGCAGCCATTTGTCGGGCAATCATGGCAGCTAGCTTACGATCGGAACTTCCACGCTTTCCATGATGACGAGACATGCTGGAATATGCAAAATGAGTTAGACACGAGAAAGAGAATAATAAGGGGTATATTTCAAACAAGGATAAGTCAAGAGTTGTAAGGCACTTGGAATTGTTCTATTTGGTAACGTATTACCATTTGGAAGTGTTGACAGGTCAAGGTAAATTGACCCATTTGCCTTAGAAACTTGTGTATGTTGACCATAGTTTATCACTCATCCCAAAAATCCCCAGGTAAGCATAACTTGTCCCGTAGGATTTATGCGATATGCTTGCCTTAGCCCGAAGGCCTTTTGCCAGGAAATCCAGGATACAGGTGTCTATGAGTCACAAAAATTTCTTAGGTTCATGAAATCAAAACCTTGATGAGATTTTCATAGATTAGACATAAGTCTAAAGATTCAAGTCATAAGCATAAATATACAATTCCAAGTGTCATCGAGAATAAGATTAAGAAGTTTCATTTGTCGGGGAGAGTCAAAGAGTCAAGGATAAGTTTAGGGAGACAAGTAACAAAGTTTTAACAATTATAAGGCAATCCTATGCTAAGGCATCAAGTTGCACATAAGAAAGCATAGCATTATGTAGTATGCAGACAATGTATATATTTACAAGAATATAAATATTATTCTATAAGGTTCAAGCATAAACTATAGTCTAGGTCACCATTTCTAATAACCTAAATCCCTATAGTCATGGGCTCTGATACTAATCTGTCACACCCCAACCTTGACGGCGGAAACGTCAAGATGTGAGGGTTAAGATTGTTCAAAGCCACATAATGCTATATTTGAATGTAAATATTAAAATTATAAGTTTCAAAAGAAAGTACAAACATAAGTCTCAAACATGAAGTAATCCCCAAAATAACAGAACATAACATAGTCATTTTATTCTTTTATCTAGGTCCAAATCCTAGTTTATTGCAAGCTTCACTTGATCACTTTAAACTTGGGTATTTCCTGAAACATGATAAAAATAAAAGGTCAACTAAAAAGTTGGTGAGTTTCCAAGGTTTTCATACATAATATAACAAGGTTACAAGTAGCAATTCATGTCATAGGTTATAAGATAGTAAGGTTATAAAACACATATCGTTACAACCAAACCTCGACTTGATTACAAGAATATATGATTGGCTAAGTGTATTTGGTTCCCATGATGAACAAGCATACGTCATCAGGAGCCGGCAATATCTCGGCATTAGCACCAAATAGGCTTGTCAGGCCCAAAGATCTAAGACGTCGCCAGGCTGGCAATAGTTAATGATTGTAAACAAACTATGTATCTCATATAACCACTTACAACACACAAATAACCATGACAGAAATATAAAGATGAATTGCAAGTGCTTTACAAGTTTTAAACATTTATAAATGTATGATATATAAGTATCATGTTTCACCCCAAAATAGTGTGAAATACATAAAAAAAGGGCAAGGAAACTCACATGATAATTAAGTATATATAAGATGATTAATAAGGATAATAATCGATGTTCCAACGAAATCCTTCACAAGGTACCTAAACGTGTATATATTTACAAGATTTAAGTCTAACAATAAGTTTAACAATTTAACGAGTACTAGGGTTTCAAATGGAATTTAGGGGTTTTATTAACTAAATTCAATAAAATGATATAATTGATTATGTTTTGATTCAATAAAAATGAAATACACTAGTTAAACATTTTAATACAAAGGAATGCAAAGGAAAATCGTTTGTAATAAAGTTTAAATATAAGTTTGATTAAACTTTTATAATTTCCAAAAATATTCATGATTTAAACAATAATATATAGTTAATGTTTGAACTAATAATAAGTTGGTGATTTAAACCATTTTTTAAAGTCTATTTTTATAAAAAGATAAACTAAATATATCATTTTTCTAAAATATTTAATGAAAATATTAAGATAATTTAGGAAATAAATTTTCGGGTTCGAACCCGGGACCTCGTGTGTAGGGTGTGAGTGTGTAACCAGTGAACCAGGGCCGTGGCCATGGTATCACTCTATTTTAAATTCTTAAAAACATAATATCAATGAAATCGCCAAATTGCATAAACCCTAGATCCTTTAATCCTAAAATTGAACCTCAATCCGATATTGTTACCCAGATTAATCATAGGGCTTTTGTTCCCTATGTAATTTCGAGTAAGATGGTGCGTTAAACTCACTTGATTATGACCGATTGGTAGTATTTAATAATAATCAGGTTTGACTCGGCTCGCTCGCGAGGATAAAGCAGCTTGGAATTGATGATCGAGTGAATTATTAGAGCAATTGAAAGTTCAGAAAGTTGAAAGGGATCATATGGAAGCTTTCCCCTCTGTTAAATAGTCCCGATTTGTACATTAAGGTGCCGAACGAGTTTCAGTTCTTACTCGATCAATTCGGTTACAATTAGGTGCTTAATTGATGGTTAAACTCGAATTAAACTATGCATTAGTTTCGTAGTGATTAGATGTACGTTTCTGATCTTTTAATTTGATTACTCATCGCAATCTATACGTTGAACGGTTATGAATCGATTGAGTTATTTGATTTCGGTTCAATCTCTTTAATTTCGAATGAAATGGTTCAATTAATCATGGGTTCGAGTTCGCGGTTCTACTACGGTTCGATTGGTACTTTTAAAAACGTGTAATAATGGGTGTTTGGTGGTCACCGGAGCTCGACCGGAGGGTGGCCGGCCGGTGACCGGAAAATCGGGGAGAGAGAAATGAGTTTGGGGGTTTGGATGTCAATTTTACACAATGGGTCCCTGTAGTTATAATTTTTGTTATTTTATATGTTAAACTTTGATAAAAAGTTTCAAATTTAACATAAAGGCCCCCTTAACTTAATTTAACTTTAAGTTTTAATGTTTTTCTATAATTTATCAATCACTTAACTTTTATAAATTATTAAATTTTTTATTATTATTATCATTATATATATATATATATATATATATATATATATTATTTTATTTAGACTATTATTATATATATATTTTTTATTATCATAACTAAATGTTAAGTTTTAAATAAAAATTGTAAATACTATTTTGTTATTATTATTTGTTAATTTAATTTATTAACCTCGAAATTAACTAAGAAACAAGCATAAACAAACCCTCAAAGTTTCATAATTGGCATAAATAGTCCTTACAAGAATTTAACAAAGTTAACTTTTAATTAACAAAATTACAGGATGTTACAGATCCTGTTCGCGCTGTGGAGCACTACCTCTGCTCCACTAGGGATCCCTACCCAAAATTAGAAGTCACCAAGGTATTTAGCCATCTCCTTCCCAACACCCCTCATAGCCACCTTAGAGACTAGCCTCCTCCAAATGGTACCCACATCAATAGGCCTAATCCCGTTATCTGCTTTTAACAACGGCGTGAGTGGGGCGGAGGCAATGAACTCCACTAAAACCTTAGGACACCTCCCATCCAGACATTAATTAACCACTGTAGTAATTGCCCTGAGCAGTCCAACGACAATCGCAGACCCCTCACCACAAAAAGCATCTAGTAAGTGTTGAGTTCTCACACCGTCTCGCCCATAATATGTCCCTTTTAGGAACGATTTAATGCACCCCAATACACTGTCAACATCAGTAATAAGTGGGGGATCCGAAAGCAAGGAATCCGGCATAGTCGGTGGGGGCATGGTGGGGTGTTTAGCCACTAATGCCTCCATGGTATCTTTACCAAAAGGTGCAACCCTTGAGGAGCATAATACTTTAACTGCAGTAGTGAAGTGACCATCTGTGACTTTCCTCAAACATGATTTAACATTAGAGCTCAACGTATAATCATCAGCCTTAAAGGTACGCCCATCATAATATGATTTCATCTGTAGGGGTAGAGCAAAAAGTGACAGAATAAGCTCATTGAATCCATCTCGATCACCCCAAGCTGCCAACGATCGTTGAATAGAATGACATTGCAAAGACTTCCGGTTATCAGACCTACTTTCCTGCCGGTTAGACAGTCTGAAAACATGTAAAGCGCAACACGGTAACAAAAGAAGTGTCACCCATGCCTCAACGGACTGTGGCATAGCCACCACCCTATCTAACATTTCATTTAAGGCTTGAGCGAAGCCCATGCGACAATTATTAGGGATGCTTTTAACCATCATGATAGGGAGGGAGAAAACCCGATCTAACCGAACCTTATCTACCACCACCAACCCCACAGGAACAATATCTCTCCTGACATGTGACTTGGCGATCCTCACAATGTACTCTTCCACATCACCCAAAACCCACTTAAACCGAACCACACCATTAGCATGATGGCATCCTCTACTGAGAGCATGAAGACACATATAACTTCCACATAGCCATTGGCCTGAAACCTTTAGGGCCTCACCAATGAAGGCAAACAACTCACAATTTGTGGAAAGCGCCTGTCGCAAAACCCCTTTCCGATCACCTGAGGACAAATGAAATCGCTTAATATGCGCTACCAAACGAGAAAAACCTTTAGACCCGATCGTACCATCCGGACAACAATGGAATCCCCTAAACGGGCATGGCCGAACACAACTAACAGAACAAGTACCCACTTTCAGAACAAGTACCCACTTTCAGAACAAGTACCCATTTTCAAAGAGGGGCCGACCTCGTTATCTAAAGTGTCACTCATACCATCTAAGTACCATGACAATTGTAGGTTTCTGATTTTGAAACTGTAATGCCCGTGACGAACGAAACAAAGAAATGATGAAAACTACCCTCGAGTTTCTGATTGGAAACCCTCATTAGTCAAATTAATAAAGCCACTAATGTGGTGAGTGGCCCAACAAAGAAACCATAAACAAAAAACTCATTTGGTAATTTCATCGAACACTTGGATTGCACAATTTTAAAACCCAACAATCACCAAATTAACTTCTGCATATCACCCCTCAACAATCACCAAATTAAAAGTCTCTGAATCAAGAACCACAATACCCAACAGAAAGAATCTTACAACAACAATTGCAGTGATAGCAGATGCAAGCATATAGATGAAGAATGGGAGCTCAAAAGTAGACGACGATTGCTGGGCTTCATTACGAGCCCCCGGGGGAGGTTCTTCGGATCCGGATAGGCATTCAAGGACTTCGGACTATAGAAGATCAGAGTAAAGATTTTGGAGCTTCAGAGATGAATGCAAATGCAATTGGGGTTTTCAGATCATGATTTTGTTCTCGGAGTCTGAAACCCAGAGGAATTCATATGGTGCTCACTTGAGTTATTATTTACCTGAAATTTGTTAATGCTTGGATTATTTGATTCCAACTTACTAATGTTTGGTGGTTGATGTCTTGATTATAAAAAATATATTCACTCTTATTTCTTATTGCCTTATTAGTTGATGCTTACTTGTTAAATTATTGAAATTTGTTTCTTAACTTGTACTTAAGGTAATATTAATAATATAATGGAACGATATCTGATCGAGTTGTCGTGATTGGATAAAAAACAAATTAATTTAAAGGATTTAAACACTTATAACTATTGTGAGTAAGTAAGAGTCGTCTACACAAGAAATTAATGAAAAGTATCAAGCTTGAATACCTTAAACTTAAAACACAAAACGTGAATACTGGAAAGAAAATATTTTTGTTTTTTTTGTTTATAAAGAAAAGTAAATTGAATTCAATTAATTAGGAAAACAATAAACTTGATTATGGTTTTTGAAAACTATAACGAAAAATCCAACCAATTTCGAGTCTAAGTTCAAAGATCTGTAATAGATTAATAAGAATTATTTGGTAATCATGTATACATGATTTTGTGAAATTAGAAAATTAAAGTGGTAATCAAGAAGCAAACTTTTAAGACTTGTTTGTTCACAAAATTACCAATGCTTAGATATCAAGTATTCACACGCAAATTAAACTACTCATGATGCAAAAAACCAAATACGAATTATAGAATGCAAATACTTAAACATAAACAAATTGTCTAACTTTAATCAAACACACAATTAAATTCTCGTGTCAAAAGAAAACAAACCTACAATCAAATCCAAATTATAACATATTAGTTCACTTATAAGAACTATCTACTGAAGAGTGATTACAAATTATTTAGCCCTCATCAACATGATTCAATCTTTAACGGTTGAATTGATGTTATTGGAGCTTGATCCCGGGTGAATTTGTGGTGAAAGGAACACTACAAAACGACTTTGAATCGTCCAATAATCGCATGTGTGAAGCTTGGATTTGAAGCCCTAGAGTTATCTTTATATAATGCTGAAAAACCCAAAAAGGAGCTGATTGGGGGGGGGGGGGGGAACGCATAGTGCGTTGTACGTTGTATGGGAACGTAGTTGCTAGGTCATTTAGGTGTTCTGCATTACACTAGTTAATGCATTGTAACATTGTTTTTTGCCTTTTTACTCCCAATGGCTACAATTTCACTTCAAAATTTACATGCTTCCGTTAATCTTCCATCCACATATCAAGACATACAAATTATGATCTTTAAGCTCTAAACACCTGAAACACAAACACGTCTTAAAGTAACCTCATTTTATATTCATACATATATAAAAACACGAAACTGACTATGTTTAACACCAAATAAATTGCACCCGATCAATGTCTTAAAACAGAAGATAAATTAAGCTTCATCTTCTAAGACTTCCATTAAATAAATCATTTTCCTTTTATCATTTAAATCAACGAGATGAATTAGAATGGCATACTTAACTAGTGGACCCATGTTTAGGGTTTAGTTTAAAAATGCCGAAACTGGTTATCAGTCTGGTTTCACAGTTGGTTTTTTTGTGTAACTTTTAGTTGGTCAGTTTCAAAAACTTCAAACCATTGTGAATGGCTCGGTTTTCGGCTTATACCAAAAACAGGTCATACAAAACCGGAAGGCACTATAAGATTTAAAGCATATTCAAAATTTTAAGTACTTTATATCATGTACATTTAATTATTTATATTTTATATTATGTTTAAGTTAAAACCAAATTGAGAACTCTAACTATACCTATTATGCCGTAGACAACAGCAAAGGTCATCAATCTTTGACGATATAGTTATATTATTAACATTTTAGTTAAAAAAGTTATAGATTATAAATTTTTTCAATAAGATATTTATATATTTTATTGAAACATTAACTAAAATTCAAACAAATGTTTTCATCTAATAGGTTTTAAACAATCTGTTTACTATCTTAAAGACATGTTCTTCTATTTATTCAGATTTCAGTGCCCTTTAAATTAAAATATGTACTGTGCATACAAATTATTATTTTTACCTATACAAGTACGTGAACATTTTAGAGAACTTCGTTTTATGCGGTGTTGTAAAACTCGGCCAATTCGGCCGAGTACTCGGTTTTTACGGTACTCGAAACTCGGACATTTACTGAAGTGGTTTTCTTCAACTTGATCTCATAACTCGGAATTAGTCAACGTTGGTCAAAATAGGTTCATCTCAAGGCTACTCGGAGCTAGGCGGCCCAACTCAGCACAACATAGAAAACTTGGATTTTCGTTGTTTTTTTTTTAATTTTCGCTATTTTTCTTTGATTTTTGTTGGATCTTCGTCGTTTATCATGGAAATACCTTAGAAGATAACTATTAAATGATTACCACATGTATAATATCAAAGAATAAATATCAAATTTAAATTATTTTAATATTTAAACATGTATCGTTTTAATTTATATTGATATTCACATATTGTTATAAATATTAGTGAATTCATGATATTTTATATATGTATAATTTTCGAAAAATATTTTTTTAATAGTTTACCATGTTTGAGTATTCCCTCTTCTAGAATAAGTACTTGTAACTCTCAGTCGATCAACCTGACAGCGCCTACCGACTTGAACAATATTGATTATATGCATTATGTATCTTCTTTTAATAATAGAGTTTACATAACTTTTATAAAGGCTCAATAATCCTAAACCATAAACCCAAACTGGAACCAACTTGATAATAATGGTTTGGTTTGCTTGGGTTTTAATTTTCAACGGTTTGATTTCGGTTTTAATAAGAGAAAACCGTTACTAAAGGTTTGGCTCTTGGTTTGACTTAAAAACAGTTAAAAACTGGACGACGAACACCCTCAATGTCAACCAAAAAGTCGTAACTTTTCATACTTCTGGGAATTGGCTAAAGTATAGCATAAAAATCAACTGTTTATATTTCTTCTGCTTCTATTTGTTTAAGGATTGCTTTGTAAAACCCTAGCTTGTATTGATTGCAATATCAAGTGAAAAGCAAAATTCAAGAAAGCAAAAACATCTAAATGACATATGTTTTCAAAAACATGCGAGAAACTTAAGTTCATATGAAAAATTTAGTTCATGCGAAAAGTTTAGTTCATTCGAGAACTTTAGTTCATGCGAGAACTTTTGAAAGTTGTCTCATGAAGTCAATCATGTATAAATAGTTGTGCTTTGTATTTAATTATGTGTATTTGATTTTATAAAAGTGATCTGAGGGTGAGAGAGTAGAGGGTTGTATGATAGGCCTCCTGAGGGAGTTCATCTCGAGTGGATTGAGCTTAAACGATGTAAAGATCATTTGGTACCATGATCATTTGGTACCATAATCATCTGGTCATTAACATTTGGTTTAGATTGTTCAAAATCCTTTGATATTACATACACACACAAATACATCTGTCTTAATTTGATTATCAAATATAATATTGTGTGAATTCGATCGTTATGAAAATTTATATTTGGTATTAGAGCAAGGTGTTGCTCTTGATACACGGATGTTTATTCTGAGATCTTCCGCTTTAAGTTGTTGAACAATGAGACTGAAGAGATGAGGGTTTTGGTCGAGTTTGGATCAGTTTTGAAGGAGAAAAAGGTGAAACCGAGGGTGAGCATACATAATATTGACTTTGTTACACTATAATGATGATCTGCATCATTACGCTTAGTATCTTCAAGTTTAGGTGGTGAAAAATGAAGATTGAGACCGTAGCAGTGATTTAAACTCAAAAAGTCAAATTGGTTGAAGTTTCGCGGGAATAATTGCATTGCGAAAACTTTACCAAATTAAACGTATTTTGCGAAAAATTTTCAGTATGAAAACTTTCTTAGAAGTAACCGTATTTTTTGAAAACTTTTTTATGCAAAAACTTTTCCATGCCAAAAACTTCATAACACTAATCATTGCGAAAACTTTCTCATGCAAAAACTTTATCATTTGACAACTTCATCATCTACTTAAAAACTTTGACTAGTTATTTCATTTTTTGTGAAAACTTTGCAAGATATGAGACCACGAATTAGATGTGAAAACTGTTAGGTATTAGGTGTACGCGGCTGACCCGAGGATTCGGATAGGGCACAAAATCAATACAATATTACGGCTCGGGCCTTAAGAACTTCTTGGTATTTCTAATTGATTTCTAAAACGAGTGGTGAGATAACGATAGCAATAATGGTAGTAATAAACGTAACAACGCAGCGGAAATAGATTCACCAAACAACCAATAACTTGAACTAATCAAACTGAATAGAATAAACATAAAACAAAACCCGTTTTAAGGGTTGTTCTTTGATCAAAACCAACACAGAAACAACAGCGATGAAACCAGGGAAGGCAGCAGCAGTGCCGGTGGTTTCCTGGTGATCTGCGACTGCTAAAACAAGGGCTGTTGGTCATTGGTGGCGGCAAAACAACAACAGTAAGTTGTTTTCCTTCTCTCGGCAAAAAGCAAAATACAAGAACAATCACACGAGGACAGAATATAATCAAATCAGTAAAGAACATATCGATTTAACGTGATTCGGTCAAAGGTTGACCTACGTCCACGGGCTACGAACCACGGTTTCTTTTTATTACTTTCAAGACTAAAGATTACAAGTATAATATATGGGTATTTATAATAAAAGACAAATAAAAACTTAACATAAATAAGTTATGGCAGATTAGGGTTAGGGCCGACTGCCCCTAACACCTTTTTGCAGCTTGTCCGTGGGCTGTTTTAGGGCCTGACCCAAGATGGATCGGAGCCCACAACACAACAATCTCCCACTTGGGCTTTGAAACATCTTTACTAGCCCTTCACATCAATGCGTCAAACACTTCAACCTGCTTCCACCCAAATGCGTGAAACATTTGCCCCTGTACTTGTCTCGTACTTCTGTAATCTTGAACCTTTATGAAGAGAACCCTTCATACCACCTGATCCGTAGCCACCTTCATCTTCAATTAACCCTGAAGGCCAACTAAAGCTACACAGAGCTTCAGTTTATCCAACGTGATAACTTTAGTGAACATGTCAGCTGGATTCCTATCCCCTTTGATGTTATTCAACTGGATAGTACCATCACTGATTAACCCCCTTATGAAATAATATCTCATATGAATGTATTTAGTCTTCCCATGATAAACTGGATTCTTTGCAAGTTTCACAGCACTTTCATTATCACAGTACAACGGATACGCTGCCTGTTTTCTATCTAATTTACCCAGAAAAATCTTCAACCAAACAAGCTCTTTACTAGCCTCACTGGCTGCCATATACTCAGTCTCTGTAGTTGAAAGTGCCATAATCTTTTGGAGCCTAGACATCTAACATATTACAGTATCCCCCATAGTAAACATATACCCCTGTTGTACTCTTGTAGGTCTCTTTACATCCACCCAAATCTGCATTAGAATAACCCTTGAGAATTCCATCTCTACCCCTGAAACATAAAGCCATCTTTTGAGTACCCTTCAAATATCTAAGCAGCCATTTAACTACTTCCCAGTGTTCTCTCCCCGGATTGGACATAAAACTGCTAACAACTCCCACTGCATGAGCAATATCAGGCTTTATGCATACCATTGCAAAAAAAAGACTGCCCACAGCTAATGCATAAGTAACCTTTGCCATGTTGGCCTTGTCTTCATCTGTCTTTGGAGACTGATCATTAGAAAGCTTAATATGACTGCATAATGGTGTATTTCAGGTATTTGTCTTCTCATGATTCATCTTAAACTTCTCTAATATTTTCTTAATATACTTTTCTTGAGACAATATTAAAGAACCATTCTTCTGATTCCTGGTGATGCTCATGCCGAGTATCTGCGTAGCTGGACCTCGATCTTTCGTTTCAAACTCTTTAGACATGTGTCATTTTAATTTGTTAATCTCTAATATGTCTAAACCAGCTATCAACATATCATCCACATAAAGGAGAAGGATGATATAGGAATTCTTGAATTTCTTGAGATAGCAATAGTGATCCATCTCACATCTCCTATACCTATTTCTGCTCATAAAATCATCAAACTTGATATACCACTGCCTGGGCGCCTGCTTTAAACCATAAAGACTCTTCTTTAGTTTGCATACCATGTTTTCCTTACCAGCTATCTGAAAACCCTCTGGTTGTGCCATGTACATATCCTCCTCAATGTCGCCATGTAGAAAAGCAGTCTTTACGTCTAGCTGCTCTAGATGTAAGTTTTCTGCAGCCACGATACTAAGCACTAGTCTGATTGTAGTCATTTTAACAACAGGGGAAAATATTTCATTGTAATCAACCCCATGTTTTTGTTGGAACCCCTTAACTACCAATCGTGCTTTGTATCTCTAAGTTCCATCACTTTTATCCTTGATTCTATATACCCATCGGTTTTGAAGCGCCTTCTTCCCTACGGGAAGTTTATTAAGAGCCTAAGTCTGGTTCTTTTCAAGTGAACCCATTTCTTCTTTTATTGCCCGTTCCCACTGAGATGAATCTTTCACACTGATAGCCTCTGAGTAGTACTGTGGTTCACGATTTTCAGTGAGAAGAAGATAGTTAACCGATAAAGAATATCGTTGAGGAGGTACAGATGTTTGAGTAGGCTCCTAACCTAATGTGAAGTATTTGGATTTCCTGAATCATTTACTAGTGGGGACTGTTCATCCACAGGATCTGAACTCCTACTATCAAAGAGATCTTCTTGTTCACCAAATTCTTCCTGATCATTATCTTCAGTTTCTGAACTTTCTTCTTCTGTATTTTGACTTTCTGACTCTGACCCATGGCTTTCTGAATGCTGATTGTCATCTTCAAACACCACCTGCTTTTTACGAGTTTCTGGTATGGTTGAATCCTTGTCTTTGTAGAGTTTAGTTTCATTAAAGACTGGATCTCGACTCCTGATAGTTTTCCTTGCTTCAAAATCCCAAAGCCTATATCCCATCGATTCAGATCCATAGCCAATGAAGGTGCATTTCTTTTCCTTAGGATCAAGCTTATCCCTCTTAAAGTCTTTCACACCAGTGTAGGCATCACAACCAAATACCTATAGATGTTTGTAGCTAACCTTTCCTCCAAGCCATTCCTCTTCTGGTATTTTGAAATCAAGAGGAACCGAAGGTCCTCTGTTTATTAGATATGCAGCTGTGTTAACTGCATCAGCCCAAAAGGTTTTGGGAAGCCCTACATTCAGTCTCATACTCCTGGCTCATTCATTCAACGTCCTGTTCATTCTCTCAACTACTCTGTTCTGTTGGGGAGTACCGGGAACCGTCTTAATCATCTTGATTCCTCTTTCAGCATAGTAATTCACAAATTCATTGCTGATATATTCCCCTCCATTATCTGACTTTACGCACTTCACCTTAAGATTGGTTTCCATCTCAACATCTGCTTTCCATTTCTTGAAAACATCAAACACATCATACTTGTTCTTGAGGAAATAAACCTAGGTAACATAATAGCTGGAGCCTCCTAATGATGTCTATTCCATCATCACAAAAGTAACATGTTTCTTCTTACCAAGCACACATGGTTCGCAGAATCTAGTTTCAAGTTCTACTTTTTTTTCAAATCTGGGAATTTACCTTTCTTTGCGAGTATCTTCATACCTTTCTCACTCATATGACCAAGTCGTTGATGCCACAAACTTAATTGACTTGGTCCACTGGTTACTGCATTCACGTCACCTGCCGGTACCTCAACCATGTATAAAGTACCTTTCTTTTTTCCACGAGCAACTACCAAGTTTCCTTTAATGACTTTCCATTGTCCACCCCTGAACAAAACATCATAACCTTGGTCATCTAGCTGCTCAATAGAAATTAGCATCTTCCTCAACTTAGGAACTACCCAAACATCTTTCAGTGTCCATGTATTTCCTAGAGGAATCTTCAGATCAATGTCTCCCATCCCGGTAATATCCAGAGTCTGATCATTAGTCAAACGAACCTTGCTAAAGTTTCCTGTTCTCAAATTATTCATCTTCTTTGAGCTAAAGGTAGCATGAAAAGAAGCGCCAGAATCCATGATCCATGACTCAGTAGTGTTCTCAACGCAACAGATAAGAGTATCATCATCTGTATCATCTGTAGCAGCATTAACCTCTTTCTTTTCTTTAGATGTCGATGGTTTAGGACATTGACTTCTGAAGTGCCCAGTCTCCTTGTAATTCTAGCAACTAATATCTTTTCTTGGTGTTGATTTACTTCTTCTCTTTGATTTAGATCAGCCCCTATTAATTCCTCTTTCATTCTTCATTCCTCT
This sequence comes from Flaveria linearis, assembly GCA_024085815.1. Taxonomy (NCBI): domain Eukaryota; kingdom Viridiplantae; phylum Streptophyta; class Magnoliopsida; order Asterales; family Asteraceae; genus Flaveria; species Flaveria linearis. The sequence goes on from CM044012.1 coordinate 41,949,457, forward strand.
GCCTTCAGTACTCAATAAGCAACTAAAAGACTCACCAGTGCTCCTCCTTTTAATATCCTTACTCATAATCAGGTTGCAAACTCTATCAAGTTTAAGCTTAGTGTTTCCAGACAAACTACTAACTACTACAACAGTTCCTGACCAGCTTTCGAGTAACGAGGATAACAATAGTAAGGCTAGGACTTCATCATCGAATTTGATACCGACAGACACTAGGCGAGAAATAATAGAGTTAGAGTTCTTAATATGAGTATTAACAGAGCCACCTTCCCTCAATCTCGTGTTTACAAGTTCCCGAATTAGAAAGACCTTGTTGGCTGCGGATGACTTCTCGTACATGTTAGACAGTGTATCCATGACGCCTTTGGCTGTGGTTTCCTTCAGAATGTTAAAGGCAACATTCTTTGTCAGCGAGAGTCTAAGCACAGCAACAGCTTTCCTATCAAGTGCCGCCCAATCAGTATCTTTGTTGTTTTTAGGTTTATCAACCAATAACGTTGCACTCAAATCTTTCTGAACAAGTAAGTCTTTAATCTACATCTTCCACCATCCAAAATCGACGCCATAAAACTTCTCAACTCTCGTTTTACCCTCATCAGCCATAATACCAGAGATCAAAGGATGAGAGCAACCAAGGCTCTGATACCACTTGTTAGGTATTACGTGTACGCGGCTGACCTGAGGATTCGGATAGGGAACGGAATCAATACAATACTACGGCTCGGGCCTTAAGAACTTATCGGTTTTTATAATTGATTTCTAAAACGAGTGATGAGATAACGATAGCAATAATGGTAGTAATAAACATAACAACGCAGCGGAAATAGATTCACTAAACAACTAATAATTGAACTAATCAAACTGAACAGAATAAACACAAAAAAGAACTTGTTTTGAGGGTTGTTCTTTGATCAGAAACAACAACGATGAAACCAGGGAAGGCAGCAGCAGTGCCTGTTGTTTCCTTGTGATCTGCGGCTGCAGAAAGAAGGGTTGTTGGTCACTGGTGGCAGCAAAACAGCAGCAGTAAACTGCTGTCCTTCTCTCGGCAGAAAATAAAACACAAGAACAATCACACGAGGACAGAATATAATCATATCAGTAAAGAACACAACGATTTAACATGGTTCGGTCAAAGGTTGACCTACGTCCACGGGCTACGAACCAAGGTTTCTTTTTATTACTTTCAAGACTAAAGATTACAAGTGCAATATGTGGGTATTTATAATAAAAGATAAATAAAAACTTAACATAAATAAGTTGTGGCAGATTAGGGTTAGGGCCGGCTGTCCCTAAACCCTTTTGGCAGCTTGTCTACGTGCTGTTTTAGGGCCTGACCCAAGATGGATCGGAGCCCACAACATAACAAAAACTTATTAGTATTTGAAGGTTTTTGAACAAGTGTTTTTGCCTACATCTAAAATATGCTGGATGATTTGAATTTTCCTATTTAAAACAGGAGAGCGAGGAGTTGAAAGTGAGTAGGAGAGGACGATGAGTTGAGAGAGAGTAGGATAGAAGTGGCATATGGTAATGGGGTTCTTGCCACCACAGGCGGCTTGCGGCGGTTATGTTCCGACCACGAGAGGCGGTGGGCGATGGTGCGATTCTAGCCACAAGTGTGCGATAGTGGAGTTCAAGAATGTGGGGGTTAAATGTTTAGAAAGAGGAAGTGCAATTTGGGGTAGGGTGGGTGGGGTTTTATTTGTTTTTTACTTATTTATTCATATTTATCATATTTTGATTTTTAGTCTTAAGGGTAAACTTGTCATTTTATATTAATATAACATACAAATTTAACGGTGTTAGCGATATAAACTAAAATTGAAACGCACATTTAAATTATTGGACTGTAAGTGTAATAAAAAAACTATTGGACTGAAATCGTAATTTTCATCAAACCACAGGCACCAAAATAGTAATTTACTCTAATTATTTTTATTTTTTATTTCACTATATGTATTTCATTTTGTAAAAATGATCTACGGGTGAGAGAGTAGGGGTTTGTGTGATAGGCCACCCAATGGGAACTCACCTCGGGTGGATCGAGTTTAAACGATGGGAACTCATTTGGTATTATAATCGATTGGTTAATAATGTCCGGCAGAGTTTGTTTAATGTTCGTTGATATCACACACCTAGATCTATCTTAGTTTGATTATCAAATGTAATATTTTTAGAATATGATTATTATGAGGACTTTACATACTTTAAAAGTCATATACGGGTTTGTTACCAAGGTTTTTATAGTTGGAATAAACCAAATATATCTAATTGTCATGTGGGTGAGGTTAATATTTGCATAATTTTTCATCAAAAATATGAAGATTTGAAAAGACAAGACCAATCCATATCCACTTAGGTTAGGTGCATCAACTTCTCATACACAAACATTATTGTATCTAGAATTATTTTTTCATGGTTATGATATATCATAAGATTCTTTAAATAAAGGGAATTTCTTGGATTTTTAGAATTAATAGGAAAACAAACGAAAGCCTTTGGTAAGGTTATTTTCGTGAATGCTATCGAAAAAAGCAAAATTACATCATTACAAGTTTAAAATGACCTCAAATATGGTTATGGATGACAAGTACTAAACAATATGCCAAAGATACATGAGATGATGTGTTTTCTTTATTAGTTTATATAAGTGATGTTTCACTAAAAGGAAATAAGTAGTTGTAGTTATTTTGTATGTAGATAAATATGGTGTTGTTAAAGAACAATTTATTGGTCTTCTTCATGCAGTGGAAAGAAATGCATTATCTCTGAATTATACTATTTGGCACTTCCTGAATTACATCCGTCCTCGACAAGCATCTGAGAGTTCTCGGCACCCTTCCCGAGCTTCACTCAACTGTAGAAACTACCAATCAATTTTTCTTGAGATGCTTTATTTGCTTGATTTGAAATAAGTTCGGGTAATGTTAGTGGTTAAGGTTATGATAGCACAAGTAATATGTCTAGTGATTTTAATGGATTGAGAGCTTTGATTATGTAAGAGTATATGTTTTAAGATTTTATGTGCACTATTTTTACATCAAGTTCAACTAGTTATTATGACAGTTGCAAACAAACTTTCAGGTGTTTAGAGGCTTTTTGAAAATGATACGGTGTTCAAATGTCATTTAAGCATCATGGAAACAAAAAGACAAGCTTTGATACACTAGAGATACTATGATTACTAATCGCGTGGTAATAATTCAGGGTTTAACTAAAATAAACGTGAGATTTTACATCATGATTATTGTAAAATATTTTGTATTTTTTAAAAAGTTTAATGTTCTAAAAAGTTTTTTAAATTATGAAGATAAAAAATTCTTAGAAATAACAGTAGTAAAAATATCTCTTGTTTAATTTATTAAAAAGCTATTTTAATAAAAAAAATTAAATAATATTATTAGTAATTAATGTTATTATTAAATAGGAGAGAGAAGCAGGAAAAATTATTGAGGAGCAATATGGTGTTGACATGTGTCATCCTAGATACCTTTTTATTAGAGTAGGGAGATATTACAAGAATCCCATAAATAAACATTCACTTATTTTGTCAGGGCCGGCCCAACAGTAGAAATGGCCCAAACTAGGGCTTTGGGCCTCCCAAAACTATAAGGCCTCCAATTTTGACCCAAACCCAATGGCCTCTCAAGTCTCAAGTCTCAAGCCCAAGAATACAAAGCCCTAAATTTCTAATTTGCAGTTCATCTTCAACATTTCATCGGTTCTCATCTCCAATCATCCAACTTTTCAGTTTGAATCTCGATATCATCAAGCGACGCTTCGACAGCTTCAAGAATGGTTGTTGTGCGAATCGGTGACTCTTCGATTTCGAGTAGAAGCTGCAGTAAATGCCTCAACGGTCGACCGACGACCCCTTCAATTCAACTACAAATCAGCGAACCCAACTGCGAACTCATCCCTGCTGCGCCCCTGCTTGCGAACCCAACTGTCTCTACAGTCTACATCACTGCTTGCGACACTACAAGAAAAACAGTTTTTTGCGACGAACTTTTTTGCGGCGATAATAATTTCGTCGCAAAAAAGTCAATAAACGACAAAAAAGTTTGCCTTTTTGACTTTTCCAGTCAAAATGTGATTTTGCGGCGATAATTTCGTCGCAAATAACAAAATTATATATTTTTTTAATTTTTTCATTTCACGACAATTTTTTAAAGGGCGGGAAAATTCCCGGCAATTAATTTGCGGCGACATTTCGTCGCAAAAAAGATGTGATAAAAAATAAAGTTTTATTTTTTATTTTTTATTTATAGAATAAATATTTGCGGCGATAAATCGTCGCAAAAAAGTGTATCTAAATTTATTTTTATTTTTATTTGATGTAAAAAGAGTCGTCGCAATTGGTTTTTTGCGGCGATATATCGCCGCAAAAAGTTTCTGCATATTTTAAAGTCGTGGTCTTCAGATCTTGTTCCCATCTCTCAACCAACACACACCCACATACGCCAACCCCACCCCGACGGCCCACCCCCACCCTACTCCCGGCGACCGGCCACCCCCACCCTACTCCCGGCGCCCGGCGACGACCGGCATCCCCTACCTCACTCCCCGTCGGCCGGCGACACCTACCGTCGCTCCACCACTGCCATTTTCAAAGTTGCTGTTCCACCACCGCCGGTCCACCACCGTCGCCGCCTCACCACCGTCGCCGCCTCCTTTACACCCTAGCCACCACCACCACTCCTGATTTTAGGTAATAACCTCAATTTTACCTAATTTTATGTTAATTTTTAGTTAATATTTTGAAATTAGGGTAATAAAGTTTATGTGGTTATGAAAACAAAGATGTTTAACATGTGTGTATGTATGTATTTAAGAATGTATGTATTTAGTGTGTTAATTTGTAGTTGTTTGGTTTGAAGTTTATTTTGTTTATGAAAATATGGATGTTTAACATGTGTGTATGTAAAAATATAAGAATGTAGTTTATGAAGTTTATGAAAATATGGAATGTTAAGTTTGGGATTTTGTAGTTTATGTAAGAAGTTTATTTTGTTTATGAAAATATTGAATGTTAAATTTATGTTAATATGTAGTTGTTGTTGAAATTAGGTTTATTAATTTTGTATTAACATTGTGTATGTTTGTATTAAGATTGTTTGAAATAACATGTGTTTGGTATGTTAATATAAGAATGTATGTATGTATTTGGTATGAATATAAGAATGTATATATGTATTTGGTATGTTAAATTGTATTAATATGTAGTTATTGTTTGAATATAAGAATGTATATATGTTTGTATTTCCCTAGTTTTAAATGTGTTAAGATAATTAATATTTGTTTGTAGACGCAGTTATGACGATGATAAGACTTGGACTACTTTAGAAAATAAATTTTCTAAAGAATATCTGATTGGTCTTAAAGCATTCATGGAAAGGTGTAAGAATTATATGAATGGCCAAAATAAAGCTCGATGTCCGTGTAATAATTGCAATAACAGTTATTGGTTTCCTCTTCCAACAATAGAGCGCCATATACATAATAATGGTTTTTGTCGATTTTACAAAACGTGGAGGTATCATGGTGAATCATATGTTCCGTCACGGTAGTTCCAGTCATACCTCAAACGACAGACCCAATACATGATTTTATTAACGATGTTCGTCAGGAGAATGTCCCACAAGAGGACAACACATACGACGACGACGAACCAATGAACACAACAGATACACCGATTGATACAAATGATGAACTTGCTGAATTACTGAAACTTGCCGACACCGAACTATACCCTGGTTGTGACTGGATGTCTTCATTGGATTTCTTGGCAAAACTGAGTCACATGAAGGCCATCAATAAATGGACCGATACATCGTTTGACCAATTGTTAGAATTTCTGAAAACTGCATTTCCGCTTGCTAAAATCCCACCGTCAAACTATGAAGCCAAGAAGATAATGAAGAAAGTTGGGTTAGGATATGAATCGATCCACGTTTGTAAGAACGACTGTTGTTTATTTTGGGGGAAGGATAACCAAGATTTGCAAAAATGTCCAATATGTGATGAAAGTAGATGGAAGGACGCAAACACTAAGGGGAAGAAAGTTGCCAACAAGGTTATGCGTTACTTTCCATTAATTCCTAGATTAAAGCGTATTTATAGCTCAAGACACACTGCAAAGCATATGACATGGCATGCTTCTGGACGTTGCACGGAAGATGGTAAGTTACGTCACCCGGTGGATGGTACATCATGGAAAGAATTCGATTCAATGTATCCTGATTTTGCCAAAGAACCTAGAAATGTTAGATTAGGGTTGGCTGCTGATGGCTTCAATCCATTTGGGAACATGAGTACGTCGTATAGCATGTGGCCGGTAATACTGACAACATACAATACGCCACCATGGTTATGTATGAAAGAGTCTTCATTCATGCTGACGTTATTAATCCCTAGCCCTAAATCACCTGGGAAGGACATTGATGTTTTTTTAAGACCATTGGTTGATGAATTGAAAAGTCTTTGGTCGGACGGAGTCGTGACAAAAGATGCAGTTACAAACACTTTCTTCACATTACGTGCAATGCTTTTATGGACTATCAATGATTTCCCTGCTCGTAGTAGCTTGTCTGGTTGGAGTGGGCAAGGTTACTTTGCATGCCCAACATGTAAGGAAGACACTCCATCTGTTCATGTATTGGGAAAAACTGCTTATGTTGGACATAGAAGATGGTTACCAACAAATCATAAATGGAGGAAGGACAAGTCATTCAATGGTCAGAACGAGACTAGACGTCCTCCTAACAGGAAAACTAATGATCAGATTTTGGAACAACTTAATAAATTGCCGCCCCGTATTTCTGGGAAACATGTTCAGTTTGGTAGTAAGAAGAGAAAACGTGATTCCGATGTTGAATTGAATTGGACCAAGCGTTCTATTTTCTTCGAGCTTGAATATTGGTCTTCAATTCAACTAAAACATAATTTGGATGTCATGCATATCGAAAAGAATGTGTGCGAGAGTTTGTTGAATACGTTGATGATGAACAAGGAAAAATCCAAAGACACTAATAAGGCAAGAATGGTGTTAGAACAATGGAACATTCGACGTGACTTGTGGCTTGTAGATAACGGTCGCGGTAAGCTCTCAAAGCCTCATCCCAAGTTCTCTTTCTCAAACGCCGAAAGGAGTCTTTTTTGTCAATTCATTAAGGAAGTAAAACTACCTGATGGTTTTGGCTCTAACTTTAAACATAAGGTAACCGATAATCATACCCAAATAACGGGGATGAAATCACATGATCATCATATAATGATGCAACGGTTGCTTCCGATTGGTGCTCAAGCGTACTTGGATAAAAACATTTCAACACCAATAATTGAGATGTGCTTATTCTTTAAGCAACTTTGTGCTCGGAACTTGATGTCATCTGACATGCAAGATGCTGAGGAGAAGTTGATTAAAATTTTGTGTTCTTTCGAGCAAATATTTCCTCCGTCATTTTTTGACATAATGATTCATTTGGTTATGCATTTACCTGAGGAGGCCATTCAAGGTGGGCCAGTTTATATGAGGTGGATGTATCCATTTGAAAGATACATGAAAAAGCTGAAAAATTATGTTAGAAATAAGGCTAGGCCCGAAGGTTCCATTGCGGAGGGGTATGTCGCAGATGAAGCCTTAACTTTCTGTTCAAGGTATCTTGACGGTGTACCGACGAGATTTAATCGGCCGGACAGAAACGAAGATGCCCCAGTTCCCACACGTGAGTTTTATGTCTTCCAATCGCTATGCACACCTATCAGCAAGGGGGTTGATAAAAAAATGGATGGTGTGCTTTGGGCAAATCTAAATTGGTTTGTTCTTAACAACAGCTCTGAGATCGAAGAATACAAAGAGTAAGTATTTTCTATTTCGGGTTGTGTTTTCGTAAGTTATCTTTATACTGATTATTATTAACGCAAGTAACATTATTTATAGTGAATTTATTACTCAAATGCCGCATGGAACTGACTTGGAAGCAAATTTTCCTAACTGGTTTAAACAGAAGGTAAACTCATTTGTGTATAAAACCGATTATACAAACCGATCATACAAATTTTTCTAATTTTCTCTTATTTCAAATAGATCAATCGTCGGCGAGTAAATGATGAATCTAGTGTTAGTCCTCAGTTATTTGCTTTAGCAAATGGACCACGACATGCAAACTCTTACACCGCTTGTATAGTTAACGGTGTGAGATTTGTAGTTCATAGCCGAGACGTACGCCGTACAACTCAAAATAGCGGCATCTCAACAACTGGTCAAGATGGAACAAAGTATTACGGTTTGTTGGAAGAGATTCTGGAGCTAGGCTATCTAGACCGTTGTAAGGTTGTGTTGTTTCGATGTAAATGGTTTAAAACTAATAACAACAAACTTTGTGTCATTAAGAATAACATAACCAGTATTTCTACCCAAACTGAATGGTTTACAAATGATCAATACATTCTTGCAACACAAGCAGAGCAAGTTTTTATCTTGACGAACCGTCTAAAGCCAGTCAAAGAGTTCAATCAATCAGACATTGGAAGGTCGTCCAAGAGGTGAATCATCGGAAGATTTGGGACCGAGATATTATAATGGAAAATAATGAAGCAGATTTAATTCATGGCAGCACTTCATCTGAGCTTTTGTTGTCTGCTGACTTAGATAATTTAACATATGATGGTATGAGTAGAGATGAAGCTACAGAAGTCGATGTTTCCCTTGAGCATGTCAATGTAGAGGACGAGACATATGAAGATACGGATGAGGGTGAAGACGACGATGCAGACCAAGTTGTTGACGTTTCTGATAATTCAGATGATGAATCAGACGAATTTAATAATGATTGTGGAGAAGATTCTTATCACACCGATGAATCCGATTGATTGTAATTTTTAATTTTAACCGAATCATTTATTATGTTTGATCTATTATGTTTATTGAATTGTTTTTTTCAATTATGTGTTTAGCTAATGATTCAATTACGGTATATTTGTATACTTATATAATCTTTTTTTACAGATGGCAGACGTGGCCCGGGTCACGGTGGGGATACCTATGGTCGTGGTCCACCTGGTGGTGGTCCTCCCGATGATGATCGATCGTGGCAGCCGCCACGACAGTGCGAGGTCAGTGATGACTCCGGCAGCGGCAGCGGACGAGGTATGACCAATTTTTTATACTATTATCTTTTAAAATGAAAATATATAATTTACATAGAATTTTTATACTATTATCAATTTGCAGGACAAGGCAAGCGTGGAAAGACCACACTTCAAGGTATACGAAAGAGAAATCCACAAGGAAATTTGCTCACAATTGAATTTGAGCAAGGTACGCATGACACCTACAAACCTGTGGGTGTCAATCAGGCGACCTTTGCTTCACTGGTTGGCACAATCGTTGACAGATTTCCTCAAAACTACAAGAGCTGGAGAAAGATACCTGCGGATTTGAAGGCGACTATCTGGGCTGACTTACAGGTTAAGTTTTTGATAATTAAATTCAGTGATTAAATATATATACACTAAGCTATTTGTTTTCATAATTTGCAGATGTATTTTGATATGACTCCCCACGAAGGCCTGAGGGCAGGCATTGATAAATATGCTGCAAACCGGTATAAAGATCACAAATACCGGTTCAAGCAAAAGCATTTTAGCAAAATAGGCGGGGAGGACAGGGTTGATATTTCTGATGTTGTGCCACCTGATATGCAAGAATCTGAATGGAAAGGCTATGTGGATTACTACACTTCTCCTGAAGTCAAGGCTCGGTCTGCAACCAACAAGTCCAACAAAGGGAAGCAGACGATCAAGGGACATGGCGGTCGGACATCTTTAGCCCAATGTCGTTATATGTTTGTAAGTTATTTTAATCTAATGTGTTTATAACTTGTTTTATGTGTTTGTAAGTTACTTTTATATTATTATATAACTATAAAATGTGTTTACAGCGGGAAGATGGTTCTGATGAATCTGGGAGTGCCATATTAGCATATCGTCGCTTCTATACCGATTCAAGCGGTAATTTCTATCAACCTGAACCCGCTGCATACTATGTAAGTAATGTACACGTCTTACAATTTTATAATAATAAAGTAATATATAAAATCACCATATATATAACATTGTTTATTTTTTTTGTAAACTATAAAGGAGCAAATGGTCGCGCTTCAACAACAACATCCAGAAATGTCAGAGAAACAGATCATGCGCCAGGTGTGTATGGATTTGTGTATGTATATTAGAATGTATGTATATTTGTGTATGGATGTATCTGTTCCCAATTCTTATTTGTTATACAAATATATTTCTGGTTATATAAAATGGATTAATATGTATATTTGTGCATATGTATATGGGTATTTGTGTATGAATATGTATGTGTATATATTAGAATGTATGTATATGTGTGTATGAATGTATATGGGTATTGAGATTAAAATGAATATATATTTGTGTATGAATGTATATGGGTATTGAGATTAAAATAGATTTATATGTATATTTGTGTATGAATGTATATGAGTATTTGTGTATGAATGTGTATGTGTATATATTAGAATGTATGTATATGTGTGTATGGATGTATATATGTATTTATGTATGGATATATATGTGCATGTGTATGGATGTATATATGTATTTATGTATGGATGTATATGTATATGTGTATGAATGTATATGTGTATTTATGTATGGATGTATATGTGTATGTGTATATGTATGTTGAATTGTGATTAAAATAGATGTATACGCGTATTTGTGTATGGATGTATATGTGTATTTGTGTATGGATGTATATGTGTATTTGTGTATGGATGTATGGATGTAAAATTGATGTACATGCGTATTTGTGTACAGGTGTTGGGGGAGCGGCCCGGGTGGGAACGTGGCATCGGTCCAATACCGAGCGTGCCTTCACAACCCCCACCGCCACCTCATAGAACAGATCAGCGGATGTTCTCACAATCTGAGGTTGAGGAGATAGTAGCAGCGAGACTGGCCAGAGAGCAAGAACAGATGATGGCTAATATGATGGCACAAATGCAAAGTCAAATCCAAAGCCAAGTCCAGAGCGTGTTGAGGAGAAGTGGTCATTCTCAAGAAGATGAAGAAGATGAAGATGATGACGGTGAGTCGTCATAGGATGGTTTGATGGTTTTTAGTGATTGTAATGACTATTTTAAAACATTTGTTTGTGTAACTTTTAACTTGTTAAATTGGGACAATTTTTTGTTTATATGCTATGTTTGCGATTGGTTTGATAGTTTTGATAGTGTGTAATGATTTGGAACAGCAGGTTTGGTCTGGTACCCAGAAAAATCTGGGTGGATTGCTGCAAATGCAGCCAAATTATTAAAAAAAAAATTTCTTTTTTGCGGCGATATGTCGTCGCAAAAAAGAGTAAAATATATAGACAAGGATCGCCGCAAAAAAGATTTTGGTCAAAAAATTTGCGGCGATATATCGCCGCAAAAAATAAGTACTCGTCGCAAAAAACATCGTCGCAAAAGATTTATCTCTGAATTTCATTTTTTTTAAAATAAGTGGGGCCCGCAAAAGAAATCGTCGCAAATTTCGTCGCAAATAACATTTTGCGACCACTTTGTTACGGCGACTGATTTGCGACGACATTTTCGTCGCAAATAATATTTTGCGACGAAATTACTGTTTTTTGCGACGATTCCTATCGCCGCAAAAAAGTGTCTTTCTTGTAGTGCGAGTTGCGAACCGCCGAACCCACACGGCCACACTCTACGCCCCTGATTCACTACTTGCGAACCCAACTGCAAACCCATCCCTGCTGCGCGGCCTGCGCCCCTGATTCATTGCTTGCGAGTTGCACTGCGCCCCTGATTCACTGCTTGCGAACCCAATTGCGAGTTGCAACAGTCGACTGATTTGCGAGTTGCTCCAGAGGGTTGTGGATTTGCTCCCTTCATCAGGTTAGTTGATTTCTGATTTGGCTTAGTTTTATAATTTAGTTTCTGATTTGGTTATTAGTTTATATTTTAGATTAGTTTATTTGATTTATTGGCTATTAGTTTCTGTTTTAGATTAGTTTATTTGGTTATTAGTTTCTGAAATCTGAATTGGTTATTTGATTAATTGTTTAGTTGATTTCTGATTTGGCTTAGTTTAGTTTCTGATTTGGTTATTAGTTTCTGTTTTAGATTAGTTTATTTGGTTTATTGGTTATTAGTTTCTGTTTTAGATTAGTTTATATCAATATTATTTGTTAGGGCCTCATATTTTTTGTTCGCTTTAGGCCTCCAAAAACGTTAAGCCGGCCCTGTATTTTGTTATCTCTTTTCGATTTATTTATAAAAATATAAAACTTGATGAATTATCATATAATTTTTCATAATAGGATATATTGATATATATATATATACATATATACATATATATATATATACACATACATACACACACAGACACACTAGATTAAATATTCGTGTAATATACGGGTTCAAACAGTAAAAATTATTTTTGATAAAAAAATCTTTGTAAGTTATAATATTATTGATACTTTGTATATCGATTTTATTTTTAATTTTTTAAAATCATTTATATATAATATTAGTAGATTTTCTTTATCAATGCTTATAAGTTTAAATAGTATATAAAATGAAATGAAATTAACTTATAGATAAGAACTTTAGGTTATATTATATTGAACATGAAAACATCCATAAACATCCGAAAACTTATGTACATACAAAATTTGATATTTTGTTTATAATTTTCCTATTATTGTTTAATATTAATAATTTTAATTCATTTTTACTTGTAACTCAAGATAATGCAATATCAAACTAACCATGTGTGAACATTGGTTGTTTAAAACCTTTTCAATAACTCTAAATAAAATATTTTATAGTTCTTTTTATGATGGTCTTCTTAAAATTTTTCAATAATATTTTCATATAAAAATATTAATAATCTTTAATCGATATTTTAACGTCTATTTATAGAATACATGTTCTTATATAGAAAAGATTTTATTATGAAATTAAATGGTTTATGTATTTTTTAAATAACAATATATATATATATATATATATATATATATATATATAACTGTTTTAAACGTAAAGTTTTATGTAGTAATTATCATATATATGTGTTGGATCATGATAAAGGCTGGTGCAATCAAAACCATTTTACTTAGTCAATTTTGGTGCTACATTCAAAGGCTTCCGAAGCTAAGTACGGGAACTTCCGAAGTTTGAAGAATTCTTCCGAAGACAAGTGAAAGATCAACTTCCGAAGACAAACTCTACTTCCGAAGACAAAGAAGAAATCCCCAAGCCTCGAAAGAAGCAGTCTTCCGAAGTATAAGTGGCTTCGGAAGAAATTATTCTTCCGAAACAACTTAACCTTCGAAAGACACTGCTATGAACCAGTGGACATAAGTATGGTCTCTGACATTCCGCTGTAGACTTCTGATACAGCATTTCCTAAAGAGCCACGTAGTTGACCATACTTTATTCCACTGTTTACCTTTTTATGATAGTACATGTTACCAACCTTAGTTGGTGACAAAAGGTAAGTCAGGGACATGTCCTGATTACCAAATCTTAGATAAAATATCCGAGATACCTTAACCTATAGTCTTGTAGTATAGGCTTTTGGTTATAGGTTTCCAGCTGGTATCAAAGTATATCCGGCTATAGGTAGTATTATATATGTAGTTCTCATTGTAACTCAATAGATAGAGATTGTGCTTGCAAGTAGGGGTGTTCAAAAATATCCGAATCCGAAACCGAATCTGAAATATCCGAAAATCCGAAATTCGGATATCCGAAATTTCGGATATCCGAAAATTCGGATATCCGAACTTCGGATATCCGAAATTTCGGATTCGGATTCGGATAGTGATTTTGAGAATTTTCGGATATTTCGGATATCCGAAATATCCGAAATATCCGAAATATCCATATAAAAATTTAAAAATATTAAATATTAATTAAATATTTTAGATATTTTCGGATATTTTGGATATTTTAACAAAAACTTTGGATATATAAATAAATTTCAATAAAAATTTATTATATTTTTATAAAATTTATTAAAAAATATAACTTTTTTTGAATTTCGGATATCCGAACGGATATCCGAATCCGTATCCGAAATTTCGGATATCCGAATTTCGGATATCCGAAATTTCGGATTCGGATTCGGATTCGGATAGTGAAATCCACTATCCGAAATTTTCGGATATCCAAAATACGGATATCCGAATTTCGGATATCCGAAAACGAACACCCCTACTTGCAAGAGTCTTGTAATCCTTTGAGTTGAGAATCAATATATAAAAGTACCTTGAAAATTTACTTCCTGTGTTTATTATCATTTGTTACTTGATATATTGTGATCAACTCTCGTTAGACTCGTTCTGAGTGTTGTTCTAGGTGAGTTTGAGAGAAAACCAGTTGTTAAGTGACTAATACCGATCCTGCAATTGGTATCAGAGCCTTGTTTGGCTCTTGATTGTGTGATCTAACCATCCAAATCAACTTGTTTTTCACTCCTCCCTACAACCCACTCACTCAAATGGCCGCTCTCACTAAAGCTGATATGGAAACTGGTACCATGACCAAGTACCCACTGATCACCCCTAAAGATTTTGACACATGGTGCACAAGAATGGAAGGCTTCATCAAGTGTCAAGACTCAAGGATGTGGGACTCCATTGTCAATGGTCCTTTCATACCAAGCACTACTTCTGCTACTGGTAATCGTATCATTCCAAAAGATGTGGATGATTACTTAGAAGAATATAGGAAAAGAATAGAGCTTGATCAAAGGGCTATGACTTCTCTTCAAACTGCTCTTCCAAACTCCATCGAAAGAGGCTTCAAGAAGTGCAAGACAGCTAAAGACTTATGGGATGCACTAAAGCTTATGTATGAAGGATCCAAGGAGACTAAAGAGAACAAGAAGGATCTCTTAAAGCAGTAGTTTGAAAACTTTACTTTCAAGGCTGGTAAGACCTTGACTCAACAATACTTCAGGTATGTTGAGATAGTGGATACTCTGGTGGATATTGGAGTAACTCTTGAGAACAGGGACATAGTAAGGAAGTTCTTGTCTTCCCTTCCTAAACTATGGACACACTATTATGTTGTGATCAAGAGAACTTTAGACCTTAAGACTCTTACTCTCACAGAGTTGTATGGTATTCTCGGTGCATTCCAGATGGACATGAACATGCAAAAATCCTCTGGTAACTCCAATAACCAACTGAGTTCAGCCCTTCATGTGGTTGAAAGAGAAAGCATAAAACCACAACATCAGTTGCTATGCTACCCTGACAACTCACAAAATGGACCTTACATTACTCTACCTGAGACTCCAAGGTCTCAACAGGCTCAACACAACTCCTTTCAGGATAGTTGTGCCTTTGTCTCTGGAAGTGGACATTCTGGTGACTTTCAATATTGCTTTGATGATCTTAAGTGCTTCAGTCCAGATGATGTAGAGTATGTGGACATTGTCTAACAGATGGCTCTTTTAACTTACAGAGCGAAGAAGTTCTTCAAGAGAACTGGAAGGCAATTCCCTCAAAACCCTGTCAACAGCAATTTTGGGTTTGACAAAACCAAAGCAAAGTGCTACAACTGCAACCAACTGGGTCACTTTGCTAGGGAATGCAAGGCTCCCAAAAACAACCTGGGAACCCCACAGGCCTCCACACATCCCTCAACCTCGAAGTCTGAAGAAAAGACAACTGAAACAGCTGCAATAGCTCAAGATGTTGACTGGAGTTTCATGGTACAGGATGTGACTCCTGCTCAAGCACTCATGGCCGGAACAGATGATGCTCAGGTATATGAACCTCTTTGCACTCCAGCCTGTATTTCTAAAGTTAAACTTTTCAAGGATTACAATATGGAAATCAGATATGATGTTGAGTCTTTAAATATCTTAAAATCTGACTTTAAAAGAGCTGAATCTGACTATCAAAAGAAAATTGAGGAGTTAGAGAAAACCGTGTCTCTTTTAAAACATGAACAAACCAACTATAAGACTCAAATCAAAGATCTGATATCCAAGCTGTCTGAAGCTCAAGCCCAGCTTGTCACTGCTGAGGCTCAGGCTAGGAAGCAAGCTATTGCTGAGCAAAACTTCCAAGCTATTCTTGCATCATCCTCCCAATCCAAAATGTTTTATCAAAACAAAGGAGGGTTGGGAACCAATGAAATCGCTCCACCACACTCTTATGAGTCTATTAGACAACCTAGATGTGGTACTGGGGAGCAATAGGTTCCAACCGCTGACCCTTCTTCACTAGAGTTGAAGGAGGATGCAACAATAGTGGCTACCACAGAGAAGAAACAGGTAAATGCACCTATCTCCTCCTGTGAAGATCAAATCATAACATCCAAGGCAAGAAGAAGCAGAGCTAAAGCTGCTAGAAAGATTGCCAAGAAGGTTGCTGAGTCCAAGCTAAAGATTGACCCAAAGTAAAAAGGTGTCTTTATCTCAGCTGGATTTCAAGTGTTAGGTACTTCTGATTCAGGAAAGGAGTGTAATACCAGCACTCCTGTCCTATCAAAGGATCAGAAGTTGAAACGAAAATTGCTGATGAAGAAAAGAAGCCCAAGAAACAGCAACCTTTAAATTCCCAAAAGACTAACATCGCATATAATGTGTGGTCTGCACAACCACATGGCTAAAATTGTTACTATAATCCAGCAAGCACATATTATGCAAATAATGTCAGAAAAGAAGGAGTCAGGGAAGGTTTCATAATTGGACCATTTCAAATGGTCCAAGTGATGAAAAAGGGAAAGTTGGTCTTGGAAGCCAAGTTGCTTTCGGAAGAAAGTACTTCTTCCGAAGGAAAAATGGCTTCGGAAGCCAAAGCTTTAAAGGTTCGGAAGAACAAGAAAGCTTCCCTAAAACCAACCCAGAAGAAGACTACTTCGGAAGAAAAGGTGGTGAAGGCTTCTTCCGAAAAGAAAGAAGCTTCGGAAGAAGTCCATGCTGCAAAAGCTTCAACAAGCTCATCCTCAAGGATCAACCAAGGGATGGATTGGAAGATCAAGGAAGATGCTGCAGCCCAAATCTCTTCTTTAATGACCTCTACTGAACCCCAATGATTATCTTTTGTGTTGATACATATGTACCTAGATTCTGATCTCAATGTAATATCTCTTTAATGTCTTACATATATGTAATAGAAAGACGATTAATGAAATGCAAATGGTTGTTTATGCTTATAAGGTTTAATGTTTCATTAATGGGTTATGTAAAGTATGGTTGATTGATTGTATAGGTAAGTGATTGTTTGAATTGATATACATAATGTAAGGAAAACTAATACATTCAAACTTAGCATTATTAAGTTATCATGCGAATGGCCCATGCCAATGGACCATACGCATGAATAACTTCATGTGAATGACACAGTCGCACGACTGAACCAGGAGACTGGATCAGTCGTAAGACTAAAACATGAGATTGAACCAGTCGTATGACTGATTGCTCAGTCGTACGTATGGATCAAGCGCATGGCTCAATCACACGACTGAACCATGCGTATGGTTCAGTCGCACGAATGAGAAACCCTTACCTATAAATACCATTTAATTCGTGAAAAAATGAGACACTTCGAAGATTTGCAACCCTAGTCGACCCAGAGCGCCCTGTTCGTCCATTCCAACTTCACAAAACGTTTCAGATCATTCCTAGTTCGTTCATAACGTTTTCTAATCGTTAGGTTTGATCTTGTTAACGTTTTCCCTGATTGGATCACCAATCAAATAGGATTCCACACTATTTGATTTGGCTTCATGTTTGAATCAGTTAGTACTCCGTCCGTACACAGTCCTAACAAGTGGTATCAGAGCTTTGGCTCTTGATTCTTCGTGGATTCAACCGTTTTTCAAGAAAAAGTTTACGTTTTTAGCGAAAAGATTCGGTCTTTCTGCTCAAAAATCAAGTTTTATGTGTGCATGTTCTGAAAATTCAATCTTTTTCAACTTTCAGCCGTCAAGGGTGCAAAAACTTGCGTTTTAGGTCAAAGTGTGTGAAAAACCTCTTTTTCAGCTGTCTCAGTCGCACGATTATCTCAATCGTACGACTGAAGTCTAGTCGCCTAGCTCAGTCGCCCGGTTGAGTCAGTCGTTTGTTCAATCGGCTGGTTGAGTCAGTCGGTCTGTCCTGTCGCTCAAGTGTCAGAATCGCCTAATCTAGTCGCCCGATTGAGTTCAATCGCACGATTGTATCTCAGTCGTTCCCCAGTCGCCCTTCCAGTCGCATACTCAGTCTGTGTTTTTAAAGTTTAAGTTAAATTCATTATGGACTCCGAAAATTTCATGTTCTCAGCAGGGAAAGGCTCAATGATCCAGAACTTACTTCTACTGGAGAATGAGATTGGTAACCACAATAAGCCACCTAAGCTTCTGTCTATTGATGAGTTCCCGCAGTGGAAGCAGAGGTTTGAGATTCATCTAAATGGCGTGGACACTAATCTTTGAAATGCTATTGAGACTGCTTATATCATTCCAGTTGGTGCTGATGGTATACCCTTAACGTTGACTGGATTGACAGATGCTCAAAAGATTGCCTATAATGCTGAAAAGAAAGCCTACACGATGTTAACTCAATCTATTCCAAAAGAGATTTTCCATCAGTATTCTGATCATAAACAAAGTAAGAAATTTTGGAAAGCTCTTGAGAAAAGATATGAAGGGAGCTCAACACTTAAGTCCTTGAAGGCCAAAGCACTTAAAAAGGAGTTTGATAATTTTTCTGCTATTGGAAATGAGAGTCTGGATGATATCATTGACCGCTTCTATCATCTGATGAGTGAACTTCACACTCATGGGGTAACCATGTCTAAAGAAGAAAAGGTCTCCAGTTTGGCTGATGGACTTCCAGAAAAGTGGGATTCGTTTATTTCCACCTTGAGACATAATTCAGTTCTTGAGACTTTCGATATAAATGATTTTATCCTGAAACTGCGAGAGGAAGAAGTTAGACACAAGTACAAGGCAAAGAAGGGTTCATATGCTCAGGATCCATCGCTCTACAATGTTACTCCTACTTCTACGTCTACTTCCAAAACCTCCAGCGTTCCTCTGCAAACTGCGTTTGTGTCAAATGCATCATCATCTTTTGATCAAGGCTCATCATCTGCTAGTGAGTCATAATGTGGGCTCTCGCGAGTGCTGTGCGACGAGCAAAGAAATTTGTGAAGAAAACAGGGCAAAATCTGGTGGCTACAAAAGACACTACGTTTGGTTTCAACAAGTCAAAAGTCACCTGCTTTAACTGTGGAGAAAAGTGCCACTTCAAAAGGGAATGTGTCAAACCTAAGAAGACTGGCAATGGAAATCCATTCTCATCATTTCACAAACAAGATAAGGAGAAAAAGGCAGCTCCATCAAGCAGTGACTCCAAAGCTATGGTTGCACAAGGTGATGAAGGACAGGATTGGTCCTTCAGGTTTTCATCTGACAGTGAAGCCAACATAGCATCTGTGGATGATCTAAATGAAGACTCAGCGAGTGAGGGGGAGAGCTCAGCTGAGATTGATACTGCTGAACTGGATGAGACTTTAGTTGCTGTTAACCAAATTGTTGAGAATGAGATGAATGCTGAATCTGAAGCACAACCACTGCCTCAAAATGCTTTCAAGGCCGGAACGTCCACATCTGCACAGGTAGAATCAAAAGATGAACTGTTTGCTAAACATTCCTATGTTGAATGTGAAAAATTTAGGGAAAGCATTGACTTAAAATTTGTTAGGTTATTAGATCATAACGATAACTTAGTAAATGACCTAAAATTGTGCACTGAGGCTAACAAAGTTTTAAAACAAAATGAAAGCGGTTACAAAGAAAAGATTGAGGCATTAAAGAAACAATTAAAAGAGACAGAAGTTGTTGCACTCAATCAAGAGAATGATATTAAATTTTATTTAAAGACCATTGAAGAAACTAAAAAGGATAAAGCAGTTTTACAAGTGGAGAATGAGTCTTTAAAACAAAAACTTCATAGTCTTGCGAGCTCCTCGCATATTTTGAAAAACTTGGTTAAGGAATGCAACAACGGGGAAGGTTTGGGATACAAAGTTGTGCCTCCACCACATGAGACCTTGTTAAACACCAAATAACGTCCAGTCAATGATAACCCCATAAAGGATCATGTGGTGACAACACCTCTGGTCAGCGATCCGGATACAGTAGTTAACTCTGCCTCTTCAGTTTCTGACCAGACGGCTTCCACATCAAGCACAACTGGCACACAAATCACTGAAAAACGAGTGGAAGAGAATGTTCAAGCATCTCTTGGTTTGGGTCAAAAATCGACTATCACACTACCTAAGATTTCCAAAACCTCTCAAGCTAAACCAGTGAAGCAAGATAACCATCATCTTCTAAGACAAAACACACATAATGTTAAACAAGTTACATTTGTCAAGGAAGGTGAAAGTCTTAAAAGTGAGAACAAAAAGAGAATACCCAAAGTGTATTCACCGCCCCACAAGAGATCTCCTAGCCCTGATGAATGGAGATCCTGCTATACTTGTGGACAGCGCGGTCATATTTCTACAAATTGTCCTCGCTATCAGACTCCAAGAATTAAGGTTGAGCTAAACAACGAAGTTAAGCTATATTCTAAACAGCAATCTAAGACTCCTGTTGGATCAAAAACACCTATTAGGTCTAAAACACCTTCTAGGTCGTTCTCATCTCCCCCACGCCAAAAGCAACACAGACAAGTCACTGACAAGTCTGAGATGCCAGAGGAAAAATCTGGTTTTGAATCTAAACCAAAAACTCAAACAGTAAATCAGTCTAAAGTGTATCACAAGTAATCCTTTCACAGGGACGGTTTGTGGAAAGCCAAAACAACTGATGGGTCTGAAAGCAAGGACAAGATGAGAGTTGAAATTCCACCCACTGATAAAGGACAGTGGGTTGAGTTCATGACGGTTGATGCCTCTGGGAAACCCAAGCCAGTCAAGGCTTGGGTCCCCCTCCTTAACTGATTATTTTCTATTATGTGCAGGTTGTCCGCTATAGTGTGTCTACAAATACATGGATAGTAGATAGCGGAGCTTCCAGGCACATGACGGGAAATAAGTCCCTACTTTACAATGTCAAACAAATTAAAGGGGGACACGTTTCTTTTGCTGGAAACAAAATAGGATACATTACCGCTCAGGGAGAAGTAGGTAATGAAAAGGTAAGGTTCGACAAAGTTAATTTTGTTCAGCAATTAGAAAACAATTTACTTTCTGTGTCTCAGATTTGTGACAAGGGATTCAAAGTCATGTTTGACAATCGCAAGTGTTATATTCTGAAGAAAGAAATGGAAATTCTAGAGGTGCATGTATTAATGTCAGCATCTTGATATAATGACCTGTATGTTCTAGACATGTCTAATGCTTCTACTAGTGCGTCTACTGTTCAATATTTCTTGTCTAAAGCTACAGAGAAGGACTCCATTTCGTGGCACTGAAGAATGAGATACATAAATCATAGGAAAATAAATCATCTGATTCATAACAACTTAGTTGATGGAGTTCCTGTCAAGAACTTCAAACTACCTGATTTTTGTGTCTCATGCAATAAAGGAAAACAGACCAGGAAATCTCACAAGACCAAGCACGTCAATCCTATTGAGATGCCCCTGGAGCTACTACACATGGATCTTTTCGGTCCAGTCAGCACAAAGAGTATCGCTGGAGACTGGTACTGCTTCGTAGTCACTGATGACTACTCACGATTCTCGTGGGTGATGTTTCTGAAAGCAAAGTCAGAAACCTTTGAGTCATTCAGAGTGCTGGTCACCACTCTGGAATCACTTTACAAGCTGAAGGTTAGGAAAATTCGCTCAGACAATAGAACCGAGTTTAAGAATCAGTGGATGGATGCGTTCTGCAAAGAAAAGGGAATTGTTCATCAATTCACCTCTGCATACACACCACAGATGAATGGAGTTGCAGAGCGAAAGAACAGGAGCTTGATCGAGACAGCCAGGACTATGTTGGCAGACTCAAAACTGCCAGTGCAGTTCTGGAACGAAGCTGTTGCCAATGCATGCTACACACTCAATCGTGTGTCAGTAGTGAAAAGGCACGAGAAGACTTGTTATGAGTTACTATAAAAGCGTAAGCCTAACCTGGAGTATCTGGAACCTTTCGGTGCTCCTTGTATGCTTCTGAAGAAAACTCAAGAGGGCAAGTTCAATGAAAAGGCAGATTAGGGGATCTTTCTGGGATATAGCATACCCGACAAACGAGTTTACAACAACTCTACTGGTCAGGTAGAAGTATGGTGTAATGTTGACGTTCAACGTTTCACCATCCCCCCTGCTGGAAAAGGTCCATCGTCATTCTTTGACTATGATGGCTTTTTCAAATCATTCAATCTTCCTCAGATAGATTCAGATGATGATATTGCTACTCAGATGATGCACGATGTTCTAAACTCACCGAATCTGGATACTAGCAATGCAACACCTGCAAGTGGTTCATCGGGATCTGCCACAGCTGATCGGGATAATAGTGAGGACTCATCAGATGATGAAGAGGCAACTGAAACCAGCAATGCACCACATGTTGATCAAGAAGGAAGCTCTTCAGCTGCTGAACCTGCATATGGAAATACAGATACTGAACCTCCAGTCACAACTATGGACTCTGAAGTTGTTGTTCCTACAACTCCCATGACTAGGATCAGTACGAATCATCCGCCAGATGCTATCATTGGTGATCTTCACTCAGGCGTGCAGACTAGAAATCGACTGTATACTGCTGATTACGCTGAAGTTATGGAAAAGGGCTATGTGAATGACGGATCTTACAAATGTTTTGTTTCTCAAATTGAATCCAAACATGTAAGTGACGCCCTTAAGGATAAAGCCTGGGTCAATGCTATGCAAGAGGAGTTGCTACAGTTGAAGAAACTTGGAGTGTGGACTCTTGTTGATCGACCCAGAGGAGTCATAGTAATTGGTACCAAATGGGTACTAAAGTGCAAGAAGGATGACCAGGGTGTTGTTATCAGAAACAAGGCACGGTTGGTTGTTCGGGGCTTCAGACAAGTCGAGGGAGTCGACTACAATGAAGTCTTTGCACCAGTAGCTAGAATGGAAGCTATCCACATCTTTCTAGCCTACGCCTCTTACATGAAGATTAAAGTCTATCAACTAGATGTTAAGAGTGCATTCTTACATGGGGAAATCAGTGAAGAGGTATATGTCAGTCAACCCGAAGGATTCGAAGATCCTTATCATCGGGACAGAGTCTACAAGTTAGACAAGGCTCTGTATGGGCTACATCAGGCTCCTCGAGCTTGGTATAAAAAGCTCTCCACCCATCTATTGAAACACGGCTTTCATAGGGGTGTGATTGACTGTACATTGTTCATTAAAGAAAAGGATGGTGAGTTGCTTATGGTGCAAATATATGTGGATGACATAATCTTCGGTTCCAGAAACGAAGAGTTGTGCAAAGAATTTGAATCTGTGATGAAGGCAGAGTTTGAAATGAACGCCATGGGAGAAATGAAGTTCTTCTTAGGGTTACAGGTGGATCAGACACCTACCGGTATCTTTCTGCATCAGACTAAGTATGTCGGTGACATTCTTAGTCGCTTTGATACGGAAAATGTCAATGCAGCCGGTACCCCACTCGCCACAAATCATGATGTGGCTCCTGATGAGAATGGGGATTTGGTGGATGCCACTATGTATCGTGGGATGATTGGATCTCTTATGTACCTCACTACCTCGCATCCAGATATCATGTATGCCACATGCTTATGCTCCAGATATCAAGCTAAACCCAAAGTAAATCATTTGATTGGAGTTAAGAGGATTTTTCGTTATCTGAAGGGTACTCCAACACTGGGGTTGTGGTATCCTCATGATGATGACTTTGAGCTAACGGCATATAGTGACTCGGATTACGGAGGCTGCAAAATGAATTACAAGTCTACATCAGCAGGATGTCAATTTTTCGGGAGGAGATTGGTAACTTGGCGGTGCAAAAAGCAGACATCAGTTGTTCTATCTACCTGTGAAGCTGAATATGTTGCCGCCGCCAGTTGCTGCTCACAAATCATCTGGATACAACAGCAAATGCGGGACTACGGTTTGCATTTCTCTTCTACTCCTATATTTGTTGATAATTCTGCTACAATTGCAGTAACTAAAAATCCAGTCCAACATCTTAAGACCAAACACATAGGCATAAAGTATCACTTCATACGCGACTGCTATGAAAAACATTTAAGTGATGTGGTCAAAATAAACACGGATTTTCAACGCGCTGACCTCTACACCAAAACGTTTGATAAACCCAGATTTTTCTATCTGTTAGAGGTCAATGGTGTTAAAAATAAAAGTGATGTTATCTCAGAAGAACCAGATGCATAGTCTGACACTAGTTCTGTTTTAGTTTAATTTTACTTTATTTTTTAATTTCCTTGTTTTATAAAAATCCAAAAACATAAAAAGATTTTATGTTTTAGAATTTTAGGGGGAGATTAGGTTAAATTCATTTATTTAAAAAAAAGGGGGCGGGGAAGGGCAGATAATCTAAAGGGTTAAAACAAAATAGACAAGACTGAAATTCTCCACAATGGAAAGTGATAGTACACAGGCATCTAGTTACTTGGAACACCAAAAAGATTTTAGTTTTTAGAATTTTTAGATTTATCAAATCCCAGGAATTTGGAAGTCAGAGGATTCTAAGTCTAACAAATTTGATAAAATGATAGTACGCTTGTGTGCTACTGAAATTATACAGAGAAAGTTGATCTAGGGAGGTGCTAGTTCACTATACGATGTGTCGGTAGATTCAACACAATAGACAAGTAGATGTCATTGGTGAACTTAATCTAAACTAAACGGTTCAATCAACTGTGGGTTCCCATCTTATCACTGGTTAACACAATCAGCTATTTCCAATAAGGAATAACGAGCATATAAATGCCACCAAAGGTGTGCAAATGACCACAAAAAGAGCAAAGCACAAAAAAAATGAATACAAGCGCAATCAAGCTGATAACTTATGTTGTTGGTGCGTTATGTGCAAAAGAAAATAAGAAATGCTCTAACAAGGAGATAGGTTGTGTGCCTCTCTGCTGTGAGATGGCACTGACCTGAGGATAAGTATAACCTACATATTCTAGAATTCATTATTGTTTGCCGCCTCTCTGCTGTGCGATGGCACTGACCTGAGGCTTGGCTTCTCTTTGAAAGGTCTAAGAATAGTCTTTTCTTGTCAAAATACCTATAGACCGCTAGGAAGTCCTCTAAGGAATGTTGATTACCATATAAGCTTGGGATCCACAAAAGTTGTTTGAAATAATATAACTTAAATCATCACCAATGCGTGTCAAAAGTCTGTGTATGGATTTAAGTGGACAAGTATACTGACAATCGTTGTGAATGCACCGACTGAAGTTAATAATCAATGTACGTTACGTATCATATCAAGCATGATTCCCAGTTAGATCTTAGAAGTATCAGATGAACAAAAAAAACTGTGATATGTAAATATATTGGTTTTCTTTTCTATAAATATAAAATGTTCCAAGTAATTTAGTTTATGCCTGTATGATTCCATTTGAATCGGTCTTGAAAATGATGTTAATGCTGATAGGATTATCTACCCAACCCTAACAAAATCACAAAAATATTTTCATTCTGTTACTTAGTTTAGTGTTTTACTTTAGTTGTTAAGTGTGCCGGCGTCGGACTATGCTATACTATTCATTGTTGAAACTGTCATAAACTGAACTTAACGTTTAATCAATAATAACTTGTTTCTAAAAGGTTAAAAGGATCACGTATGAGGTGATCAGGTGGATAAATGGATCACGTCTGAGGTGATCAGGTGGATAATTGGATCACGTCTGAGGTGATCGGGTGGATAAATGGATCATGGCTGAGGTGATCAATTGGTGTTTTAATTTAAAAAAGGATCATTTCTGAGATGATCAATTGCACATAATGTTTTATCAATTGTTTAAGAAAACTAAGTGTCGGTGAATAAAATGACCAAAATGTCACAAGTATAGCCCATTCGCACGACAGAATGATGAGTATGATCCAGTCGTACGCATGGGGTATGCGAATGAAGACAATCGTACGATTGGGCCATTCGAATGAGCCCAATCAGACGATTGAAAGTGATCGACTATGTCAGACGTGAGAATGAAGGTCAATTGAACGATTGGAGGTGGACGATTGAGTGAACCGTATGACTCACCTTCAGTCGCACGACTAAGTCAGGCGACTAGGTTCAGTCGTACGACTGGAGATTGGTTCGGTCTCATTCGGCAGAATGAAGTGAGCAAATGCTTTCAGTCGCCCGACTGAGATGAGTTTTAATATAAATAGGGCACTCAGTCGATCGCAGACCCCATTCGCCCTAATTTGAAATTTGCACCGTTACTCTGCTAAAATTTCTTCTGATCTAAACACCTTACTAAACACAATTTCTGACTACTTGGAATTCTTCTACAGGTACTACTCGACAGAATGAGGATTGTTACAGTTGATTCGGTTCCAAAATCATGTCTGTTTGATCCATTTATGAACCGACATGAAGTCTGACAAATAACCTAACTAGATCGTTTAAAATGTTGAAATAAATGAAATTAGGGAGTTAGGTATATGATTGCGAGTCTAAAAAATATAAACATAACGTCTAAACTTGAAATTTTTGATCAATCTGAGTTTTAAATGGAATCGATCAGTGTGTAGTGCGACTGGACTCCAGAATGAACTTCAATCGCACGATTGAAAGGGGCGAATCATTCAATCGGTCGAATGAAGAATGCAAATGAGTTGAGCTTGTCATACGACTGGACTCCAGAATGAACTTCAAACGCACGATTGACAGGGGCGATTCAATCAATCGGCCAAATGAAGAATGCGAATGAGTTGATTCGGTCGACTGACCTAGTCGTAGGTTCAATCACCCGATTGAACTCAATCGCATGATATATCAACCGATTGAAGCCCAGTCGCACTATTGATCAACCGATTGAAGCCCAGTCGCATCAGTGATCAACCGACTGAACTCAGTCGCATAGCTCATTCGAATGATTGAACTTGACTGATTTTATCTAGTTTGATAAAACTCTGTTTCCTCTATGATCTAACATGCATGTGTTTATTGTTACAGGCAGATGGCTAATAGATGGTACATCAATCCAAAGCACAACATCTGTGCTCATCTGGATTCCACCTCGAAGAATGGTGGTGAGTTTGAGGAAATCATTGCGTTTCTTAAGAGATCACGCATAGTCAGGGCCATCTCTACTCCGTGCACTCCCTATTAGTCGATTCAGTAAGCATTTTGGGAGGGAGCAACGGTTGATCTATCTCAAGAACCCTACCGCATCAGAAGCACTATCTTCGGTAGGGAGATTGAGATCACTGCTGCAGACATCCGTCGGGTCCTAAGCTTGGGAGATGATGAGGACCACCCACTCAGGCTACATCCACTCACAGTTCGAGGCTGTTTCATGAGGATAGGATACTGTGGGGACATCAACTTAGGAGTGCTAAACACGAGCAACCTGAGCCCCCAGTATAAGTATCTAGCACACGTCATTCTTAAGTGCATTGCTTCTCGAAGGGGTGGATTTGTTGATCTATCAGACCAAATCCAAAATGCCTATGTTGCGTTGGTACTAAGCCACCCTTTCGGCTTCTCCAAAATGATTTTTATGTACCTGATAGAAAACTTGGAGGCAAAGGGGAAAGAAGGATTCTGTATGTACCCCCGGTTGCTTCAGTTGATATTTGATGAGAAGCTGCCTGATCTACCGAAGGAGAGGGGTGATGCTGCGGCATTGGAGATAATGGATGACACCACTCTGAGCAGGATGAAGGTGTATAGGGGAAAGCAGGTAAAGCCCCTGGTGAAGAGACTGATAGGGCATCTGGCCCGTGAAGACTATGAGGCGCCCAGAAGACGCAAATGGCGCCATGATGACAGTGAATCAGACGCTGAGCATATCGCTATACCATCCGATGACTCAGATGATGATGATAGTGAGGATGGAGACAGTGGGCTAGTTTCTTCAAGAGGCCCCACTACTCCTACAGCACATCCACCCCACCACACACTGACACGGAAACTGCCGGCTTTGTTCATGACTTCTGTCCTCAGGATGAGGAGGATGAAAGCAAAGAAGAAGGGTTGACAAGGAGGGTTGGCAGCAAGGTGGTTGCCATCGAAAGAGGATTGAGGGAAGTTGGTGGACATTCTGGTACATCAGGGGATACTGTAACACCCGGAAGTTTGACATTTTGGAGTGATATGCGACTGGAGGCCCAATCGCATGATGCTCGGACGATTGAAGGGTCGACCGCATGGGACCCATGCGACTGAAGGTCTAGTCGCATGGTGTTCATGCGACTGAAGGTCCAGTCGCCCCTGGACTTCGGGCGATTGAGCTGTAACTATAAAAGAGCAGCAGCTCTCTCCTCTTCCCCAACACTTACACTTTTCACTCGGGAGAAAGAGAAGAGAGCGAGAGAACAGAGAAAGAAGAGAAAGAAAGGGAGAACGTGGCGATTCAGGCTCGAGACTCGTCAAGTGGCTAGTCAAATTGAAGCTCTTCATCTTCTCCGTGATAATATGAATTCTAGAACCCCACATTTTCATGTTTTCATACGATTTTGGGGCTGGATCACATACAAAACCCTATTTTTGTAAAGTGTATGTTTGACCCATTTGGGTGAAATTTTGGGGTAACGTGTTCAGGGTATGAACTAGGACTTGAATGTGCTTGTATGATGTCCTAGCATGAATCCTTAAGGTTTAGAAAGGCTAATTCGGGCTAGAAATGAGTTTAGAGGAGTTTGTATGCCGTAGGATGCGACTGCTGTTCGTGATGAACTCCAGTCGCAGCCCAGCTAGGGCTAGGCGACTGAAGGGCTAGTCGCCCGACTGAGGAAAGACTGGTGTTAAATCGTACGATTGAGGCTCAGCCGCCCGACTGGGGCTCAGTCGCACGATAGGCCATGCGACTGAGGGTTCGGTCGCATAGGTCCATTCGCATAGCTGTTCAGACGCACGACTGAGGGTTAGTCGCATAGAAGCCCATTCGCATGGTGTTTATTCGTACGATAGGAGGCCCATTCGCACGACTGTGTGCCCATTCGCATAACTCAGTCGCATGAAGGTCATGCGACTGCAGTATGCTCAATCGCCCAAATAGGGCCGATATGAATGAGTAGAGAAGTGTATGTGCGATGTATGTAGGCTAAGTATGATGTAGCCTTATATGATGGTAATGACCGATGACTTGTAAATATCTATGTTTCCTTGTGTCAATGCGTGTTTATCTTTTAGTGACTTTACGTGAATGAATGAATGAATGAAACGAAAGTAGTAAGAACGTAAAGTGAAAGATAATGAATGAGGAACATGATGAATGAATGCATGCATTAATGAATGAACGAATGAATGTAAGAAAGGCTTGCAAGCAAATGAATGGAGGCCACACCCC
This sequence comes from Flaveria linearis, assembly GCA_024085815.1. Taxonomy (NCBI): domain Eukaryota; kingdom Viridiplantae; phylum Streptophyta; class Magnoliopsida; order Asterales; family Asteraceae; genus Flaveria; species Flaveria linearis. The sequence goes on from CM044012.1 coordinate 41,978,958, forward strand.
TGGCAGGTGTTAGCTCAACTGTGATGTGGGTTAGCTACCCCGAAGGATGCACACAGGCTCAATCTTTGAGATTGATAATGAGGTGAGCAACTTCGTGTTGCAACATACTCGGTTAGCAGGCAATCGTGAGATTGCCACTGAGGTGAGCAGCCGTGTGCTGCAACAGACTTGGCTAACATATGATATAATGAAAAGTGGAAGATAAATGGTGCATGTACCTACCCCGGGTGACTGGATCAGCATTTGTGCACAACGTTCGTGGTTGATCACCACAGGTCCAGCACCAGCAGTATGGTATGATGTTTGGGGTACCGTAAATGTCACCGAATGTAATGAACATTCGAACGAATGTAATGAATGTAAGAATGAAAGTACAGAACGTACGAATGAAAGTAAAGAATGTATGTACGAACGTGAATGAAAACGATGAATGGTACACGAATGAAAGTTAATGAACGAATGATGAAGATAATAATAATATTATCTAAATGTACGTATGTTGTATGATCGTATGTATGTAAGGACAGTTAAAAAAAATGAAAGTATGTTTTATTATAAAACTAGAACTCACTCAGCAACGCTGACTTTTTATGTGTTTCTAGTTGGCAGGTAGCGTTGCTGGGGATGGCACGAGGCGGCTACTCAGCTCTTTTGGGATGGCATTCTCCTTTTGATAATGCTGCCACGCAATGTGTTGTGGGCCCAATGCGCGCAACACATTATGTTGCATGCAAGTGCAAGATTTCTTGAAGATCCTGATAAACAGGATTGTTTAAGAAATCTTCTTTATGATGAAGAATTTTTATGTTTTTATACTAGAGGTCACTGTTTATGACCCTATGACTGTTGAGGATTCACATAAACGGGATTACTTAAGAAATCCTCGGTTTCATATGCTTCAGCAACAATAATAGTAAAAGTTAGGCATTGTAAAGACGTAATTAGAAATGACGAAATATTTTGTATAATGTTTTTGTAATGTAATGCAACATTATATGTTTTGTAACTGACGTACGTTGTATTAAATGGCAAAAGTATTTATAGTAAAAGAAAAGTTTATCTCGAATGTTTCCATTGCAATGTTTTATTTTAATGTATGCGATGAATGACCAACTGTAAGCGTCCCGGGAACGGGGCCTTACAAGTTAATATCAGAGCCAAAGTTTAAGTGAAACGGGTAAATTTTCAAAATAAACCTAAACTTGAACTAAAAATGGGACAGAAAGGAAGAGAATGCCATCTGAGTAGTTGCGTGCCATCAGGTATTTTATTAAAGTTAACTAGTATTACGTGCGCATGTTATGTGATGTATGTGTTACTGTTAGAGTTAGATACTAACGTAGTCAGGACAGGTAATGCTCGGGGTACGAAGAGTAAAGTAAGTGGCTAATCACAACTGGCCACTGTAATTAGGAACTTGCTATACTTGACATAAACTGAGCTATTTCCTTGAATGACCGTGTTGGTGTTTGAATCTTTCAGTGTGGTAGAAAATGGCTGGTGGTAGATCTTCTAAAGCTTCCCGGGGTGGAGGCGGTGGCGGACGTGGTGCTGAACCACGAGCCACAAGAGGAAGACCTAGGGTGGTGAAAGTAGTTCATGAAGAACCCGATACTCCACATCAGGAGGGGGTAGATGAGAGCGCTAACTTGAGAGCCTCGGTAAAAGAGGCAGTGGTTGAGGAGGTACATTAGGTCATGCAGACGATCTTACCGTCTGTGGTGACCGAAGTAATTAAGGCTGTCAGGGAAGGTGAAAGAAAAGAGAGGAACCGGTCCTCGGGAAGACAGGAACAATCGGGGCCAGGAACAGTTATTTCTGATGATGAAGAAGAAGAGGAAGAGGAGCCTGTGCAGGAGCAAGCACGAGGCTGTAATTATGGGGCGTTCATGAGGTGCAAGCCCCCTACTTTTGACGGTAATGGTACTGCGGCCGATGCTCATCGGTGGGTAAGAGAGATGGAGGGTGTCCTCGATATCAGTGAGTGCCGAGAGGACCAAAAAGTGAAGTTCGCTACCCACTCCTTCACGGATTCGGCTTTATGCTGGTGGGACAATATAGTCCAAGCCGAGGTTAGCAGGGCCATTGGGAAAATGAAGTGGTCCGAATTGAAGAGGTTGGTGATCGAAGAGTTCTGTCCTCATCGGGAAATGGATAAAGTTGAGAGAGAGTTCCTGCAGCTAGAGGCGGGGACGATGACCCACCAACAGTATACCACGAAATTCAATGAAATGGCACGTCTAGTGCCGGACCAGGTGACACCTCTGTCACGAAAGATAAAGAGGTATATACAGGGTTTGCCGGCAGATGTTCGCAGGCATATGATCGCCGCCCGACCAACTACCTTTAGGTCGGCGGTGGACTTGGCTGGGAGGTTGTATGATGAACGGGCGAAGGTGGTGGTGATTGATGGTAATAGGAAGGGTGGTGACCGGAATTGGAATGGGAAGAGGTTTGTTCGGAGTGATACTTCGACGAGCAACAAGAAGGCCCGGGTGGACGATCGTCGTGTGGCCACACCGGGTACGGGACTGAGGAGGTGTGGTAAATGTGGAAGGGAGCATGGTGGGGAGTGCCGACTGGGGCTGAACGTTTGTTTCAAATATGGAAAGCCCGGTCATATGGCTAGGGAGTGTAAGGGCAAGAGGTGCTTCAATTGTGGGGGAAGTGACCATATGAGTAAAGATTGCAAGAAGCCGAGGTCTGAAAGTTCCGGCGTGAAGAAGACGGGGAATGAAGGGTCGAAGGCAAGCGCCAGGGCATTCACGATGACGCAGGAAGAGGCTAGGACGGACCCTGATCTAGTGTCAGGTACGTTTCTGGTGAACCAAACTTTAGCCTCCGTATTATTTGATTCGGGTGCCAGTAGGAGTTTTATTTCTGCTATTTTCTGTGCCAAACTGCCTGTTAGTCGTAGACGTGTGGATGTACCGTTTGATGTAGAGACTGCTATAGGTAAAACTACCAGGATTTCCGAGGTGATAGAGGGTTGTGACGTAGAATTAGAGGGCCACAAATTTCCGGTTAGACCGTATACGATGACTTTGGGTGGTTTTGATTTGGTGTTTGGGATGGATTGGTTGGCGGACTTTGAGGCGAATATAGTGTGTCGAAAGAAGATGATTTGTTTGACAGCGCCTGACGGAAGTTCGGTAACTGTTTATGGGGATCGGGTCACGACAATTCCGAAGGTGATCTCTATGGCGGTGGCGGGAAAATGTATGAGGCGTGGATGTAGCGCCTTCTTATGTTATGTAAAGGATGTAGAAACGCCAACACCACAACTATCCGATGTTCCGGTGGTGTGTGATTTTCCAAATGTGTTTCCCGAAGACTTATCGGGGGTGCCACCTGACAGAGAGGTCGAGTTCCAGATTGACCTGATACCGGGCGCCCAACCTGTTGCCAAAGCACCGTATCAATTGGCTCCGACGGAAATGAAAGAGTTGATGGAGCAGTTGCAAGAGTTGTTGGATAAGAGGTTTATTAGACCGAGTATCTCACCTTGGGGTGCTCCGGTCCTGTTCGTGAAGAAGAAAGACTGTAGCATGAGAATGTGTATAGATTACCGTGAGTTAAACAAGCTGACGGTAAAGAACATATACCCCTTGCCGAGGATCGACGACTTGTTTGATCAACTTCAGGGTGCCAGTTGGTTTTCAAGGATAGATCTTCGATCGGGCTACCATCAACTGAAAGTGAAAGAGCAAGATGTCCCTAAAACAGTTTTTCGTACGCGCTACTGTCACTACGAGTTTCTTGTCATGTCTTTTGGTTTGACCAATGCGCCGGCTGCTTTTATGGATTTGATGAACAGAGTGTGTCGGCCGATGTTGGATAAGTCAGTGATTGTATTCATCGATGATATCTTGATTTATTCGAAGAGTGAGACTGAGCATGCCGGTCACATTCGAGAAGTTCTGGAGACGTTGAGAAGGGAGAAGTTGTATGCTAAATTCTCCAAGTGCGCATTCTGGTTGCGTGAAGTTCAATTCTTGGGTCACGTGGTGAATTCGGATGGAATTATGGTTAGTCCGGCAAAGGTGGAAGCAGTAATGCAATGGAAGTCTCCAAGGACGCCATCCGAGATCCGTAGTTTCTTGGGTTTGGCGGGTTATTACAGACGATTCATTCAAGACTTCTCCAAGATTGCTTCTCCACTGACCAAGTTGACCCGGAAGGATGTGAAGTTTGTATGGGGTCAGGCTCAGGAAAAGGCGTTTGAAGAATTGAAGACGAGGTTGACCCAAGCTCCTGTGTTGGCATTACCCGATGGAAGCGGGGACTTGGTGGTTTATTCTGATGCTTCCTACTCGGGGTTGGGGTGCGTACTAATGCAAAGGGGGAAGGTGATAGCCTATGCATCCTGACAGCTAAAGTTCATAAGGTTAATTACCCTACCCATGACTTGGAGCTAGCAGCTGTGGTCTTTGCATTGAAGATTTGGAGGCACTATCTCTACGGGACGAAGTGCACCATCTTTACCGACCACAAGAGCTTGAAGTACTTCTTCGAGCAAAAAGATTTGAATATGCGGCAGAGGCGATGGTTGGAACTTATAAAGGATTATGATTGTGAAATCCACTACCATCCGGGCAAAGCCAACGTGGTGGCGGATGCCCTTAGCCGAAAAGAGAGGCCCGAGCCGATTCGGGTGAAAGCGTACCAGCAGATCATGACCTCTGACGTGATGAAGCTAGTCAAAGAGTTCCAAGATGAGGCATTGAAAGAAGATCATCTTAACTCTGAAAGAATGAGAGGCCTGGTTGCGGAGTTGGGTGAGAACACAACTGGTGTTAGAACCCGATTTGGGCGTATGTGGATTCCTCGTCTTGGGGATCTGCGAATGAGGATTATGGACGAAGCTCACAAGACTCGGTACTCTATTCATCCCGGTGCTACATAGATGTACCAAGACATGAAGAAAGATTATTGGTGGCCGGGTATGAAACGCGATATGGTGGAGTATGTGAGTAAATGCCTTACTTGTTTGCAAGTGAAGGCCGAGCACCAGAAGCCGTATGGAAAGATTCAACCTCTGGATATACCGGAATGGAAGTGGGAGCACATCACCATGGATTTGATTACAAAGCTGCCACGTACCCCGAAAGGGTATGATACTATATGGGTGATTGTGGATCGTCTGACGAAGAGTGCTCACTTCCTGCCGATGCGCGAGACATATTCATCCGAGAGGTTGGCCGATCTTTTCATCAATGAGATTGTGACTCGTCATGGTGTACCGGTTTCGATTGTGTCTGATCGCGACACCCAGTTTACATCCAAATTCTGGAAGAAATTCCGCGATGCTATGGGGACGAGGTTGCATATTAGCACGGCTTATCATCCTCAAACTGATGGTCAGTCGGAAAGGACCATTTAGACTTTGGAGGACATGCTTCGGGCATGTGTTATCGATTTCGGGGGAAGTTGGGATGACCACTTACCGTTAGCTGAATTCTCATACAACAACAGCTATCATGCTAGTATTGGCATGCCACCCTATGAGATGCTATACGGTAGGAGATGCAGAACACCCGTCTGTTGGGGTGATATTGGTCAGAAGGAATTGGGAAGCGTCGAAGTGATAGAGGCTACGACTGAAAAGCTTGAAAGGATCAAAGCCTATATGAAGGCAGCCAAAGATAGACAGAAGTCGTATGCTGACAAGCGATGCAGGCCGATTGAGTTCCAGGTGGGAGATCGGGTTATGTTGAAGGTCTCGCCTTGGAAAGGAATCATCCGGTTCCGGAAGCGGGGTAAGTTGAGTCCACGGTATATAGGCCCTTTCCGAATCATTGCTCGAGTAGGAGAGGTGGCCTATAGGTTGGATCTACCAGATGAGCTAAGTGGAATCCACCCGACCTTCCACGTATCTCATCTGAGAAAATGTTTGGCCGATGAAGATCTGATCGTTCCACTGGGAGATATTGAAGTAGACGAACGGCTCAACTATGTAGAGCAACCAGTGGCGATCATCGATCGCAAAAAGAAGAGGTTAAGAAATAAAGTGGTATCTCTGGTGTGTGTATAGTGGCGGCACCGGAAAGGATCCGAGTCAATGTGGGAAACTGAAGAAGAAATGAGGCAGCATTACCCACGATTGTTCGAGGAATAACAGGTTTCGGGGACGAAACCTAAATAAGGGGGGTGGACTTCTAACACCCGGAAGTTTGAGATTTTGGAGTGATATGCGACTGAGTCTCAGTCGTATGGAATTCATGCGATTGGAGGCCTAATCGCATGATGCTCGGACGATTGAAGGGTCGACCGCATGGGACCCATGCGACTGAAGGTCTAGTCGCATGGTGTTCATGCGACTAAGGTCCAGTCGCCCCTGGACTTCGGGCGACTGAGCTATAACTATAAAAGAGCAGCAGCTCTCTTCTCTTCCCCAACACTTACACTTTTCAGTCGGGAGAAAGAGCAGAGAGCGAGAGAATAGAGAAAGAAGAGAAAGAAAGGGAGAACGTGGTGATTCAAGCTCGAGACTCGTCAAGTGGCTAGTCAAATTGAAGCTCTTCATCTTCTCCGTGATAATGTGAGTTCTAGAACCCCACATTTTCATGTTTTCATACGATTTTAGGGCTGGATCACATACAAAACCCTTTTTGTGTAAAGTGTATGTTTGACCCATTTGGGTGAAATTTTGGGTAACGTGTTTAGGGTATGAACTAGGACTTGAATGTGCTTGTATGATGTCCTAGCATGAATCCTTAAGGTTTAGTAAGGCTAATTCGGGCTAGAAATGAGTTTAGAGGAGTTTGTATGCCGTAGGACGCGACTGCTGTTCGTGATGAACTCCAGTCGCAGCCCAGCTAGGGCTAGGAGACTGAAGGGCTAGTCGCCCGACTGAGGAAAGACTGGTGTTAAATCGTACGATTGAGGCTCAGCCGCCCGACTGGGGCTCAGTCGCACGATACGCCATGCGACTGAGGGTTCAGTCGCATAGGTCCATTCGCATGGCTGTTCAGACGCACGACTGAGGGTTAGTCACATAGAAGCCCATTCGCATGGTGTTTATTCGTACGATAGGAGGCCCATTCGTACGACTGTGTGCCCATTCGCATAACTCACTCGCATGAAGGTCATGCGACTGTAGTATGCTCAATCGCCCAAATAGGGCCGATATGAATGAGTAGAGAAGTGTATGTGCGATGTATGTAGGCTAAGTATGATGTAGCCTTATATGATGGTAATGACCGATGACTTGTAAATATCTATTTTTCTTTGTGTCAATGCGTGTTTTTCTTTTAGTGACTCTACGTGAATGAATGAATGAATGAAACGAAAGTAGTAAGAACGTAAAGTGAAAGATAATGAATGAGGAACATGATGAATGAATGCATGCATTAATGAATGAACGAATGAATGTAAGAAAGGCTTGCAAGCAAATGAATGGAGGCGCACACCCCTGGCAGGTGTTAGCTCAACTGTGATGCGGGTTAGCTACCCCGAAGGATGCACACAGGGTCAATCTTTGAGATTGATAATGAGGTGAGCAACTTCGTGTTGCAACAGACTCGGTTAGCAGGCAATCGTGAGATTGCCACAGAGGTGAGCAGCCGTGTGCTGCAACAGACTTGGCTAACGTATGATAGAATGAAAAGTGGAAGATAAATGGTGCATGTACCTACCCCGGGTGACTGGATCAGCATTTGTGCACAACGTTCGTGGTTGATCACCACAGGTCCAGCACCTGCAGTATGGTATGATGTTTGGGGTACCGTACATGTCACCGAATGTAATGAACGTTCGAACGAATGTAATGAATGTAAGAATGAAAGTACAGAACGTACGAATGAAAGTAAAGAATGTATGTACGAACGTGAATGAAAACGATGAATGGTACACGAATGAAAGTTAATGAACGAATGATGAAGATAATAATAATATTATCTAAGTGTACGTATGTTGTATGATCGTATGTATGTAAGGACAGTTAAAACAAATGAAAGTATGTTTTATTATAAAACTAGAACTCACTCAACAACGCTGACTTTTTATGTGTTTCCAGTTAGCAGGTAGCGTTGCTGGGGATGGCACGAGGCGGCTACTCAGCTCTTTTAGGATGGCATTCTCCTTTTGATAATGCTGCCACGCAATGTGTTGTGGGCCCATAATGCACGCAACACATTATGTTGCATGCAAGTGCAAGATTTCTTGAAGATCCTGATAAACAGGATTATTTAAGAAATCTTCTTTGTGATGAAGAATTTTTATGTTTTTATACTAGAGGTCACTGTTTATGACCCTATGACTGTTGAGGATTCACATAAACGGGATTACTTAAGAAATCCTCGGTTTCATATGCTTCAGCAACAATAATAGTAAAAGTTAGGCATCGTAAAGACGTAATTAGAAATGATGAAATATTGTGTATAATGCTTTTGTAATGTAATGCAACATTATATGTTTTGTAACTGACGTACGTTGTATTAAATGGCAAAAGTATTTATAGTAAAAGAAAAGTTTATCTCGAATGTTTCCGCTGCAATGTTTATTTTAATGTATGCGATGAATGACCAACTGTAAGCGTCCCGGGAACGAGGCCTTACAGATACTCGCACTGAGTCTGATCCATCATATGTCCCTGACCACACCAGCAACATCGGGGGAGCACCTGTGTCCACAGGTAAGAGGAGGAAAACCATGGCTCGCCCTTATGGTAAGAAGGGAAAGAGATTGAGATTCACCACCTCCGTCACCACCACAGCTACCAAATCTGTACCACCCCAAACCTCACAAACCACCACCACTGTCACTACATCTCATACACCCACATCCACCACCATCACCACTACACCTCCTACCACTACATCCACACCATCTCCCATTTTCACCACAGCCACCACAACCACCACTACTCACCAAACAGGACCTTCCTCATTCCCAACCGGCTCATACATTCCTCCCATTTCTGTGGCAGAGCAGCTTGCAGCATTAAACAGCATGGTGCTCAAGCTGCTAGCTTCTGATGAGGCTAAGACAGCTCAGATAAATCAGCTGAGGGAGTTGAGTACTTCCCAAGCTCAGCTAATCTCCCAACAAACTGATCAGATCACCAAACTCCTAGAGCATCGAGATGAGACTACTAAGAAGCTAGAGGAGTTAGAAGCTGCCAATAAGACAATCATGCTGAAGCTCAAAGGGACACAAAGTGAGCCTCTAAAGATTGGAGAAAGCCAAGATGATAATGAGGAGGAAGATGATAATGAAGATGAAAGTGATGAAGATGACGATGGGGATGACAAGCATGATGACAATGATGATGATGATGAAGATGATACTGGAGATACAGGTGCTGAAGCAGCAGATGAGAGGCGTACTAAGCAACTTCAAGATCAAAGATCCTCCCCTTCTGCTCCACCTGATGATACTCCATCGATTGAAGACAAAAGTACCGACTAGATATTTATGTCTTTGTATTTAAAAGCTTTTGTACTTAAACATTGTGTAAAACTTATGTAATTGATGTTTATATCTATTTACTTAATGTTGATTGTGCTTGATTACTTACTAATAAGTACTGTGTTGCATGTTTAAATCAAGCAGATCCAAACTATCAAAGGGACGAATAAGACATTGAACCCCTTCAGCAGGTCAAGCGTCAGTTAACTATGATTCTTGATCTGCAGGGAATTGTAAGGAGGTCAGTTGAATACACCCCAGAAGAGGGGGAGATAGTTCACAGCTTCACTAAAGAGCAGTTGGCTGAAATGTTCAAACTAAATGCTGACGAGATAGTGAAAGACGCTCCAACAGTCCAAGGAGACAGTGATGAAGAACTGCTGATGTTGATGAGATTGAGATAGAAGATGTGACAGACCAACATTATCCAGAGTACACAGATACTGAAGGTAATGTCATTCCCAATCTGGATGACATCTGGTTAGTGAAACCTTCAAGACTCTAGATAAAATGGAAGAAGATTTAGATACGCAAGAGGAGACAGCTCGAGCCACAAAGGAGGAAGTCAAAATTAGAAAGGCTAAATGGGCTGTATGCTTTGACAATGTAAGAGCCCAACGAAGTGCTTCAATGTCAAATGTCTACACCAAGTTGTATAGAGTAAAGAAACATCAAAAGGTGCCGGGCAGAATTATATCGTGGGCATATTTTGATGATCTTAATGTGTATGCAGTTAAGAGAGAGAAAGGTATTGAGTATTTTAGAATCCCACATGATCTAAAAACTCTACCTGGTTTTGAGCTAAACTAACTGGCTAAGCTAAAGCTGCTTTATGCTGATCCGAGGAAGATGTCAGGATGGTTTGAAGCTGCCTTAAAGAAAGAGTACCACACCCGATGGGTGAATTTCAGACCTCAGCAACCTACGAGGTACATTAAAAGGTCGGAAGTGGATCCCAGAACTGGGAAACCGAAGATAGTGCTGAAGTGGCGTCCACCACGTACCATGTCTAAAATTCCTCTTAGGGAAATGCCACAGGACATCACTCCACACTTCAAGTGATGGAACTACGATTGGCGAACAGGAGAAGCGGTCATAGTTCTAAATAAAGAAGGACAAATGGATGTTATCAGGGTATTCGACCCGATGTGGCTGACAAACTTGTCTGAAAATGATGTATACACTCTCTACAAGTGGCCACTGTTCTATGATTCGCAAGATATCGTACAAGCTCTCCAATTCCAAAATGTGATACGCATCTGCTTCGCATTTGAAATACATGCGGGTGTGACAACAGAGGTGAAATACAAGAAGTACGAGGAGATTATGGGTCAAGTAAGACGTTAGATGAATCTAGGTCCAAGGGGGAGTTTGTTGATACATATGCACCTAGATTCTGATCTCAATGTAATATCTCTTTAATGTCTTACATATATGTAATAGAAAGACGATTAATGAAATGCAAATGGTTGTTTATGCTTATAAGGTTTAATGTTTCATTAATGGGTTGTGTAAAGTATGGTTGATTGATTGTATAGGTAAGTGATTGTTTGAATTGATATGCATAATATAAGGAAAACTAATACATTCAAACTTAGCATTATTAAGTTATCATGCGAATGGCCCATGCCAATGGACCATACGCATGAATAACTTCATGCGAATGACACAGTTGCGCGACTGAACCAGGTTACTGGATCAGTCGTAAGACTAGAACATGAGATTGAACCAATCGTATGACTGATTGCTTAGTCGTACGTATGGATCAAGCGCATGGCTCAATCACACGACTGAACCATGCGTATGGTTCAGTCGCACGAATGAGAAACCCTTATCTATAAATACCACTTAATTCGTGGAAAAATGAGACACTTCGAAGATTTACAACCCTAGTCGACCCAGAGCGCCCTGTTCGCCCATTCCAACTTCACAAAACGTTTCAGATCCTTCCTAGTTTGTTCTTAACGTTTTCTAATCATTAGGTTTGATCTTGTTAACGTTTTCCCTGATTGGATCACCAATCAAATAGGATTCCACACTATTTGATTTAGCTTCACGTTTGAATCAGTTAGTACTCCGTCCGTACACGGTCCTAACATTTTGGTTCAATTATGTCATCATCTTTGGAAGAGCCTAAGACCAGCAACGTTTGGGCTTCCAAACAAAACTAACAATCTCATCTTATGTGTAGGGACATCCATTTGACAAGAACAACAATGTCTGGATTGTAGATAGTGGATGCTCCATGCACATGACAGGGAACAGATCTCTCCTTCAATAATTCCAGAACTATGATGGAGGGCCTGTCCAATTTGGAGGTGAGGCTGGAGGATATATTTCTGACAGAGGAAGTGTATCCAATGGTAGATTAAACATTGACAAAGTTCACTTTGTCAAACAGCTTGAACACAATCTGTTAAGTGTTTTTCAATTCTGTGACCAAAAGCATCAAATACTTTTCACAGAACATGAGTGCATTATCCTCAAACCAGGGATGACAATTCCTTTGGAATTGGTGCTTCTTAGATCTCCCAGGAAAGGGATATGTACAAGCTAGATATGAACAATGCTTCTCCTATGGGTGAAGTATCATGTTTTCTTTCCCAAGCTAATAGTGATGAATCAACACTATGGCATAAACGTATGTGTCATGTAAATTTTAAGACAATGAATAAATTGGCTAAAAATAACTTGGTGCATGGCTTGCCTAAAAAGGAGTTTTTCTGCAAAGATAACTGTGTTGCCTGCCTGAAAGGGAAACAACACAGGACATCTCACAAATCCAAATATGTTAATTCTATCACTACTCCATTACACTTATTGCACATGGATCTTTTTGGTCCCACAAGTATAATGAGCATTGGAAGGAAATCATACTGCCTTGTGATAGTTGATGATTTTACAAGATTCACATGGGTATTCTTTTTAAGAACTAAAGATGAAACTGTTGAAACTTTGAAATCTTTTATTCTCAAAATAGAAAACCAAATCGATCATAAGGTTAAAATCATTAGAAGTGATCAAGGGACTGAGTTTAAGAACTTTGTTCTTGACTCATTCTGTGACTCAAAAGGGATTGCCAGACAATATAGTCTCCCAGAACACCTCAACAAAATGGTGTTGCTGAGAGGAGGAACAGGACACTTATTGAGGCTGCTCGAACCATGTTAGCTGATTCAAAACTACCTCTAACATTCTGGGCAGAGGCAGTCAGCACTGCATGCTATGTGCAGAACCAAGTTCTTATAGTTAAGCCCCATGGAAAAACCTCTTATGAGTTATGGAACAAGAGACCACCGTTTATTGGTTTTCTAAGGTCCTTTGGCAGCAGGTGTACTATACTTACCACAAAAGACAACTTAGCAAAGTTTGCTGAGAAGTCAGATGATGTTATCTTTGTTGGATACTCTTCTAGCTCTAAAGCTTATAGAGTATACAACATTAAGAATCAACAATTTGAGGAGTCATCCAATATAGTTGTTAATGAGCACACTCCTTATGTTAGGGGGAATGGACCTGATTATATCTTTGACTTAGAATTGTTTCCAACTATTCTAAACCATTTTATGAGAATGTTTCAGCTAGAACAGGTGCTCAAGGTGATGCTAATGCTGATAAACTATTTGAGCTACCCTGACCTCTTTCGAATTCTCTAAGAGCTGATAGACAACAAGCTTCACCCATTCACAGATCTGATAGTGTAACTATCTCAAGGAATAGTGAAGCTTCAACAAGTGAATCACTTGATGAACCTCAAAACTCATCAGGTGATCCAGTACAACACCAGGTTGAAGGAAGTAGTATTTTGAAGGAACATGCAACTGTTAATACTACTTCACAGCCAATCATTGATGATGTTTCTCATTCATTCAATTAATCCTCATTAAATGACTTTGAAACAGCAGCTGGACAGAGTGTTCCAGTTCCTATCAGTATATATCCAACCTGGACCTATCTCTGTAACTGGAAGTGATCACTCTTCTTAGGATTCACAACACTCATCCAACTGAGAACATCATAGGGGATGTCACTGACGGTGTGAGAACAAGAGGACAGACACATCATGGGAATGTCTGTCTGTACTCATGTTTTCTATCCCAGATGGAACCCAAGAAGGTAGAAGATGCCTTGAAAGATAGTAGTTTGGTTGAATCGATGCAAGAGGAGCTGCTTCAATTCAGAAGACAAAAGGTCTGGAATTTATGCCCACTACCATCTGGTCAAGTACCCATAGGCACTAAATGGGTTTTCAGAAATAAGAAAGATGATAGAGGCTTGATTATCAAGAACAAAGCAAGACTAGTAGTTCAAGGATACACCCAAGAGGAAGGAATTGATTATACTGATGTCTTTACACCTGTTGCAAGACTTGAGGCAGTTAGGATCTTCCTTACTTATACGGCATCCAAGAACTTTACTGTCTACCAACTTGATGTCAAGTGTGCCTTTCTATATGGGGATATAGATAGGGAAATCTATGTATGCCAGCCTCCAGGATTTGAAGACCCATAGCATCCCAACTATGTGTGCAAACTGGACAAAGCTTTATATGGGCTGCACGAAGCACCTAGGCTGTGGTATGAGACTCTATCTTAATTTCTTCTAAAAAGTGGCTACACCAGAGGTACCATTAACAAGACTCTCTTCATTAGAAAGTCTGGAAAGGACATTTTGCTTGTTCAAGTCTATGTTGATGACATCATATTTGGTTCTTCAAATGACCAAATATGCAAAGACTTTGAAAGCCTCATGAAAAAGAAGTTTGAAATAAGTTCCATGGGAAGAATAGACTTCTTCCTTGGAATTCAGGTGAAGCAATTAAAGGAAGGATTCTTCATCAATCAATCCAAGTATGTCAATGACATCTTAGAAAGATTTGAGATGATGGACTGTGAGCCAGCCAAGACACCCATACCCAGAAACCATAATCTTTGCCCTGACCTTGAGGGGAGGATACTGATCAACATCAGTATAGAGCAATTATTGATTCTCTGATGTACCTTACTGCTAGTAGACCTGATATCATGTTTGCTACTTGCATGTGTGCAAGATATCAAGCTACTCCAAAGGTGTCTCACCTAGCTGCTGCAAAGATAATCCTCAGATACTTCAAAGGAGCACCTAAATTAGGTCTCTGGTATCCAAGAAATAGTGATTTCAATCTCTATGGATACTCTGACAGTGACTATGGTGGCTGCAACATTGACAAGAAATCAATATCAGGAGGATGTCAATTTCTTGGTGGAAGGATCATCTCATGGCAATGCAATAAACAATCCTGCGTATCTACATCAACTGCTGAAGCTGAATATATTGCTGCTGCTAGCTGCTGTGCTCAGCTGCTGTGGATTTAGAACCAGATGTTAGACTACGGATTCAACTTCATGAGCACTTCTATCCATATTGACAACAATTGTGCTATCTCCATCATCGAAAATCCAGTGAAGCACTCCAAGACAAAGCACATTGATATCAGGTATCATTTCATTAGAGATATTCATGAGAAAAATCTGATCAAGCTAATCAAGTTGACTTAAATGAACAATATGCTGATTTGTTCACCAAAGCTTTTGATGAACAAAGGTTTAAATATCTCATATAAGCTATTGGGATGATAAACATTGATTAAACTACCTCTTTTGAAAGCTTTCTAATGTGTAATGTCTTGTGTCAATACAATCTAAGCCCTGTTACAAAGATCTCTTTGAAATATTCCCAGTGTAAATTTCTTCCGAAGAGGAATCAACTCTCGGAAGATATTCCTTAATATCTTCCGAAGCCAAATTCCTCCATGGAAATTTTCTTCTTGGAAGAGTTTTTAGTCTCGGAAGAAGCGATTGATTTCACATCAGATCTACTTCCTAAGCTTATAAAATCTTCATTCGAGAAAACAGTTCTTACCTTCGAAAGCAATGCTTTGCTTCGGAAGAAAGAGTCGCCTTCCAAAGACAAATTACCTTCGGAAATGTTTTACACTCGGAAAAATAGTTTTTACTGTGTAACGGATATCTTTTTGGGCCCCACTCTGTAAAAGGTAAAGATTTTGCTAATGAGTGTTGTTAGATCATGATAAGGCTGGTGCAACCAAATTCACTTCATAGTCACTTTTGGTACTACATCAAAGGGCTTCCGAAGTCAAGCAAGAGATCTTCCGAGAGTCTAAGGAACAACAGCTGAAGATATCTTCTGAAGGCAAAAGCTGAAGTCAACTGCTGATGACAACAACTGAAGCCAACAGCTGAAGATATCTTCCGAAGACAAAGTCTGAAGGCTTCCGAAGACAAAGTCTGATGAAAGAGCTGAAGACAAAGTCTGAAAGCTTCCGAAGACAAAGTCTGATGAAAGAGCTGAAGACAAAGTCTGAAAGCTTCCGAAGACAGAGTCTGATGAAAGAGCCGAAGACAAAGTCTGCTTCCGAAGACAAAGAAGACTCCAAGCTTCGGAAGAAGCAGTCTTCCGAAGTGTAAGTGCCTTCGGAAAGAAGTTATACTTCCGAAGCACTTTATCCTTCGGAAGACAATGCTAAGTCCAGCAGATAAAAGTATGGTCCTTGTCAGTCCGCATGCGGACCTCTGACACAGCATGGGTTTTTCCTCGAAAGCCATATTGTTGACCATACTTTATTCTACTGCTCACCTTTTGATGATAGTACATGTTACCAACTTTAGTTGGCAGCATGGGTAAGTCAGGGACATGTCCTGACTACCCACTCTCAGGTATGCAAAATGTCTGAAAGACCTCACCTAGAGTCTTGTAGTATAGATATAAGGTTAGAGGTGTCCAGCTGGAATCAAAGTATTCCCGGCTGTAGGTAGTATTATATATATCTTCTCCCTGTAACTCTTTAGATAAGCGATTTGAGTCCAAGTGTCTTGTAATCCTTTGAGTTGAGAAGCAATATATAAAAGTACCTTGAAAATTACTTGCTGTGTTAATTTTCTTACTGCTTGTTACTTGTTATATTGTGATCAACTCTTCCTAAAGACTGCTTGCCGAGTGTTGATTCACGAGTGAGTTGAGAGAGAAACCACCCGAAATCGATCCTGCAATTGGTATCAGAGCACCAGGCTCTTGATTGTGAGATCTTACCATCCTAATCAACCTGTTTTTCACTCCTCACCACAATCCACTCACTCAAATGGCTGCTCTCTCCAAGGCTGATATGGAAACTGGTACCTTGACCAAGTCCCCCATGATCACCCCTGAAGACTTTGACACATGGTGTATCAGGATGGAAGGCTTCATCAAGTGTCAAGATTCAAGGATGTGGGACTCCATTGTCAATGGTCCTTTCATACCAAGCACTACATCTGCCACTGGTAATCGTATCATTCCAAAAGATGTTGACGATTACTCAGAGGAAGATAGGAAGAGAATAGAGCTAGATCAAAGGGCTATGACTTGTCTCCAAACTGCTCTCCCCAACTCCGTCTACAGACGCTTCAAGAAGTGCAAGACTGCTAAAGATTTATGGGAAGCTTTGAAGCTGATGTATGAGGGATCCAAGGAAACTCAAGAGAACAAGAAAGATCTCTTGAAGCAGCAGTTTGAGAACTTTACTTTCAAGGCTGGTGAGACCTTGACTCAACAATACTTCAGGTATGTTGAGCTAGTAGATACTCTGGCGGATATTGGAGTAGCTCTTGAGAACAGAGACATAGTTAGGAAGTTCATGTCTTCTCTTCCTAAACTATGGACTCACTACTGTGTTGTCATCAAGAGAACTTCGGACCTTAAGACTCTTTCTCTTACAGAGTTGTATGGTATCCTAAGTGCATTTCAGATGGAGATGAACATGCAGAACTCCTCTGATCACTCCAATAACCAACTGAGTTCAGCCCTTCATGTGGTTGAAAGGGAAAGCATAGAATCACAGCATCTCTTGCTATGCTACCCTGACAACTCACATACTGGACCCTTCATTACTCTACCTGAGACTCCAAAGTCTCAAAAGGTTCAACACAACTCCTTTCAGGAAGGTTGTGCCTTTGTCTCTGGAAGTGGACACTCTGGTGATTTTCAATACTGCTTTGATGATCTTGAGTGCTTCAATCCAGATGATGTGGAGTACATGGATATTGTCCAGCAGATGGCTCTTTTAACTTACAGAGCGAAGAAGTTCTTCAAGAGAACTGGAAGGCAATTCCCTCAAAACCCAGTCAACAGCAAGTTTGGGTTTGATAAGAGCAAAGCAAGGTGCTACAACTGCAACCAACTTGGTCACTTTGCTAGGGAATGCAAGGCTCCCAAGAACAACCCGGGAACCCCACAGGCCTCCACACATCCCACTGCCCCCAAGCATGAAGAAAAGTCAACTGAAACAGCTGCTGTTGCTCAGGAAGTTGACTGGAGCTTCATGGTACAGGATGTGACTCCCGCTCAAGCACTCATGGCCGGAACAGATGATGATCAGGTATATGAACATCTATGTACTGCTGCCTGTATTGCTAAAGTTAAACTTTATAAGGATTACATTTCGGAAATCAGATCTGAGGTTGAGTCTTTAAATGTGCTAAAATCTGACTTTAAAAGAGCTGAATCTGACTATCAAAAGAAAATTGATGAGTTAGAGAAAACTGTGTCTCTTTTAAAACATGAAAAGACTAATTATAAGACTCAAATCAAAGATCTGATCTCCAAACTTTCTGAGGTTCAAGCCCAGTTAGTCAGAGCTGAGGCTCATGCCAGGAAGCAAGCTATTGCTGAGCAAAGCTTCCAAACTATTCTTGCATCAACCTCTCATTCCAAAATGTTTTATCAAAACAAAGAAGGGTTGGGAACCAGTGAAATAGCTCCACCACACTCTTATGAGTCTATTAGACTACCTAGATGTGGTACTGAAGAGCAAGAGGTTCCAACTGCTGACCCTTCTCCATTGGAGCTAGAGGATGAAGCAAAAATAGTGGCCTCCACAGGGGAGAAACAGGAGGATACACCTATCTCCACCCGTGATGACCAAATCCTGACCACCAAGGCAAGAAGAAGCAGAGCTAAAGCTGCTAGAAGGACTGCTAAGAAGGTTGCAGAGTCCAAGCTTAAGTTTGACCCTAAGCAAAAGGGTGTCTTCATTTCTGCCGGATTTCAAGTGGTAGGTACTCCTGATTCAGGAAAGGAGTGTAGTACCAGCACTCCTGTCCTACCGAAGGATCAGAAGTTAAAAGGGAAAGTTGCTGATGAAGAGAAGAAACGAAAGAAACAGCAACCTGCAAGTTCCCAGAAGACTAACATTGCATGCATAATGTGTGGTCTGCACAACCACATGGCTAAAGATTGTTACTACAATCCAGCAAGCACACATTATGCAAATAATGTTAGAAAAGAAGTAGTCAGAGAAGGTTTCTCAGTTGGACCACTTCAAAAGGTCCAAATGATGAAAAAGGGAAAGTTGGTCTCGGAAGCCAAGTTGCTTTCGGAAGAAACTGCTTCTTCCGAAGGGAAAGTGGCTTCGGAAGCCAAACCTTCTAAGGTTCGGAAGAACAAGAAGGGTCCCTTGAAACCATCTCAGAAGAAGACTACTTCGGAAGAAAAGGTGGTGAAATCTTCTTCCGAAAAGAGAGAAGCTTCGGAAGAAGACCATGCTGCAAAAGCTTCAACAAGCTCATCTTCAAAGATCAACCAAAGGATGGATTGGAAGATCAAGGAAGATGCTGCAGCCCAAACCTCTTCTTCAACAACGACCTCTATTGAACCCCATTGCATATCTTTTGGTTCAATTATGTCACTATCTTTGGAAGAGCCCAAGACCTGCAAGGATTGGGCTTCCAAACAAAACTAACCTCTCATCTTTATGTGCAGGGACATCCATTTGACAAGAACAACAATATCTGGATTGTAGATAGTGGATGCTCCAGGCACATGACAGGGAACAGATCTCTCCTTCAACAATTCCAGAACTTTGATGGAGGGCCTGTCCAATTTGGAGGTGAGGCGGAGGATATATTTCGGGCAGAGGAAGTATATCCAACGGCAGAATAAAATTGACAAAGTTCACTTTGTCAAACAGCTTGAACACAATCTGTTAAGTGTTTCTCAATTCTGTGACCAGAAGCATCAAATGCTTTTACAGAACATGAGTGCATTATCCTCAGACCAGGGATGACAATTCCTCCGGAATTGGTGCTTCTCAGATCTCCCAGGAAAGGGGATATGTACAAGCTAGATATGAACAAGGCTTCTCCTATGGGTGAAGTATCATGCTTTCTTTCCAAAGCTGATAGTGATGAGTCAACACTATGGCATAAACGCATGTGTCATGTGAATTTTAAAACAATGAATAAATGGTAAAAATAACTTGGTACATGGTTTGCCTAAAAAGGAATTTTTCTGCAAAGATAACTGTGTTGCATGCCTGAAAGGGAAACAACACAGATCATCTCATAAATCCAAATGTGTTAACTCTATCACTACTCCATTACACTTATTGCACATGGATCTCTTTGGTCCCACAAGTATAATGAGCATTGGAAGGAAATCATACTGCCTTGTGATCGTTGATGATTTTACAAGATTTACATGGGTATTCTTTTTAAGAAGTAAAGATGAAACTGCTGAAACTTTAAAATCTTTTATTCTTAAAATAGAAAATCAAATTGATCACAAGGTTAAGATTATTAGAAGTGATCAAGGGACTGAGTTTAAGAACTTCGTTCTTGACTCATTCTGTGACTCAAAAGGGATTGCCAGACAATATAGTGCTCCCAGAACTCCTCAACAAAACGGTGTTGCTGAGAGGAGGAACAGGACACTTATTGAGGCTGCTCGGACCATGTTAGCTGATTCAAAGCTGCCTCTAACATTCTGGGCAGAGGCAGTCAGCACTGCATGCTATGTGCAGAACAGGGTTCTTGTAGTTAAGCCCCATGGAAAAACCCCTTATGAGTTATGGAACAAGAGGCCACCGTTCATTGGCTTTCTAAGGTCCTTTGGCTGCAGGTGTACCATACTTAACACAAAGGACAACTTGGCAAAGTTTGCTGAGAAGTCGGATGATGCTATCTTTATTGGATACTCTTCTAGCTCCAAAGCTTATAGAGTATACAATATCAAGAATCAACAATTTGAGGAGTCATCCAACATAGTTGTTAATGAGCACACTCCTTGTGTTAGGGGAATGGACCTGAGTATATATTTGATTTAGAATTGTTTCCAAACTATTCTAAACCATCTTGTGAGAATGTTTCAGCTGGAACAGGTGCTCAAACTGATGCAGGACAACTATATGAGCTTCCCAGACCTCTTCCAAATTCTCCAAGAGCTGAAAGGCAACAAGCTTCAACTATTCACAGATCTGACAGTGTAAATATCTCAAGAAATAGTGAAGCTTCAACAAGTGAATCACTTGATCAACCTCAAAGTTCTTCAGGTGATCCATTACAACACCAGGTTGAGGGAGGTGGTATTCTGAAGGAACAGGCAACTGTTAATACTACTTCACAACCAACCATTGATGATGTTTCTCAATCATTCAATCAGTCCTCATTGAATGACTCTGAAACAGCAGTTGGACAGAGTGATCCAGTTCCTGATCAGAATATGTCTAACTGGACTTATCTCTGCAACTGGAAGTGATTCCTCGTCTTAGGATTCACAACACTCATCCAACTGAGAACATCATAGGGGATGTCTCTGAGGGTGTGAGAACAAGAAGACAGACTCATCATGGGAATGTCTGCTTGTACTCATGCTTCTTGTCTCAGATGGAACCAAAGAAGGTAGAAGATGCCTTAAAGATAGTAGTTGGGTTGAATCGATGCAGGAGGAGCTGCTTCAATTCAGAAGACAAAAGGTCTGGAATCTATGCCCACTACCATCTGGTCAAGTACCCATAGGCACTAAATGGGTATTCAGGAACAAGAAAGATGATAGAGGCTTGATTATCAAGAACAAGGCAAGACTAGTAGTTCAAGGATACACCCAGGAGGAAGGAATCGATTATACTGATGTCTTTGCACCTGTTGCAAGACTTGAGGCAGTTAGGATCTTCCTTGCTTATGCTGCATCCAAGAACTTCACAGTCTACCAACTTGATGTCAAGTGTGCTTTTCTATATGGGGATATAGATAGGGAAATCTATGTGTGTCAACCTCCAGGATTTGAAGACCCACAGCACCCCAACTATGTGTGCAAACTGGATAAAGCTCTATATGGGCTGCACCAAGCACCTAGGCTGTGGTATGAGACCTTGTCTCAGTTTCTCCTGAAGAATGGATACACTAAGAGGTACCATTGACAAGACTCTTTTCATCAGAAAGAGTGGAGAAGACATTTTGCTTGTACAAGTCTATGTTGATGACATCATATTTGGTTCTTCAAACGACCAAATGTGCAAGGACTTTGAAAGCATTATGAAGCAGAAGTTTGAGATGAGTTCCATGGGAAAAATGGACTTTTTCCTTGGATCCAGGTGAAACAGATGAAGGAAGGGTTCTTCATAAGTCAATCTAAGTATGTCTCTGACATCTTAGAAAGATTTGAAATGAAGGACTGTAAACCAGCCAAGACACCCATACCCAGAAACCATAATCTTTGCCCTGACCTTGAGGGGGAGGATACTGATCAACATCAGTATAGAGCAATCATTGGTTCTCTGATGTATCTTACTGCAGTAGACCAGATATCATGTTTGCCACATGCATTTGTGCAAGATATCAGGCTGCTCCAAAGGTGTCTCACCTAGCTGCTGCAAAGAGAATCCTCAGATACCTCAAAGGAGCACCTAAACTAGGTCTCTGGTATCCAAGAAATAGTGATTTCAATCTCTATGGATACTCTGACAGTGACTATGGTGGCTGCAACATTGACAAGAAATCAACATCAGGAGGATGTCAATTTCTTGGTGGAAGGATTATCTCATGGCAATGCAAGAAACAATCCTGTGTCTCTACATCAACTGCTGAAGCTGAATACATCGCTGCTGCTAGCTGCTGTGCTCAACTGCTATGGATTCAAAATCAGATGTTAGACTATGGGTTCAACTTCATGACTACTCCTATCCATATTGACAACAACAGTGCTATCTCCATTACTGAGAATCCAGTGAAGCACTCCAAGACAAAACACATTGATATCAGGTATCATTTCATTAGAGATATTCATGAGAAACAGCTGATAAAGTTAATCAAAGTTGACTCAAATGAACAATATGCTGATTTGTTCACAAAGGCATTTGATGAACAAAGATTTAAGTATCTCATATCAGCAATTGGGATGATAACATTGAATAACTACCTCTTTTGAAAACCTTTTAAATGAGTAATGTCTTGTGTCAATACAATTTAAGCCCTGTTACAAAAGATCTTTAAATTATTCCAAGTGTAAATTCCTTCCGAAGAGGAATTAACTCTCGGAAGATATCCTTGAATATCTTCCGAAGCCAAATTCCTCAATGGAAATTTTCTTCTCGGAAGAGTTTGTGGTCTCGGAAGAAGCGATTGATTTTATATCAGATCTACTTCCGAAACTTATACAACTCTCCATTCGGAAGACAACTTTACCTTAGGAAGCAATGCCTTGCTTCGGAAGATAAAGTTCCTTCAAAGGACAATCTTACCTTCGGAAACAATATCCTGCTTCGGAAGAGAAATTGCCTTCAGAAGAAAATTACCTTCGGAAATGTTTTACCTTCGGAAGTTAAGATTTATATGTAACGGATATCTTTTGGGCCCCACTCTGTAAAAAGTAAAAATTTTGTACTTGATGGTCAGATTATTTAAAATTATCCTTGCCGCCAACATCATTTCTCCGCCGTAAACCACCATACCACCCACAACCACCCCACAGTTACCCTATCACCGCCTACCACTGTTCATCCCCTTTTAAATAATCTTGACTGATCAAATTCATCTTCTTTTACCACTTTACAGCCCTAACTATTCCCTTCACTGTAAAACCCTCAATTCATCCAAATTTCAAGCTTACCTTTTCTTCAATGGCGCTAAACCCTCAGCACAACCAAGTCGCGTTACTTGATTCGTCAAGGGATGCCGACTTTACCCAAATCATCACCTTTCTCACCGAATCCACCCTATCACTGCACTAACAGTTAACCCACCATATACTCCAACCATATGTCAGAATTTTGGAGCAATGGTGAAACTGCAGTACTGAATGGGGTTCGAGTCCTGAGAACCCGAGTTTGTGGCCAAGAGTTGGTCATCAATGAACAGATCATCAGGGAGCATCTCGAGCTTCACGATGATGGGGCTCCTACTGAGTTCCCCAAAGAAGACTTGGAAGGCACCTATATCCTCATGGGATATGGAGGCGATGTCAGTAGATCTACGGTATACAAGTTCAACTTCTCTTACCATTGGAAGTTCTTGCTGCACATCGTTCTACACTGCCTCTCCAACAAATCAGGGGGTTGGGATCAAATCCCATATGAACTAGGATGCCTAGTTCATGGGTTGGTGAGAGGCCTCAGATTCAACTACTCACGATTTGTGTTGAATAACCTAATCGCCAATCTGAGCAGAGATACATTCTTCATGTATCCCCGATTTCTTCAACATATAATCAACTGTGAGATGGAACCAAGCAAGCTTGTCTGCGCAGCTGCTCTTCCTGTTCCACATATGAGGCCTACCATCTTCAAAATCCTGAAGAAGATGTCCACCAACTTCACTGGACGGTACACTCCATTACCTCCAGCGATGACTGAGCGCATAGCTCCTGGTGACATCCCTGTTATCCCCACAGGTGATGAACCCACACCAGCAACATCCACCACAATACCAAAACCTTCTTTACCCATCAAAGCCACCTATCAAAGACGCCCCAAACGAACCCTTGTTCAATCTACTCTGATTGAACAAGCTCCTCCTGTTCACACCGAAAGGACTAGAGTGGAATCATGGGCTCCCACTCAGTCCGAGGTCACACCATCCTTCACATTTGACCTCAATGTGGGTTTTGAGCCTCCTCAGTCTCAAACCCCTGAGCCCGAACCCCAAGCCTTTAGCCCGCAGGGTGAGTCTCTACACTCCCCTGTGCAGCTTTCTAGGGACAGCCCCACCAAAGGCTCAATGCCTGTAGACATTGATCAAGGTCCCGGGTCAGTAGGACTAACCACCCTCTCTTTCACTGACCTTTTACTCCGAACTGATGAAGAGATTACATCTCTCCATGGCCATGAAGTTGATCTAAATCACCCACTGAGAGATCAACAGAGCCAGGAGGGATCCCTTGTCTCTAGCCCCCATCAGCAGCCAGCTACTGAGGTGAGTCCCACTGATGTGGAGGGGACTCATGTAGACTCAGCTGCCACTACTCAGAGTTTCTCATTGAGCTCTCAGGACAGTGGTAACATCATTAGGACTGAGTCTACGGCAACTTTGCCCATTGACATCTCTGAAAGAGATGACTCTGAGCAAAGGAAACCAGGGTGCCAAGAAACCACATCTGGTGGTGAGAGTGAGCATACTAGGTATGTTATCTCATCTCCCCGTGATTCTTCTTATGAAGATGAGGTTAGTATGCAACTAACACTTCAGTACTTGCTTTCTAAGGTCTCCAACCTGGAATCACAGGTGAGGATCTTAGAATCAAGGACTGCCACTCAGCAACTTGAGATTAACTCTCTCAAGGCTCAACTAGCTGAGAAACAGACGGAGAGGTCTGTTAGGCATGTACCAATTCAGGTCTCAATGACTTCTTCCTCTAGCTCATCTAGCTCTCAAGATGATGCTACCAAAAAGGGGGAGAAAGTTCAGAGACAAACACCTATGGAACCACAGACCCAATTCATTTCCACCCAACTAATCACACTACCTGAGTCATCTCAACCCTTTCTGGAGATTGACTCAAGGATGCTTCAAGATCTCTACAGACTTTTCACAAAGTTTGTATTGAGATCATCCCTAGAACAGCCCAGCCCCGACACCACACTTGCTTACTTTGGGGCTGAGGAGCTTCAAAGACTGACTGCACCTTCTACCACTGTGGAAGAAGTTGGTCAACCTAAGGTCTTCATGGAACCTGAGATTAGCTTCGAAGGGGAAATGGGGACTGATGGCCCAGCAACTGAAACAGATGGGACAGAATTTGCAGCAGTCTCATCTTCCGAAGCTCAAACTGAAGCTTCCGAAGCCTATATGAAAGCCTCGGAAGAACAAGAAAAATCTTCCGAAGCCGAAATAGAAGCTGCGGAAGGCTTGTTTCAGATGTCCGAGGAGCTAACCATCACAGATGTCATACTGATATAGCATCCGAGGTGGGCAGGGAGAACACTTCTGAAACTCCTCCAATCCAAGCACCAGCTGAACTTCTATCTCAATCACAACCCTCCATTCAAGAACCACCACAGTCAAGCACCATCAAAGACAAAGGCAAAAGAAAATGACTGCGGAAGAGCTTCAGGAGGAGGAAAGGATTGAGAAGGCTAAAAGGAAAGGGAGGTTTCCAACTGAAAAGGTGCTAGCTGCCAGCTCTAAGGCAGCTGCAGCCAATCAGGAAGAAATCAACCTGAAGAGAAGAACAGCACTCATTGACCAGCTCATCAGTCTTGGAGCTGTCAATGAGGAAATACTCCTGCTATCATTAGAGGAGTTGGTGACTTTGGAAAGGTCAACCAGGCTACAACAAGAAAGGAAAGCCAGGTTGGCCTTGGAGAGGGAAGAACAAGAGCAGAGGGAGGCAGCCCTGAAGCTGAGAGAGGCTAGGATCAAGTTCCTGCTCTCAAGAGGTTTCAGTCTTCCTGAACTGTCTCCACATGACAATGACATGATCCTGCTGCTCCACAACAAGGAGCAGGATCAAATGGAGAAGGAAAGGAAGAAGGCTGCTAGGGAGAAGCTGAAGGTGAAGAGGAAGAGGGAGGAAGAGAAGGAGGTCACTGCTGCCAAGAAGTCAACTGACAAAGCCTGGATGAAGGACTACCTTCGGGCTCATGGCTTCTCTGGTAGGCAGGTGGGACCTATGTCCGAAAGGACACTCCAGCGGATAGTCAGTGAAATAAAAGCTGACATCCGTTTGGGGAAAAGGAAGGAGATGTACAGGAGGATGAAGGGAATGGTTTTCACCCCAGCCACTCAACCACAGCCACAACCCACACCAGAACCAACCCCTTTTCCCATCAAACCTGAACCCACTGATGAAACCTTCACCCCTCAACCCACAACTCTACCCAAACCTACCACATCACCTCAACCACCCAAACTACCCATCCTAAAACCCAAGACTCAACCCAAAACCACTAACCTAAGCCTACCCAACAACAACCAAGACCATCCTCTCAGCCTCCTAAACATTTCTCCTTTGAGGAAATTAAGGAGTTCAAGACAAAGCTCATCAATTGCACTACTTTGAGCAGTATCTCCTATGAGGGAGAGGTTATCAACATCACCTATGTTGACAACTCTTCAAGCTCCCTCACCCTAGGCCATTTCTTGAATTGCCTAGAGAAACCTTGGGCCAGGCTGCAAGACTTCTTGGTCTCAACTCCGATACCCTCAATGCTGAGGAGAAGAGACTAAGAAGAAGACTGGTGACTCTGCTGGATACCAGGAAAGAGGACAGGATTTCTGGTCAATCTCCTGGGCCTAGAAATGCTATAATCCAGTGGAGGTTCGATGAACCTTCTCACAACTTTGTTGTGGAAAGAGAGAATGGCGAAACCAACAGGCTTAATGCCACCTCATTACTGCATCTCAGCAGATTTGATCTTGCCGAGCTTGCAGAGAAGCCATTCTCCAATCCCTCCAACTCTGAGACTGCTGCACATATAAGAAACATCAGCGGTCTCCACTTGGCTGAACGAAGTCGAAGAGCCAAGATTGAAGAAGAGTTGAAGCTGAAAAGAGTGGAAGACAAGGAAAGATCAACCACCAAAGGCACAGCCTTTCTACAGATGGTGGAAGGTCCTGAATTGGAACCAATAGTTCGATGGGAATATGACTATACTTCCCATCAACTAACTCTTTTCAGAGGGCCACAACAGAGGGTACACAAAATCCAAGGTGACAGGGTCGAGGTGCTGTCTACCAAGGATTTGTACAAGATTCTCAGCATCACAGCAGGAAAGAATGAAGATACTGATAAACACCTGCTTTCCTTGGTGCTGAGAACTTTGAGAAGAAGAGAGAAGTGAAGTTTTGGTAGCATCAGCCTAGGGGGAGTTTGTTAGATCATGATAAGGCTGGTGCAACCAAATTCACTTCATAGTCACTTTTGGTACTACATCAAAGGGCTTCCGAAGTCAAGCAAGAGATCTTCCGAGAGTCTAAGGAACAACAGCTGAAGATATCTTCTGAAGGCAAAAGCTGAAGTCAACTGCTGATGACAACAACTGAAGCCAACAGCTGAAGATATCTTCCGAAGACAAAGTCTGAAGGCTTCCGAAGACAAAGTCTGATGAAGAGCTGAAGACAAAGTCTGAAAGCTTCCGAAGACAAAGTCTGATGAAAGAGCTGAAGACAAAGTCTGAAAGCTTCCGAAGACAGAGTCTGATGAAAGAGCCGAAGACAAAGTCTGCTTCCGAAGACAAAGAAGACTCCAAGCTTCGGAAGAAGCAGTCTTCCGAAGTGTAAGTGCCTTCGGAAAGAAGTTATACTTCCGAAGCACTTTATCCTTCGGAAGACAATGCTAAGTCCAGCAGATAAAAGTATGGTCCTTGTCAGTCCGCATGCGGACCTCTGACACAGCATGGGTTTTTCCTCGAAAGCCATATTGTTGACCATACTTTATTCTACTGCTCACCTTTTGATGATAGTACATGTTACCAACTTTAGTTGGCAGCATGGGTAAGTCAGGGACATGTCCTGACTACCCACTCTCAGGCATGCAAAATGTCTGAAAGACCTCACCTAGAGTCTTGTAGTATAGATATAAGGTTAGAGGTGTCCAGCTGGAATCAAAGTATTCCCGGCTGTAGGTAGTATTATATATATCTTCTCCCTGTAACTCTTTAGATAAGCGATTTGAGTCCAAGTGTCTTGTAATCCTTTGAGTTGAGAAGCAATATATAAAAGTACCTTGAAAATTACTTGCTGTGTTAATTTTCTTACTGCTTGTTACTTGTTATATTGTGATCAACTCTTCCTAAAGACTGCTTGCCGAGTGTTGATTCACGAGTGAGTTGAGAGAGAAACCACCCGAAATCGATCCTGCAAGTGTTAGATTATTTAAATTTATCCCTTGCCGCCATTGTCACTTCATAACCGCAAACCATCATAACCACCGAAAACCACCACAGTTACTTCCCACAGTCATCCCCCACTGTTTAAATAATCCAGACTTGTTCAACTTTTACCAATTTACTGCCCTAAAAGTCTCTTCACTTCCAATTCACCCAAGTTCAAACTAATCTTCATTCACCTTTCACAAATGGCACTAAACCCTCAGCACAACCAAGTCGCATTACTTGATTCCTCAATAGATGCTGACTTCTCTGAAACCATCACCTTTCTCTCTGAATCAACCTACTTCACAGCCCTTAACGTTAACCCCACTGTGTACTCAAACCAAATGGCTGAATTTGGGGAAATGGTCAAGCAGAAACCCTAAATAGGGTTCGTATACTAAGGACCAGCATTTATGGACAAGAGCTGATTCTTACTGAACAACTCATCAGGGAGCATCTAGAGCTCTAGGATGAAGGAGCTCCTACTGAGTTTCCCAAGGACGACTTAGACAACACTTACACTCTAATGGGATATGGAGGAGATGTAAGCAGGTCAACCGTGTACAAGTTTAACTTCTCCTACAACTGGAAGTCTCTCTTGCACATTGTTCTCCACTGTCTGTCTAATAAGTCAGGGGGATAGGATCAAATTCCCTATGAACTAGGATGCTTAGTTCATGGTTGGTGAGAGGCCTGCACTTCAACTACTCAAGGTTTATGCTGACTAACCTTATAGGAAATCTTCAAAGGGAAACATTCTTCATGTACCCTAGATTCCTTCAGCACATCATCAACTGTAAGTTGGACCAGAGTTAGCTTGTCTGTATAGTTGCTCTGACTGTCCCTCACATGAGGCCTGCCATCTTCAAGACTATGAAGAAGGTGTCCACCAACTTCACTGGAAGACACACTGATCTACTTCCAGGTATGATTGAGCGCATAGCTCCTGGTGACATCCCTGTTAACCCCACAGGTGGTGAACCCACACCAGCAACCTTCACCATAAATCTCATATTACCTTCTCCACCCTTTATAATCACATATCAAAGACGCCCCAAACGAACCCTTGTTCAATCTACTCTGATTGAACAAGCTCCTCCTGTTTAATCCAAAAGGACTAGAGTGGAACAATGGGCTCCCACTCAGTCTGAGGTCACACCGTCCTTCACTTTGACCTTAATTTGGGTTTTGAGCTTCCTTAGTCTCAAACCCAAGATCCCGACACCCAAGCCTTTAACCCACATGGTGAGTATTTACACTCCCTTATGCAACCCATTAGGGACAGCCCCACCAGAGGCTCAATGCCTGTAGACATTGATCAAGGTCCCGGATCAGTAGATTTAGCCTCTCTATCCTTTACTGATCTCCTTCTTAAAACTGATGAAGAGATAACATCTCTCCATGGCAATGAAGTTGATCTACCACACCCTCTCCAAGATCAACAGAGCCTGGAGACATCCCTTATCTCTAGCCCCCATCAGCAAACCTTAGCTGAGGTGAGTCCACTGATGTAGAGGGGACTCATGTAGGCTCAGCTGGCACTACTCAGAGTCTCTCATTGAGCTCTCAGGACAGTGGTAACATTAATCAGACTGAGTCTACGACAACTTTGCCCATTAATTTCTCTGAAAGAGATGACTTTGAGCAAAGGTATCCAGGGTGCCAAGAAGCCACATCTGGTGGTGAGACTGAACATACTAGGTATGTTATCTCATCTCCTCGGGATTCTTCACATGAAGATGAGGGAAGTATGCAACTCACCATTCAGTACTTGATCTCCAAGGTCTCAACTTGAGATTGACAATCTCAAGGCTCAACTAGCTGAGACACAGACAGAGAGGTCTATTAGGCATGTACCAATTCAAGTCTTATTGACTTCTTTCTCTAGCTCATCTAGCTCTCAAGATGATGCTATCAAAAAGGGGGAGAATGTTTAGAGACAAACACATGAGGAACCACCGGTCCAAGCTTCAACTTCCTACATCACTATGCCCAAGTCATCCCAATCTATCCTTCAGATTGACTCACAGATGATTAAGGATCTCTAAAGACTTTTTATCAAGTTTGAATGGAGATCCTCCATCAATCAGCCAAGCCTTGATCCTACACTGATCTACTTTGGAGCTGAAGAGCTTCAAAGGATCACTGCACCTTTTACCACTGTGGAAGAAGTTGGTCAACTTAAGGTCCACATGGAACCTAAGATTCATATCAAAGAGGAAATGGGAACTAATGGCCCAGCAACTGAAACAATTGGGACATGGCCCAGTAACTGAAACAATTAGGACAGAAATTGTATCTCCTTCAATTTCCAACGCCACAAGAAAAGCTTCGGAAGAACCAGCTAAAGCCTCGGAAGAACAAGCTTGAAATGGCATCTGAGGTGGATAGCGAGGACTCTCTCAAACCTTCTCCATCCCAAACACCATCTGTGCCTCTCTCTCAATCTAAACCCTCTATCAAAGAACCACCACAGTCAAGCTCTTCAAAAGACAAAGGGAAAAGGAAGATGAATGCGGAAGAGCTTCAGGAAGAGGAAAGGATTGAAAAGCTAAAGAAGAAAGGTAGATTCCCTGCTGAGAAGCTGCTAGCTGCTAGTTCAAAGGCAGCTGCAGCCAATCAGGAGGCAATCAACAACAAGAAGAGAGAGGAACTCATTGATCAGCTCATCAACTTAGGAGCTGCAAATGAAGAATTACTCCTACTACCACTAGAGGAGTTGGTGACTTTAGAGAGGACAACCAGGCTAAAACAAGAAGAAGAAGCCAGGTTGGCCTTAGAGAGGGAAGAGGAGGAACATAGGAAAGCTGCCTTGCAGCTGAGGGAAGCTAGGATAAAATTCCTACTTTCTAGAGGCTTCAACCTTCAAGAACTTTCTCCATATGATAATGATACGATCCTCTAGCTCCACAACAAAGAGCAGGATCAAATGGAGAAAGAAAGGAAGAGGGCTGCAAGGGAAAAAGAGCAAAGAAAAGAAGAAGAAGGAAGAAGAAGCAAGGATCTTTACAACCAAGAAGCTTAGTGACAAAGCCTGGATGAAAGACTATCTCCGGGCTCAATGCTTCTCTGGTAGGCAGGTGGGTCCTATGTCTGAAAAGACACTCCAGCGGATTGTCAGTGAAATCAAAGCTGACATCCATATGGGAAAGAAGATAGAGATGTACAGAAGGGGACAGGGAACGATCTTCACCCCAACCACTCAACCACAACCAATACCAGAAGAACCAATCCCATTCTCCGTCCCCATCAAAACTGAGCCCTTAGATGAACCCTTCACTCCCGAACCTACAACTCTACCCATACCCACTTCATCACCCCAACCACCTAAACTTCCCATCCTTCAACCCAAAACACTTCCCAGAACCTCTAAACCACAACCTACACAACCTCCATCCAAACCATCCTGTCAGCCTTCTCAACCTCTCTCTCTTAATGAATTCAAGGCAATCAAGACCAAGCTCATAAACTATACAACCTTGAGCGAGATCTCATGTGAAGAGGACTCTGTCAACATCACCTATGTTGATGGATCTTCATGTTCCTTCACAAGAAATCAATTTCTTGACTTACCTAGAGGAACATTGGACCAGGCTGCAAGACTTCTAGGCGTCAACTCAGATTCATTAAATGATGAAGAGAAGAAACTTAGAAGAAAACTGGTGACTCTGGTGGATACAAGGAAAGAGGACAAGATTCCTAGTCAGTCTCTTGTGCCTAGAATGAAAATAATCCAGTGGAGGTTTGATGAAACTTCTCATAAGTTTATTGTGGAAAGAGAAAGTGGAGAAGTCAACAGACTTAATGCAACCTCTCTGCTACACTCCAGCAGATTTGACATTGCTGAGTTAGCAGAGAAACCATTTTCCAACCCTCCAACTCTGAAGCTGCTGCAGTCATTAGAAATCATATCAGCAGTCTTCATCTAGCCGAGCTAACTACAATAGCCAAGATTGAAGAAGAGTTGAAGTTGAGAAGAAAGGAAGACAAGGAAAGATCTTCCACCAAGGGCACTGCCTTTCTACAGATGATGGAGGATCCAGACTTGAAACTTATAGTTAGATGAGAATATGATTACAGTTTCCATCAACTAACTCTTTTCAGAGGGCCACAACAAAGGGTACATATAATCCAAGGTAACAGACTGGATCTTCTGTCTACCAAGGATTTGTACAAATTTCTCAGCACCACATCAGGGAAGAACAAAGAAACTGATAAGTATCTTCTTTCCCTGGTGCTAAAAGTTTTGAGAAGCCGACATAAGTGAAGTTTTGGTAGCATCAGCCTAGGGGGGTTTGTTGGATAATGATAAAGGCTGGTGCAACCAAAACCATTTCACTTAGTCAATTTTGGTGCTACATTCAAAGGCTTCCGAAGCTAAGTACGGGAACTTCCGAAATTTGAAGAATTATTCCGAAGACAAGTGAAAGATCAACTTCCGAAGACAAACTCTACTTCCAAAGACAAAGAAGAAATCCCCAAGCCTCGGAAGAAGTAGCCTTCCGAAGTATAAGTGGCTTCGGAAGAAATTATTCTTCCGAAGCAACTTAACCTTCGGAAGACATTGCTATGAACCAGTGGACATAAGTATGGTCTTTGACATTTCGCTGCAGACTTCTGATACAGCATGGCTTCTTCCTAAAGAACCATGTAGTTGACCATACTTTATTCCACTGTTTACCTTTTCATGATAGTACATGTTACCAACCTTAGTTGGTGACAAAAGGTAAGTCAGGTACATGTCCTGACTACCAAATCTCAGATAAAATATCCGAGATACCTTAACCTATAGTCTTGTAGTATAGGCTTTTGGTTATAGGTTTCTAGCTGGTATCAAAGTATATCCGGCTGTAGGTAGTATTATATATGTAGTTCTCATTGTAACTCAATAGATAGAGATTGTGCTTGCAAGAGTCTTGTAATCCTTTGAGTTGAGAATCAATATATAAAAGTACCTTGAAAATTTACTTTCTGTGTTTATTATCATTTGTTACTTGATATATTGTGATCAACTCTCATTAGACTCGTTCTGAGTGCTGTTCTAGGCGAGTTTGAGCGACTAATACCGATCCTGCAATATGAATATACAAAAAGAAATAATAACCATCATATACATACAACGCTATTTTCGTCTTGCGAGCCAGCTCGATCTCAACATATGAAGCTCGGGCTCGATAACCATTTATTAAATAAGTCGTAAATTGAGTCCGCGCTTGATTAAGCTTAGCTTAGTTAGAGATTTTAGGGAGTCAGTCCCGAGTGGCTCACGAGACGGTGTTACTCGTTTCTCCCCTTATTATTATTGAGAGTCTATTAGCAACATACATGTCCTTAGTAACTAAGAATTACATTTATAGTTCGTAAAATAACAATAATAAGCTATTAACTTTTTTTTTGTTTCATCATGATATTTATATAAAATATTTTTAAACATGTATTTTTTGTTAAAAATAGTTTTTTATTACATCTTTTAAGTTACTTAAAAATATTTTCAAAAAATACATATTTATAACATAATAAAAAATAAATGTGCCTACTTTTGAGTGAAATTAAAACAAAATTATAGATGAAGAAAATTAGCTTTTTTATATAAAAAAAACGATTTAAAATGAAGTCTGATTGAATTAAAAAAAGAAAATTAACTTTTAGGAAAACTTTATGTTTTTAATTACGACATATCAACCAAATGGTTTTACAATTTTATTAATTAACCATGGCTTATCTCTTTTTAAATAATATTATTTTAACGTGAAATAAATTTAACCAATAACATTATAGTGAGAAAAAAAATACTTTTTAAACACCTATTTTGGTAAATAAATTTTCTATGTATATTTTTGGAAAAAAACTTCTTTTGTAACTATAGCAATACTTGATTTTATTCTAAAGAATTATAACTAAAATTGATGATAGATACATTTTTAGCTGGGAAATCAAAATAATAAAGGCCCAGAAAATTGTAAGTGTCAATAAAGATATTGTTTTTAATTATAAGTATAGAATAGATGCACACACACTAATAAATGATTACATTAGTTGGACAAATGTCACTATTACATTAAATTTACAATTTATTTTATCGTCAAAATTGTCAAAATTATTTATCAATTTTTTAAAAGTTAAAATAACTAATTGTTAAATTCTCTCTTTCTATTTATGTATTTCATTCTCTCTCTCCCTCCCTCTCTCCCTGTCCCTCCCTCTCTCTCTCTCTCTCTCTCTCTTATTTTAAACATTTTAAATTTTTCTAAAACCAATATTTTTATAAAACATATTTTTTAGTTAAGTATTTTGATTAAAAAATACACTTTTAGGAAAAAAAGAGATTTTTAGAAACTATGATTTTTTAAATAACATATCTTTCTACACATATGAAATATTATAAAACCGAATTTTTGTAAAAAAAGAAAAGGTTTTATATGAAAATGTCTTTCTGAAAAATTAAAAAAATAATTGAAACCAACTATATTATAAATGAAAATCATAAAAATTGAGGGTTACATATATGTAAGTACGTATTACAAAGTATATAACTAAGAGTTACATATATGTAAGAGTTCTGTATATGTAAGTACGTGTTACCAAGAGTACAACTAAAGTTACGTACATTGAACTCATACAAGTTACGTATACGTAACTCGATTCATTATCATCGTCAATCTTGGAGTTTAAATTAAAAAATAAATAATTACTTTAAAAAATAAGGTTAAAGTTTACTCAAATATACTTTAAACAATTAAAAAATTAAATCAATTATAAATTATGTGATTGGATAGTGGTGGTTTTCACGGTTTTCCATTATAAACATGATTTTCATTTGATCTCTCCCATATATATATATATATATATATATATATATATATATATATATATATATATATATATATATATATATATATATATATATATGGTAAAGTTCAATCGTTAACTCTCTATTATTGCGATAACCGTGTTAACTTTTGAAGATCAATCAAAATCATTATTTTTTATTGGAATAACATCATTACACATATATAATATATGTTCTTTAATGTATATGTGCAAATTCATAAGCATAAAAAAGTTTACACTAGTGTAAGTTACACTTACATCAGTAAATATTTAGTGATGTAAGTGTAACTTACACTTATCGTATCTTTTTACGCTTGTGAATTTACACATATACATAAAAGAACATAACGTTTTATATGTATAATGATACTATTCCAATAAAAAAATAATGATTTTGATTGATCTTTCGAAGTTAACACGGTTATCACAATAATATAGGGTTAACATTTGATCATTGTCATATATATATATATATATATATATATATATATATATATATATATATATATATATATATATATATATATATATATTTATATATAAAATAAAGGTAAGGAGGTGTCATGTCAGTAAGGTTACTTGAAATAATTGAGAGTCAAGTGTGGGGCTCAGTCGTGTTCACCCTTGTGCCCATCTTGCGAAATGACATTTCATAGTAAATGTTTTTAGGATCATTTGTAGACAACTACTCATATACTTGTTCCCTTAAACAAAATACAATGTTTGACACGTGACTCGAATAAGTCTCAGCTTTGTACAGAAGTTTGCTTATACATTTTGGGATCTATCCAAATAAGGTAACATGTAATATATCTTTTCTTTGTGGTTCAAAAGAGAGAAAGTTATTAATCGGATTAATGAATCTTAGATCACTAACCAAAGACTGTATTGATCTGGTGTTAAACAAAAGCCATAGGGAATCTGCATAGGATCTATATATATATTGTTATCCCGTATAAGCCAAAAGGATGCAAAGTAGCTTGTGACTAATTGAAGGAATTGAAGGAAGCACACAAGAACCGAATGAAGTAGCAAGTAGCAAGAAACCGAACTCATGCGGTTGTATAGTAATAGTACTTAGCAAGCAAGCATGTAAGCAATATTTGAATAAAGCAATATTTGAATAAAGAAAGAAAGTAGCAAGTTTAGCAAGAAGACCGATTCCACTTATAACAAGAAATACAACAAGATTAACAAGAAAATAAGCAAGAAGCAAATCCAAAATTAAGATTAAGGGAGTGAATGTAGAAATCATTCTTGATAGGTTTATTAGTGGAATTTAGAAACGGGCTGAAGAAATGGGTCGGAGGAGTGGATAGGTAGCAATGGGTCAATATGTGTCATAGTAAGTGGTGGGTGAGTATACATCACTACCATTGTGTATGAAATAAAGTCTTAGGTGTAGTTGATTACGGTCTGAGTTAATTATTGGTAGTGGTTTAGTGTGGTGTTTTCTTTCTTATTTAAACGTATGCAATTTCTTTGAAATGACTACCAATTTGTTTCTTATTTAAAAGTATGCAATTTCTTTGAATGAAGTAAATTGCTTCTATTTGAGTGTGTTTTTGTGTTATCTTAGGCTTGAACCAACAGCCATAACACCTCATGTATGTTTGAACACATGAACGAAAACACTTCACGTGATCCTTGTTTAAGTTGAGTTTACATGTTTAAATGGAAAACGGTTGTGCAATGAAGCAATAAATAGTAAGGGATCACCAATTTACTATAAA
Source organism: Flaveria linearis (assembly GCA_024085815.1). Classification (NCBI taxonomy): domain Eukaryota; kingdom Viridiplantae; phylum Streptophyta; class Magnoliopsida; order Asterales; family Asteraceae; genus Flaveria; species Flaveria linearis. The sequence goes on from CM044012.1 coordinate 42,016,050, forward strand.
AGATTTTTAATGTGCCATTTTACTTATATACACATATAAAATTAAGGAAATTAAAAACAATTGAGAGAATAGAGAAAATTAGTATATGTATATAGTAAAATCACTTTGCATTTTAAAGGACACATGTGCAAATGCAAGTGCAAGCTATTAGTCAATTGATTTGGTTTTAGCAGGGTAGCTCATAAGTTTACACATGTCGATGGTTCTCACGTAAAAGAGCCTGTGGGATTCTTTTTGTTTGAGGTCACTGATTTTTCAATATATACAACTAAATTTAGTTACCCGTGTATTACACGAAATATGAATAGTTAATTATTAAATAAGATAAAAACATAAATAAAACTAAGTGCTTTATATATTAAATAAGACATAACAATTTCTGATTATAAGATCACAAATGAGCAAAAACCTTTCTTGTAAACTATGTTTGTAGTAACATTAGCATTTTTATCATCATTATCTAAACCTAATAGTTTCAATCCATCTCTACTATTGACTTGTGACAAGACAACATAAAACTGACAATACATAGAAAGATACTTTTTTGAGTATACACCGACTCTTGAAAGAGATTAACCTTGACTTTTATTGTTGTAGTGAAATATACAGTCAAAGAAAACTGTCTTCTTTTAAACTTGAAAGAAATCCTTTTGACAGATCAAGTCGTGAGCTATATGTTGGATAGGTGTAAGGATATTAGCATAAAGAAATTGAGATTTGAATTATATATACTGAAAAATTATGTGCAATAATGATATTAATTTCGGATTGTTTTGACCTTGTAATCGGATATAGGGATATAGTATTGAATCGTGTCGGATCGGGCTATGAATGTCCATAATATCTCTTATTAGTTGTTGATTATTATTTATTTAATACTAACTTTAGTATACTTGTGTATTACACAGGTTGAAAAAATAAAATATTAGATATAATAAAAATTAATGAAGTATAAAATTATATTATAAATAAGATATGATTAAAATGACGTATAAGTAATAACTATAGGTAATAAAATAATGATATTAACTTATAAACTTGTTTTTCAACTTTTTTTGTAAAAACAATTAAAAAATTTTTTTAAAACAAACCATATTAGAAAATGTCATTTTTAAAAATTTCTTATAATAACTCCAAATTTTAATTGTTTTTTTATATAAAAAATTTGTCACACCCCTGCTGAGAGCGAAAACACGGGGATGTAAACGAGACGGGATCGTCATAACACATTGTTAACAACAGAGAATGCAATATATGTAATTGATGATAAAGCGTGTCATGACGACACCCGACACAAAGGAGACTTGTGTCGTGTTTAGTCAATAATCACGACAGCATAGCCATAAGCATAAACTTGTAATTGATTCACATAACTAAAATATTAACATTGTAATGTAATTCTCACAACCCGGGAACAAGTATCAAAAGTATGAAGATTGTTTAATAGACTACAACAATAATTCAAAATGAATGTTTGTCAAGTATGTTTAGTCTCAAAATGCATCCTAGGATCTTCACTAAGGCAGCACACCTAGATGTTCAATTAGCATTGTCACCTGAAAAGATATGCTCAAAATAGTCAACAAAATTGTTGGTGAGCTCGCAGGTTTAAATAATAAATAAGTAATTGATGTTGTATAGTAGTTGTTGTGGAATACCGTGCATACAGTTATAAGTAAGCAAAATCACATAACCATGAGCTTTACAACCAAACCTAATGACGTACACACAGCAACTTGTCGGAATATATTCACCCAAGGGCCCGTTCCTGGCCACCGTTGGTACTAACTAGTATACCAACATGCATGGGTGGGGGTGTCAACCCAGTAGTACTACCAATACCTATCCGTCGGTTCCAACACCGAAATTAAATGGTTGTAAAGAAAGAACCACACAGCGACTCATGTATGTATCAGATAAGTACTCACAACATAGTATCACGTTGATTCGAAGTATGTAAAATTGTATGTAAATTGTACAACATAAGAAAGTGGGTGAGCATACTTTTCCCCCATGTTTGTAAATGATTGAAATATTGTATAAGCATAAAAAGGAGCCACGAAACTCACTTGTTAAGTGGTAAATATGATTGATCAAAGTTTCCAATTGTTGTATGTAGTAACGGTCAAACACCTATTAACAGTTATTGTTAAGCATTAATGATATCTATAACTTAAATAATAACTTTTGGTCAGTTATGGTTGCATTGGTTCGGTCACGTGTAACACACACAACAGACATAAGTATTAGATCTTATGTAGATCCAAGTACTAGAAATCGTTGCCATTGCCGATGATATTTGTGTAAAAGTGTCATTGTTATTAGAGAAATACTTAGCAAATATTAGCGTTGCAAATCGATTGTTAATTGTAAAATGTTATGTTGATTTGATTTGGAATAGCATTAATAAGTGTGATAATGTCAATTTTAAAGATTGTCGTTAGCAACGGTACTCGTGTCGATGTCACCTTAACATCACACGACAAACACACACCACACATAAGAAGAAACTCACTCACAACAACTCCAGCCGCACGACTGGACCAGACGCACGACTGGACCAGACGCACGACTGAACCACTCATCTGCACGAATCAACCTTCATTCGTACGAATCAGCTACATTCGTACGAATGGACCTCTATTCATGCGATTCGACCTTCAGTCGTACCACACCACACTCAATCGCACGACTCAACCTCCATACGTACGAATCAACCTTCATTCGCACGAATCAGCTTCATTCATACGACTGAACCTTCATTCGTACAACTCAACATTCAGTCGTGCGATACACGCACAATCGTACACATTCATCCGCATAGACTCAATCGCATGAATACTCTCATTCGCATGACTCAATCGCACGACACACACACAGTCACATGACTCAGTCGCATGATACACACAGTCGCACGACAAACCCAGTCGCACGGCAGACCCAGTTGCGTGGACAGCAGAATCGCGACTGCAGAAGCGAAGAGCAGCCTTCGGCTGCTCCATGCATGGGTTTTACACCTCAAGGACTTCCAGAAACACATTTAAAACATGTACAAACAAGAAGAACACGCAGAAAGGCAACACACGCACCCACGCGACCTCATGTGCTCGGGTTGGTTCCGAGCACCTGAAACCCAAAAAACGCAGAAGTAAACTAGCAAGAAAAGGAATGACCAAGGTCGTCTACCTGCAAGAAAGGAGTAGTCTCAGTTGTAGCCGAGGTCTTGCCGGTGAAAATGCGAAGAAAACGGGGCGGTTTGGTGCAAGGAGGAGGAAGAAAATGGAAGAAGAAGAAGATGGAGAAGAAGATGAAATGTGGTGGCTAGGGCTGGAGTATGGGTATTTATACCCAACCCTAGTTTGGCAAAATGTCACATTTGGTCCCTACACTTAGCCCCCGAGTTCCCAAATTATTTCGGTTAAAAACGAGCTTAATCGGCTAGTTATATTAACGGCAAACGTGCAAATAATGATACTTGTAACTTAAAATTGGTCTTATTAATGTCAAGAATAATATATAAAAATGGTATATTTAATGATAACGATAAGGACAATTGTAAAGGTTTCAACGATAGAAACACTAACGATGAGAACACAAAGTAACAGATGATAAAGCAAGTATAACATTCACACGAATAGTTTATAAAAATGAGAAATGAACGTTAAAAGAGAAGTTAACAGAATCCATGTTAAATGATGGACCTTTCGGTTACAGATGTCAGTATCCCCCAGTTAAGAGAATTTCGTCCCGAAATTCAGCTGGAGTTAGGTACAAGAGTGTCATCCTCTAATAGGTGTGGATACTTGCGTTTCATCTGGTCTTCCCTTTACCACATGAATTCTGATCCTCGTTTGGAGTTCCATCTCACGTGGACGATCGGTATCTTGCTGCGCCTCAACCGTTTGACCTTTCGGTCCATGATCTCTATAGGTTCTTCGATAAAATGAAGCTTTTCATCGATCTTGATTTCCTCAATTGGTACATGAAGAGACTCGTCGGCCAAACACTTTTTGAGGTTCGACACGTGAAAAGTATCATGTACACCACTGAGTTCTGGTGGCAACCTTAGTCGATATGCCACTGGATCGATTCTTTCTGTGATTTCGAATGGTCTCACGTATCTTGGGGCTAACTTCCCTTTCCTTCCAAATCGTACAATCCCTTTCCAGGGAGAGACTTTGAGTAGAAAGTGATCTCCCACGTTGAATTCTAGAGGTTTCCGACGGTTGTCGGCGTAGCTCTTTTGATGATTTCTGGCCGCTTTTAGTCTGTCTTTGATCTGGAAAATTTTGTCTGTTGTATCCTGAATAATCTCTGGGCCCGTCAACTGGATTTCACCAATCTCTGCCCAACAAACTGGAGATCTACATTTCCTCCCATACAATGCTTCAAATGGAGCGCATCCGATGCTCGTATGATAGTTGTTGTTGTAAGAGAATTCAATCAATGGTAGATGAGTGTCCCAGCTACCATCAAAATCGATTACACAAGCCCTGAGTATGTCTTCCAGTGTTTGTATTGTTCGTTCACTCTAGCCATCTATTTGTGGGTGATAGGCGGTACTCATATCTAGTCGAGTGCCCATCGCTTTCTGCAGTGTCTGCCAAAATCATGAAGTAAATCGGCTGTCACGGTCGGATATGATTAACACCGGCACTCCGTGCCGTGTCACGACCTCCTTTATGTACAATCTCACCAACTTGTCCATCTTGTAATCCTCTCGGATCGGTAAGAAATGAGCTGACTTTGTCATCCGATCCACTACGACCCATATCGTGTCGTACCCGCTACTTGTTCTAGGGAGTTTGGTAATGAAATCCATGGCTATATTATCCCATTTCCACTCGGGAATTTCAGGTTGCTGTAATAATCCCAATGGTTTCTGGTGTTCAGCCTTAACTTTCGAGCATGTTAAGCATCTGCTCACATACATAGCTATGTCTTTCTTCATGCCTGGCCACCAGTATAGACCTTTAAGATCATGATACATCTTGTCTGCACCAGGATGAACAGAATATCGTGTCTTGTGTGCTTCATCCATGATTAGGGTACAAACATCTCCCCATTTGGGTACCCATATACGATCCATGAAGTACTGTATACCATCATCCTTGCAATTCATCTGTTTATCCAAGCCTCGAAATTCTTCTCCCGCAAGGTTTTCTTCTTCCAATGCCTCACTTTGTGCAATTTGGATCTGAGCTTTCAGATTTGTTTGAATAGTCAACCCCAACGCTCGAGCACGTAGTGGTTTCACGCGTTCTTTGCGGCTTAAAGCATCAGCCACCACGTTCGCTTTCCCCGGATGATACCGAATTTCACAATCGTAGTCGCTAAGTAGTTCTACCCAACGTCGCTGGCGCATATTAAGTTCCTTCTGATCCAGGATATGTTGGAGGCTCTTGTGATCCGTGTAAATAATGCATTTGGTTCCATACAAGTAATGCCTCCATATCTTAAGCGCAAATACTACAGCGCCCAACTCCAAATCATGAGTTGTATAGTTCTTTTCATGCACCTTAAGTTGTCCTGAGGCGTAGGCAATCACCTTATCCTTCTGCATTAGCACACAACCCAATCCTCGATGTAAAGCATCGCAGTACACCACAAAATCATCAGTTCCGTTTGGGAGGGACAATATCGGTGCGTTGCACAACTTCTCCTTCAACGTTTGGAATGCTTGTTCTTGGGCATGTCCCCAATCAAACTGCCTATCTTTCTGAGTCAACAGAGTCAACGATTGAGCAATCTTTGAAAAATTCGCAATGAAGCGACGATAGTACCCAGCCAATCCTAAGAATTGCCGTATCTCTGAAGGTGTCTGGGATGTATCCCATTTCTTCACCGCTTCAATCTTACCGGGATCTACATGAATCCTATTTTCGTTCACCACGTGTCCCAAAAATTTCACTTCTCGAAGCCAAAACTTGCACTTTGATAACTTGGCGAAAAGTTTCTCTTCTTGTAATAGACTCAGTATTGCCCGAAGGTGTTCCTCATGGTCCTCTTTCGATCGGGAGTAGATAAGTATATCGTCTATGAACACGATCACGAACTTATCCAAGTAAGGTTTGCACACTCGATTCATCAGATCCATGAACACAGCTGGTGCATTAGTCAGTCCGAACGGCATGACTAAGAACTCATAGTGCCCATAACGAGTCCTAAACGCTGTTTTCGGTATGTCATCCTCGAAAACCCTTAGTTGATGGTATCCCGATCGAAGGTCGGTCTTGGAGAAATACAAGGCTCCTTGCAATTGATCAAACAAATCATCGATTCTGGGAAGAGGATATCGATTCTTCACAGTCAATTTGTTCAGCTCGCGATAATCGATGCACATACAGAACGACCCGTCTTTCTTTTTGACAAATAATACTAGTGCTCCCTATGGTGAGTGACTTGGCCGAATAAATCCCTTCTCCAGTTGTTCTTGTAATTGGCTAGATAACTCTTGCATTTCTGATGGTGCCAACCGATACGGTGCTTTTGCTACCGGCGTAGCTCCAAGAACCAACTCTATACGAAATTCCACCTGTCGTGGAGGAGGCAAGCCCGACAAGTCATCAGGGAATACATCCGGATAGTCTCGTACTACAGGAATATCTACCAACTGGTTGTTCTCTTCTTTCTTTTCCACTACATGGGCTAGAAACGTGTAACACAGCTTTCGCAAACATCGACGTGTCTTCATGCAAGAGATAAGCTTTAGGGTTTTTCCCGATCGTTCTCCTTGAATCCGGAGTACCTCTCCATCTGGCATGCGGATTCGTACTAATTTCTCCCGACAAACAATCTCAGCTCCGTGTTTCGACAACCAATTCATTCCCAAAATCACATCGAAATTTTCCAGTTCAAAAGGTATTAAGTCTATGTCGAAGGCATGGTTTTCCAATATCATGGAGCACTTTCTAATAATCTCATCGGCCTGTACAACTCTACCATTGGCCATTTCTACGGTGAAGCTAGTTTCTAGTCTACTAGGGTCCAAGGCAAGCATGTGAGCAAATTCAGATGATATAAAACTATTGTCTGCTCCAGTATCAAATAATATTGATGCGAAGTGGTGATTGAGCAAATACGTACCCGTAACGACATTCGGGTCCTGACGGGCGTCATTTGCTCCGATAACGAACGCACATCCTCTGGTAGCCTTTCCTTGATTCCCCTTGCCTTGATTACCGGCTATGGCCATCACTGGTGGTTGGTTGTTCCCTTGCTGACCCGGCGCTCGATTCAGTCTAGGGCACATGTTCCGGTAGTGACCCGGGTTTCCATACTCATAACAGACCCTGGCATTCCCGGCAGGGTTAACCGCGTTGACGGGTGCCACCAGATTCGGCGCTACTCTACAGTCTTTCGCTAGATGCCCCGGGCGTCTACAGTTCACGCACACCCGGCACGACATTGCTGGGGGATGATGATAGTTGCACCTATCACATTTGGGGTGCGGCCCGACATACTCTCTCTTGCCCTGCGTCACAGCCAGAAAATTTCTGGTTGTCTTGGCCCTCTTATCAAATTTCCCGGCACTCGACCGGCTCGCTTCCCCAACCTCTTTTTTTTTCTCTGCCCCTCTTCCTAAGACCCTGTTCTCACCATCTCATCAGTTAGAGTACCAACCTTTAGAATCGCACTCTGAATAGTAGGAGGGGCTGCTGCTGTTACCATCACTCGGATTTGAGGCGTAAGTCCCCAAATATACCTTTCAATCCTCTTTGATTCTGGAGTCACCAGATGTAGAACCAGTCTTGCCAACTCATGAAAATGATCAGTGTAAGCTGCGTGCCCAGCTCCTACCATAGCATGGTTCCAGAATTCCTGCTCGAACTTCTGCATCTCATTGAGTGGGCAGTACTCTTCAGTAATCAATGCTTTAAACTCATCCCAATTCATCTGCATTGCTGATTCTATTCCCCTTGCTTGAATCTGTGTGTTCCAGCAAGTTCGTGCTTTGTCCTGTAGTAAACACATGGCATACTTAATCTTTTGGCTGTCTAGGCACTCACTGATATCAATGACGGCCTCCCTCTTCTCAAGCCACCTTGTTAGAGCTATCGCTCCACCTTTCCCATCAAATTTCTTCGGTTTGCAGGCCACAAATTCCTTGTAAAAACATCCCCGCCTAGTATTAACAACCCCAGTTTCATTACCAGTTGTTCCACCATTTGTAGTATCTTCCCCTGTTCCTTGGTTATGCTCATTGTGAGTATCATTATCCCCGTGGAGATTATGATTCAGAAGAGTGTCGCTCACTTGAGTCACTATCGTTGAAACCAGTGCGGCTAGCTGCTGAGCAATCATAGCAGCTATATCAGGGTTTTCAGTTCCCTGATTGTTGCCAGCGGGACCACCACCTGTTCTTGGTGGCCTACCTCTACCTCTGCCTCGTGGGGTCTCACCTTCGTGATTTGTACTACGGGTGACTCTTCGAGGCGGCATCTTCTAATCATAAAAGGAGTAAACATGTAAACTTTAGTCACTTTAAGATACACATTTTATTCCACTCATCAAGTTCCAACATTTCATGCTCGAGTCAATCATGATCATCACGTAGCCCTGTTCAAGCACATTCTTGGTATATCGTTGATGCTTATATATAGGGTCCCCCGCAGCGTTCCTACCACATCCACGATATACCGAGAATGATGCCTAAACCGGTTACATGACATCTGATTTTCCTTAACATCATCTCAATGTACAACGTAATGTATGTGTAGAGAGTATCATCACTTTTCTACAACTCTTTGAAGTCCACATTCATTCTAAGCATTTAATCAGTTCTATAGTTGCTGAAATGCTAAGCGGAGAAATGTTTCATGGAGAATAAAATCAATATTACAATTGAAATCCCATGAAGGCTATAAGTATGATAGGACTTAAGTGGTAGTAGAGATCATGAATGTTTTATCGTCGTTATCAAAGTCTTACTAGAATAATGATTCTAGTGTTCTAAGGTATAGAACATATATCTTGTACTAACTATGATCGTTACCTCATGGTAAGATTAGCCAGGCTTCACATGCACTGCAAATTGCAATTACGTGTGCACCCGTAACGGTAATTTGCCTTGCATGGTCACCCTTAGCCTCACCTACCCAAGCTAACATCACAGTATCGACACCATTCATAGTGCACAGATCGTGTAAGTTCTCATGTCCATGTTCGGTAGTATCCCAATAGTAGTCCGTCATAACAAATAGAATCCAAGCACATAAACTCAATTAGTCTAATAAAAGTTGCCTATCCCTTCTTCTTTTGGGACTTCAGGCGTAACTATCTTAGGGTCGGACTCAATACCCGGGATCAATGATTTCACGTGATCTGTGAAGATCCCTTCAGGTTTGGTATCTCAAACCTAGTAGTATAATGCGGCGCGCATAGGAATGAAAGATTCTAGTAGAAGGCATCCCGTGAGGAAAGAGTAAGAGTAATAGTGCCTTCCTCAGGATGGTTAGATAATAAGGCATGGAGACAAAGAACAGATATAGAGATAAAGAACAAGTATAGATGAACATGCATGTAATATCAGATGCAAGCCAATCCTAGCATGCATTCTACATGAAGGTTCCTAGGTTATAGTCTAGGTCAAGTGAATTGCCTAATTCTCTATAACCAATGGCTCTGATACCAGTCTGTCACACCCCCGCTGAGAACGGAAACACGGGGATGTAAACGAGACGAGATCGTCATAACACATTGTTAACAACAGAGAATGCAATATATGTAATTGATGATAAAGCATGTCATGACGACACCCAACACAAAGGAGACTTGTGTCGTGTTTAGTCAATAATCATGACAGTATAGCCATAAGCATAAACTTGTAATTGATTCACTAATTAACATTGTAATGTAATTCCCACAACCCGGGAACAAGTATCTAAAGTATGAAGATTGTTTAATAGACTACAACAATGATTCAAAATGAATGTTTGTCAAGTATGTTTAGTCTCAAAATGCATCCTAGGATCTCCACTAAGGCAGCACACCTAGATCTTCAATTAGCATTATCACCTGAAAAGATATGCTCAAAATGGTCAACAAAATTGTTGGTGAGCTCGCAGGTTTAAATAGTAAATAAGTAATTGATGTTGTATAGTAATTGTTGTGGAATACCATGCATACAGTTATAAGTAAGCAAAATCACATAACCATGAGCTTTACAACCAAACCTAACGACGTACACACAACAACTTGTCAGAATATATTCACCCAAGGGCTCGTTCCTGGCCACCGTTGGTACTAACTAGTATACCAAAATGCATGGGTGGGGGTGTCAACCCAGTAGTACTATCAATACCTATCCGTCTGTTCCAACACCGGAATTAAATGGTTGTAAAGAAAGAACCACACAGCGACTCATGTATGTATCAGATAAGCAGATAAGTACTCACAACAAAGATCACGTTGATTTCAAGTATGTAAAATTGTATGTAAATTGTACGACATAAGAAAGTGGGTGAGCATACTTTTCCCTGATGTTTGTAAATGATTGAAATATTGTATAAGCATAAAAATGGGCCACGAAACTCACTTGTTAAGTGGTAAGTATGAATGATCAAAGTTTCCAATTGTTGTATGTAGTAACGGTCAAACACCTATTGACAGTTATTGTTAAGCATTAATGATATGTATAACTTAAATAATAACGTTTGGTCGGTTCGGATTGCATTGGTTCGGTCGCGTGTAACACACACAACAGACATAAGTATTAGATGTTATGTAGATCCAAGTACTAGAAATTATTGCCATTGCTGATGATATTTGTGTAAAAGTGTCATTGTTATTAGAGAAATACTTAGCAAATATTAGCGTTGCAAATCGATTGTAGATAATTGTAAAATGTTATGTTGATTTGTTTTTGGAATAGCATTAATAAGTGTGATAATGTCAATTTTAAAGATTGTCGTTAGCAACGGTACTCGTGTCGATGTCACCTTAACATCACACGACAAACACACACCACACACAAGAAGAAACTCACACACAACAACTCCAGCCGTACGACTGGACCAGACGCATGACTGGACCAGACGCACGACTGGACCAGACGCACGACTGGACTAGACGCACGACTGAACCACTCATCTGCACGAATCAACCTTGATTCGTACGAATCAGCTACATTCTTACGAATCAGCTACATTCGTACGAATGGACCTCCATTCGTGCGATTCGGCCTTCAGTCGTACCACACCACACTCAATCGCACAACTCAACCTCCATACGTACGAATCAACCTTCATTCATACGAATCAGCTTCATTCTTACGACTGAACCTTCATTCGTACGACTCAGCATTTAGTCGTGCGATACACGCACAATCGCACACATTCATCCGCATAGACTCAATCGCATGAATACACTCATTCGCATGACTCAATCGTACGACACACACATAGTCGCATGACTCAGTCGCACGAAAGACACAGTCGCAAGACACACCCAGTCGGACGGCTCAGTTGCACGGCAGACCCAGTCGCGTGGACAGTAGAATCGCGACTGCAGAAGTGCAGAGCAGCCTTCGGCTGCTCCATGAATGGGTTTTACACCTCAAGGACTTCCAGAAACACATTTAAAACATGTATAAATAAGAAGAACAAGCAGAAAGGCAACACACGCACCCACGCGACCTCATGTGCTCGGGTTGGCTCCGAGCACCCGAAACCTTAAAAACGCAGAAGTAAACAAGCAAGAAAAGGGACGGCCAAGGTCGTCTACCTGCAAGAAAGGAGTAGTCTCAGCTGTAGCCAAGGTCTTGCCGGTGAAAACGCGAAGAAAACGGGGCGGTTTGGTGCGAGGTGGAGGAAGAAAATGGAAGAAGAAGTAGATGGAGAAGAAGATGAAATGTGGTGGCTAGGGCTAGAGTATGGGTATTTATACCTAGCTCTAGTTTGGTAATATGTCACATTTGGTCCCTGCACTTAGCCCCCCGAGTTCCCAAATTGTTTCGGTTAAAAACGACCTTAATCGGCTAGTTATATTAACGGTAAACGTGCAAATAATGATACTTGTAACTTAAAATTGGTCTTATTAATGTCAAGAATAATATATAAAAATGGTATGTTTAATGATAACGATAAGGACAATTGTAAAGGTTTCAACGATAGAAACGCTAATGATGAGAACACAAAGTAACAGATGATAAAGTAAGTATAATATTCACACGAATAGTTTATAAAATAAGGAATGAACGTTCAAAGAGAAGTTAACGAAATCCATATTAAATGACGGACCTTTCGGTGACAGATGTCACAAAATTTACTCTTAAAATTTTTTTAAAATGTTTTATATTTTAAGAAAAGTTTGATGTTTTAGAAAAAAGTTCTTATTTTATAAAATATAATTTTCTAGAAATAACATTAATAAAAATACATATTTTTAAATTTATTAAAAATTATTTTTAGTCTAAAAAAGAATTTAAGTTACTTAATCTTTTTTTTAATTTATAAGTAGAGAAAGATGCGGGAAAAATAAACTTAGGGGGCATAGGAATTTTCCAAGTGTCCTACAAGTTAATCTTTTAGTATATTGAAAAAATAAAATATTTAAATAAATGAAAATGAATGAAGAATATAATAATATTTAAAAGTATAATATGATTAAAATTATTAGTAATACTTACAAGCAATAAAATAATGATATCAATTTTTAAGCTTTTGTTTTTAAACTTTTTTTACAAAAAAATGAAATATTTTTTTCCAAAACAAACCATATTTAAAAATGTCATTTTTAAAATTTCTTATTATAACTCCTAATCTTAATTATTTTTAGTTTATAAAAAAAATTACTATTTTAAAAACACTAATTTTAAAAGATTTCATATTTTAAAAAAGTTTGATTTTTTAGAAAAAATATCTTATTTAAAAAATATATGTTTTATAGAAATACAATTAATGAAAAGACATCTTTCTTAACTTAATAAAAACATATTTTTAATCTAAAAAGAATTAGAATTATTTAATATTTTTTAATTTAAATAATTATTTATGATAAGAGAGAGACGAAAAAAACAAACTTAGAAGGACTAGAAATATATAATATTATATATAGATTAAAACACACAATATTAAATTGGCTTGATCGAATATAAATACATACATCAATACATAACGCATGCGTCTTTTATGATTTTGAAATAACAATGATAAGAAAGGAGGGGGGGGGGGGGATAGGGAAAAATTTTCATACCAGCCATTTGATCAATTAAGTTTACAATACTAGTCATTATTTTGAAAATATTTAAAATATTTAACGAATCAAATTATTACAAGTGTTCAAATATCTCCAGCTAGTGATACCAACGCATGTAGTATCGCTAGTGTATTGACCAAAAGTTTCAAAGAAAAATAAAAATTACATACTATTAGCTAGAGATACACGTCCTTGGTGTATCGCCCACAAAAATAAAAAAATGAAATTTATGTATCTTTGGCAAGCGATACACCGTCCCTCATGTATCGCCTATTTTCTAAATTAAAAGTTTTTAAAAACTAGTAAAATTATATAAAAATATAAAAAAATAGTACAAGTATATTAATTAAAGAAATTCTTTGGTACGTCATTTGTACATTTTTTAGTATGTAACCTGGTTTTGAGATTGATTATTTAGACACCTTTATTTTTTCATAATCCAACTTGACGTTATATACAACTGGTTGAGAACAATAGTGTTGTTTATCTGTGATGTACGAATGAAAAATAAAGAAGGATGTCGGATCTTGTAGTATGTATTTTTATAATAAAAAGATAAGATTTTTAACAATTTAAACAAAAGGTCATATTTGTTTAATGAATTATTTTAAAAAAAAATTCAAATTCATATTTTAATTTTTATAAAAAGAGATTGGGCGATACAAAATAAGTGGTGTATCGTCAACGTATCTATGGCAAGAACTATTAAAGATTTTTGTCCCGGCGAATCAGCGATATCACGTGGGACCTGTATCGCCGGCGTATCTTCGATATAAAAATAGGTTTTTAAAATGACACGTGGGTAGTACCACATGCATTGTTATCGTCATGTGACCATACGGTGATTATATTTAAAAATATGACGATACCACATGATCATGTTGGTAATTTTTCTAAAAAAATAACATAATTGATCCAAATGAAAATCATGAGAAAAAGGGTTTGACCGGCATGAATGACATCCTCTTCAAATGCATGTGACATGATTTTTGTTGTTATTAGGTTATTATTGCACCAACATTACTTTCTCTATCCAAGTTTTGATCCATAAATGTCATATTAAAAAGACAAAAAAAAGGCTCTGAAATTTTGCCTAAGTTTTGAAGATCATCAACTCCATGCAAATTCCATACTGTTTGGTTTTTGTAATCATAGAGATACAGATTCGATATGTCCCTGCATACACTGCCTTGCTTTGAGCTCAATTCCAAACAAGTACGTGCGGTTTGAAATCATAATGCTCTCATTGTACGACACTATTATCAACCCCTATCGAACCAAAACACTAGTACCACACTGAGCGGCTCACATGGGCTAACCAGTGGTGCTGGATCATGGTTAAGTTTGACGTAATGGTTGATCGGGGATTACAAGAAATATGTGATAATGGTCATTGTAAGTGGTTTGATGTTGTCACGTATCATGTGCCTTAATGCTTTCATGTGGTCATGATTAACCTCCGTAAAACATGGTCCTTGCTAGATGCAACATAATATATGGAGTCAAAAACGTAGTTATATGTGAACATTTTAAGCGAAAGGCAGACAAGGAGTATTTTGGAGAAGGTTAATGTTGGGTAGCATGTGCCTAAGGCGTAATGGTGGTCGAATAATTGGTTAAAATGTAGTCCAACTTGCAAATCTTTTTCTTGGAATATGAAATCATATGAGTGGCTCTTGGAACATAAAAGCTTTGTTTTTGCTTAAAAAGCATGCTAATGGGTGGTAGAAAACAATCCAAATGGCAATAGAGAGGAACGGCTAATAGTGTAATTAACTAATTAAAATTATATGTATTATACAAAACATTTCTATGACATGTCGATATATATTCAACCATATCAATTTTACTCCTCTGATAATTAGGCATTATATTTTCAATTATGTATTGACTCCATTTTTTAAGCAATGTCAATGGTACAAGTTATTATGAACTACAACCAAATCTAACCATGATAAGAATATCCGAAAGCTAATACATCTCTTTAATGAGTATGATGTCGGGTAAACAGGTATGAGATTATTTATTCCTTTTTCTTCAATGGATGGATAATATGATATGGGATTACATGATATATATACATATACATACCTGACCAGTTAACCAACTAAACAAACTTGTTTGCCCATTTATATACTTGGAAACAATATTACTTATTTAAATATATAATTTTCTAGTTAATTTAATTACATTATGTTATCCTAATGCAAATTTCCCTTTATTATATCCACGTTCTTGATTGTGTGTAATAGACATAAAAGGAGAAGAATTCATATGCTTGTGATAGTTCTAATACACAAACATACGTTGATAGTATTCAACATATGTAAGAAAATTAGAAAAAACACAAATCAATCTAAAAAACATAAGCATAATACTCCAAAAATGAGAGAGACTATGGAGAAAAAAGAAATAACTCACCAGTATGTAATACCTGACAGGTGTACGTAATGAATATTTTTATGATACTAACGGGTTAATCCGATTATCAGTAGGTATGCCTAATATTGACGAGTAAAAACCTGATACATACCCAAAGACTTTTGAGCTGGGTATAGGACATTTTTCTTATCGGATATGGGATTGAAATTACCCATGCTCATCACGAACCCCTCTTATTGCCATCATTACAAGCTATAGATAATCATAACATTGATATTGATGTGGTATCAAGCTATTGTGATTATTCGAAGGTTTTTTATGTATTTTGGATCCACATGACAATAAAGTGTATATATTAGATTAGATATCAAACATTTTTGCCCTATAATTAAAGGTATATCTCTTCCTAATAATGGTCCTATCATCTCTCATTTCATGTTTGCAGATGATGTTATGTTTATCGGGGAACGATCATCACGAACTTTACTAATCGTAAAAGGACCTTAGTCACAACGTCAAAGTCCGAGGAGAAAGATCTTAGAGGTCTAAATCTGCACTAATCTAAAAGTCGTGGAGTAGGTTTTAAAATTGAAAAATGATTCCGTATGGCATGATGGCATTAGTGCAATCCTTGACTCCTCTAACCTAGGGGTCACAACTTAAAATAAAAAATTTATAGGAAATCCATTTCGGGTTTTTAGTTAAATGTTTCTAACATTGTTAAAGTCTGCGTTGAATTGAGCATCAATATTACTAAAACTTTCAAAAGAGTGGTGATGTTGGGAAATAAGATTGTAGTTTGTAAGGATATTTGGTTTGGCACTACAAGATAAATGGTTTTTCGCGTCAATGTTTTTTAGGCGATAAACATTTCGTCGCAAAAAACTCACTAAATAACAAAATTAATTCACTTTTTGACTTTTTAGTCAAAGCTTTATTATACTGTCGCCACAAATTATATAATATAATATAATTTATGATTATTAAAAATTTAATATTTTTTGCAACAATTTAATTTCGTCGTAAATAATATTTTCAAGTTTTTTATTTTTTTCTGACTTCTATTTTAGGAGGGAAATTTTCCCCCTCACTTTTTTGCTGCCACCGCTTCGTCGCAAAAAAAGGTTCTAATTTTTTTAATTTCTATAATTTTTTAATCTCTTTTACCTTTTATTTTTGCGGTGATATGTCGTGGCAAAAAGGAAGTAAAATAAATTTAATTAAAAAAGAATTAAAAAAAGCTTCGTCGCAGTAGGTTTTTTGCTGTGATATATCGCCGCCAAAAAGTTTTTAACGTTATGGAAACTGGGATTGCAGATCTGTCCCCCATTTTCACACCAAACACAAACACACCACACAGATCCGTTACCACCACCGCCCCTGCTCTCCCACCGCTGCCACAATTGTCGTCACCACCACAACCACAACCACCATTGCCGCCGTCTGCATCACCACCACCGTGCGCCGTCACCACCACCGTCTTCTGCCGGGTGGACAACCGCCATTTGTTACCGCCCTGTCACCACCACCGCGCCGTCACCACCACCTCCATCTGTCGTCACCACCGCTAGTCACTCCTATTTTAGAGGTAAATTTTTAATTTTTTTGTTAAAAAATGATTGTGGTCTAAAATTAGAGTTAGAGTTGGATGTATATGTGTATGTGTATGAATGTATATGGGTATTTGTGTATAGATATATATGTGTATTTGTGTATGGATATATATGTGTATGTGTGTATGTATGTTAAATTGAGATTAAAATGGATGTATATGTGTATTTGTGTATGTATGTTAAATTGAGATTAGAATGGATGTATATATATATGGATGTATGTGTACTAGAATGGATGTATATGGGTATTTGTGTATGGATGTATATGTGTATTTGTGTATGGATGTATATGTGTATGTGTGTATGTGTGTATATATGTATTATTGAGATTAAAATGGATGTTAAATTGAGATTAAAATGAATGTATATGTGTATGTGTATGGATGTATATGTGTATTTGTGTATTTATGTATGGATATATATGTGTATGTGTGTACGTATGTTAAATTGAGATTAAAATGGATGTTAAATTAAGATTAAAATGGATGTTAAATTGAGATTAAAATGGATGTATATGTGTATGTGTATGGATGTATATGTGTCTTTGTGTAATGGATATATATGTGTATGTGTGTATGTATGTTAAATTAAGATTAAAATGGATGTTAAATTGAGATTAAAATGGATGTATATGTGTATGTGTATGGATGTATATGTGTATTTATGTTTGGATGTATATGTGTATTTGTGTATGGATGTATATGTGTATGTGTGTATGTATGTTAAATCGAGATGAAAATGGACCCCTATATTTGTAAGTGTATTGATTTATATGGGTATTTATGTATAGATGTGTACGTGTATATGTGGGTATTTGTGTTTGTATTTCCCTAGTTTTAAATGTGTTAAGATAATTAATGATTGTTTGTAGACACAGTTATGACGATTGATAAGAGTTGGGCTACTTTAGAAAATAAAATTTTTAAAGAATATCTGATTGGTCTTAAAGCATTCATGGAAAGATGTTAGAATTATACGAATAGCGAAAATAAAGCTCGATATCCGTGTAACAATTACAATAACAGTTATTGATTTCCTCTTCCAACAATAGAGCACCACATATATAATAATTGTTTTTGCCGATTTTACAAACTTGGACGCATCATGGTGAATCATATATCAAATATCTTTCAAAAGAATTATCTTTCACAGGATTGGGTGTTGAAATGCAAAGCACGCCCAATATCTCTTGTGTGGCGGTGGTACTGCAACAACCACTCCTGCTGCATTGTTAGAACTTACGTTAGTTAACAGATATATCTCATCCAAACTTATGAGTTTATAGACTCTCAAGACACTTGAAATTGGATTAACTAACAGATATATCTCATCCAAACTTATGAGTTTATAGACTCTCAAGACACTTGAAATTGGATTGGGGATGATTATGGGTGGTTCTTTATCAAATCCATGAGGTGTTTGAAGACCAAGGGAAGTGATATCTAAAAAAAAGTCTGGTTTCATAGGCCTAAGGGGTAACAATCAAAGTTATTTGTTTAATTTTTCATCCGGTAATCTTTAAACCTCGGGAGTCAATGTATAATCAACTGTGGGCTTTTTATCCAAAACAGGTGGGGAGTCTTTAGATTATAATTTTCTAACTTGCCTAAGCATGAGGCAAGTTTGATCAAAAAATGAATTCTTAGAATGGATGGACTTCTAAAAACTTTAGGAAATTTCTCAACTGATAAATGTTGTGGATGTGAGAATTAGTGCACTGGTTAATTTCTATTATAGGGTATTAAAGGCTTCTTCTTGTTTAGTTACTTATACATACTTAATCTTCTTTCGGGTCAAGGTTGTTAATGGATGTCTATTCGAGAGAATTCTTTAATGAATCCATGATAATACTCGACTAACCCTTAGAATCTGTGTATTTTCAGTTGGTGTTCTGGGTTTTCCCCATTTAACAATAGTCTCAATCTTTGCAAGATCAACTTGAATGCCATTAGCATTGATTACATGGCAAAGGAATTGTACCTACGATAGCTAAAAGAGAAAATTTTACAGAATAGTAAGCAAGTTTTAGTAGTGTTCTAATTAGGTCACTTATATTTTTTTGTTCTAATTAGGTCAATAAAGTTTTAGTAGTGTTTTAATAAAGTTATAGTTAGGCCACTTATATTTTTATTAATTGTTTTAAATAATTCATAATTTTTTTTAAATAATCATTTTCTTTTAAATATTGTTAACTTTTTTAAAAATTTCAATTTTTTAAAAACATTTTTACAATTTATAAATGACCTAATCAGAACAATCCTGAAACATTAGTGATCCGATTGAGATAAAATTTTACGAGTGACCTGATTTGAACAAAAACTTTATAAGTGACCTAATTAAAATAAAAAACTTGATTATGACCTAACTCGATCTAACTCCATCCGGATCGGAAAAAAATTATAATACCTCAAAATTTCCTGTCCCTCGTATAAAAGTATTTTAGGTCCGTCAATAAGTAACAGTACGAATATTGATGCTTGTTTACACCCTTTTAGATAAACCCATTTTTGTGCTTCTTCCATTTTCAAATAGATAAAAGAATTATGTTTTGTGATAAATAATTGGCCGGTGTCTGCCAGAAAGTTTATAAAAGCCGTGGGTATAGATGTGGTTAAAATTATTAACCATTCCTTCTCTTGTAAACTATCGAAGCCATTACCGACAAATTACAGAATGATATTTATTTTAGGTGTGGCCCATCTATCTTATATTGTAACACCGTAACTAATCGAATTTTGTTGTAAATAGAAATGAACTTTTAATATATCCATTAATAAGAGTAAGTTAACTTAATTTACAACGAAAGAAAATTCATATCAAGCAATATTGTCTGGAGTATTTCCTTTTGTTTCTACATTCACATGCATATCTTAATTTCTTATTCATTTTATAGTTTCCAAATAATTTTCAAAAAGATGAAGATGAATATTTGAATATTCTTTGGAATTTAATTAGTTGATTATGGATGTCACACTAAAAAAAGCTCATCATTAAGTTCATTATATCTAACTTATTAAGCATACAACAAATGTAGAACTTAACTAAGCATGATTAAAATTGGAAATATAAGAGGAACTGGATGCATAATCATATAATTAGAGTCTCTATCTTGATGCAGTATTATCACAAAGGTTTTATCATACAAGTGGATGTTGCTTTCCATGGCGCCACCAACCTCATGATATGAGTCATGAGTCATGACAAGACATTCCATGATAATGAAAGAGAGAGGGATGGGCAATAACGCCATGCAATGCGTGATACATGTATGTATATACTACTAATGTTTGGATATAACATAACGTATGTATGTAATGATGATGATGTTGACATGTATCATCTAAGATTTTATGAATTGGGAAGTTAAATTTCTGAACTTGTTCTTATCAACAACGGATGTTAGTTACTCCCCATGACTATTTACTAAGAGTGACTATACATTGAGCATGAACTTCATGGGATATTTTTTTGCTCACAAAACAACTAATTAAATTTAGTTTAATGTAAGTGCTTAAGTATCCATGACTTGCATGTTTATTGTGGATATTCATGAATAACCTTTAGACAGGTTTATGTGATCTAAAAAAATCACGATCATACAGATCTATGCATGCCTGAAAAAAATAATTACAGGTTGGGTGTCACATCCCGACGGAAGCGTGAAATGCGGTTCGAGTGTGACTCGTTTGATCAGAGTGCATTAATTATAGCGGAATAAATAATAAACATACACACTTAAATTAATAAAGTAGGACATGCATTTATTCATAATATTCGAGGTTACATCTTATACATAAGTTTTCAAAATTAGATATAATCTTTTTATAACTTGGTTAAACTACTGCATGTCTTCAGATACGGTGGAAGCGTGCGTCAACATACACACTATAGTCAACTATGTTGACTGTTAGTGAAACACAAACCCTTCCAACAATTTCTCCCCAACCATTGTGAACCTCAAAACTAAAGTCAAAGGTATTAGTTATCGTTTCCTGAAAAAGCATACTCAAAATAGTCAACAAAAGTTGGTGAGAACATAGGTTTATTTCCAGACAAAATAATTTTGTTGATGTATCAATTACAACCAAACCTGTACACAACATAATCATACTGTCACGAATATTCACAAAATCAGATAATGTTACATCTCAACCCCCATTCGGTTAGGTGCAGGAAAATAGTATCACAACACTCATCCTGTTGGTGCAAATATTCTCCTAAGTAGCGCTACTAATATTATCAGACGGTTCCTCATTCGAACTAATGGTTGTATCAGAAATGACAGTAAGTCTCAAAATATTTTCAAAATAATACATCAACGTAACCAGTATGCTTTTTCCCCCAAAACTTCATAAATACCAAAAGGGTCAAAAATGGGGCTATGAATCTCACCGTATCTCCAAAGTGGGACCTATAAAATAATTCACAAATTAGACATTAATTTCTTTAAATTTTTTTGAACCTCAGATTTATTTAACTTTTGAAAGTTCAGCTGTAAAATAGTCAAATGATGTTACCATAAAATTCTTAACATTTATTTTACTATACATAAATACTTATAATTAGTGCAAAGTCTCCATCAATCACCAAAATTAGCTACGGTTACTCAAAAATTACGAAAAATTTACAGAAGGTTATTTCATTAGTTTGTAACATCTCATAAATTTTATAACATCTTATTTCTAACAGATTGTTTTATGTAATTTCTATAGTATTCCAAAAATTTATTAAAAAATAGCTTCTGTGGTTCATAAATTTCTAAAATTTTACAGAAAGTTTTATATATAAAATAGAATATCATATAAATATATCAAAATCTAACTCATAACAGATCGGTTTCTGTAAATTTTACAATAATCTTAATTTTTAGTAAAAATAGTAATATAATTCCATAAATTATGAAATTTATATATTCTGCAGAATCAGATTTAATATTGCATCCATGATGTTCTCAGAATTTATCATATTCCTTTAGTATTTATTTCGATTTTCCTATTGCAGAACACATAAAAATTCATACCTCAATTATAATAAAGAGATAAATTTTGAAATAATTTCAGAGACCTTTATACTTCAAAAGTATCATTCTGTGAATTTATTAGAATTTTCTTCAAATTATTTATATTTTTAAGTATTTTCTTTATTTAAAACAATTTGTATAAATTGTTATATTTATCATAAATTTTGTCAAAATTTATAGAATAATGTTTCAGTATCTAAATAAAGGTTTTTCAATTTTTATTCCCACAATCGCAATTATTTAGTATTTTACCTATTTTTTCTTAATATTACATGATTAAATTTCATAAATTTCCAAAATATCTTTTTTTGTCATAAAATTTCAAATTTTATTACTGTAATTTGATGGGAATTAAAGTTTTCAAAACCTTTTGAGATTTGTTTTGGTGTATATATACCAAAACTACTTTTTTATATGTGGTTGTTACACATATATAAATCTTTGGTAAATATTTTTAGAAATACCTTACCCTTATCTTGAGTTCTTGATTTGAGAAGATGGTTAACTTGGATGTTTGTTTTGTTTGTAGAACCGAGAGATGGAGAAGGACTCAAAAGGTGGTGAAAGGTGATGGTTGCGGTTAGTGATGTTGGTGTGGTTGTGCTACGGTTTATGGTGTAGATGGTTGTGGTGTGTGGTTGTTGTTGGTTGTTTGTATGTGAGCTGGTGGAGTAAAGATGGTGGTGCTCGATGGTTGTGGTTTGAAGGTGGTGATGTTTCAAAGAAATCCCGAGAGAGAGAGAGAGGAGAACAAGGGTGGTGGTTGCGGTTGTGGTATGTTTGTGTGTGTTTGAAGTTGACGATGGGTTGTATATAAACCCTTTGTCAACCGCCTCTTTTCTAACATAATCATGAAGCTACCCCTAGCTTTGGTGAATCACCTATCTAGCTTTGCTAGGTGTCCCCCCATAGGTGTGATAGGTGGCGGTATGGTGGGATGTGAATGTGGCCGATGCTTGCCACATCCATGTTACAATTTATGTGTTGGTTTGGTGATGTTATTAGCCGAGGGTTTGCTTAATGACTTCTTAGTCATTAAGCTAGGTTCAAACACAATGATCTAGGTGCATTAAGGTTTGATTTATTAGATGTTAGGGTTCTTTTAATATCCCTTGTGTTGCTTGGTTGGGTTTGTTATGAAGTGACTTGTTTTTGATCTAACTTGTTTGGTATATATGGATGTATTTATAGATGTATATTCATACACGCATACGTAAACTTGTAGCAAGCATACATCATGTTTGCCTATAACACACATGTACAATAATACTGATAATTATAAGTCCAACTTATATATATGTAAAGTATATATACATACCATAAGTAAAATGTACGTACACAAACTTGCATACTTCATTTTCATATATATACTTACATGTACACGTAAATAATGCTACTATGTACGCATGCATGTAAACATGCATACGTGCATTTTATATCTATTCATGCACATACGTAAATTTATTTATATTTTGTATGCATGCAAAAATGTATATATAAAATAATACAAAAAATTTTAGGGTTGTCACATTCTCCCCCTGTTAAAAGAATTTCGTCCCGAAATTCCTTAGAATGTGACTTCTTAAATTTTAAAAGGACTTATTTGATTATTACCTCTGAATAATTGAGGGTATTTTCTCTGGATCTCATCTTCTCTTTCCCATGTGTATTCTGGTCCTCTCTTTGCATTCCATTTAACTTTCACTATAGGAATTCTATTTCTTCTTAACTTCTTTATATCTTTGTCTACAATGGCTATTGGTTCTTCCATGAAATGAAGTCTACTATCTATTCTGACTTCTTGAATTGGCACCTCTAAAGTTTCATTGGTTTGGCATTTCTTGAGGTTAGACATATGAAAAGTGTTATGCACTTCACTTAATTCTTGAGGTAATTCCAACTTGTATGCCACAGGACCAATTCTATAAATGATTTAAAACGGACCAATATACCTAGGGTTTAGCTTACTGGATTTTCCAAACCAAAAGATTCCTTTAGAGGGAGATATCTTCAGATAGACCCTGTCTCCTATTTGAAATTCTAATTGCTTTCTTTGTTTGTCTGCATAACTCTTCTGTCGATCACGAGCTGCTTTTAGTCTATTTTTAATATCAGTGATCTTGTCCGTGGTTTCTTGGATTAATTCAGAACCTGTGAGTTGTCTATCACCTATTTCATTCCAACATAAGGGTGATCTACACTTTCTTCCATACAGAGCTTCAAATGGTGCTAACCCAATGCTAGAGTGCTAACTGTTATTATATGAACATTCTATTAATGGTAGATGACTGTCCCAATTTCCACCAAAATCTATAATACAAGCTCTTAACATATCTTCTAGAGTTTGTATTGTTCTTTCACTCTGTCTATCAGTCTGTGGGTGATAAGTTGTACTTAAATTTACTTGGGCTCCTATAGCTTTTTGTAAAGTTTGCCAGAATCTAGAAGTAAACCTACTATCTCTATCTGATATAATGGATACAGGTATTCCATGTCTGGACACAATTTCTTTTATGTAAATTCTTGCTAGCCTCTCAATCTTATAATCATTTCGTATAGGTAAGAAATGAGCTGACTTAGTTAATCTATCTACTACAACCCAAATTGTGTCGTACCCATTCCTGGTTCTTGGCAACTTAGTTATGAAGTCCATTGTAATTTGATCCCATTTTCATTCTGGAATCTCTGGCTGCTGCAGGTATCCTGAAGGTTTTTGATATTCAGCTTTTATTCTTGAACAGACATCACATTGTTCCACAAATTCTCCGACAGATCTTTTCATGCCTAGCCACCAGTATTGGCTTTTCAAGTCTTTGTACATTTTATTGTTTCCTGGATGTACAGAATATCTTGACTTATGAGCTTCTTGTAGAACAATTGTTTTAATCATGTTATTGTCAGGTATCCAAATTCTTCCTTTAAATCTTAAAATTCCATCTCATTCTTCTTTTATGTCTTTTAATTGCCCTTTTAGCTTTAATACATCTTCTTGTTAAGCTTCCCGAATTTGATTTAACAGGTCTGAACGTAGTTCCATTCTCATAGCACGTACCCGTAATGGCTTAGTTCTTTCTTTCCTACTCAGAGCATCAGCAACTACATTTGCTTTACCGGGATGATATTTGATTTCACAGTCGTAATCACTTAGTAATTCTACCCATCTTCTCTGCCTCATATTTAACATCTTTTGATCAAAGATATGTTGCAGACTTTTATGGTCTGTATATATTATACACTTAGTCCCATACAGATAATGTCTCCAAATTTTTAGTGCAAATACTACAGCTCCTAATTCTAGATCATGGGTGGTATAATTCTTTTCACTACCTCTAAGTTGTCTGCATGCATATGCAATTACCTTATCTTTTTGCATTAAAACACATCCAAAACCTTGACGTGATGCATCACAGTATACTATAAAATTATCTGTCCCTTCTGGTAAAGCTAATATGGGTGCACTACATAACTTACTTTTGAGGAGTTCAAAAGCTTCATTCTGTTTTTCTTCCCATATATACTTTTTATCTTTTTGGGTCCATTCTGTCATTGGTTGAGCTATTCTTGAAAAATTTTCTATAAATCTTCTGTAGTATCCTGCTAAACCTAAGAATTGCCGTATTTCAGTTGGGGTCTGTGGAACTTCCCATTTCTTAACTGCCTCAATCTTTGCTGGATCAACCTGTATTCCATTTTGGTTAACTATGTGTCCTAGAAACTTTACTTTTCTTTTCCAAAATTCACATTTTGAGAATTTTTCATATAACTTTTCATTTTGAAGCAATTCCAAAGTTAACCTCAGGTGTTGTTCGTGGTCCTCCTTATTCTTAGAGTAGATCAGTATATCATCTATGAAGACTATAACAAGCTTATCTAAATAAGGTTTACATACCCTATTCATTAAGTCCATAAATACTGCTGGAGCATTGGTTAACCCAAATGGCATTACAAGAAATTCATAGTGCCCGTACCTAGTTCTAAATGCAGTTTTAGAAACATCATCATCCTGTACTCTTAATTAATGATATCCAGATCTTAAATCTATTTTTGAGAAATAACTAGATCCTTGTAACTAATCAAATAAATCATCAATCCTAGGGAGAGGATATCTATTCTTTATAGTAACCTTATTGAGTTCTCTATAATCGATACACATCCTAAAAGTTCCATCTTTCTTTTTGACAAACAGAACTGGTGCTCCCCAAGGTGATACACTAGGACGTATAAATCCCTTATCTAATAATTCTTGTAATTGAGTCATGAGTTCCTTCATTTCAGTTGGTGCTAAACGATAGGGTGCTTTAGCAATAGGGGATGTTCCTGGTATTAATTCTATTTTAAACTCTACTTGATGAGGGGGTGGTAATCCAGGTAATTCGTCAAGAAAAATGTCAGGGTATTCATTTATAACAGGAACACTTTCCAAATTTCCCTTATCAAGTTTCGCATCAACTTTGTGAGCTAAGAAAGCTAAACATTTCTTCTTTAAGCATTTTTATGCTTTTTTTACAGGAAATCAATTTTACAATATCATTTGGTCTATCACCATATATACAGAGAGTTTTGTCTTCCTTAATCAAAGGAATTTTTATCATTTTCTTATCACGAATGATTTCAACATTATTTTTACTCAACCAATCCATTCCTACTACAACATCAAATCTTCCTAATTTAATAGGAATCAGATTTATCTCAAAACAATATTCATCCAAATTCAAAATGCAGTTAGGAATGATTTCATCAGCTTTTATTACTTTACCATCCACTAATTCTATCATGTAGTTATCACTTAATTTCTCAGATGTTAAACTAAGTGATGGTTTAAAAATATTTGAAACAAAACTACGAGTTGCTCCTATATCAAATAATACTTTGGCGTACTGGTTATTGATAAGGAACGTACCCGTTACTACTTCCGGTTCATGGCGAGCTTCATCAGCTTGTATCACAAAAGCTCTTCCACGGGGTTGTTCTGATTAATTGGGGCCTTGCCTTTTCGTTGTGGACACTTTACGACAATGATTTTCACTTCCACACTAAAAGCAGACTGTTTTAGGGTTGGTAGGGTTTTTGTAGTCTCGAGAGATATGCCCTTTCTTTTTGCAGTCGTAACAAACCACTTCCATACAGTTTCCTGTATGATACCTTTGGCAGATATTACACTGTGGTTGTTTATCCATCCTTTTTCCCTGGGCTGTTCCTAGGAACGTTCTTGGTGGAGGTCGGGTTATTCTTTTCTGGTGGTTTTCTCCAAATCTCCTTCCTGAGTGGTTATCATTCCACTTCCTTTTTTCTCCTACCTGTGGATGGCTTAATGATCCATTTCTGAGCATCTCATCTGTCAGACTTCCTGACAGGATTACTACTTCTTGGAAGGTTTTGGTTCTTGCAAATTTCACTAATCCTCTTATTTGTGGTACTAATCCCCAAATATACCTCCCTATCCTTTTTGATTCCGGGGTTATCAGATGTGGTACTAATCTAGACAGTTCATTATACCTGTCAGTATATTCCCCGTGTGCAGCTCCTTTCATTTCTAGTGCTAAAAATTCAGCCTCTAGTTTTTCTATTTCATTATAAGGGCAGTATTTTTCTATTACTAGCTTTCGAAATTTTTCCCAACTTATTTTATTCATAATATTCCTAACTCTAGTGTGTACCTCCATTTTCCACCAGGATTGTGCCTTTCCTTTTAGTGAATGTGAGGCAAACAGTGTCTTGAAATTTTCAGCACAGTTACTGATTTCCAAAACTCCTTCTATTTCATCTAGCCATCTTAAGGCTTGTACAGCTCTTCCTTTTCCATCGAATTCCCGGGGTCTGCAGGACATGAAGGTCTTGTAAGAACAACCTTTTGAGACTCCATTCAGGATTTCTTCTTCCTGTCGCCCATTTGTGTTAATATTTCCAGTCCCTTTCGGTGGGTGTGAGGTGGTTCCAAAATTTAGATTTTGTTGGAGTTGGGTTATCAAGGTAGGTAAGATAGCTTCTATTTGTTGGGCTACTATCTGAGAGATCCTTTCATTCTTATTCGTGTCAGTGTTCACGGGTTTTTCTTCCCCAAGTCGGGTTCTGGGTCGTCCTACTCGAGCTGTTCTTCGGACAGGCTGAGTGTTTCTTTTGGCGGCATGATTCACTATAGTGAATTATAACATTAGTATCATAATTAAGTATTATAACACAGAATCATTTAACACATATCAAATAAATATTTTAACACAAAAGTACATAGATCATTTAAGCTCTTATTATAGATAGGTTAGACTATAGTCTTCTAGTTCCTGCGAATCCATTTCCATATCCTTGTGAAGATATTCTTTTTGGGTGCTTTGAGTTTCCTGATGTCCTTCTGGATTTTCCAGATTCCTAGTTGTATTTTCTTAAGTTTCCTAAGAGTTTGCCGAGCTGTTTTCACTTGATCCAACTCTTGTCTCTTAGTTACTTTATCACTGGATCGGTAAACATCCGAGCATGTTCTTGACGGAAGGATAAAACCAAAAGACAATCAATAACACGAACAATAATCGAATGATTTTATTGATAAAACATAATGATTTTAAGCTCGTTACAACTTAAGAATTACAACTTTTGGCAAGGGGAGATCGAGCATGATCTCCCCTCTCATCCGGCAGTGCCTCGGCCCCGGGCAGACTCCCTCTCTAAACCCTTAGGTTTCTACACATTAAACTGGTATATATAGGTCTCGGCCCATATTAGATGCGACTGGGCCCATTCGTGCGATTGGACCATACGTATGGTTCAATCGTACGACTGGACCATTCTTATGGCTCAGTCTTACGAATGCCCCAATCGCATCTCTCAGTCGCACGACTGGTCCATTAGCATGGTTCAGTCGTACGACTGAGTCTCATTCGCATATGCTCCTGCGAATGACCCAGTTTCATGTGTTTACAAGGTGTATAACATTAAGCCTAGACTATTCGTCAAGAGACGGACACACTATATATGACTATATATGCTCCAACAAATTCCCCCTTGGACGTTGCTTGTGAATAGTAGATAACACCTCTTACAATCTTCAGTCAATCTTTGCTCTAGTTTCCAATAGAATCAAACGAACAACCATATTAGCCAACATTGTCGATCCGTCAGGTTACCACAATATCCCTGAAAATGAATTTAGGCACAATAGCTTTTGTTTACTTTGCAGAACACCATCATAGCAGTAAGATTCCCTAAATGACTGATTTTTCCAGATAACAACATGAACACTTTTCCATTGCTTCAATCTTCACACAGGCTAACCTGATTAACATTAACAACTGCAGAAATTCCCCCTCACATTCAGCATATCCCAATATATAAATGTTGTGCTCTCCTAACGTCTTCATACGATGTATTGGGCAAAAGGTTGAAGGTTCTAATCCATAGCTGACAATATCAAACAAATCAGCATGCACGTAGATTCATCATCAGAAACCTGCTCACATCATCACTTTCTGATTGCGTCTTCAATTTCTCTATACATGGATTCCCCCTAAGAATGAGAATCCTCTCTGTGTGGATAAATATAACTTGATTGGCCCATAAATAGTCAGATGCTCCTGACTACCCCACAAAATCAGCACCGACAGCTGACATCTTCTCTTCTCTCTTTCGTGTTCTAACAACATTCACCTATTCTGGAAGTCCAACGAATAATGGGGTATCCATCGAACTTGTTTGACATAAGAACATCAGGGTAAATGTACTTTGCTCATCCTCAACTCTTGCATAGACTCTCCAGGAAAATCTTCACTATTGACCCGAAAATGAACCAAAATTGACCCGATAATTTTCCTAAAAAATTTTATTTTACCAAAATTTTTCAGAAGGCTTCCCGGCTGATAAAAATGGTTTAGGAAAAAATTCGTGCAAGAAGCTGTTCCAGACTCTTTTTTTTGGTCTGGCACACAGCTCATTCATGCAACTGAAACAGACGAATAAAGACATACGTGCGAATGGGTGATTCGTGCGAATGGACACTCCGAATGGTTCAGTAGTACGAATGGATAACACGAATGGGTCAGTCGGGCGACTGAAGTACACGAAAGGGTCAGTTGTGCGACAGAAGGTTCATTCGTACGAATGGACATACGAGTGGTTCAGTCGTGCGAATGAGGTCCAGACGCATGGCCCAGTCGCATGAACAGGTCTGAACATAGAAAACCAGATCTGCAGCCGCCACAAGGCTGAAAAACCCTAATCCGATGATTTGGACGAGACACAGCATAATAATTGTACCACCGGATTCGTTTTTATGATCTGAAGAAGATTCCGAGTCTGCTTTTAACAAATAAACATCACGCGCAATGAGATTTGAGCAAAACAAGATGAACACGAAGTGGGTTTTACGTCAACGAACAAGAATTCGATCCAGAACTCAAGAGCTCGGGTTGCTAGAATGATTGTTAGATCATTCTAGCAGTAACCGGCTCTGATACCAATTGTGAAGTCACTGGATCGGTAAACATCCAAGCATGTTCTTGACGGAAGGATAAAAGCAAAAGACAATCAATAACACGAACAATAATCGAATGATTTTATTAATAAAACATAACAATTTTAAGCTCGTTACAACTTAAGAATTACAACTTTTGGCAAAGGGAGATCGAGCATGATCTCCCCTCTCATCCGGCCGTGCCTCGGCCCCGGGCAGACTCCCTCTCTAAACCCTTAGGTTTCTACACATTGAAACTGGTATATATAGGCCTCGACCCATATTAGATGCGACTGGGCCCATTCGTGCGATTGGACCATACGTATGGTTCAATCGTACGACTGGACAATTCTTATGGCTCAGTCTTAGGAATGCCCCAATCGCATCTCTCAGTCGCACGACTGGTCCATTAGCATGGCTCAGTCATACGACTGAGTCTCATTCGCATATGCTCCTGCGAATGACCCAGTTTCATGTGTTTACATGGTGTATAACATTAATCCTAGACTATTCGTCAAGCGACGGACACACTATATATGACTATATATGCTCCAACACTTACTTTCAGAAGAATCAGAATACTGCATTTCTATTTCCTCAGCTTGCTTAGTTCTAAACCTGCTCCCACGTTGTATCTTTTTCCTAGGAGTCTTAATTGTATATCCTCCAACATGTACTGGTGCACGTCGAACATAAAATTTTGATTCTTTTTCCAGTTGAGAGATTTCCATAGCTTGTTGGGGTTCTGGTTCAGGAGTTATTTCCTTAGAGTTGCTATGGTCTGGACATTAGGAAGGATCGGTCTCTTTGGTAACTATCTGAATTCATAACTGCACAAGTTTCTTTATAATGTTTCACAAAATGGTTAGTCAAGTATCATTGTAATTAGAATCTAAACATGAAATCATAGAATCACAGAATTTCACATAATTCACATAGTTCTCATAAAATCTTAAAATTATATTTTACAAAATAATTTTTAAGTATTATCTGAGCTTATGGTTATAGTCTAGATATTTTTAAAATATCTAATTCCCTATAACCAATGGCTCTGATACCAACCTGTCACATCCCAGCGAAGCGTGAAATACGGTTCGTGTGTGACTCGTTTGATCAGAGTGCATTAATTATAGCGGAGTAAATAATAAACATACACACTTAAATTAATAAAGTAGGACATGCATTTATTCATAATATTTGAGATTACATCTTATACATAAGTTTCTAAAATTAGATATAATCTTTCTACAACTTGGTTAAACTACTGCATGTCTTCAGATACGGTGTAAGTGTGCGTCAACATACACACTATAGTCAACTATGTTGACTGTTAGTGTAACACCAACCCTTCCAACAATTTCTCCCCAACCGTTGTGAACCTCAAAACTAAAGTCAAAGGTATTAGTCATCGTTTCCTGAAAAAGCATACTCAAAATAGTCAACAAAAGTTGGTGAGAACATAGGTTTATTTCCAGACAAAATAATTTTATTGATGTATCAATTACAACCAAACCTGTACACAACATAATCATACTGTCACGAATATTCACAAAATCAGATAATATTACATCTCAACCCCCATTCGGCTAGGTGCAGGAAAATAGCATCACAACACTCATCCTGTTGGTGCAAATATTCTCCTAAGTAGCGCTCTTAATATTATCAGACAGTTCCTCATTCGAACTAATGGTTGTATCACAAATGACAGTAAGTCAAAATAATACATCAACGTAACCAGTATGCTTTTTTTCCCCAAAACTTTATAAATACCAAAAGGGTCAAAAATGAGGCTATGAATCTCACCGTATCTCCAAAGTGGGACCTATAAAATAATTCACAAATTAGACATTAATTTCTTTAAAATTTTTAGAACCTCAGATCTATTTAACTTTTGAAAGTTCAACTGTAAAATAGTCAAATGATGTTACCATAAAATTCTCCACATTTATTTTACTATACATAAATACTTATAATTAGTACAAAGTCTCCATAAATCACCAAAATTAGCTACGCTTACTCAAAAATTACGAAAAATTTATAGAAGGTTATTTCATTAGTTTGTAACATATCATAAATTATATAACATCTTATTCCCAACAGATTGTTTTCTGTAATTTCAATAGTATTCCTAAAATTTATAAAAAAATAACTTCTGTAGTTCATAAATTTCTAAAATTTTACAGAAAGTTTCATATATAAAATAGAACATCATATAAATATATCAAAGTCTAACTCATAACAGATAGGTTTCTGTAAATTTTAAAATAATCTTAATTTTTAGTAAAAATAGTTATATAATTCCATAAATTATCAAATTTATATATTCTGCAGACTCAGATTTAATATTACATCCAAGATTTTCTCAGAATTTATCATATACCTTTACTATTTATTTTGATTTTCCTATTGCAGAACACATAAAATTCATACCTCAATTATAATAAAGAGATAAATTCTGAAATAATTTCAGAGACCTTTATACTTCAGAAGTATCATTCTGTGATTTATCAGAATTTTCTTGGAACTATTTTATATTTTTAAGTATTTTCTTTATTTAAAACAATTTGTATAAATTGTTATATTTATCATAATTTTGTCAAAATTTATAGAATAATGTTTCAGTATCTAAATATTGGTTTTTTAATGTTTATTTCCACAATCACAATTATTTAGTATTTTACCTATTTTTCCTTAATATTACATGATTAAATTTCATAAATTTCCAAAATATCTTTTTTTGTCATAAAATTTTAAATTTTATTACTGTAATTTAATGGGAATTAAAGTTTTCAAGACCTTTTCAGATTTGTTTTGGTGTATATATACCAATACTACTTTTTATATGTGGTTGTAACACATATGTAAATCTTTGGTAAATATTTTTAGAAATACCTTACCTTGTCTTGGGTTCTTGATTTGAGAAGATGGTTAACTTGGATGTTTGTTTTGTTTGTAGAAGCGAGAGATAGAGAAGGACTCAAAAGGTGGTGAAAGGTGATGGTTGCGGTTGGTGATGTTGGTGTGGTTGTGCTACGGTTGATGGTGTAGATGGTTGTGGTGTGTGGTTGTTGTTGGTTGTTTGTATGTGAGCTGGTGGAGTAAAGGTGGTGGTGCTCGATGGTTGTGGTTTGAAGGTGGTGATGTTTCAAAGAAATCCCGAGAGAGAGAGGAGAACAAGGGTGGTGGTTGCGGTTGTGGTATGTTTGTGTGTGTTTGAAGTTGCCGATGGGTTGTATATAAACCCTTGGTCAACCGCCTCTTTTCTAACATAATCATGAAGCTACCCCTAGCTTTGGTGAATCTTCTATCTAGCTTTGCTAGGTGTCCCCCCATAGGTGTGATAAGTGGGGGTATGGTGGGATGTGAACGTGGCCGATGCTTGCCACATCCATGTTACAATTTATGTGTTGGTTTGGTGATGTTATTAGCCGAGGGTTTGCTTAATGACTTCTTAGTCATTAAGCTAGGTTCAAACACACTGGTCTAGGTGCATTAAGGTTTGATTTATTAGATGTTAGGGTTCTTTTAATATCCCTTGTGTTGCTTGGTTGGGTTTGTTATGAAGTGACTTGTTTTTGATCTAACTTGTTTGGTATATATGGATGTATTTATAGATGTATATTCATACATGCATACGTAAACTTGTAGCAAGCATACATCATGTTTGCCTATAACACACATGTACAATAATACTGATAATTATAAGTCCAACTTATATATATATGTAAAGTATATATACATACCATAAGTAAAATGTACGTACACAAACTTGCATGCTTCATTTTCATATATATACTTTCATGTACACGTAAATAATCCTACTATGTACGCATGCATGTAAACATGCATACGTGCATTTTATATCTATTCATGCACATACGTAAATTTATTTATATTTTGTATGCATGCAAAAATGTATATATAAAAGAATACTAAAAGTTTTAGGGTTGTCACATTGGGGTACTTTTTTCTTCGTTGAAGTGACATCGTTTTCATTTCCAAAACACCATTGCATGAGAGTTTCTCTTTCGAGAATTCTGCGCACACCGCTGATTTTTTTAGAGTTGCCAATTCAAACGGTCACGGTTAGGGCTAACCGTGACCGTTCAGTCTGGCGTAAGACCTAACTGTCACGGTGAGGCCTAACCGTGACCATTTTACACCCCTCGGGATCAGTTGCAATTATTGGGTGTGTAATTAATGTGGGAATTGGTTGTGCGCAGGTTAGATATGTCACGGTTTGGCCAAACCGTGACATATTGTTTATATTTTCTATATTTTTTAATCTTTTTAATCATACAAGTTTGTTTTTATAATTTTCGTAGGTTTTTTTATATTTTCTATATTTTTTAATGTTTTTGGGTAATTCGAACCAAAATTGATAATTTCGTCAGTTTTTTTCTTTGTTCTTCAGTCCTTGCGCATGATGGTGTTTACTTAGTCAAGTGTTGTTCGATTTGAGACAATTTTTTTCTTGATTTTAGAAGCGCTTGATGATTTTTATATGAAAAAGGGTTTCTAAGAATTTTAGGGGAAATGAGTTTTGTTTTTCTAATCTGTATCATATTACAAGTAATTTTTCTATTAAACATGCGACGGTTGTTACAAGTAGGTTGTTATTTTATCACACGGTTAACCTAAATGTAAAAATCGGTTGTTATTATACAGTTACATTACAAGTTGATTCATACATATACAATTAACATTATCAACATTACAAATATAAAACAAACAACCAAAGAAACACAACCAAACAAACACAATCAAATATACAAGCCATCATAACTGAAACTGCACATATATATACAATGAGTTTATACATACAAAAAAATAAAATACAAACAAAATATATATCTAATCTGTCATATTTGCATCGTCACTGCCCTGACCTGACCCGCCCGCGCCAGAGGGGCCAGCACCGTCATGGCCTAACCGCCTGGGTGGCTGTGACAACAACGGCGTACCCGAGATGGCATAGTCCGCGACCATGTGCTGGATGACCCAGTCCAACATATATTCCAGCCTCGTGACCCTGGCTCGCGTGTCCTGAAGCATATCTATAACGTGAGCAGGCAATCGCACGGCATGGTACATGCGCTGAGGATGCTGGGGCGGGTCCTGGTCGTGCGGCAGAGGAATGGGCTGATCCTCCCCGCCACCAAGCGGCTCGTGGGCAACCTGAACGTGGACCTCAGCCCCCGCCAACTCGGGTGGATCCACTAACGGCTCGGGCACCCATGCCACTAGCTCATGGTATCTACTAAGCAGGTGCCATGTGCCGTCAGGGAACCTTCAAACGATCCTTATCCCAGCGGTGGCCCGGTTTGCCACACGTACAGGAATCGGAGGTAGCGGGAGCTGGGACATGGCATGAGTGTACCCCCAGGCCCTAGGCAATGCGGGAGACGATGTTCCCGCCCACCAACGCCCCTCACGCATGCCTGTGATAATAACTAGCAAAGTAGTCCGCAAGGACATGCGCGAGGTGGCAGTGTCGGTGTGTGAGTACACACCGGAGAAAGAAAAAGTCGGCGGTGTTGACCCTGTCGGTGCCCGCCCCACGACCAGCGACGGACGTGGCGATCAGTTGGTGAATGTATCGATATAGAGGGTCTCGTATATGAGAGGACCTCGAATCGCCACCGTATGGTCCATCGCCGATCGCAAGCCACCAGACCTGATCCGAGTCGTCAGCCCCACGAATCAAGACGGTGGTGTACATCGGCTGTCGGACCTCCACCTCCGTATAGAGGCCGCTGATGACAGCGAATCGTCTAAGTGACATGCGGTGGAGGGAGCCAAACATCTGGAAAGCAACCTCCGTGGGCTGATGACCATCCGCGATGTCGTCCTCACACTACAAAAAAATTGTCATACAGTGACACACAAAAAGTGTCATAGAATACCCAAAAAGTGCCACTAATGGCCCCTATATTTTTGTGTGGCACACAAAAAAAGTGCCACTAGAAGCAGTGCCACTAAAGCCATTTAGTGGCACTTTTTTATGTGCTACCCAATCTTGGGAAGATCTTTAGTGACACTTTTATTTTTGCCATAATATTAATTACAAAATATCTATACCAATTTAGTGGCACAATTGTTTTTGCCATAAATTTAAAAAAAGGCTTTTGTGGGCACGAATATTGTGGCAATAAATGTATTTCTAGTTAGAGATAAATGATGGTTTTGAATCATTTCTAAATTACAATTTAAGATAAAATGGAAATGAAAAACACTTAAAATTACATGATCATAACATAGATTATGGTTTCAATCCAAAACATGTTCCAATGTTAGCGAATAAATACATAATAAGTTCCAAACGTATTTCAAGTGTTTACAAACAAAATAAATATGATTTTTTCTGTTCGTCAACTCTATTCCAAATAATCCATGAATGGTATTATCTCTACTGCACCAACACTTCACATTTTGTCAACTCTTCATTCATCATCATGACTTCTTGAAGATGATATTTCATTACTAGATGAAGAACCAACACGAGGGACCTAAAAAATACAAAGTAATGAAAATAGATGTTAATATAAAGTAGTAGGAACGAGCAACTATAAGATATAAGGACCCAATATTATGTGTACATAAAGTAATAAACGAATCAAACAAGTTAAGTTGTACATGTAGTAATAAATGGGTCAAACAAGTAACACTATACAGAACAAAATCAGTTAACCCTTCATAGTACTAAGCATTAATTTTTAAAGATATTTCAAAGCCAAGAGTGAAAACCATGTGTCTGCTCAAACCAAACCATGTATAACCACGTACCTTTAATCTGTGGAATGAAATTTATGTATGATTTATGTCAAAGTAGGTGCAACAATATAGGCAATTAAAATGGAAAACACACAGAAGGTATAATTTCTAATTTAACATCACAAATAAGTAGGGTTCACATATTTTCAATTAAGTCACATATTAACTCCATAATTGGATAAAGCTTTCAGGTTCCAACAAAATTCAGAGGTCCAATATAGAAATAAAAGCATATGAACCAAACAATCTGAAAGAAAACTCAATAACCAAACTATTTCACCAACTATGTCGATTAACCTGATCATGTAGAGAGAAATTCGTGACCGTCGGTAGTCATGCGCCCCATTAAAGTTTTACTGTCAGTGGAGTTAAACTAATAGCAAATGAGTATTAGAAGATCAAAGGTAACCAAAACTGGTTCCAGCATTATGCCGAGATCGTCTAGCAATGTGGGTCAGCTTAAATTCCTTATAAGATATTATATTAGCAGTTTGACCTAATTTTACAGAAGAAAAAAAACATCATATGGTTATACAAATTGATTCACAATCATCAAAAAGCATTCAAAACAAGTTTTTGCCCAGTTTGACCTAATTCGTGACCGTCAGTGTTATCAAATGATAACACTGAGTATTACTGTCAGTGGAGTTAAACTAATAGCAGCCATTGCATTTGCATCCTGAAGAAGAAAAAAAACTAAATGGATTAGAAGATCAAAGGTAACCAAACCTGGTTCCAACGTTATGGCGAGATCGTCTAGCAATGAGGGTCAGCATAAATTCCTTATTAGATATTATATTAGCAGTTTGACCTAATTTATAGCATAGGTTAGTTAGTCAAATTCATCTCTATTTAGCTTTGAAGTGGCTGTGAACTATATTAACTTATGATCAATTCCCAAATGTATTAAGCAAATAATAAACGTATATAACATGATAAATCATGTGTTGCATCGGCAAATGAATTTACCATCACTAATGTATAATCCTCTCAGCTTTCATTGACAAATGTCACCGGTGTAACCTATGAGAGCGAAAATCAAATGCGCATTAATTATAACTTCATGAGAAATGCAACCTTTTGTTGTATAATCTACTACCTTATGTGAGCCATAGTCCTCTGATATTTGTGTGACTTCAACATTTGAGGAAGACAATATTGGATCAAGATCTACTTAGTTGTGTAAGGAACTATGGATGGAGATTCTTTGAGGCCAAATATAGTCCAGAAACTAACAAAAATCAATGAAGCACAACATTAACTGCAGGCCAAATCATCATACACTTGATGTGCAGATAAAACGATAACAAAAATTAAACCGCTCCTGAAAGTCGTTGATAGATGAACGACACAAAGCCACGTCCAAAGTGCAATCCTAAAGCAAAACGAATGAGATAAACACATGAGCATTGATGGCGTACACAACAACAACAAAAAACAATATATGCTACAGTGAAAATAGAATTTTCATTCTTCCTTAAACTACGTTAGGATTAGGAAACCACAATTAAAGAAATGTATAATGCTTCTTCAATATATTCTACCATGAAAAACAATATATGTTTTCACGATATAGTATATGTATAAATTCTTGTGAGAAATAAAGCTTCAAAGGATTTGATCGACTTAAGGACGTATCTGACTAAAACAACAAGATGAGAAGATAAAGAGGATAACAAACTGAACGATTTACAGCCTTTTATTTCAGCATTATACAATTTGGTTTGAGCTATGGGTTACAAATGGATACCGACCGTAGCGATTGAAAGAGGCGACAAAGATGATTGTGAGAATTAGGGTACATTGTAAACTTCGACTGCACCTGTGATGGCTTGCAGTGGCGGTTGGCGGAGGGGACTGTGCGGCTGTGTGTGGCCGGAGAGGACTGCGTGGCGGTGGGTGGCCGGAAGGGACGACGCGGCGGCGGAGGTCGACTGAGGCGGTGGGGTAGATTGGGGGATTGGGGGATTGGGGGATTTGGGGATTTGGGGATGAAATAAGAGAAAAGGGGGGGGGGGGAGGGGTCGATATAGGTGGGTTACCAAATTTTAAAAAATGACAAACGAAGATGACACGCAAAAATGCGTGTCATCCTTTCTAAAAATATTTTAAAATACGACATATATTTTATGATACGCGTAAATACGCGTCATCTTTTTTCGCACTTCATCTTTTGCGCGTCATCTATTAATAGTTTTCTAGTAGTTTAGGGTTAATATGTTAGGGAGAGGGGGATTGAAAATTTAAGCGGGATTGAAAATTTAAGCGGGCGCCTACTTTAGATGTAGGAGGAATATGACACGCAAAAATGTGTGTCATCTTTTTTATAAATTTTATAAAACACGACATAATTTTTATGACACGTAAAAATGTGCGTCATATTTCTTCGCGTGTCATCTTCTCCACGTCATCTATTAATAGTTTTGTAGTAGTGAATGTCACTAATTTGTGTATAGACTACTATGGCATATACAAATATGTATAGACTACTATGATATTTCTACAAATTAATAATATGCTTTTTTTATTTTGATAGGTTTACAAGTATTAGTGGTACAAAGTTAAATGCCACTAATTGTGTATAGACTA